>OZ014523.1:146867356-148067356 GCA_963966055.1 Lathyrus aphaca
TATTCGGATAACAACATGTGCCAACGGGCGAGTCTTCTAGTTAAGGCAGGCTTCTCAAAGATGTACTTTATTGGATCCATTTTCGGATACCCGAGTTGGCGGCGAGCCAAAAATGGATTATAGCTGATTCCTCCCTTGGTGCCAAGAAGAGGTACATTAGCAAAATCACCACAGCTATCAATAATTAATGCTCTATCATAAACACGATTGTACCAACTAATGTCTGAGTGGGTAAGAGACATGATCCTTTGTGACCACCACAAACCATCCTTAAGATTCCAAAATGAAGTTGACTTAGGCAAGTGCGAAATAAACCACTCGTACAACAATGATGCACAACAAGTAATCATCCCTCCCTTATGGCGATTCCTCAGATGGATGGAATGGTAAGCGTCTCCGAGCAAAGTAGGGACCGGGTTCTTCTTCAGAAATATTTTGATGGCGTTCAGGTCTACAAAGTCTTCAAAGTTTGGGAAAAGTAACACTCCATATATTAGTAGAATAAAGGTCGCCTCAAAAGCTTTCATATCCTTCACACCAACAAAATTCATGGCCTTTTCTACCAAAAACTTTGTAGGGAATCCAAAAACCTTTCCTTTATAGGTCATATTTGCCTTGACCTCAGGAACACTCAAATATGTCTCCTTTGCAATCTCCGCTTCTTCAGGGTCCTTCTCTAGAATAGGGAATGGAAACTCATCCTTAACACGTGATCCCACCAAAAATGAATACTCTTCCAAAGTAGGCACCAATTGGTAATCAGGGAACGTAAAACAATGGTAGAGAGGATCATAAAACTGGAGCATCACAGAGAGCAACCTTCCATCCCACTCAGTCTTAAGTAAGGCTAAAAGTCTCCTATGCTTCTCCATGAAGGCCTCTTGATCCAAAACCAAATCTCTTAATTTCCTTAGATCTTCGAGTTTGGGAGTTTTGAATGTGTACTTGACAGTCTTTCTTCTTCCAAATTCCATGATGATACCTACGATATTTGCAAAGATAGAGTTTCTGAGTTCCTTGAATAAATTGGTAAAAATGATGCTTCATGATGCTGAATGCATGAATACACAAACACACACAAGGCTTAGGTTCAAAGCTTGCATGAGGTCGAAGGTTCAACCCTCCCAAAAGTTATGTACTATGAGTTTATTTGTACCTGTACAACGGGTTCTAAAAGTTCCCAGAATCATTGTCCCATCTTTCGGATATTACCGACTTCCCAACTCAACTTGGTATTCAATAATATTCTCAAGAGAGTCTCATCCGGGTGTAGTATCGCGTATCAACTATTTTGGATTTGCACCCTCGTAGTCATCGCACTACATCCCTAAAAGGCCAAGTGGGGGTAAATGTTCTACGGTCCTCAACATTAACGACTCTCAGGTCGAATATAGTAATGCTTTCACGACTGAACTCGATCAACAAAACTACATCCGAGGAGGCCTCCGCTGAGTGGTGGTGTCTCAAGTCAGCTTGATCGGGACTCAACTCCCTACAAGCCTTCTTGAATATACCACCATCCTATCTTATTTTGCACTCAAGTCCGGGTTAGGACTTATCTCACCACATATGGAACACCCAACAAAAATCCCAAATAATAACAAGCAATACAACAACAAATATACAAATATACAAGGTGGGCTTAACCCTCAAAAATAGATTCCCTAGTGAAGTCGTCATTTCTGTTGCGGTGAGAATCGGATACCAAGCTATTGATTAAGCTTGAATCACAATTATTAAATGTTCACCACCGACTTTAATTTAATCCAAAGGGAAAAGGGAAAAAGATCGTAAAAACCCTAAATAAGGAGAAACTAGGTTCAGGGGTTGATTATACCTAGGGAAGGTGTTAGCATCCTAAGCATCCGCAGTATCCTACGAGAACCTCTTGTTAATATTTGTGTTATTGTTATTTATTGCTTGCTAAAATTATGGGGACCTAAGGTTTTATTTCTAATGGTGCTCGCACAACATTGCATCGATGCCTACGTATCGGGTATAGAATCAGAGCACTCGTAGTTCTCCTAAGGATTAACGAACACTTGGTTATGCTCAAGGTTCGCGGGGGAAGGTAAGTGTTATGGCAAACACTCACGTGACTTTAGCAAAGTCACAGAAAGTTGTAAAATAAAAAGGTCCTAATGGATAAGTTCGAAAAGGGACTAGGGATGGCTAAACTTCCTATGACATTGAGTCAACTGCAGGAGTTCTTTCCCTTTTGGATTTAAATGCGAAAAAATAAAGTAAATAAATGAGGGTGCAAGCTCCTAAGTCTAAGGCATAGGCTGCTACTCGCAAAAATGGACTGAATAAAGTAAATGGAAATGCAAGGTAAAAGGCTTAGTAACTGGGTTATGGCTCGATATATGGATCGAGAATGTTGAGGTGGAAAACAAACGCGGTGCGTCAATTTGCTTAAGTTAGAAAGCTGTAAGGTGTAAAGACTGTGCAGATGGCGATCGTAGAACGACTGACTTACGTGTGTGAGTGAAGTGTATGTGAGCTGAACTTGGCGTTGGACCAAGGATTATCTTGAAAATTAAAGTTTCAAAAGTGCGCTTTCAATTTTATCTTAACAAATATATGGTCATGATGCAAAATGAAATAAATACAAACATAGCGTGCGTACAACCAAGACATCGAAAGATCAAATTAAAAACTCATACTAAGAGATAAACCTAGATCTCAACCTCTCATACTAAAGGGACATACCTAAAGAAATCTAAACTAAGCTAAAACTAAATACTTAGAAGAAAGATGGACAAGACACGATTTTTTAGAAATTAGACAAAAGATTAAATTAAAAAAAGGATATTAAAATAAAATTTCAAAATCTAAATGAATTACTAAGCTTAAAGAAAAGAAAAATGAAAAATGATTAATTAAAAAAATGTTAAGAAAAAATATTTTTATTTATTATGTATAAAGAAAAGACAAATGGAAATAAAGACTAACCTAAGTTCTAAATAAATTTTTTTTAATAAAAAGATATTATTATTTTTTTTTATTTTTTTAAAATATTTTGATATTAAACTAAATTTCTACAACACTAAACACAAAAAACAGTATATGTTGGAACAAATTAAAAAAAATTAAGATTTGAGAATTATTTTAAATAAATAAAAAGAACTAAACCTAAAAATGAAGAAAAGAGCGAAAAAAGTTTAGAAAACAAACTAGCATGTAGAAATGACTAATGGGTCAACCCATAACCCGGTTCAACAAAACCAAAACTGAAAACCCTAAAAAAAGAATGAAACAAAAGATGCACACAACACCTGAAACACGATCCCACTCATCTCTCAAACCTCACGTTCTCTCGAACTCTCACGCTCTCATTAACCTTTCTGTAAATGAATCCCGCCGGAAACCCTAATTTTCACTACCGAATTTCCGACCACCCCCCAAATCTCATGCAACCTTAACAAATAAAGCTTCCTGAATTCGAACATAACCCAGATTCCTCAAAATCTTACTCAAAACTCACCAAAAAAACTGAAACCCTAAAAACCTATGATCTACAAATCATGACACAAACCAGAAATTGACGCATGGCTACAAAGTAAATGATACACGGAAATCACACAACAGGTTTTAGAGAGCATAAAGTATGTGAATTGTACCTAAATCGGAGTAAATCCAATTTGGAAGCTCTCCGACGATGGTAAGTTTTTCGGTCCTTCTAGGGGGAATATTTCAAGATGACGTAAAAAAATCAAGGTCCCACGGTGGCGGACGACTAAGCTCTGAAGAGGATCAACAAGAAAGTAAGTTCATCCTTCTCATTTTTCCGCTCCTTCTTCTCTTTGTTTTTGTACCTTCTTCTGCTTCTACTTTGTTTTTGTTGGTGTGTTGTTTATGTTCTTGCTTATGGGTTATGCCTTGCAGATTTTGTGTGGTGAATATGGTGATATCTAGGATTTCATTTCTTGCTGCTTTGTTGCTTTAGGGTTTTCTGATGGTTTTCTATGGCTAGTGTTCTCGTGATGCATAGTGGTTGTTTGGTTAAATTTTTCTATATTGTCTTCTCCTCTGATATAACAGTGCTTTTTATATGACTTCATTAGGTTTTTTTTTGAAAAAATGTACCAGGTAACTTGTAGGTGAAGGGTTGGAGGAAATGGGACAAGAACTGAATGCTGCTGTGGGTGGAGAGGTGGAGCAGGGGCCCTGCGTTTTGCAGACCTGCTGCGGGTGGAGCAGGCTTGCTAAATTTTTCCTGTGGTCCTGCTGGTTGTACTGTCCTCTTCCCTCTTTCTTCTTTTTTTTTAAAAAAAAATCTATTTTCCAATGCAATTGTAACATTATGCTAATGTGTGAATATGTTATGTCTTGATAAATGAATGTGATGAATGATGATTATGTGATTTTGAATATGTTTTGAGTAATGCTTTGAATGATAAGATGAATGTATGATGATGATGGATTTTTTTGTATGAATGTTTTGGAACATGAATGTTTTTTTTATTGAATCAAATGAAATAAAGCAATGCTTGGATTGATATGAACATGTTAACTTGGGGATTCTTGTTTCTTTGTAGGCTGATAACATGGATCATGGCAAAGGAAAGATTGATGGTTGATATGTTGTAATGAAATTTGGAGTGTAAGGTTTAGGCATAATGGATGATGAACCACATCCCTTCGTCAAAGCGTGTGAAGCACGTCATTAGACTCTTATTATTTTTGCAATTTCTTAGGCTTAGATTCATGATGAACTTGTAGGATAAAATATAGGCTTTCTTTTCCTTTGTAACATCCTTTGGAGTAATTTGGACATGGCCTTTCAATTTAATTCAAACGTGCCATTCTTACATTTGTGCCAATAAGCCCTTTATTATCTTGTAAAATCCTCGAGTGCAACTTGAAATTAACTAGATTTTTTTCAATTTAAACTTGGAATCTTGAAGTAAAAATTTGGAATTTTGACATTGGAATTTGCGATTTAGGATTTGGAATTGAAATTGAAACTAAGACTTAAAATGGATTGAAATTTGAGAATTTGAGTTTGGAATTAAAACTTGAAATAAGAATGACTTGGAAACTTGAAATTTGGAAATGACTTAGAAATTAGGAATTAAACTTGAAAAAGAACATGGATAAAAATTGAAATAAAAAAAACTTGGAAGGTAAATTTGGAATTGGAATTGGAAACAAACTTGAAGACTTGATATTAAATTTTAAATCGGAATCGAAAATGGGACTTGGAATTTGAAATGGAAATTGGGGTTTGAAGTAGAATTGGAATGGAAAATTGAGATTGAAACTTGAAGTGGAATGGAAAATAAGATTGAAATTGGAAATAGAAATCATAACTAAATCTATAAAATAAAATGGAGACTTGGAAAAGGTTTTTTTTTTTAAATGGACTTGAATTTGAATTTTAAATTTGAAATTTGAAGTGGAAATTGACATATGAATTTGAAAATTTGGAAACTTGGATTTGGAATTGAAGTTTTGAAATAAAAAAGAAATAGAATTTGAAAATGTAATTGCAATTTGTGACATGGATTTTTTTATGGATTTTCATTGGATTATGAATTGCTTTAAGAACATGGTTGGAAAGAAAAAAAATGAATAGATGGAATTTATAATGTGGAAAATGGGCTTTATGGAATGTGGTAGAGAATATGGATCATAAAGGATAATGAACATGGATAATTAATAAATGGATTAAATTTGGATAGGATTAAAAAGTGATTAAAGAAAATTGGATTGGAATTGTTATTTAAAATGTGCCTCCACAACACTCAAATTGGACAACTGAGATCTGACTACTAAATTGAATAAGTCAAAATTTCCGCTGAGCGAGAAAGCGCCTTAAATCGGAGTACGATGACTCGAGGTAACGACCACACCGCGCAAAACCCTGATATGTACTATTGTATGATAATGATGAGATGAATGCAAGATGCGAAAAGTTAGGGGTAAAATTTAGGGTGTGACACCATTAATCAATCCACTTTAATAAAGGCCTTGTTATGTCATGAGGTTAATCCCTAATCATGGATTAAGTTGAGGTATCTTCCTCAGCTTAAATGTTCTCATCTATTATCCTTCTATTAGGATGGTGTAATGAGTCCATTAAATCCTTGATTATGTCTTAAACTCATTACTTAACACTAAACAAAAACACCAAAAACATCTAAATAAATGCAAGTAGGTTAATGATCTTAATCCTACATCGTGGTGATCAAGTGTGAGGTGTTTACTTCATACTTAAGGCATTCTCATTACCCCTAATCAGAGGGAAGATGTGATGAGTTTACTAACCCTTGGTTTAGGCTTAAGCTCATTTTCTTATGACAAACTCAAAAGCAATAAAAGACTGAAAACACAAAAACAAACAATAATCGTCTCCTCCGGGATTCTTTTCTCACCTCATTCACTCACAAACGAGAACTTGCTTCTTCCGTCTAATGCAAGACAATTTGCACCTGAGCCAGACAGGTCATACACTTGAGCATAGACAAGTTAGCAGTTCATAAGTCAATTTATCTTTCAGTCTCTTTGAGTCGAACTACGGTGTTCTGACTTCCTCATTGCACGAGAGGATACGTAGGCATAACTTAACAGTTATCGAACAAAAGTCTCTGTATATCCCCCATCTTTCAGCATTATTCTTTAAGTCTCATTGTCTTGAGCATTGCATTCTTTCTTTGCACTGACACTCTCATATTTCACTTCACATTTATTTTACACTGACACTTGCATTCTTTCCCAGCTTTTGCACACAAAATAGCACAGACACTACCCCTTTAAAACACAAATCTTTCAAGCGTGGATCCCATCGAGTACGGAGGACAATCTGGGTGCTAATACCTTCCCAGGTTGTAACCAACCCCCTTTCTCATTTTCTCTGGTTCGCAACCATCTTATCCATCTTTTCTTAGGTTTATGCAGCATTACCTTTCCTTCGGGATAAAAATGCCTAGCTGGCGACTCTTTTCATTCTTTCTCTTTTGCTGACCGTTCGCGTCTGTACCCCTCTGACCAGGTGTCATTTGGTGGGTGCGACAGCTCTACACGAATTTAGGGCATGATTGTCTTTTATATGCTTAGTATTCACACCTGACTAGGGTTTTTGCACCAAGGGTGGCATGGAGAGTGTGATTGAGGTGAATTGGCCAATTTGCATGAAAAGTGTGACTGCCTCATTCACACGTGCAAACTCTCCTTCAAGTGATCAATCTGACTTCAATCCATCCCTTGATTTGTTTTGAAGCAATCCTGACCTTTGATCATAAGTGTAACATGCTTTTTTGGTGATTTTGCAATTTTGCCTCTTATGTGGTGTGTTTCTTCTCATGCATGAAACTGGTACTATCTTTGGAGAAAATCACTTCTTATGCAATGCTTTGTAAGTTTGTGATCATACTTGGCCCATACCAACACTCAAAAATAAGTTTCATGTGGTTTTGCATTTGTGGAAACTTGGAATTTCATGTCATGCCCTAGTTTTACACCAATTTTAGAGGGCCTTATCTCTTTAACCATGAGGGCTACAAAAATGCTCTTGTACTTTTTGAAAACGGGAGGCTTTAATTTTCAACTTTCATGTTTGTCTTTGGTTCATTTGAAACTTTTTTCATCAAGTTATGCTTACTTGAAAATTAGGGCAAAAACTTACTAAAAATGGAATTTTTCAAGACAAAGCATATGCCAATTTTGCAAAACACCTCAAAACCTCATGATTCTTGATCTTTGACCTTGCCAAACCTCTTCTAAGGTTATAAGAACATCCCTTGGCTAGAAAAATGGGGTTGGACCCCTTGAAATCTCACAGTTGACTTTCAGAATACACAGTTGACCAATTTCTTCATTTACAAGCAACTAAAGAAATACTTGACTTCCACAAGGAATTCTCTCACCAAATTGCATCCCTAGGATCCTCTTAACATATAAGAGACTTTGCCCAAATGAAATGGCCAAATTCATAAGGTTTTCATGCTTGAAACTCAAACCCTAATTTGGGATCATTGTGTAGGAGCTTTGCCCTAGCTTGGATTCCCTGATGATCTTCCAACCTTCTGAGCTTTTGTAAATGAACTTGAACTTGTGAATGCAACATAGACCCATCATAGGACTTGGACAAATCCATTGGGCCCCTTGTCATAGCTTGTGATGCCTCAAAATCCTCCACAGATGATCATATGCCTGATGCTAGGTCATGAGAATGTTATGCCTCATCTTTCCATGCTAAGATGCCAAGAATATGATATGTTCATGATGAATATGATATGATATGATGCTTAAAAAGAAGAGGGCAAATTTGGGGTGTTACAAGAGCGATTTATTTAATTTTCAGTTTACTTTCATCCTTTAAGTGTCAGGGTCGTCTTATCATCCTTTTGGTGGTAGCGATTTATTTAATTTCTAGTCTACCTGCATCCTTTTGGTGTGGGGTCTCCTTATCATCCTTTTGGTGATAGCGATTATTTAATTTTCTGTCTACCTTCATCCTTTTGGTGTGGGGTTGCCTTATCATCCTTTTGGTGATAGCAATTATTTAATTTTTAGTCAATCTTCATCCTTTTGATGCGGGGTCGCCTTATCATCCTTTTGGTGATAGTGATTATTTAATTTTCTGTCTACCTTCATCCTTTTGGTGCGGGGTCGCCTTCTCATCCTTTTGGTGATAGCGATTATTTAATTTCCAGTTACCTTCATCCTTTTGGTGCGGGGTCTCCTTATCATCCTTTTGGTGATAGCGATTATTTAATTTTTTTGTCTACCTTCATCCTTTTGGTGCAGGGCCGTCTGATCATTCTTTTGGTGATAGTGATTTATTTAATTTTTTGTCTACCTTCATCCTTTTGGTGTGGGGTCGCCTTATCATCCTTTTGGTGATAGAGATTATTTAAATTTCAGTCTACCTGTCATCCTTTTGGTGTCGGGGTTGCCTTATCATACTTTTGATGATAGCGATTTATTTAATTTTCAGTCAATCTGCATCCTTTTGGTGCCAGAGGAATTTACAGTTTTAATCATCAATCTTTCATCACTTTCTTCTTTTTCAGACAAATTTTGAGTCTTTTAGTATCTAATTTTCTTATACCTTGGAAGTATGAACACGAGCCAGTTTACCTTACTAGGTTTAAGCCAATTCGATAGGGGAAAATGTCATACCCCAAATTTGTCCTACCTGTATAACATTTCATTTCTGTCTAACCAATATTCAAAAATTCAAAAGAAATTTGTTTTAGTTTGAGTCGGAGTTTCGTCTGGGTTTATCGGGTTGTGTGCTTGTGTTGTTGATCAGTGAATTTTAGTGTTGTGGTGATTCATCCATATTTTGATTTCATTTTCTTAACTTCATCCATAACATTTATTTTTATCCATCTTTCTTTAATTTTTTCCACTTTTCCGTTATTCACAAAAATTCCAATTTCATTTCGATTACTCATCCACATTTTGATTCGCTATTTTTTATACCCATACTCCTTTTTTATTTCAAAGTCCAATTATCATTTTTGAATTCAAATTTCTAAACCATTTCTTTAAATCCCATTTATCCATATGCTATTTTCTTTTAAATTCTCATTCATTTCCAATTACTCATTGATCTGACCTGATCAGAAGGGTCTTCCATGTGTTGGGTTGCGAACGTAACGGTTGAGAGAGAAGATGTCGGTGTACCTATAAGGAACTCCGATGCTTAAGTAAGTATGGGTACAGAGAAAGTGGTAAGTGATGATAAGTTTAGAATACCTGACCCTTTAGTTAAAAAGGGTATTTATATGTGCCCCCAGCACTGGGCCAAGGTCCTTTCTTGGGTTGGATCATCTAGGTCCAGGAAGAACTGCCAAGGTACACATAGAAGCGTGTAAGACCTAGTACGTGGTCTTGCCCTTGGTCCAATTATCCCTGCATTTTCAGAGATAATGGTGGACATTTGGGTGACGTGGCGCACGTGGGGGAGACGCAGTCTCCCTAGTACGAGTATGGTGGATCGTGGGACTTGCCCGACGGTCCAAATCTTTGCCCACGAGGATAGCTTCTTCCCGACTTATGGGCCTCTTCCCGACTGATTGGGCCTCTGCCCGATAGGTTTGGGCTTCTTCCCCACAATGTCTTAGAGGCCCAGTCCAGAACAGGAGTCCTCCAAGTCGAAACTCCAAGACGAAGTGATGAGTTAAGAAATACATTCTCTGGCATAGTTGATACATCGGGGATTCGTGAGTAACAGGGAGCAAGTCATCGGGGAACAAACGTCTGTCTGTTGGTGGAGGAGAGGATCCGCCCCGCTGAGCTAATGACCCAACTCGAGGGATGTGGTTGGCGAGGCTGCGATGCGCGCAGGAGAGTATTGGGGATCACGCGAACATTAATCCTCGTCGGGGAGTTTTAGTGGATACATGGTATCTTCAGACGTCGAGGAAAATCGCGCGTGCCTGGTGTCGTTCAAGATTCTCTTGAGTGATGTGTCAATGAACTTAATGTGTGACGCATCGTTTCTTGCATTACGGCGCATTAACTCTGGCTGGCCTAGGGAATCTAGGTAATGATTTCCTAGGCACGTCCCTCCATGCACCCCAGATCTATAAAAAGGGTGAGGGGACCACCTCATTTCCCTTTTCTGCTCTCCACTCACGATTAACCGGATTTTCAAGTTCTCTCCCACTAACACAATCGCCTCCGTTCACCGCCGTCACCTCCTCGCCCGAACCATGTCAGGTAACTCCTTATATCTCCCTTTTTCTGGTAATTTTTAGGCTTAGTAGCTAGTTGTAGTGGTGAATTTCTCACTAAAGTAGGTAATATGTTTATCTTTAGGAAAATTTTAGGGTTTTATGCATGAATGTCTCAGGCATCTTATGGGTATGGCGGGCATATATATCAAACTTAGATGAATATCCCGGGCAGTGTGCAAACACGCTAGGCAAACTTAGGAATTTCTTTTGAACACCGTGAGCATCCTATGGATGCCTCGAGCGAATTCTTCATGATTTCCTTGAGTGGCTCGTGCATTCTTTGAATGTCCCGGGAGAAATCGTCATGATTTCTTTTGATAGCATGAGCCTTGCTTGAATGTCCCGAGCGATGTTAGTATGAATACGTCGGGCATTTGCCTCTTTGCCCTTTCACTCGGACTGCGGTGGAAGTGTGAATTTGATGAAATATTGAATTCACTTGTTCCTTCTACTTTTCAGGTAATGCGAACCAAAGATGTCCTATGGAAGGGAGCGTGCCCTATTCATCCGAGAGTGACGATCTCTCATGGGTGGCTGACGAGCCGATGGAAACAAAGTCTCTCTTTTTTGACGATCATGCTAACGCCCACACCTTAGTCAAGGATGTGTAGGGGAACAATTTTGTTAATTGGCAGTGTTATGCTCCTCGATCCGAAGAACGGATATGCTCGCGTTTCATGGGGAAGCGATTTTCCATGTATGAATTCTCCTTCCAAGAAGCAGGGGTGCGACTCCCCTTCAACGACTTTCAAATGGGTGTTTTCTGATGGCTCAGGCTGGCGCCCTTGCAACTCCATCCCAACAACATATCATTCATTCGGGCATTTAAATTAGTGTGTTAGTGCCTCGAGATAGGTTGCACCATGCCCTTATTCTTCCGCATTTTCTACCTGTAATGGTCAAGCAGTGATGTGCGACATAGTTGGGTCTCTTTCAAGCAGTCGTCGAGGCTATTTAAGACCTATGTTGATTCCGTCCAAAACATCAAGGATAGGTGGTATACGGTGAAGCATATCCCCTAGTACGCCCTTGACAATCTATATTTCTTGAAGCGGGATGCCAATGGCGAGGAGCGCCTATTGTTGAAGATCCCACTTAGGTGGAAGCCGACTCATTTTGATCTGTCGACCAACCACTATTGGGTAAAACACGAGCACATGGGGGGCGAGGACAAGCTAGCCTATGTCCGGATCTTTAGTCCTGCGACCTGGGTAGATCGACTGGATAACCCGATACTGGGCTACAATGGGTTACCTGTTTTAGAACCTCGACTTAATAACACTAGGGCGGTGCTCGAGTGTAAGTCGAACGAATAAGCCCTCTTACTTTTAGGTAGTTTAACCTCGACTGTCTTTGCTTCTTTGTGTTTTTTACAGTCTCACTGACTTGTTCATTTTGCAGATGAGATGCCCAAACTCCGGGAGCAAGCACTGAAGTTGGCCAACCAGGTTGGAGCCCCTACAAAATCAAAGAAAAAGAGAAAAGTTCGTGTTCACCAGGTGGCCACCAAACATGTGGTCGGCGGGTCTGGGAGCACTAGCCCGATTGCATTCACCTCGCCTAGAGACTTCGCCTGTGACACCCATGTCGAATGAGACTATCTTGCTGGACGATTCTCCCAGCCCAAAACATCCCCTCCAGACGGTACTGCTGCGCCCAGAGGTCCTCTTGAAGGTCAAAGGGCCTACCTCCTTCCTCCTTGCTATTTAGAGCGAGAAATATTCAGCTTAGAATGTTCTTTCGCGGTGCTGTCCACCGAGACCAAGGTCATCGTTGATTAGGAGGCAACGAACAAGCCTGCCAACCTTGCTCAGGACATTTCTGTAGTGATTAGGGTCATGCAGACAGCTCTGGTCCTGTCCGACAACTCCTACCCACTGTCCGCATTAAGGGGTGCTGAGGAGGCACTTCGAGCCGTTACCGCTGAACGGAACCTTCTCTCCCAAAACTTGTTAAATTATAAGGAGGAATGCAAGCTCCAAGAAGGGCTGAAGACTGAGTTGGACAAGGTGAAGCGTGAGCGTGACGCCTTGGCTGAGGAGAATAAGAAACTGAAGGAGAAGGAGGCCGAGTTTACTGAGGCCGAGGCAGAGAATGGGTTCTTCATTCAAGGGTCGAGGTGTTGGAGAAGATGGCTCTCCTCGGGGAAGGTGAGAATGATAAGGAGCTGGCCTTGAAGAACCGGGATGACCTGATTACTCGGATCAGGAGCCTTGAGAATGACGTTGTCGGGATCTTCAAAGAGGGTTTCAACAATGCCACCGACCAACTCAAGATCATTAACCCAGGGCTCGTGACTGACGGGATGAGTTTCAACTACGACGTGACTGATGGGGAGATCGTATGTCCCTTCACCAGAGAAGGAGAGGGTGAGGGAGAAGATGACGAAGACGAGCATGCTGAAGAGTAGGTTTGTCCGGTGTGCCTTAGTTTTTGTGTTTTCAGGCCTTCAAGCCGTTTTACTTTTGTCTTTATGGCCTGCGTGCCATTTATCTTGTTTTTGTACGTACTTTATCGGTCAGTTTTGGCCGGGTTTATAATACAATATTTTGTTAATTTTTCTTACTTTGATGATGTTTATTTTGTTAAGTTTGTTTAACTTAAATGATGTTATGTGAACTTTTTTGCTCGACTGTATAGTCTCGTAGGTTTAGTGAACCGACAAGGTGGATGGTCGTACGTTCGCTGCAAATTGGGACGAGGGGCGCGATCGAGGACCTTATTTCGGGGATTGGGCTTTCCCATTGCGAGTTGGGTTCCTTGCCGACATGGTAATGCGACATTGAAGTTCGTTTTGAAGTTTCCAATGTCGAGGAAGGTTGTGCTCGCCCTTCCTTTCGATCAGTGACGAAGTGCCATGGTCGTACCTTCCATGCCTTCACGAGTTGTTTAGCTATAGTATTTCTTGAGTTTTTCAACATTCCATGGTCGAGCAAGTTCTTCCCCTTGTAGGTTTTCAAGGTAACAAGCCCTGTTGTCCGTTTTATCCCGAACACGGTACGGGCCTTCCCAGTTCGCGGCTAGCTTGCCTTCTCTTGGGTTCTTCTGGTTCCATCTGAGGACCAGGCTTCCCACATGGACTTCTCTCATTATGACTTCTGCGTCGTGACACAAAGCTATTTTCTACTTAAGTGAAGCTTCCCGCATGGCTGCCTCTAAACGAATTTCTTCCACGAGGTCTAGCTCTACTCGTAAAGCTTCGTCGTTTAGCTCCTCGTCGAGGGGCACTTCTAATCACCTCGTTGGCTCCCATATTTTCATCGGGATGACTGCTTCGGTCCCGTAGGTCAGTTTGAATGGGGTATCCCCGGTTGTAGAATGTGGGGTTGTGCGATATGCCCAAAGGACGTTGTGTAGCTCCTTGACCCACGCTTTCTTTGCTTCTCCGAGTATGTGTTTTAACCCTTTCAAGATTACCCTGTTAGCTGCCTCAGCTTAGCCGTTAGTTTGAGGGTGCTCAACAGACGGGAAGTGCTGCTTCGTGCCTAAGTTGGCAATAAAATCTTGAAATCTTCTGTCCGTGAATTGCGTCCCGTTGTCGGTGATGAGGACTTGGGGTATGCCGAAGCAGGTGAGAATATTTATCTTGAAGAAATGGAGTATATTCTGCACGGTGATCTTGGCCAGGGCTTTGGCTTCGATCCATTTGGTAAATTAGTCCACCCTGACGATGAGGTATTTATTCTGGTAATAGTCGGTCACGAATGGACCGAGGATATCCATTCCCCACCGGGTAAAAGGCCATGGGGAAGATAGTGTCTTCAGCTCATTAGGGGGAGTGAGGTGCATGTCCGCGTGTCTTTGGCACTTGTCGCATTTCTTGACATGTTCCTTGGTGTATTATTTCATTGTCGCCCAGTAGTAGCCCGCCCACAAAGATTAACGTGCCAACGACCTCCCTCCGAGGTGTTGAGCGTTAATCCCCTGTGAATTTCTCCTAAGATGTCGGGGGACCATTTCCTCTTCGACACACTTAAGTAACGGGTTGGAAAATCCTCGTCGATAGAGTTTTCCTTCGAGGAGGAAGTAAGAAAATGCCCTTTTTTAGTCGCGGATGCCTCCTTAGGGTCAACTGGGAGTTCGTCCTTCGTGAGGTAGTTGTAGATGGGGGTCTCCAGCAGTGGGCATCGCCAATGGCGTTTACTTCGAGTGGAGGAGGCGGTTTCTCGATGCTTGGTCGAGGAAGGATCTCCTGGATCACAGACTTGTTTCCGCCATACTTCCGCATACTCTCCAGTTTAGATAGGACATCCGCTCATGTGTTATGTTAACGGGGAACATGCTGGACTTCCCAGGCGTCAAATTTCTCTAGTTTTTCTTTCACGAGAGCTAGATATTTGATGAGATTGTCATTTTTATCCTGGTATTATCCTCTCACCTGCGATGCCACGAGCTGAGAGTCTATAGATATCTTTACTTCTTTTGCTCCCAAGTCTTCGGCCAATCGTAATCCTGCAAGGAACACTTTGTATTCGACCTGGTTGTTCAAAGTCGGGAAGGCCAATGCCAGAGACACTTCGATTAAAATGCCATCTTCGTTTTCGAGGATGATGGTTGCGCCACTCCCAGTCAAGCTGGATGCACCGCCGACGAAAATCGTCCACTTGTGAGCACCACTAGTTGGGAATTTGGTTATGTGTTGTCTCGGCGATGAAGTCAGCTAATACCTGTGCCTTCAAATACTTCCTGCTTTCATACTGGATGTCGAACTCCGATAGTTCCAAAGACCATTTCAGCATTCTTCCGTCCATGTCTGGTCAATCGAGGAGTTGTTTGATGGGTTGATCTGTTCAGACCTTAATCGTATGGGCGAGTAAATAATGTCGTAGTCTCCTCGCCGCATTTATTAGGGCCAAGGAAAATTTCTCGATTTGTTCATATCTCAGCTCGGGGCTCTGAAGGGCTTTGCTCGTGAAATATATAGGTTTTTCTAATCAGTAGTTTCACGGATGAGGACGATGTTGATCGCCTCGGTTTCAACGGACAGGTATAGGTAAAAAGTTTCTTTTTCCAGTGGTCGTGACACGACCGGTGGTTCAGAGACTACCCTTTTTAGGTGGAGCAACGCTTGTTCACACTCTTCAGTCCATTCGAAGGTGGCCTCTTTACGTAGTAGTTTGAAGAAAGTAAGGGCATGTTGTGCGGACTTGGCGACGAAACGGGATAAGGAGGCGAGCATGCCATTAAGAGACTGAATGGACTTCTTCGAGTTTGGGGCCGGGAATTCCGAAAACACTTGACATTTGTCGGGGTTGGCTTTGATCCCTCGTTTGGTGAGGTAGAAGCCGAGGAATTTCCCTGCCCGGACCCCGAAGGTGCATTTTTCAGAGTTGAACCTCATTATGCATTGCCTCACCTACTCGAATACCTTTCGGAGATGTTGGGCGTGGTCGACTTCTTCATGCGACTTCACGATCATGTCGTCCATATAGACCTCGAGCATGTCCTCGATCTCTCCTCAGAAGACTTTGTTCACCATGCGTTGGTATGTGGCCCCGACGTTCTTCATCCCGAAGGACATCACATTGTAGTGGTAATTTCCTGTCGGGGTCATAAAGGTTGTGTGCCTCTTGTCTGTGTCCGACATAGGGATTTGATTATATCCGCTATATGCATCCATAAAAGAAAAGTGTTTAAAACCTACAGAATTTTCGACCAGTTTATCTATATTAGGCAAGGGAAAGGCATCTTTGGGACATGCCCTATTGAGATAAGTATAATCAACACACATTCACCATTTTCCATTATTTTTCTTAACAAGAACTACATTAGAGAGCCAGGTTGTGTACTGGGTTTCAGAAATAAAATTCGCCTTTAAGAGGTCTTTTACAGCCCGCTCGGCAGCCTCTACTATCTCGGGAGACTGCTTGCCCCTACGCTGTGCTACGGGCTGAGTGGCCGGATCTAAAGCTAATTGATGACAGGGGACCTCGGGGTCGAGCCCGGGCATCTCAGCAGCGCTCCACGTGAACAGGTTCGCATTCTCCTTAAGATAAGTTACAAGTTGTTCCCTTGTTGTCAATGGTAGCCCGGTACCTATCTTCACAGTTCTATCGGGGTCGTCACCTAGAGGGATAAGCTCGAACTCTCCCTCTGGAACTAGGCGGAACAAGTGAGTTGGAACCTGCCGGTTGATGGGGCCCTATGTTTTAGCATCGTCTTCGCCAAGACGACTGTCGAGGTCGATGGAATTGACTCGCGGGGATGGTGGTTTCTTTTCGACTCTAGGCTTCTTTCCGCTATTGGAGGTGTTTATTATGGCTTGTCCTTTGACCGCAGCTTCATAGCATCTCCGGGCAGCCTCGATGTCACCGTGTATCATGACCATGCAACCCTGCTTGGTGTAGTACTTCATTTTCAAGTGGACGGTGGATAGGACCACCGTCAACTCGGCCAGAGTGGGTTGGCCAAGGATGCAGTTGTAGAAGGAAGGGCATTATATCACCAGGAACTGGACTTTGACTTCTCTGACCATTTCCTGTTCTCCAAATGTAACGAGGAGTTCCACGTATCCCCATGGTCTTGTGGTAGCCCCGTTAAATCCTTGGAGGTCAGACCCAACATAGGGGGACAGGTTTGTCTTGTCCAGCTTGAGAGTTTTGAATAGATGGACATACACAATGTCCACTGAACTGCCTTGGTTGACTAGGATACGTCGGACGTCAAAGTGGGCCATTTTTGCCCTTATCAGTAGAGGTATTCTTGAATCAGGCAAGCCACCGGGAAGTTCTTTGAGAAAAAAGGATATCGGGTTGGATCTTCCCCGAGACTTTGTTAAGGACGCCAATTATTCGAGCGCGGTTAACAAGAGCTCGTCGAACTTCCTCTTTTCAAAAATGGCGGCATTCTCGTTGTTTACTCCTCCTACCGAGATAACCAAGGCTGTGAGGAAATTCTCCCACGGGCTGTGCGCAGTAAGTCGTCCTCCCATGTTGACATCGGGGAGGTGGAAGTCTTCGGGCCGTGATATGCACATCACCACCGGGAAGGGAGAGTTACCACTCGAGGAATCCTCGTGATTTCTTTTCGTGGATTGTTCCTCGCGCCGGGGAGTCTCACTTCTCTTGACGTATTGTTTGAGGTGACCCTCCTTGATCAAAATTTCGATCACGTCCTTGAGGTGGACACAATCTTTGGCCACATTCTCGTGGCTCATATGGAAACGGAAGTACTTGGACTTGTCAGTGTGGGGCTTGGGTGTTGTAGGTTTGGGGTACCTTGCATTTCCCTTTTTGAACTCAGAGTTGATGCACTCGGCGAGGATGCGCTCGCGGGGAGAAGTCAACAATGTATATTCGGAAAATCGCCCGACCGGTGCTTTGGGGAACAATGTAGTCTTATTTTTTGGAACTCTTGGCATCGTCTTGACCGCAATTGCTCTGGACGTTGTAAGCGACATGTTTCGCCTTGTACCTGATATACGCTCGAGCTTTGTGAAGAAGCTCGTCGAGGGTACAAGGAGGTTCTATCTCGACTTCCCTGCTGAGTTTTCTTCTAGGAAGAAGTCCCTTTTCGAGGAGATACTTTTTCATGTAATCAGTTGTATCCACCTCGACGACCTATTGGTTGAATCGCCTGATGTACGAGTACATCGTTTCATTCTTCCCTTGTACGATGGCTTCAAGGGTTGCTTCGGTCTTGGGGTGGCATCGGAGGCGGTGAAATTCCGTGTGAATTACAACCTCATTCTCCTCCAGGATATGATGGACTCTGGTTCCAAGATTTTGTACCACGCCATGGCTTCTTTCCTGAGGGTTGTCGAGAATAGCCTGCACCTGACGTTCTCGGTGATGTTGTTGCGTTAGTTGAGCATAACATTGATGTTGTCGACATGATTATCGGGGTTAGTCATCCCGTCATAAGGTGTCAGGTTCGGGGGTTTATGCATGCCCTTCGGGAGTGGTGCCTCCATAATAGCTCGTGAAAGAGGGTGGTGGGGGTCATCTTCATCACTCTTCAACGGGGAGTAGCCTTCGTTCCTCGGACTTTGATCTCACCGTGGAGGACTCCTTGGTTGGCCGTCCACTCTTTCAGGGCGCCCCTAGACCTATTCTTCTTTGGCTCGGGGAACGCCACCCTCTACTAGGAGGCAAACATCCCCGCTTCTTGGTCTCCTATGGTTGGTGTCTCTCGGGTTGAGGTCCCTGCTCGCATCGGGGAGGTCCAGTTTGACGCTCGGTCTCCAGTGTTATTATCCTCTTGTGCTGTTGAGTGAGCAGGAAGTTGGTCTGATTCAGAGCGTGCACCATGGCTATCATGGTGGGGTCTCCTTCGGCTGGCACCGGTATGGGCTGGAAAGCAATTCCTGACTGAGTTTGGGGGACACCATTGTCCTCAGGCTCAGGTGATGTGGTGGAGGGATGCCCGTCACGCACGCCAGCTTCATGGGTGACGACCAGGTTGTCCTCATTGGTGTAGTCGAAGAGATTCAAAGTGTGGTTGTCTTTGTGTTCGTCGGCCATGCTGGAAGGGCAAAGAGTGAATGAGCTTTGATCTTCTGATGTGGAAGAAGGGAGAGAGCTAGGGTTCCCACAAACGACGCTACTGATCTGACCTGATCAGAAGGGCCTTCCAGGAGTTGGGCTGCGAACGTAACGGTTGAAAGAGAAAATAGGGGTGTACATGCAAGGCATTTTGATGCTTAAGTGAGTATAGATACAGAGAAAATGGTAAGTGATAATAAGTTTAGAATACATGACCCTTTAGTGAAAAAGGGTATTTATATGTGCCCCCAGCGCTGGGCCAGGGTCCTTTCTTGGGATGGATCAGCTAGGCCCAAGGAAGAACTACCAAGGTACGCGTAGGAGCGTGTAAGACCTAGCACGTGGTCTTGTCCTTGGTCCAACTGTCCCTACATTTTAGGAGATAATGGTGGACAGTTGGGTGACGTGGCGCATGTGGGGGAGACGTAGTCTCCCCAGTACGAGTATGGTGGATCGTGGGACTTGCCCGACGGTCCAGATCTTTGCCCACGAGGTTGGCTTCTGACTGACTTATGGGCCTCTTCCCGACTGATTAGGCCTCTGCCCGGCAGGTTTGGGCTTCTGCCCAACAATGTCTTAGAGGCCCAGTCCAGAACACTCATTAAATCATATATTCATAAAAAAATCACCATAAATTTTTTTTCTTATTATTTTATTGTCACTATTATCAATATTACTATCTTTTATTTTTTATTTTTTTCTAATTTCTAAAATTATTATTATTATTATTATTATTATTATTATTATTATTATTATTATTATTAGCCAACTTCCCCTAAATATCCAACCCCATTTTTTTATGAGCACAATTCACACCACAATTCCCACACAAGTCATGTGACCCTCACTTGTTTTTTTTCTGGTATCACAATAAACAATTTCACCAAATTCCAACGTACATCCATCACACAGCTTCAGCACCATAATTCCATTACGCATTTCATGCAAAAATTCCCACTGCAACGATACAACAATTTTTCACGCACACAACCTTGCAACAATTACAGCTCACAGAATATTCTCAGCAAATATTTTCCTCCAAATTTTCCCTTAATATCCTCTGCAATTCCACTCTATAAAACAGACACTCTTCACTCTCTCAAAATAAGTTTGGAGAGCCATAAATATTATGCATAAAAACCATATGAAAAAGCCAAACTTCAAAAAAAATTACACAAACTTCTACATATAAAAAAATAGAATCAACCTAATACACAAAGCTTTTCATAATACTGAAACCTTTAAAACAACTAATCATCCTCTTCATCTTTCCATGTCAAACTAGAAAAATCCTCCATTCGCACACTAATCATCTTCTTCAACTCAAACCACTAAAACAAAAAACCTGAGAAGAACACACAAAATCGAAAATCACCATTCTTCACCTTCAACAGAAACCCTTTCAATACCACTTAACACCAAAATCCCCCAACTCCGAAAATGAAAAGGGCAGAGAGCGAGAGATAGAGATCTATCATCTTAAAATTCATTACCTACCATAGATAACCTCAAACCTGAACGCACAAATTTGAGTGAAAATCCACAAAACCAAATCGGAAAAAAATAAGGGAAAAACCGTAGAGAGAGAGAGAGAGTGGTCTGAAAACGTGAACCATAAAACTAATAGAGATGAAAGAAAACAAACCAAAAAACTCGGAACCAAGAAACCGAGCTTGAAACTGAAACAGAACCAAACAGATCGGAAACACCGTGAGGATGAAGCACGATGAGGGGGAGAACTTCATTCTCGGTTTCATGGTTCTGAATTTTTTGGTTCGTTTTCTTTCATCTCTATCAGTTTTACGGTTCATATTTTCAGACATCTCTCTCTCTCTTTGTAGTTTTCTCCTTTTTTCTGATTTGGTTTAGTGGATTTTCACTGAGATTTGTGCGTTCAAGTTTGAGGTTATCTATGGTAGGTAATGAATTTGAAGATGATAGATTTCTATCTCTCGCTCTCTTCTCTTTTCATTTTCAAAGTTGGGTGATTTTGGTGTTAAGTGGTGTTGAAGGGGTTTGTGTTAAGGTGGAAGAATGGTGATTTTCGGTTTCGTGTGTTCTTCTCAGGTTCTACGTTTTAGTGGTTTGAGTTGAAGAAGATGATTAGTGTGTGAATGGAGGATTTTTCTGGTTTGACGTGAAAAGATGAAGAGGATGATTAGTTGTTTGAAAGGTTTCAGTGTTATGAAAAGGTTTTTGTATTAGGTTGATTCTGATTTTTTTGTATGAACAAGTTTGTATAATATGTTTTGAAGTTTGACTTTTTCAGATGGTTTTTCTACATAATATTTGTGGCTCTCCAAGCTTATTTTGAGAGAGTGAAGAGTGTCTGTTTTATAGAGTGGAATTACAGAGGGTATTAAGAGAAAATTAAGAGGAAAATATTTGCTGAGAATATTCAGTGAGCTGTAATTGTTTCAAGATTGTGTGCGTGAAAAATTGTTGTACCGTTGTAGTGGGAATTTTTGCATGAAATGCGTAATGAAATTGTGGTGTTGAAGCTATGTGATGGATGTACGTTGGAATTTGATGAAATTGTTTGTTGTGATAGCAGAAATAAAAACAAGTGGGGGCACATGACTTATGTGGGAATTGTGGTGTGAATTGTGCTGATAAAAAAACGGGGTTGGATATTTATGGGAAGTTGGCTAATAATAATAATAATAGAAAAAAAAAAGATAGTAATATTGATAATAGTGACAATTAAATAATAAGAAATTTTTCTTATGGTGATTTTTTTATGAAGATATGATTTAATGAGTAATTGGAAATGAATGAGAATTTAAAAGAAAATAGCTTATGGATAAATGGGATTTAAAGAAATCGTTTAGAAATTGGATTTAAAAATGATAATTGGAATTTGAAATAAAAAATGAGTATGGATATAAATGGTAATTGGATATAAAAAATAGAAAATCGAAATGTGGACGAGTAATCGAAATAAAATTAGAATTTTTGTGAATAACGGAAAAGTGAAAAAAAATTAAAGAAAGACGGATAAAAATAAATGTTATGGATGAAGTTAAGAAAATGAAATCGAAATATGGATGAATCGCCACAACACCAAAATTCACTGATCAACAACACAAGCACACAACCCGATAAATCCAAACGAAACTCCGACTCAAACTAAAACAAATTTCTTTTGAATTTTTGAATATTTGTTAGACAGAAATTAAATGTTATGCAAGTAGGATAAATTTGGGGTATGACAGTTTCAAAATAGGTATTTTGGACTTTTTAGTTTTGGGTTTTTGTTTGGGATGTAAGCAAACTTAATTCTACAAATAGGGAGCAACCCTTATAATTTGTAAGAATCAATAACACATTGTATTTCACGGTTTGCAGTTACAAGTGAATAGAAAGAAAAAATCTCATAGTTTGTGGGTAACAACACTCTTCTCAAAATTCTCTTAGAATCTTAATTCTTTTCTATTCGATATTTCTTCTGTTTTGTTAATGGTTTCGCAAGAACTTTTCTTATTCGTAAAGAAAGTGTCGAAATTCTCATAGATCTTGAGTTAATTCTAACAATTTCAAATCTCTCCCGATCGCAATTAGAAAATATCAAAATGTGATCTTCCATTTTAAATCCGAAGTCGACGTCGAGTATCGAAAGATTAATTTATACACATTCTTTCTACATCTTTAAACATTCTTCAAATATTTTCATTTAAAAGAATTTAAACTTGAGATCTAATTCTTAAATTTTGTACTATTCATCCCACCTCAACTATTTCATCATCTAAGCCTAGGATAGAGTGGAGATTCATTTATGCAGTCAGACAGTGGGGTCACATGCAGCGTGAGCCGTCTCTATCATGCAGTAGCCATGCATCATCTTTTCATTAAATGCAAATAAAGGTAAGTTCGTCGCATATCAAAAGTAAATACAAAGTCTAAAAGCCAAAATCAGATAGAATAAAAAATATTTCCGGAAACTAAAAGTAACCAGAAATTACAAAGATTTTTCTTGAATTCTTATGAAAAAAGATGATAACGTATGAGTAAATATTTGAATTTTTTACTTAAATGCCACACAAATGGTAAATTATGTACCATAATGTGACACTTCCAAATATATATATATATATATATATATATATATATATATATATATATATATATATATATATATATATATATATATATATATATATATATATATATATATATATATATATGAAAATGTCATACTTTTATGAAAAGATTTGTCTAATGCATGGACTGATTAAATATAAAATTGTATTGCAGTGGTTCGTTCACTTATTGGATTACTCTTAATAATGGTTGGTTCATTGTATAGACTATCCCATTAAATACAAAATTTTAGTAATGATTCGTCCATTTTATGGACTACCCCATTAAATGTATTTTTTTTTTTAGTTTTTTATTTTTTTAAATAGTTTTTTAATATATTAATTAATATAAATTTGTTAAATTGATTATTTGATTAAAGAAAATATTTAAAAATATATTTAAGTAATATTTTAATATAATTAAATATTTAATTTATTTTAATAAATTTTGGATCGTCCAGTCATTGAAGAATTTTTTTAAAATAACTTAGTTTAATAAAAATAATACTAAAATAACTTAGTTTTTGGAATAATTACAAAAATGATGAATTGTATTCGCCAATTGGAATGACGAATGTTTGAAATTTTTAAAAGGCAAAGATTCGCCAATTCTTATGGCGAAATGGTCTAATTGTTTTTTAAAAAAATTAGTATACATTCGCCAATTCAATTGACTACATAGTTTTTTTTTTATATTTAGTATACATTTATTTTATAAAATTTCACCATTCAATACGGCTTTTAAAATTCCATTTTTTTATTGATGGATTGTCTTTATTATTAAAGAATTTAGAAACAGGGTTTAAAAAATTTGTTTCTATTTATTTATTTTTGCAACAATTGAAAAAATATGAACCAATATTTATATCTATCAGTTTTATTTATCTATAATATATATTTTTTAAAATATTTAATATATTAATTACAAAGATAATTGATCACGGTTAATGAAATTGATATCAGAATAATTATTGTTATTTAATGGATTGATATTATAAATTGTTATTTAATAGGTTGATAATTATAATTATTTTTATTTAATGAAATTGATATTATAATATTCTACCTTATATCATTTAACTATGTGATAAAGTTACAATTTATAAAATTTGTTAATATCACAATTATTAAGATTTTAATTTATAAGTCGCGATATATTGTTTTTATGATATATAATAATATGGTTAATATCAACCTATATCCTTAAGACACATTATTTTTACAATTATAACTTTTATATAAGTCAAGAAAGTTATTTTAAGAATATGGTTTAATTTAATATCTTATTTTTAAGAATATGGTTTAACTTCAGCAATGTTAAATATCATTTACATTTATAAAATTAATCCACTAAATAATAATTATTATTCTGATATAAATTTTTCATAAACCGTGATAAATGTCACATCTTTGTAATTAATATATTAAATATTTTTAAAAAAATATTATAAACAAATAAAGTTGATAATATTATTCCAAAAACTAAGTTATTTTAGTATTACTTTTACTGAACTAAGTTATTTAAAATAAAAATCTGACCCAAAATTTATTAAAATAAATTAAATATTTAATCACATTAAAATATTTTTTTAAATATTTTTTTAATCAAATAATCAATTTAACTAATTTATCTTAATTAATATATTAAAAAACTATATAAAAAAATAGAAAACGAAAAAAAAATTACATTTAATGGGGTAGTCCATAAAATGGACGAACCATTACTAAAATTTTGCATTTAATGGGATAGTCCATACAATGGACGAACCATTATTAAGGGTAGTCTAATAAGTGGACGAACCACTACAATACAGTTTTTTATATTTGGTCAGTCCATGCGTTGGACAAACCTTTCCATAAAAGTATGGCATTTTCATATATATATTCGGAAGTGTGGTATTATGGTACATAATTTAAAATTGTGTGGCATTTAAGTAAGAAATTCTAAATATTTAGGTTAACAGTTATTATCCGAAACAAGGGACTGTGACGCAGTTGGCTAACGCATAGGTCTCAGAGCTTTCTGAGTAATCCCGAGTTCGAGAGTTCCAGCCTCTCTCACCCCGAAACATGTTTTAGTTACAAGAGATATTATTAAATATATACAGTACTAAATAAATTACGTTTCTCCATTCTAATATAAACAACTTTGTAATACACTTATTTTCTTCATTCCTGATTTATAATATTATTAACATATAACTTTAAAATCTATTATAAACTAAACAGGATAAAAGAAAAACTTTGATAAATTACTAATGAGCTTATAACTCAGCATATTTTAGATGTGACCAAATTAGTCTTATTTAATAAAAAAATCAGATTTAATTTTCTTTTAAAGTCTATTCAATTAAATAGATAAGATTTAAACTATTAAAAAAATATAATAAAACCTTATAAATCAATATATATATATATATATATATATATATATATATATATATATATATATATATATATATATATATATATATATATATTAGAAAAAGAGAATTTCTTAACACACCACATAAGTTTCTTAGGTACCTTGTGTTCTTACATCGGATGTTCAAATTAGGACGCACCATTATACATAAAAATGTTGATTTGTTCTGGATGTGCATATAAAAAATACTTCCTGATGTGAAAATCTAGAACAATTTCTTATAACTTTGCGCCAGAGCTTCCCCCCTTTATTCTTTAGCTTTTCAAATTCCAAACACTCAAACTCTCTCAAAATCTCAATTTCTCATTTCCACAAATCCCGACTTTTTCACTCATGTTCGTCGCAGAGTAACTTCTACAACGATCGAAACACTCCAAATTCTTTGTATCTCAATTTAATCGGTAAGTTTTCGAATTTTAGAGTTTCAGAGTTATTTGTGAGTAATCGATTTAGAGTAAACATTTAGGTGTAGAAATTGTAAGGTAGTATGAACAACATAGGTTAAAAACAATGTAGGTATTGTTTGCTGCTTCAATCAGACGATCAAGGCATTAAAATGCCATTTTCTATGCTACAGTAGCTATGACTGCGATTTTAGAACATGAAATACGTAACAGATGTGCAGATCAGGAAAAATCATAACGTTGATTGCTTTCCTGATGTGCACATCCAGAAAAACCCAATGTTAAATATTCTGAGTACTTCCAGATATGCATCCACGGGAGTTTTCCCTGATGTGCAAATCCGGAAGCAACTTATTTTCTTGTTTTTTTTGTTTATATTTTGAGTACTTTCGGATGTGCATCCACATAAGTTTTCCTGATGTGCAAATCTGGAAGCAACTTGTTTTCTTCTTTTTTTTTTGTTTATTATTTTTTAAAATTATTTTTAAAAAAAATCTAATTTATTTATTATGCTTTGCATATTAAATGGCTATCAGAGACGATCGTATAATACATGGGAAAACAACCATGACTGCGTTTGGCCGACGTGAGAGGACGTAGTCTACAATCGAGGGTTCCGTCACAGAGGCAGTTCCAGCAGCCCCTACAGCTGAGGGACATGCTATACCACAACATTTCATATCACAGGTTCATGCCACTCCCCTGTTAGCCTCCACTTCTACATCTCGGAGGTATCAGGTTCCTACCACTGCTTCATCAGGGGCTCCACCCGCACACATGCGTCGTCGCATTCCCACTCCTGTTCCATCACCTGCTCATGTTCCATTACTGTGTACCTCATGAGCCTATTCCTAATGCGCCTACTGAGGAGCATGTTCCTGTTCCTGATGGTGATCACCCAATACATAAGGGTGGTAACAACGATGGACCGTCTAATATGTCCCTACTCCTGGGGTACTACGAGCATACTTCCAGATATGTCTGGCTATGACAAGTAATTTTTCTCGGTTTAAAATTATTTTCATTGAAAATATTTTCATTTGTAACATTGTTTTATTTGGAAATTTTCAGGAGAAGAATTCCCAAAAGTTTGATAACCATGGGGGCAAGGTTATAAATATGATTGTAGAGCTGCAAGAGGATGAGTAGTTCTAGTCTGCATTTGCTATTTCTGGCCTCAAAGGCCTTTCTAGGATTGGCTATTCAGATTGATTATTTCTGCATTTGCTATTTCTGGTCACCTCCCTGAGGGCTTTGGTGGCAGACTTGCCATGGATATGATTATTCAGATTGCTCGGGGGGCACTCCAGTACCGCAGACATCGAGATAAGACGACGTGTAGGATTAGATGAGAAGGGGAACCAGGAGAGATCCTTCAGCAAACACAGTAGTTTTTTGTTTGATGTATTATATTTTTATTACATTTATGAACTGTATTTTGACAAGATTATTATTATTATTATTATTATTATTATTATTATTATTATTATTATTATTATTATTATATATATCACAAAATAGAATTTTTAGTCCTTTAAAACTTTATTTGTAACGGTTGAGTCCTTAATGTTTTAAAAAGTTTGCACCGTTACCCTTTTTTGGAATTTCTATTAAAAAACATGAATATGTGGCAAAAACAAAACTTAGGTGGCAAAAATACGACATTTTATTTTATTTATTTATTTATTTATTAATTCCATGTGGATTTTAATTTTATTTTTTATTTTTTATTTTTTTTAAAAAAAATTTTAAAAAAATTTCTTAAATTTTTTTTTTATTTCTAAACCAATTAAACTGTAAGGACCTGATTGTTACATTTTAAAAACATATGGGACGTAAGTGTTACACTATTTTTTAATGCAAGTTACATCATATTCAATGCTCATAAACAAAGGGACAAAACCATCTTCCCAATAATTTTCTAGTTGTTTTCACTTGATGTAGAAATTACTCTCTTCTTTCAGTTTGTTATTAGATTAGAATATCAACAACACATGTAATGCTGACACAATTGTAGATATCTAATCTAATTGTTTCATAATAAGTTATTTGATGGTTGCAATACTGAGATTGGTTATGGGTGATATTTAAATTGCTAGGGTGCATTCTGGCATCTTGAATGCTTCTGCTACCATGCTTGCAACATATCAATCTCTGATTATGAGGTTCAGGAAGTCACATTGCTCATTTTAAAGGTTTCATTTTCATAATGAGTGTTTATTGTGTACTTAGGATTTTATTGCTTTTAAATGTACATATCTCTGCTTTTGTAGCTTTCCACGTCTGGAAATTATCCTTACAATAAAGCATGCTATAAGGAAAGCTACCATCCAAAATATGATGTCTGCAAGCACTTCGTAAGTATTTAACATTAAACAACTTTTTATGATTTTTCTTATTATAGCTACCATCCAAAGTGTTCTTGGTGATGTTTTCTCTCTTAATTCTCACCCAGTGTTGTTAAATAGCGACTGTAGCGACGCTATATGGCTATACTGTAGCAAAATTTGAACAAATCGCCTTTGTTCCACGATATGTTTTTTAGTATAAAATATTGTCAAATAGTGGCATTATTGCAAAGTTGCGCAACACAATTTAATTAAACCTCATTTGTTTTCACTTTGACTTTAGTTTTATATCTCATGGTCTGTTTCTGTTAATTTTTGGTAATATATATTTTTGACAAATTCCAATAAACTATGTTGGTCTTATTAAATTTAGGGCTCACCCATTCTGGAACCAACATTATTGCCCTTCACATGAACATGATAATACTCCTTGTTGTTTTAGCTGTGAGCGAATGGAGGTCAGTCCAATTTAGTATTTTTGTATGATCAAATATTAATCACTGGCTTGCTTAATGAAAGGTGGATGAAATTTGATAACACAATTTAATATCGATTATTTAGCATGGTTTTCGTTTACTTAATTTGCTATTTTCTGCATTTCGAACAATATTATGCGAAGTTTGTTTTTATTATGTAGGTATTATGTTATGCATGACTTGTGAAAGAAAAGAATGAAAAGGAGACAGAAACGAGGATTTTGAGCAGAAGAAATGATGTAGATAGAAGAGTTTCTACATTCTGACTGTATGAAGAGTGTCACAACAAGATGATGACCGTCTGTCGCTCCCGGAGATTTGCATCCTGGTGCAGACGCGAACGGTCGGCGAAAAGAGGAAAATGAAGATGAAGTGAATAGAGTCTCCAGCTAGGCATTTTTATCCCGAAGGAAAGGTAATGCTGCATAAACCTAGAAAGAGATGAATAAGACGGTTACGAACCAGAGAAACTGAGAAAGGGGGGTTGGTTACAACCTGGGAAGGTATTAGCACCCAGATAGTCCGTCGTACTCGACGGGATCCATGCTTACAAGATTGTGTTTAAAAGGGGTAGGTGTATGTGTTGTCGGTGTGCAAAAGCTAAAGAATGAATGTACAGTGTGTCAGTGCAAAAAAGGTGGGTGCTCAGGTGTAACACCCCAAAATTTGCCCTCTCATTTTCATATTTAGCATATCACTTTGCATTTTCATAGCATAATTCATAGCATAAGTCATAGCATGTTTTAGAGCATTGATTGGGACAGGTGGTGACTACCAACGGGCAATAAAAAGTTCCTAAGATCTCTCAAATTTGGTGGATTAATTAGAGGAGCCAATCAGACGGAGCAAAAGGTCAACTCTTGAATTTTTGGGATCAAAATCATGAAATTATGGTCACAAGGCTCTTAGGGACCAATCTGGATCAAGAAAGAATGGAAAAAATCAAGAAAACTAAAACTTACCATTTTTGGAAAGTTTGGGTTTCCAAAAATGGCAAGTTTTGGTCATTTTTGTAGCCACTTCAAGAGAGGTTTTTTTACCAAAATAAGAGTCCTATGAAAATTATACCTTGAGAAAATGAAAGAGGACATCCTAAGCTTCAAAACCATATGTGGAACTCCTTCATAGGATCAAAATTGAGAAAGATATGGTCGTTCAAAGTTTGGGCAAAAACAAGGCAATACAGCAGGCTATGTATCGGCGAATACGACTTATGAATCGACGCATAAAGGGCCCATGTATCGACGCATAAGCCTATGTATCGATACATACTGAACTCCAAAGCACATGTATCGGCGCATCCGAGCTATGTATCGATGCATCCTGAGTTATGTATCGACGCATAAGACTTATATATCGGCGCATGCTGTAGAAAAACCAATTTTTTCTGCATTTTTATGGAATTTCAAGCTGGTTTATGGCTGGTTCATGTTATAAATGCATTTGGCATCAAAGGGCATTATATATGGGCTGCAATTGGCTGCAAATACTACCACCATAATTGTTATGTATTGAGCAAAACATTGAGGCATCAAGCATTGATCAATTGAGTTGCAAACCCCTTCATTCCACTTACCCTCACTACAAGTAACATGCTCCAATGCACATAGGATTCAGCTCATATGTGAAAGTTCTAGAAGAGCCAGCTCACCACCTTCTACCACATTCTAGAGTTTTCTACAACCTTCCAAGGAGTTCTAGAATTCTCTAGAATCCCAACTAACTCCTAACCTAAGCTAACTCCTAAGCTACCTCCAAGCCCAAACCTCATGCCAAACCAATGCATTATATAAATCCATCTCCTCCCAAAGCTAAGGGTAATCACCACAAATCACTCTCTCCCTCATTCTTCACTCAATCATCATTTTCACAATCTCAAAATCCATTACTTTCTCTCCCACTTTTCCACCATTTTCACCATAGCTTTTCAACAAAAGTTCTTCAAGTTTCACATTGAAACTTGAAGGTCTTAAAGCTTAGCCTCCATCCTCCATTGAATTGAGCATTGTGGAATAAGAAGCTACTGGTTTTTGGTGGAGATTGTGACTTATCGGAAGTGATTAATCGAGAAGCTTCAAGACCGAATCGTATTTATTTTGCATTCGCGGATTCTCCGGTTTTCTTCTCCATTCGCACTCCGATTCATTGCAACAATTACCGAAACACTCCTCTGTTTCGTAGGTTGGTGATTTAACCATTATGCCTTAATTTATCCTCTTCATCTCGCCTTAACGGCATTCTCCGCATGATTTTCGATTATGTTTGCGTTGTACCGTTCATTTTCGTTTTCGTTGCTTTCTTGCTTGCAATTTGCAGTTGGATTATTAGGAATTAGATTTGTAGTCTAATCTAGGTCCTAGTAGGTGTAAAGAATCCCTTGTAAATAGGAAAAACGGTTCTCATCGTAGGAATTTAGATTTTAGCTTATTTGATAGCTTAGTCTTAATTCTTCATGCCTATCATCCCCCATACATGTTTAGGTACTGATTTTAGGAAAATTTCTAGGTTAGTTTCAATATCCCATTAATGCATAACTTGAATTATTGCATGTTCTTGCCATACCCATACATTCTTTAGCATATAAATAATCATGTTGCATTCAAATTCTCGTATCATTCGCATGTATCGTTAATGCATTCACATCCTTGCAGCATATACCAAATGTTGCATGTTCATAAGCATGTTTAGGCATAAGCACAATGTGTTGCATTTGTTGCATTTTAATCGCATTCTTGATCACATCCCTACCTCAATAAAATTCTGGTTTTTGCATTAAGATTGACACTTTGTTGATCCATCATTTTGCACATTCATGATCAATGTAGAGCATCTTCATATGACATGTTCATGTTTTGCATGCTTGTTGCATAATGATTCATGTGATGCATTCTTGCATACTCCATTAAGAATAACAATGTTCATCTAAATCATGTGCTTGATCCATGTTCATTATTGCATAATCATGATTGATTGGTGTACTTTGCATTGAATTTGCGCATTACAAGTGAAAAACATAAAATCTAGAATTTGCATTTGATAGCTGTTTTGCATATAAGTGTTGTAGAATACATGTTGTTTGTTAAAAATTCATGTTGTTTGTGACTTTTAACACCTGTTTTTGCATACATATAGGTGTTGTAAGAAGCTGTTGCATTGCATAGTGCATTGCATAGCTGTTTGTGCATTAAGTGTTGTAAATAAGTTGCTGAATTTTGCATTGCATTAGCTTTAGGTCCTTTAAACTATAGATTGAGTCTAGTTTAGGTCCTAGTTCCCTTAGCAATTAATTAGGTAATTTTGTTTTCCTTATTTTTATCATGTTTACCATGCTAACCTTTGTTTTGTAGGGAGGGCAAGGTATGTCTAAAAACCCTATCCTCTTTGGTATTTCTAATGCATTTAATTTACACCATTTTTCCTTACATAATGTTTGTGCTTGTTAGGTTTTCCCCTTTTGGAACCAACTTAACTTCATTAGGAAGTAAGTTGTGTTCTTCTTCCTTTTCTCTTCCTCTTTCCTCTCCTCATTAGGATTAGAAACCTCACTAACCTTTAGGATCTCCTTGATATTGAATAAACAACTTAGGGTTGGTCTTAGTCCCCCTTAGTTTTTCCTTTTTCGATTTGAGTCTCTTTCTCATCCCATAAAAACAAACAATAAAACGCACCTAATAAAGGTCAAACGTTCTCATACGACACGAGACTTTGTTGCGAAGTTCTTATACACGTCCTGTTTCGGGGCGAGGTGTAAGTCCCTACCACGATGGATAAGTCTTAGTATGAGAATGTTCACAAACAATAAACTCCAAAACATTTCTCATAAAAGAAAATAAACCAAGACATCGCGTCTTCTCTTCTCATCTCATACTCTTTGCGGACGAATACGACTTGCCTCGACAGTTCAAACAGCGATACGGTAAGCACCCTCGAGTCAGAGCCGGTAACACCTGAGCTAGAGCTATGGCAACGTCAGCTTAAAAAATACAAACAAATAGTTCCCGCCTTAGTTAGGCGAACTACGTCGTCTCTGATCCTCATTATCCCGATGAGGTACGTAGGCAGCGGGATAGGGCCCGTTCGAGCACATTCTTTATTTTCCCTACATTTTCCCCCTTCTGTTATTTCTTTCCCATTCCAGTCTCATGCCAGTAGCAGTTCTTTTATTCAGCAGCATTCTTATTTTCTCACCCTTTGAAACAAGCAAGCAAGCGTGGATCCCGTCGGGTACGGCGGACGGTCTGGGGTGCTAATACCTTCCCAGGTCGTAACCGACTCCCAAACCCAGATCTTTGGTTCGCAGGACCTTGTCCTTTCCTTCTTCCTCAGGTTTGTGCAGCATTACCTTTCCCGTTCCTTCAGGATAAAAATGCCTGGCTGGCGACTCTACCTTTTTCGCGCCACTTTCGCGTTTGTACTAGGATGAAAATCCCGGGAGCGACAGCTGGTGACTCTGCTGGGGAACGACCCCAGAGTCTTTGGTTTCCCTTGTAGAGTCCATCCTAGCGCCTATTTGCTTTTGTTTCTTTGGGTGTTTATCTGTTTGTTGTTGTGTGCTTAGTTTAGCTTTATTGTTTTCATTTACAATTTTACTTTACAGCTTTACTTTACGACATTTATTTACTGCTTTAAGTATTTATCATGCATCATTATCACTGTCTGGCTGTGCTGGTTTTCATTTTTTCTGTGGGCTGGGAGTTACTGTGAGATAAGCCAAATACCCGGTTTGAGTGCACTATAGGATTAACGTGGACATGTTGTACTCGCATGCTTACATGATGAGTGGCGATGTGTTCCATACCCAGGTTGCGACCGTCTTGGAACTATCTTGTGTGGGGGTTCTTCCCCACTTCGGGATACGACCTTGATGGTTATGTGCAGCTGGGGACTGATCATTGAGAACCTTTGTGGAAACATCCCTCTCCAGTGATGACAGTGGCAGACCACATTTGTTGGCAAACCCACTCGCATCCGAGGGCCCACTGGGAACTCGCATAGGATGGCCTGGTTCTCTCATAGGAATTCAGTTACGGCAAACTGTTCGTATGACGATAGTATTGTACCCTTCGGGATGAATTTACTATTGTTTCTCGATTCAGTGCTTGAAGCTGGGGACTTATGAGGGATGCTTGTTTTCCCCGTACTCAGCTGAGACCTCCCTGGTTAGTACATAATGCCAAACCGATTCCCTGATTTGGTCATGAGCCATTTCTCGGAAATGGTGAACGTATTATTGCTATCCGGCTTTGAGAGTCTGTGATGTTAACTCGGTATAGCATACCCGTGAGATGGGAGGGGTTTACAGGTTTGCAGGAACCCTAAAAACTTCCAACATACCCCACTTTGCCAGCACATAGTCCTTTGGTTTGAAATTCAGGATTTCGGTGGTACTATTATTACGACTCTTCACTAGTACATGAATGTTCTCTCGACACCAAAGTCAGACCAGTGATCGCCAGACCTTTGATCACACACCAGTGCATTGCATAACATCCTCTGCATGCTTGCATCACTAACACATGCTTACTCATTTGCAGGGTCGCATGTCGCATCCTCATGAACCTATCATACGCATTTACTACATGATTTGCATATTTTGCATTTCTTACAGGTCGTTCGGACTTCCTAACTTATTCAACTTCAGGCAATATAGCTGGTCAACACGTTCATCGGTATCCAACAAAAAGAAACCGAGTGAGAATGGCTGAGCGAATGCAGACTGATCTCGACGAGCTCCGACAGAGGATGGATCAGTTCATGGACATGATGACCGGCATTGCGCAGAATCAAGAGCATCTCAGATTGATGGTTGAGCAGCCCCGTGGGAATGCTAATGCTGGAACACCAACTGAGAATGTGGATCCTAACGCTGCCCGTGACGGAGGCCAAATCTAAATGGGACTGCGGCCCGTAATGAAGACACTCAGGAAGACCAACTCACTCTACTGGATGCTGATATGGGTAATATGAACGAGGTCAACAATCAAAGGTATGAAGAGCTGGAGGAGAAGATTAAGGCCATGGAATGTCAGAATTCCCTGGGCATCGATGTAACCAATCTTGGGTTAGTTCCAGGAGTCAGAATCCCTCCTAAGTTCAAGGTGCCATCATTTGACAAGTACAATGGCAACACGTTCCCTAGAACTCATATTCATGCATACTTTGGAAAAATCTCGGCTCATACTGATGACGAGAAACTTTGGATGCATTTCTTCCAAGATAGTCTATCTGGAGCTTCATTGAGCTGGTACATGAAACTAAGTCGGGTCTTTATCCGATGCTGGAAAGATTTAGCTGAAGCTTTTCTCAAGCAATATCAATACAATATTGATATGGCTCCAAACCACACCCAGTTACAGAACTTGTCTCAAGGACCCAAGGAAAATTTTAAGCAGTATGCCCAGAGGTGGCGTGAGCTGGCCGCACAGGTTCAATCCCCGTTGCTGGATCGGGAAATGGCCGATATGTTTATGGGCACCTTGCAAGGTGTTTACTTGGATCGTCTGGCCGCCTTCCCGTCCATTGGTTTTTCTAATATTGTCATCGCTGGAGAAAGGATAGAAAACTTCCTGAAATTAGGAAAGATTCAGGATGCAAGCAGTGCTAGTTCATCTGGTGTGAAGAAACCTTTTGGCAATGGCCAAAGGCGAAGAGAAGGTGAGACCAATGCCGTGTATAGGGGCCGAGATAGAGGTCGTTCTCAAGGTTACTACCAAACAGCTGTTGTGACTATTACTCCTCAGGCTCAACCACAACCTCAAGGTCAGCAATATCAGGCGCATAGACCAAATCAGGAAAGGACAAGAGCGAGAAACCGCAGACTTGATCCCGTCCCATGTGTCGCTCCCCGGATTTCCATCCTAGTACAAACGCGAAAGTGGCACGGAAAAAGAATAGAGTCGCCAGCCATGCATTTTTATCCCGAAGAAATGGAATGGTAATGATGTACAAACCAGAAGGAAGCAAGAGGAAGGAAATAGGTCCTGCGAACCAAAGAGACTGAGCTCGAGAGTCGGTTATGACCTGGGAAGGTATTAGCACCCAGATCGTCCGCCGTACCCGACGGGATTCACGCTTGCAAAGAAAACTGTTTCAAAGGGTGAGAGTATGAAAACTGCAGCAAAGAGATGAAAATGAAAAGAAACTGGAACTGGAAAAGAATTGAATAAGAAACAAAGAGGAAAAATGTAGGGAAAAATAGAGATTGTGCTCGAACGGGCTCTACCCCGCTGCCTACGTACCTCATCAGGATAATGAGGATCAGAGATGCCGTAGTTCCCCTAACTAGGGGTACTAAAAGGAAATTGCTTGTGAATTAAGGCTTGAACTGCCTATGCCATTGCTCAGGTGTTGCAGACTCGGACGACGATTGCGTAACCGTCTTGCAAGATGACAAGTAGGAGCAAGTTCGCGTACGGAGCAAATGAGGTGAGAAAAGAATTCCCGAAGGAAAGACGCTTATTGTTTGTTTGCGTTTTTTAGAAGCTTTTATGAGTGTGTCACAAGGAAGTGAACTCAAGCTCTCTTCAATGGAATGTGCACTTATCACTACATTCCAAGATGAAATAATAGAACAAGCACACTCAAGTAAGGAGAAGATCCCCAAAACTTGAACCCAAAGATTAGGGCTTAGGCTCACTAACTTGTTGAATTATTAAGTGTTTTTGGTATTTACAGATGAAGAAGTGTTTTTTATGCTTTTCTTTTATGAAGAAGATACCTTGATTAGACTTGTGCATCACAAGGTAAACATGTACTATCCCAAGATGGGAAGACTACAAGCATACCTCATGGGATAAGGCTATGGATCAAGACATCACTTCAAACTTTATTAAAGTGTTTTTTAGATTTATGAGATGAGAAGAGAAGAAGAACCAAAAGGATCACAAAGGAAAAATTCTAAGGGGGACTAAAATAATCCTAAGTGTTAACATGCATGGATGTCCTAAAGGTTAGTGAGGTTTCTATCCTAATGAAGAAGAGAAGAAGAAGATAGAAGAAGGGATGATAAAGGCCGAAGCCCAACAACAAAGAGTTAGTACAAGATAAACATAAGAGGGAAAGATGAGAATTGGAGATGTGGAACTCAATTCCCACATCTCACACTTACCATAGCCCCTGCAAGGTTAGTATGCATACAAGTGAAACACAATGGACAAAACAACATGATAACATCACACAATCAGAAATGAAATGATATGGACATATGCACAATGCAAATTCAACTCAAAGAAATGAGAAGAAGAAGTTTATGAGCAAGAGATGCAACATGAAACACTTATGAGAACAAATGCACACTTATGAATTATGCAAAGCAAAATGCACAAAATATGAACACAAGGCTCACAACCAGAACCAAAACAAGATTAAGAATGGCTTAGGAAGCCAACAAGATGAAAATAAAAGAGGTACAAGACCCAACAAAACCAAATGGGAGAAAAAGAAACCAAAAGATGAAGTGAAAACACTTAAGGAAACAAATGACTTAAAGAAGAAGCAAACATAAAAATTCAGAAGACACAAACCCTATCCTAGGACCAGGAAGGTACCCATACCCCAAAGGAACCCCAAATGAGAAGAAGAAATGGGCACAAGTTCCTTTCTAGGCTTATATGAGAGCTAAAGGTTCAAAGGAAGCAAAATGGGGCAAGGTTCAAGATAAAATCCACAACAAATCAACCAACCATCTAAAAATTCCACAATTGAAACCAAATGATCCTCAAACATGTTATATCAACTAGCCAAAAGGATTTGAGAAGATTCATAAGAAAAATAGGCTTAATGGAGGCAAGAACACAAGTGAGGGTTACAAACTTACACCACAAGTTACCAGACCAAGACTCAAGAAATAAATTTCTAAAAATCCAGAGAAAAATCACATGAAAAGTAAAATGTTTTAATAATTCAAAGAAAAAAGAATGGGATCAAAAATCCAAATATTGAAGATTATGGAAATTAGACAAGGCAGACTGGTCAAGAAAGGAAATAAAAGAAGCTAGGTGAAATGGTGAATTAATTCTGACACGTGGATAATAGAAAAAAATAAAATAAAAATATGACAAAATATTAGAGACATGAAATAAAACACATGATTTTTTGGGAATTTTTTAGTGAATGGAAGTATTTTAATTAAATGGAAATGGAAACTGAATTGAAGAGAAAACAAATTGAAAAAAAGAAATTAAATGAATGAGATGGAGGTGTGATAAGTAAGGCTGATGCGTGTAATTTGGATTGGGCTGGTTATGGTTGGGATGAGAAAATCAATTGTCTAGGCCCAGGTATCAGCGCAGGAGCATGGTCTTGTGGTGAGGACTTAATTGAATTAAAATAATAAAAGCTGGAAAATGCAGGATCCGCTGGATCAATCATACGGCTGTTGGATGGATCCTCATTAATTGACATGGCGCTACCGTGCGCTGTGGTTGGCTGGTGCGTGTTAGTTACCGTGTGCTGTATTACACCATGAATTAAAACATGAAAACAGAATTAACATGAAGCTGGACGAAAATTAGGGCCATGTGGCGCTGCGTGAGGCCTTGGATGAGGGATCCAACGGCTGTTGTGCATCTTCTTCCCTTAGAAACCCTAACATGAACTCAAGACAAATTCCGGTGACCAGAGCTAGGGCTCCGGCACCGGGGACCAAACCAGAGGCAAAAATTAACCAAAAAATGAAAATGAATAACCTAGATCAACTAATTCAACCTCAAGGAATCCAAATATGACCTCAAAATAAGCTAAAACTCAATGAATTGGCCGGATCGAGCAAAATAAAGTGTCACCATGAAACTTTAAATCAAGAGAACTTTCACTACAATGCACTAAAATCAATTCTACAAAGTGCAGAATCATCAGCAAACATCAAGGAACACAAAGCAACAATTTAATTCCATTTCCAGAACATGAAATTTCAAGCCATACCTGAGATGGAGATCTTGATTCAGTGAGCTAGAATTCCAACCAATGCGTGAAAATCACTCCTCTTACTCCTTAGATGCAAAATAAATGCATCTAAGGCCTTGAAATGGACTGGATCTGAGGTTTCACAACAAGTTGCTTTGAAATGGCAAGCTTCTATTTCAGTGCTTTAAGCTCAAATGAGTGGTTGATTCTTGATCTATATGATTCACTGATCAAGAATATGGAAGAAGTTTGTGGAGAAAGTGAAAGAATGGAGAGATATGTGAGGAAATTCAAAAATGCAAGAAAGTTGAGAATGAGAGAATGAGAGAGATTTCAGATCTGATGCAACCCTAATTCTCTTTGTTATCACCTCACAAATGAATGCTGAAAGTGTGAGAGAAAGTGCACGAAACTCAAATGAGAAAAGTGTGAAGTTGCATCATGTGAACTTGGTGGAGTAAGCATGCTATGCTCATGCTCTCTTGGACCTCACAGCATGTGTAAGTTTCATTTCCCACCCTTGATTCAAATCTAGTCATTCCTGGCCTTAGATTCAAGTGTCACACTTGTTTCATAATTTTTGCTAATTTGCATGTTTTGGAGGGATTTTTTTCAAAGTGCACGAAAATGACCAATTCTCTTGAGCAAAATGGTCCTTATGCAATTTATTTTATGTTTGAAACAAGATTGGGCCTGTACCAAGTCACAAAAATAAGATTTGAGCCTTCTTGCACTTGGTGACATTTTGAAAAGTCAATTTTTGCCCTAAGAAGCTAGAATTTTCGAAAGCCCTCTAGGAAGATCTAGAAATCCAGTGAAAAAGTACTTGTACTTTTTGAAAATGGGAGCCCTTACTCTCAAACTTTCATGTTTGACTTTGGTCCATTTGAAGAATTTTTGATCATGTTAAGGCCACTTGAAAATTAGGGCAAAACTTGCCAAATTTAGAAAACTTCAAAAACCAACTTTGTACCATTTTTGCAAAACCCTTAAAATCTCCATGATTATTGAACTTTAGGCATTAAAAACCTCTTATAACATTGTAAGGACCCCCCTTGGCCAAAAAATTTGGGTTAGACCCCTTGAAATTGCACAGTTGACTTTTTATGAGCTCTGTTGACTTTTTCCTTCATCTGCAAGCAACTGAGGCATTGACTGACTTCCACATGGAATTTTCTCATGAAATTTGACACATAGGATCCTCTAATCATATAGAAGACTTGGCCCACAGGAAATGGCCAAAGTTGCGAGATCTTGGTGCTTGAATCTCAAACCCCAATTTGGGTGCATTGCATAGGAGCTTTGCCTTGTCCCGAGATCTCTGATGATCATGCAATCTTCTGAGCTTTTTCCAATGGACATGATCTTGTAAATAGAGTGTAGAATCACCATATAACTTGTACAAACTCATTGGAACCCTTGTCATGGCTTGAAAGGCTTCAAGGAACTCCGTAGATGACCATATGCTTGATGCTAGGACATGAGGGATGGTATGCTTCATCTTTTCATGATATGATGCTGAGAAAATGATATGCGTATGATGAATATGATGTGATATGATGCTTAAAAAGAAGAGGGCAAATTTGGGGTGTTACATCATGCCCATATGCTGTATTGCTCCCAGAGCTGCTAAAGTTGAACCTGGTCGAGCTTCGTACCATGAGAGCCCCTGCTCCTGATAATCTACCTCAGAACTTCGATGCAAATGCCAGATGTGAATTCCATTCAGGCGCCCAGGGGAACAGTATTGAGAAATGTTGGGCTTTTCAGAACAAGGTACAAGACCTAATTGACTCCAAGGCGATCAATTTTGCGCCTCACCCAAATGTACTCCAGAATCCAATGCCTAATCACAACGGAACCGGTGTCACGGTTATTTTACCAGATGGTCCACGTTAAGCTGGAATCTTCAGGAAGCAAATAAAGCCATCAGTATCCAGATACTCTCAGCAATGGCAATTGTTTGTTTGTGTTTCTTCAATGCTTTTTTCATCCCTATTAAGGGGAACTACGTCGCTCTGATTCTTCATTGGTCTTTGATCAATGGAGATACGTAGGAAGAAGATCGCCAGATCTTTCCGAGCAACCTTATGGGACAACTTTACTCCCCAACTTCACTTTTTTCCTTCAGAAGTCTCGTGTCAGAGTCAGAATAAGCTAGAAGAAGAAGCATGACTGCCATGGTTGGGTATACGACTGCAACTAGAAGATTACAAGTCTGTGAAAGAGCTATTGATCACTGATAGTATCCAAGACTGACAGGTCCAGACGGAGTCAAACTTCCTCAACAACGGCAATATTCAGCTTCTTTACTGCATTTCCATTTGTAGTTTCTTTTATTTGCTAAACATTTGTATACATGTATGGAATGTGTTTGCTTTTGAATGTTATCAATAATAAAACTCACATGTTTTTCTTGAAGTAATTTATTTGTCAAGTTAATTTTGCATGTTTACATCGCAATACCAATTGTCATGCTTAAACTCTATGAAGGAGAATGACGAAGCAAAAACGCAAAATCTCTGATTGTGTGCTCTCGAATAAGACCCTGTTGACGATGTACAGGCTTTGTTTCAAATCCCTAAACACTGGAGATATAAGGGAGATAGACCCTTGCTAACCCTCTTGAGCCTTGAAGTAGGAGTTTCTTCTTGCATTAAAAACCCTCACATGTAACCCAGGGGCAGGGTAGATGTCAGCTAGTCGAACCAAGCAGTCAGGCTTTCATAAAGGAGTGTATTTGAGGATCCATTACATTCCACTATGCTAATCAAGAGGTCCAAAGACCAGAAGCTACAATGGTTATCCGAATCAAGAGGTCCAAAGACTGGAAACCACAATGGTTATCCTTCGTCGACTAAAGAAGGGGGCAATCACAACCCTTGCAAAGCAATCAAGACAAACAATGTCACACGATTTGTTCAGAAAAAAAATGAAATGAAAAGCCCGCTAAGTCGAAACTTGAAAACAAGTGACTTAGGCAAAAGTTAGGGCATCCCGCTGGACTTTGCAATCAAAGATTCACAAGAATCAGTCCAGGCAAAAGTTAGGGATAAGAAAAATAACGCAAAAGCGAAAATGCAAAAAGGATTACACAAGAAAGATCCTTAAGCAAGAACAAAGTCGTGTGGCACAGACACGAAAGACAAAGGGGTGACTGACTCCCAACGACAACCTGATTGGTGCTTGAACTGATAGCAGCAATGGTTCCTCAATCAACACGAAACCCTTATGAAAGGTGAATGCTTGCGAAAACTAGCTGAAATTAGGAATGGAGAACATCACGAAGAGTGGGTGGGCACAAATAAATTTCGAGCATGTATCCTTTGTTTCTATAACCGTGAAGCAGGCCACGATACAACCCTTAAAAGTCCTAACTGAAACAGGGTTAATTTGAGAGCATGCTACTACGAGGCCGCGTTCCTGACTCCTATGAGTTATTGCTAAAAGACATTTGTTGGTATTGCATGTACATACTTTCATTCAAAAATGATGTCGTAGCTTAACCAGTGATTTGCTCACAAAATTTTCACGACACCTTTTTCAATGAAGACTTCAAGTTTGACATGTGTGTTGCATTAGAATTTTAATTCTAAGAATAAACATTTCTCGCTTGCATACATTTGTTTGGCATCATAAATGGTTCACATGCGGAAATTCAATCCAGAAGCTCAAGCTTGCCAAGTTGAGAAGTCTAAAACTTTTGAAAGACAGTCAGGTCGAGGTGCACTTTTCCGAGAAAAGCTCCATTGAGTAAGGACTTTCCTAATTAGTCACAGTAAGAGCTAGCCAATCCGGGGCAGTTAAGTCAAGCAATCTCTTCAAACTTCAGTCAGACTGGGGAAATCACCTCGAGATTCAGATCTCTCCAAGAGCGAAGATTAGTCAGTCAGGTGCAAAGCTATTCAAATACTCGTACTGGGGCAGGCCACTCCAATAGTACGAGAGTTCATTCTTTCCCGAAGACAGACGATCATAAGCATTTACCCAGAGTTTAGAATACCGTGGTCACTTGTCAAGCCAACTATCTCGTTCAACACTTCTAACAGGTACAAACTCATCTGTGTTAGCAATGGTTACTTTCCCAGCAAGGTTGTTACGCTAGTTCATGCAGTCGTTATGATACCTAAGAGTTTAAAGACGCCAAGTCTTTTGTAAAATCCTCTTGAGGTAAAATCCATACAGAAGCAACTAATCCCCGACACGAGATAACTTGAAATATTTCCTCCTCAGAAGGACGTGTCTCGGTTTTGTCATCCACAACCGACGAAGGAAGTTATCCCCAGTGAAGTCACCAAGTTTTTCCTTCGGTTGGGTTCCTTAATCTCAGTTCCTCAACAGATCTAAGGTAACTTTTTTTCCCCTAGAAGATTTCAGATAAATCATTCTCTTCCCCAACATCTCCATAAGAGTGGATAATCCCCAATAGTCGAGGTATCCCCAGGCACAGTCCTCAAATCTAAAGTCCAATTTATTTTTGGCAAAGGTGATAATTCGGGACAGATGAATTATTCACGATCTTCTCCAACAGAGATGTTATCCCCACAGGACTTCTTGGGATCGAATACGCGATCATTGTGTTTCCCCACAGAGTTAGCAGAGACTTATTACTTCCGCGTCAGGAATTTCTTTCACATTCGTACCAGTTCATTAACAATATTCAAGACATAACATCCCCAGTGTCATGGGGCAACATGCCATGCAATTCAACATATGCAAAGTCCAGCCACAGACTGGCCAAAGTCCATCTTCGGGTGGCAGATTTCAAAGTCTAGCCACAGACTGGCCAAAGTCCATCTTCGGGTGGCAGATTTCAAAGTCCAGTCGTAGACTGGCCAAAGTCCATCTTCGGGTGGCAAGTTTCAAAAGTCCCCCGCAGCGAGCAAAAGTCTCCCGTAGTGAGCAGAAGTCTCCCGTAGTGAGCAAAAGTCTCGCATAGTGAGCAGAAGTCTCCCGTAGTAAGCAACAATCCCCGTAGTGTGGCAAGAAATTGAAGTCTCCCATAGTGAGCAAAAGTCTCACGTAGTGAGCAGAAGTCTCCCGTAGTGAGCAAAAGTCTCCCGTAGCGAGCAGCAGCCCCGTGGTGTGGCAAGAAATCGAAGTTTCCCGCAGTTAGCAGAAGTCCACCCGCAGTGTGGCAAATTCTTAAAGTCCACCCGCAGTGTGGCAAATTATCCAGCAATCCACCCGCAGTGTGGTAAAGCATCTGAAGCCCAACCGCAGATTGGCAAAAGTCCATCCCCAGGGTGGCAAAGTATCTTAAAATTCGGTCGCAAATTGTTGAAAGTCCATCCACGGCGTGGCAAGTCGTTATTCGTCTAACTCCATCCAAGAATGCACCATTAAGGCATTGTTGCAGTCTACCAAAGTCCACCCGCAGCGTGGCAAGTCAGTAGCCGTCTGACATCACCCAAAAGGCATCCCCTGTTTACTATTATCTCCATCATAATTATGTCCAAGAAGAGTTCATACGGTTGAGTTTATTTCCCTGTTCTTCTGCCACAGAGTGCAAATTTTCTGGTTGTTTCTGGTATTCAATCCCTGCATACTTCAAATGTCTGAAAGCAACTACTATCATCCATTCACGTCTACAGTGATTGAATAGGGGCAGTTGTAACACCCCAAAATTTGCCCTCTCATTTTCATATTTAGCATATCACTTTGCATTTTCATAGTATAATTCATACCATAAGTCATAACATGTTTTAGAGCATTGATTGGGACAGGTGGTGACTACCAACGGGCAATAAAAAGTTCCTAAGATCTCTCAAATATGGTGGATTAATCAGAGGAGCCAATCAGACGGAGTAAAAGGTCAACTCTTGAATTTTTGGGATCAAAATCATGAAATTATGGTCACAAGGCTCTTAGGGACCAATTTGGATCAAGAAAGAATGGAAAAAATCAAGAAAACTAAAACTTACCATTTTTGGAAAGTTTGGGTTTCCAAAATGGCAAGTTTTGGTCATTTTTGTAGCCACTTCAAGAGAGGTTTTTTCCCCAAAATAAGAGTCCTATGAAAATTATACCTTGAGAAAATGAAAGAGGACATCCTAAGCTTCAAAACCATATGTGGAACTCCTTCATAGGATCAAAATTGAGAAATATATGGTCGTTCAAAGTTTGGGCAAAAACAAGGAAAAACAGCAGGCTATGTATCGGCGCATACGACTTATGAATCGACGCATAAAGGCCCCATGTATCGACGCATAAGCCTATGTATCGATACATACTGAACTCTAAAGCACATGTATCGGCGCATCCGAGCTATGTATCGATGCATCCTGAGTTATGTATCGACGCATAAGACTTATGTATCGGCGCATGCTGTAGAAAAACTAGTTTTTTCTGCATTTTTCTGCATTTTTATGGAATTTCAAGCTGGTTTATGGTTGGTTCATGTTATAAATGCATTTGGCATCAAAAGGCATTATATAGGGGCTGCAATTGGCTGCAAATACCACCACCATAATTGTCATGTATTGAGCAAAACATTGAGGCATCAAGCATTGATCAATTGAGTTGCGAACCCCTTCATTCCACTTACCCTCACTACAAGTAACATGCTCCAATGCACATAGGATTAAGCTCATATGTGAAAGTTCTAGAAGATCCAGCTCACCACCTTTTACCACATTCTAGAGTTTTCTACAACCTTCCAAGGAGTTCTAGAATTCTCTAGAATCCCAACTAACTCCTAACCTAAGCTAACTCCTAAGCTACCTCCAAGCCCAAACCTCATGCCAAACCAATGCATTATATAAATCCATCTCCTCCCAAAGCTAAGGGTAATCACCACAAATCACTCTCTCCTTCATTCTTCACTCAATCACCATTTTCACAATCTCAAAATCCATTACTTTCTCTCCCACTTTTCCACCACTTTCACCATAGCTTTTCAACAAAAGTTCTTCAAGTTTCACATTGAAACTTAAAGGTCTTAAAGCTTAGCCTCCATCCTCCATTGAATTGAGCATTGTGGAATAAGAAGCTACTGGTTTTTGGTGGAGATTGCGACTTATCGGAAGTGATTAATCGAAAAGCGTCAAGACCGAATCACATTTATTTTGCATTCGCGGATTCTCCGATTTTCTTCTCCATTCGCACTCCGATTTATTGCAAAAATTACCGAAACACTCCTCCATTTCGTAGGTTGGTGATTTAACCATTATGCCTTAATTTATCCTCTTCATCTCGCCTTAACGGCATTCTCCGCATGATTTTCGATTATGTTTGCGCTGTACCGTTCATTTTCGTTTTCGTTGCTTTCTTGCTTGCAATTTGCAGTTAGATTATTAGGAATTAGATTTGTAGTCTAATCTAGGTCCTAGTAGGTGTAAAGAATCCCTTGTAAATAGGAAAAATGGTTCTTGTCGTAGGAATTTAGATTTTAGCTTATTTGATAGCTTAGTCTTAATTCTTCATGCCTATCATCCCCCATACATGTTTAGGTAATGATTTTAGGAAAATTTCTAGGTTAGTTTCGATATCCCATTCCCCCATTTCGAGTCGATTCGACACAATTCCGTCCATTTCGCATGTTATGTATGTTTGTGTCCATTAATGCATAACTTGAATTATTGCATGTTCTTGCCATACCCATACATTCTTTAGCATATAAATGATCATGTTGCATTCCAATTCTCGCATCATTCGTATGTATCGTTAATCATTCGCATCCTTGCAGCATATACCAAATGTTGCATGTTCATAAGCATGTTTAGGCATAAGCACAATGTGTTGCATTTGTTGCATTTTAATCGCATTCTTGATCACATCCCTACATCAATAAAATTCTGGTTTTTGCATTAAGATTGGCACTTTTGTTGATCCATCATTTTGCACATTCATGATCAATGTAGAGCATCTTCATATGCCATGTTCATGTTTTGCATGCTTGTTGCATAATGATTCATGTGATGCATTCTTGCATACTCCATTAAGAATAACAATGTTCATCTAAATCATGTGCTTGATCCATGTTCATTATTGCATAATCATGATTGATTGGTGTACTTTGCATTGAATTTGCGCATTACAAGTGAAAAACATAAAATCTAGAATTTGCATTTGATAGCTGTTTTGCATATAAGTGTTGTAGAATACATGATGTTTGTTAAAAATTCATGTTGTTTGTGACTTTTAACACCTGTTTTTGCATACATATAGGTGCTGTAAGAAGCTGTTGCATTGCATAGTGCATTGCATAGCTGTTTGTGCATTAAGTGTTGTAAATAAGTTGCTGAATTTTGCATTGCATTAGCTTTAGGCCCTTTAAACTATATATTGAGTCTAGTTTAGGTCCTAGTTCCCTTAGGAATTAATTAGGTAATTTTTTTTGCCTTATTTTTATCATGTTTACCATGCTAACCTTTGTTTTGTAGGGAGGGCAAGGTATGTCTAAAAACCCTATCCTCTTTGGTATTTCTAATGCTTTTAATTTGCACCATTTTGCCTTACATAATGTTTGTGCTTGTTAGGTTTTCCCCTTTTGGAACCAACTTAACTTCATTAGGAAGTAAGTTGTGTTCTTCTTCCTTTTCTCTTCCTCTTTCCTCTCCTCCTTAGGATTAGAAACCTCACTAACCTTTAGGATCTCCTTGATATTGAATAAACAACTTAGGGTTGGTCTTAGTCCCCCTTAGTTTTCCTTTTTCGATTTGTCTCTTTCTCATCCCATAAAGACAAACAATAAAACGCACCTAATAAAGGTCAAACGTTCTCAGACGACACGAGACTTTGTTGCGGAGTTCTTATACACGTCCTGTTTCGGGGCGAGGTGTAAGTCCCTACCACGATGGATAAGTCTTAGTATGAGAATATTCATAAACAATAAACTCCAAAACACTTCTCATAAAAGAAAATAAACCAAGACATCGCGTCTTCGCTTCACATCTCATACTCTTTGCGGACGAATACGACTTGCCTCGACAGTTCAAACAGCGATACGGTAAGCACCCTCGAGTCAGAGCCGTTAACACCTGAGCTAGAGCTATGGCAACGTCAGCTTAAAAAATACAAACAAATAGTTCCCGCCTTAGTTAGGCGAACTACGTAGTCTCTGACTCTCATTATCCCGATGAGGTACGTAGGAAGTGGGGTAGGGCCCGTTCGAGCACATTCTTTATTTTCCCTACATTTTCCCCCTTCTGTTATTTCTTTCACATTCTAGTCTCATGCCAGTAGCAGTTCTTTTATTCAACAGCATTCTTATTTTCTCACCCTTTGAAACAAGCAAGCAAGCGTGGATCCCGTCGGGTACGGTGGGCGGTCTGGGGTGCTGATACCTTCCCAGGTCGTAACCGACTCCCGAACCCAGATCTTTGGTTCGCAGGACCTTGTCCTTTCCTTCTTCCTCAGGTTTGTGTAGAATTACCTTTCCCGTTCCTTCGGGATAAAAATGCCTGGCTGGCAACTCTACCTGTTCCGCGCCACTTTCGCGTTTGTACTAGGATGAAAATCCCGGGAGCGACATCAGGAACTGAGGCTTAGAAAGAATGCTGAAAGAGGGGGAAGCCAAAGAGACTTTTGTTCGATAACTGTTAAGTTATGCCTACATATCCTCTCGTGTAATGAGGAAGTCAGAACACCGTAGTTCGACTCAAAGAGACTGGAAATGAAATTGACTATGAACTGCTTGCTTGTCCATGCTCAAGTGTATGACTCGTCTGGCTCGAGTGCTAACTGTCTTGCATTAGACGGGAGAAGCAAGATCTCGTTTGTGAATGAGTGTGACGAGAAATGAATCCCGGAGGAGGCGATTATTGTTTGTTTTTTGTGTTTTCAGTTTTGTTATTGTTTTTGGTGTTTTGCATAAGTTAATGAGCTTAAGCCTAAATCAAGGGCTTGTAAACTCATTATATCCTCCCTGATTAGGGATAATGAGCCTACGTAAGTATGAGATAAGCATCTCAACTTAATTACCATGATGATGTAGGATTAAGATCATTAACCTACTTGTGATTATTTAGATGTTTTTTTGGGTTTTTGTTTAGTGTTAAGTAATGAGTTTAATCTCTAATCACATATTAGTGGACTCATTACACTATCCTAATAGAAGGATAATAGATGAGAACACTTAAGCTAAGGAAGATGTCGCTCCCCGGATTTCCATCCTGGTACAAACGCGAAAGTGGCGCGGAAAGAGGTAGAGTCGCCATCCAGGCATTTTTATCCCGAAGGAACGGGAATGGTAATGCTGCACAAACCAGAAGAAAAGAAAAGGAAGGACACGGGTCCTGCAAACCAAAGAAGCTGAGTTCGGGAGTCGGTTACGACCTGGGAAGGTTTTAGCACCCTAGATCATCCTCCGTACCCGACAGGATCCACGCTTGCAAAGAAATCTGTTTCAAAGGGTGAAGAAATGAAAGCTGTTGCAAAGAAAAGGAACTGAACTGGATAAAAGAAATGAAAAGAGAACTGAAAAAGAAATGAAAAGGAAAAATGTAGGGAAAATAAAGATTGTGCTCGAACGGGCCCTACCCCGCTGCCTACGTACCTCATCTGGACAATAAGGATCAGAGTCGCCGTAGTTCCCCTAACTAGGGGTGGAAAAGATTGCTTGTGTCTTAAGGCTTGAACTGCCTATGTCAATGCTCAGGTGTTGTAGGCTCGGACGCCGAGTGCATAACCGTCTTGCAAAATGACAAGTAGGAGCAAGTTTGTACGATGAGAGTGAAGGTGATGAGAAAAGAAGTCCCGAAGGAGAGACGCTTATTGTTTGTTTGTGTTTTTTAGAAGCTTTTTGTGAGTGTGTCACAAGGAAGTGAACTCAAGCTCTTTTTCATGGAATGTGTACTTGATACTACATACCAAGATGGAATAATAGAACAAGCACACTCAAGTAAGGAGAAAATCCCCAAAACTTGATTCCAGAGATTAGGGCTTAGGCTCACTAACTCATTGAATTTATTAAGTGTTTTTGTATTTTTGATGAAGTATTTTTTATGATTTTCTTGATGAAGATGGTCTCATGATCATACTCGTGCATCATGATGAACAAGCTTGTACTATCCCGAGATGGGAAGACTACAAGTGTTTCATGGAATAAGGCTATTGCACAGGAGACCACTTCAATCCTTATTAAGTTCTTTTTAGAGTTTTGTTTTGAGATGAGAAGAGAAAGAAACAAAAGGATCTTAAAGGTAAAAGTCTAATGGGGGACTAACACCTAATTGTTATCATGCATAGAAAATCCTAGGTTAGTGAGGTTTACGATCTAGCATTCCGGCGCTTGTGAAAGTTATGGATTTATTATCTTGAGGCCTGTTGAACCTACCAGGCTGGTAACCAAGACCGAACTTGTCATCCTTCTTTTCCATCTCTAGAAACTTGCCCCAACCCTGTGCACTTCCAGACTGGACCACTTCTTTGGCTTGCTTGTAAGAGTAGATGGAGGTCCCTTCCTTCTCGTTGTTCCTCTCTGCCGGAGCCAAAATACTAACATTGACTGCTTCAAAAGCTTGACATAACGTTTCATGAATTTCTCTGTCCATTTCTACGTACTTAAAAGTTGACAGATGACTCACAAAGATATCCTCTTCTCCACATACAGTGATCACCTGACCATCTACCACATACTTCAGCTTCTGATGCAACGTGGATGTCACAGCGCCTGCAGCATGGATCCAGGGACGTCCCAACAAGCAACTGTAAGCAGGTTGAATATCCATGACATAGAAAGTACTCTTGAACAGTTGAGACCCAATCTTCACAGGTAGCTCAACCTCCCCGAACACAGACCTCCGGGACCCATCAAAGGCTTTCATAATTAAATCACTGGGTCGCAAAATAATGCCATCAATATTCAACTTCATCAAGGCCTTCTTAGGAAGCACATTGAGAGAAGAGCCTGTATCAACCAAGACATATGACAGGACAACACCCTTACACTCCATGGTGATATGCAGGGCCTTGTTGTGATTGCGGCCTTCAGAAGAAAGATCTCTATCCGTGAAGCCCAACCCATGGCTGGCATTCACGCTGCCTACCACAGCCTCCAACTGGTTAACAGTTATTTCCTGTGGAACATATGCCATCTGAAAAACTTTCAGTAGAGCTTCCCTATGAGCTGGAGAACAAATTAATAATGACAGGATAGATATCTTGGACGGAGTTTGATTCAGCTGTTCAACTACTTTATAGTCACTCTTCTTTATTATCCTCATAAACTCCTCAACTTCTTTTTCGAAAGTACCTTGCCCGGCAGCAGGAGTTGTCACTTCTTCGGTCGCTATCTGTTTTCCCTTAGCCTTTGCAGCAGCTTCAGCTTCAGGATCTCCTCTGATAACTTGAGGAGCAAAAAGACGCCCGCTTCTTGTAAATCCACCAACTCCTCCGCCGTTCACCACGGTCGGGTCAATTGTCACCGCTTTACTTTCCATCTTCTGACCTTCTACATACACATCCGAGCCATAATGCCACGGGATGGCTTTGTCATCAGCGTAAGGAAATGGCCCTGGAACAGTAATAGTAATAGGACTAACCTCTGGAACATAGATAGTCACGGGCTCTCTTCGGACAAGAACTTCAGCAGGATCGAAATAAATTGTTATGGTAGACACACAGTTGCTTCTATCATCAAACCTATCGAACTGTAGCGACCCCTCGTTAATCAGATATTGCAGTCCAACCTTCAAGTCTTCACAGCCATTAACTGAACTTAAACACCCTTCACAGTCATAACCACACCCTGGGAACACTTGTCCTTTCAACAATCTGTCTATCACAACCAGCAATGAAGTCTTCACCTCTTCCACATTCAAAATCAAGCTTAACCTCTCACCACCGTCCACAACAATTACCCTCGCCCCTCCATGATTTGGAATGGGATTTGATGTAACATTAGGAGGCGGCGCGAAGTTAATCGCCTTTGAATCAATCAAGTCTTGAACCTTATGCTGCAATGCCCTGCACTTCTCTGTTGAGTGCCCGGGAGCTCCTGAATGGAACGCGCATCTTGCGTTAGCATCATACCCCACTGGAAGCTCTCCAGGTGGAGGTGGTGCTAATGTCCTCAATTGAACCAGGTTCAAATCTAACAACCTTTGAAGCAGTTCCGTGTACGTCATTAGAATGGCTTCAAGTACCCTATTAGCTGGACGAGCTTGTCTCGGTTGATAGGGTCTTTGCTGATGATTATTGCGCAGCGGCTGTTGTTGTTGCTACTATTGTGGTTGAGTCTGTTGCACATGACTTGATGGAATAGTGATAGATGCCACTTGCTCATAGGATCCTCTGTATCCCCGGCCCCGACCTCGGCCGTACACAGCATTAGTTTCTCCCTCTCTTCTTCTCGGAGGTCCATTAAAAGATTTTCTTACACCGCTTGAGCTACCCGCACCGGTGTCCTGAATCTTCCCCATCTTCAAAAGAGTTTCAAACCTATCTCCTACTATCACAATGTCATTGAACTTTGTTTCTGAACAAGATGCCAACCTCTCAATAAACACCCCCTATAGTGTTCCCATGAACATGTCCGCCATCTCATTTTCCAACAAGGGAGGTTGTACTCTAGCAGCAAGCTGACGCCACCTCTGAGCGTACTCCTTGAACCCTTCTTTAGTATTGTGAGACATGGTCTGCAACTGAGTACGATTTGGAGCCATATCCAAATTGTACTGATACTGTTTCACAAAAGCCTCTGCTAAATCCTTCCAGCTTCGAATATTAACCCTGCTCAGCTTCATGTACCACTCCAAGGAAGCCCCCACAAGGCTATCCTGGAAGTAATACATCCACAGCTTCTCGTCATCAGTATGTGCAGCAATTCTTCCGACAAAAGACTGGAGGTGAGTCTTTGGGCATGCCGTGCCGTTGTACTTATTGAAAGTAGGAACCTTGAACTTGTAGGGAATTCTAACCCCTGGCACCAAGCCCAAGTCAGTGATATCAAACCCCAGAGAACTTTGAGATTGAATGGCGCGAATCTGCTCAGCCATCTCTTCAAACTTTCTGTTCATGTCAATTCCTTGGCCTTCTGCCTCATCCAACAAAGTAAACTGTTCATCCTGCCCATCCATCTGCACATTGTTCAGTCCATCATTGACAATAGTAATCCTTGGTTGCAACACGGGGATTTCAACTTGACGGGCTCCAGCCCCATTGCGATTACCTCCATCTGCGGTCCCATTGTTCCTGGCCTGATTGTTTTCCACCATCTCGCGCAAGCGCTCCTGAGTTTGACCCATCCCAGCCATGAGGGTCATGAAGTTGTCCATTCTTGTTCTCAAGTCAGCTAGATCTTCTTGCATCTGATCCATTACTCTCTCTCTGTTTACTCTTGTAGGATATTTGTGCACTGTTGGCTGTTCTCGAACCTTCCTGGGAGCTATAGTGCCTGAAAGGACATAAATATTAGAAAACTGATGAACTACCTGCAAAACAACAAACACGTTATTGTCGCTCCCACCAAATGACACCTGGTCAGATAGGGTACAGATGCGAACGGTCGGCGAAAGGAGAACATGAAGATGAACTGAAAAGAGTCGCCAGCTAGGCATTTTTATCCCGAAGGAAAGGTAATGCTGCATAAACCTAGGAAGAAATGGATAAGACGGTCGCGAACCAGAGAAACTGAGAAAGGGGGTTGGTTACAACCTGGGAAGGTATTAGCACCCAGATTATCCGTTGTACTCGACGAGATCCATGCTTGAAAGTTTGTGCTTAAAGGGGTAGTGTCAGTGCTATCTGTGTGCAAAAGCCGGAAAAGAATGTACAAGTGTCAGTGTAAGAAAGTGAAGTGAAGAAAATGGTGTCAGTGTAAGAAAAGAGTGCAATGCTCAAGACAATGAGGCTTAAAAGAATAATGCTAGAAGAGGGGGAATATACAGAGACTTTTGTTCGATAACAGTTAAGTTATGCCTACGTATCCTCTCGTGCAATGAGGAAGTCAGAACACCGTAGTTCGACTCAAAGAGACTGAAAGATAAATTGACTTGTGAACTGCTTGCTTGCCTATGCTCAAGTGTATGACTTGTTTGGCTCAGGTGCAACTTGTCTTGCATTAGGCGGAAGAAGCGAGTTCTCGTTTATGAGTGAATGAGGTGAGAAAAGAATCCCGAAGGAGACGATTATTGTTTTTTTTTTGTATTTTCAATCTTTTATTGCTTTTTGGAGTTTGTCATAAGAAAATGAGCTTAAGCCTAAACCAAGGGTTAGTAAACTCATCACATCTTCCCTCTTATTAGGGGTAATGAGAATACTTTAAGTATGAAGTAAGCACCTCACACTTAATCACCATGATGTAGGATTAAGATCATTAACCTACTTGTAATTATTTAGATGTTTTTTTGGAGTTTTTGTTTAGTGTTAAGTAATGAGTTTAAGCCATAATCAAGAATTTAATGGACCCATTACACCATCCTAATAGAAGGATAATAAATGAGAAGATTTAAGCTGAGGAAGGTACCTCAACTTAATCCATGATTAGGGATTAACCTCATGACAAAACAAGCCCATATTAAAGTGGATTTTAGTTAATGGTAAGATTAAGAAGTGAATTTTATGGTTTGTAAGACAACTTGAGGGGAAATTGTCCATTAACACTAGGGTTAGTCCTTCTTGTTGGATTTATTAATTCAGCGTCACCCTTAGGGATTCGATGGGCTTATCATCCCAACCCATGGCGCTTAATAGGCGCAGCCCCTTGAAAGACTCTATACTATAAGGAAATAAAGTTGCGCCTTCACTAACAGCAATTGCTTTTAGTGCAGTGGTAAGCGCTTGATCCTACAAGTGGTATCAGAGCCCGGTCATGGGTTCGAATCCCCCCGGCTGACACTGGGGGGGGGGGGGAGATTGTTGGATTTATTAATTCAGCGTCACCCTTAGGGATTCGATGGGCTTAACATCCCAACCCATGGCGCTTAATAGGCGCAGCCCCTTGAAAGACTCTATACTATAAGGAAATAAAGTTGCGCCTTCACTAACAGCAATTGCTTTTAGTGCAATGGTAAGCGCTTGATCCTACACTTCTTAACCAATTAAGGAAGAATTAGAACCCTAATGCAAGACCCAAGTTACAAGCTTAATGTCTTAGTGATTATTAGATGGATTGATTAAGAGATTTAAACACATTAAGGGCTTAAAACTTAGGATAAAAGTTATACACTCCATCCTAAGAGAAGGATGCAGGCATAATCTTAATCACAAAGCCTTAAAACCTTAAAGGTTTAGTCCCTGATTAAGAGGTGAGAAGAGAGACACAAAAGATGAAACAAAGGTAAAAATAATGGGGGATTAATCAACCCCTAATTGTTAACATGCTTGGGTGTTCCTAGGGTTTATGAGGCTTGCAAGAGATCTTCAAGAAGAGCCACCAAGGAAGAAGCAGATGAAAGGAGGAGAAGCAGAAGAAGCAGGTCAACTTACTTAATTTAAGAAGATAAGTTGCTTGAAGAAAGAAAGTGAGGAAGGAACATGAATGAGCAAGCTCACTCTAAAACAAAAGCAAAATGCAGCAATGAATGCATAAAGAGATGAGAAGAGATTGTGAGAAGTGAAGGCAAATTCACTTCCCAAATACTTACCACCTGAAAAGTTAGCATGAAGAAATGAAGTGAAAATGAAAATGAAATGAATGCAAGGATGCAAACCAAAACCAGAAGCATGTTCATGGTGAAAATGATGTTATGAGATGATATGAAAGCATGTCAAGAGTTGTGAATGATCATACAAGTGATGAGAATGCAAATGAAGCATGAAAGGAACATGAAAGTTCATGAATGCTCATGGAATGTAATGAATGCATAACATGGAAAATGGATGAGGAAATGATAAAGCATGATTCTAATGTGTCCTAAGATGTCTTAGAATTCATGTTAATGCATAAAATGTCATGGCAAGTTCTTATATGCAAGCATATGCAAGATGTATGCAAAGGAAGATGAGAAATTAGGGTTTTCATGCAACATGAGATGCAAAACTCCAAAACAGAAGCAAATTACAAGATAAAAAATTTAAAATTCAATCAAAAGAACCATAACCCCATATGATATCACACCCCAAAGGAGAAGACCTAACTCTTAACCTAATGAAAGTTATGATTTTTCTAATTTTTCTAGGGTTTTAAGGTACCTAAAGGGAAAAAATGCCAATCAAATAAAAAATGCAGAAGAAATTTATGACAAAATTATGTTAGAGACTACATGTCAAATGAAGATCAATGCAAAAAGAACCATTGTCATACCATTCTTGGTTAGGCAGAAAATAATTCTTGAAGTTAGGGTTCTAAAATGTGAATTTTGTGAACCCTAAATTCAAGAAAATTATCAAAGATGGTTCAAAACCAAAAAGAAATTTGTGTGGATGATATGACAATGTTTCTAAATGTTTAAAGATACAATGCAAATTTTTTTGGGATTTTTAGAAACCTAAATGATATTTTAATTAATTAATTCTCATTAATTAATTAAAATAAACATTTAAATGTTTTAAAAATGATTTTTTAATGTAAAAATTAAAAATAAAAATATTTTTGGGTTGAGAAAATTATTTGAAATAAAAATGCAGAATAAAATATTTTTGGAATTTTTTTTAACTATTTTTAATAAAATGAACAAAATAAATAAGAAAAATATGAATTAAAACTAAATTAAATAAAAGTAAGCCAATCCAATGGTTCACATGGATTCTGGGGATTTTCAGGTTGACCACGCGCCAGATCCTAGGGCTCTAATTCAAACTTAACTAATCTCAATTAATTAATTAAATAATGCTAATTAAACTTAAATGGGCTAATCTCCACCCTCCATCTCACGCGGGAAAGAAAGATCCAATAGCCCTAATTCAAACACTACCCTAACCCTAATTATCTCATTAATCACTTTCAGGTCACCGGAGAAGAGCTCCGGTCATCTTCTCCGGTGACCCCCTCACCTGAAAATTCCTATCTTCTTCCCTAGGTTATTTCTGGAGCTCTAAACCTCCAGATCAACTCCCCTCACTCTCCTAAGCTCAAATCTATCCCTAAAACACATTTATTCATGCTCAAATTCAAGATTCGAAAGGAAGAACAAAAATGGCAGAAATTTCAGAACAATCATACAAACTCATTTCTCAACCATTTTCGAAAATTCCAAGTTCAGTGTGATCAGTGAAGCATGCTTATTCATTTTGTAACATAAAAGAGAGGTTCTGGAAAAATGAATTTAGATGGCTACCTGAGATGAAGCTTTTCACCCTTGAGCTTTCTAGCCACTTCCTTGGTGCAAAAAGACTCCTTTGAACCTCCTGAGGCAGTTGCAATGCTTGGAAAGCTTTGAGGACGACTGGTTTGAGCGGTAGCAATCCAACTGGTCAGAAATCGTGTTTGGTGTATGTGGTGTTTTTGGCTGTTTCAATGGTTGTATTGTGATCAGTTAGTGATTTAGAGATGAATGGTGGAATTTGTTTTGAGTTTGAGTAAGTGAACTATGAGTTTCGAAGGAAAATGCAAGAGGGAGAGTTTTTGGCAATACTGAGTTCTTGGAGGTTTCAGCTTGTGTGTGTTATGAAAAAATGACCCTTGAGGCATGCTTGTAGTGTCTGGATTGGGCAGAGAGTGGGTGATGGACTGTTGTGATTGGTATGGGTGAATTTGCATAAAGTCAACATTTCTTGTACTTGAGGTATGGGCAAGAATGCAGCTGGCCTTTGGGCATGTCCATGCGCAGCTGACTTCAAGGATGTCCACAAAATCAATCTTGAGGCAATTCAGCATGTGGGAATAAAGTTATGTGGGGTTTTACAATTATGTGAAGTTTTGGCCCTTTTGAGAAATCTTAATGTTCAAGGCATGCAATCTTGCAATTCTTTGGGCAATTCTGATCTAGAGGCAATGTACTATGATGTTATAATACATTGAAGTGTGTTTGAAGTCACAAAAAGGCTTGGCAAGTGGTTTTGCAAGGAATCCCTTTTGGTGCATTCTTGAAATTTATGGGATTTTTGCCAACTTTGACAAGCCATATATTGAGTTCCAAAATGAATTAGGTCTTGTTCTTGTACTTTTTGAAAAGGGAATTATCCAATCTAAAACTTTCATGACCAACAATTTTTCATTTGAAGCATTTTGGGTTGAGAAAGAGGAGGTTGAAAAACTTTCCCAAAATGGAAAGTTTACATTACAAGTCATTTCCATTTTTGGAAACTTTTGGTTTAGCTCATTTTTCTTCAATTTTGTGAACTTCTAAACACTTAAATGATCAAATAAAGATCATATAACCTCAATTTGATGAAAAATCCACTTTGGTTCCATGTTGGGGGGCCTCAGATGCCCTGATATTGCTCTGACTTGCTCAAGAAGTTACCCAGTGATCAGATGACTTCCACAATGAATTTCTTCATAAAACTTGGTACATATGATCCTTATAACATATTGAGACCATTAGAAACAAGAATGACCAAAAAATTTGGAGTTATGGCCTCTGAAACCAAAACCCTAATTTTAAGTCATCTGTGCAGTGAAACCCTGGCTCTGCTTCCATGCTGTGCAAGCTCTTGTGATTCTTTGACTTCCTTGATATTTGGAGGATAAAATATGATGATTTAACATACATGGACCCTCTTTAGATGATTGAAGACCCTTGGAGTGGCTCAGATGAATCTTGGATGGCTCAAGTCACAAACCCTAGATGCAGATGAATTTGAACTAATGCAGTAAAGCAAAAATGAAATATGATATGGTATGCTTGAACTAATGCAAATATGAAAGATCACAAGCCATGTTGTGAACTTAGTGAGGGAAAATTTGGGGTGTTTACAGCTGCCCCTATTCAAACATGAGTTAGCTGTGCAGGGTGTAAGTGACGGGCTTAACAGACAAACAAGATAACTTGTGGTTGAATACCAAAGACAGTCCAAAATTTGCACTCACTGGGGAGAAGAAGAAAAGGGATATAGTTTGTAAAAGAAAGTATAGTATGATTATAAAGTGTGGGCGATGGAGGTCGACCATCGAGCAGAGGACGACTGCTGGGGATAGAGCAATGACGGGGACGGCCGACATGTTGGGGAAATAAAGATACTATGATGGGGACGACCATCAAGTAAAGAAACAAGACTCTCTGGGGATAAAATCAATGATGGGGACGACCATCATGTTCAGAGAATAAATGAAGTAATAATGAGGGACGGTCATCAATGGTGAATGACGATCACCTAGCAGGGGACGGCTGCTCTTTACCACGACATATGACGAATGTCGGATAGAAAAAGGTCAATGATGGGGATGGCCATCGGATAAGCATGATGAAGGACAATCATCAACAGGTGAAAGACGATCACCTAGCAGGGTACGAATGCTCTCGGGGTTTATCATGACATAGGACGAATGTCAGATAACAAGATCAACGATAGGGACGGCCATCAGATAGAATGATGAAGGACGATCATCAAAAAGGTGAAGGACGATCACCTAGCAGGGGACGGCTTCTAAATATAACGACATAGGACGAATGCCGGATATAAAAGGGTTCCAATAATGGAGACTCCGCTGGGAGAAGGATGATGGACGATCATCCAAAGGTGAAGGACGATCACCTGTCAGGGTACGGTTGCCGAAAGTATCACAACATAGGACGAATGTCGGATAGAAGAAAAGTTACTTTTACTGGGGAATGGTAAACACGGACGAGTGCCTACAACCAAGAAATAAAAGATATAAGTGTTTTGACGTTGTGTATAGATTAAAGATGCGGACGAGCATCCTTAAGACTATGATACAGACGAGTATCGGTAGAAACAACGCTGACACATGTTCAGATATGATGATACAGACGAGTATCAACTGGTTAACAAAGAACACGAACGAGTGTCGAATTTGAGGGGAAATAAGTGTGTATACAAGATACGGACGAGTATCTGTATGAGTAAAAATAAGCATTGTGAAGCATGAGCAAGACACGGAAGAGTGCTCAACTTGCTGGGAAAAGCGACACGGACGAGTGTCGAAAGAGAAAGTGTATAAGTTATGAACTTATAAGTGTAAAAGGTGTTCATGCAATCTGTGGGGATAGGATGACACAGATGGGTGTCAATAAGAGTGTATTATAATAAGTACTTGGTTTGCAACAAGTATTTGGGTAACCATGCTGGGGAAAGGTGACACGGACGGGTGTCAAAAGAGTATGTAAAGTTCTGTATTCAAAAAGGATATCTGTGGGGAGATGATTCCCTGTCCTTGCTGATGATGAGAGATCTGGTGCTCTATTGGGAGGGAAAATCACTGAACTCTTCCTAAAGATTTATGTGGGGATCCTGCTGAGGATGAGGAGACTTGACAACTTAGCTGGGGGAACGAGCATTTTCTGATGCTGCTTGAAGATGTGCTGGAGAAGTGATTCCTTGGCAACTTTGCTGGGGAAAAACAATCCAGATATTGTTAGGGGAGGAGGTATGCTTGGCATGCCCCATGTCGCGAATTGGATACCTGCAAACCTGTTAAGAAAAAGAAACGCACAAGTGCCCCGAGGTATCCCTTACCGGATTCCATCATAGGAGTTTAGATACTCTTGGGAGTAAAATAAATTTCCTGCAAGCATTTTATTAGAAAGGCATATCTGTTTTATGCAAGTATCATATCATGAATATTGGACATTTTGCAAACGAAACAAAAATGTACAAGACGAAATGTGATTGAAAATTATGGTTTTATTAATTTGTGTGCCATGAATTGGCAAGTACAGTCAAAGAAACAAATCCCCTGAAATGAGGAGATTGTTACAAATTGAGAAAAATGAAGGTGCTGGCAATGTTGATGACGCTTCAGTGGGATTCCCTTTGCTATGACCCGTATGACCTTGACGTCCTTCTTATCTTGCTTTCTGAAGAAAGTTGATTCTAACCGATGATTTAACCTTTCGAAGTTTGCCATGTTGTAAGTGATACAGACGAATTCAGAATGCAGTTGTTCGCTTATTCCCTAATTTTGCGTGGATCGCCCTTTCGGGTTTTCAATCCACCGGGATACCCATTTTTGCCTGAGCTGTCCAATGCGGCTTTTCAACTCAGCGGGTGTACATTTTTTTTTTGTTTTATCCCTTATTTTTGCCCGAGTCTTTTATTCTGTTTTTGACTCGCCGGTGTAAACACCCCAAATTTGCCCTCACACATTCACACCATGGCTTGTGATATCCTCATATGCATATTTTCAATCATAGCATCTCATATTGCATTTTGATTCATTGCACTGGTTCTAAGTCATCTGCATCTAGGGTTTGTGATCTGAGCAATCCAGGGGCTTCTTGAGCCACTCCAAAGGTTATCAATCACTTCAAAGGGGTCCATGTGTGTTCAATCATCATATTATATCCTCTCAAAGTCAAGAATGTCAAAAAAATCACTAGAACTGAGAATGGCATGGAAGCAGAGCCAGGTTTAACTGCACAGATGACCTAGAATTAGGGTTTTGGTTTCAAAGGCCATAACCCCAATTTTTTTGGTCATTCTTGTTTCTATTGTTCTCTATATGGTATAGGGATCATGCATATCAATTTTCATGAAGAAATTCCATGGGGAAGTCATTTGATCAAGAGTTGACTTTTTGAGCAAGTCAGTGCAAAATCAGGGCATCTGAGGCCCCCAGTGACCCAACCAAAGGGTGTTCTTCATCATTTTGATTGTGTATGATATTTATTTGATCATAGAAGATGTTAGAAGTTCAAAAATTTGAAGAATTTCAAGCCATTTGCAAAGTTGACTTTTTGGGAAAGTTGACTTATAATGAAAATTGCCATTTTGGGAAACTTTTTCAACCCTTGCTTTTTGATTCAAAAATGCTTCAAATGAGAAAACTTTGGTCATGAAAGTTGTAGAATGGATCTTTCCCTTTCCAAAAAGTACAAGAACTCATTCTAATTCATTTTGGATCAAAAGTTATGGCCTTGCAAAGTTGGACAAAATCATTAAAATTTCACTTTTGCACAAAATGGAAAACTTGCAATTTCTCATGGCAAGCCTTTATGTGACTTCAATGTGACCTCTAATCATCATACCAATGCAATACATGACCTAAAATCAGAATTGGCCCAAGGGATTTCTCATTGATTTGCCTTGATCTTCACATAGCCATAAGTCATTTTTCATGAAAATGCAAAGAGGGATTTTTGGCAAGATCATTCTCAAATGAATTGTATGATCTCTAACTGGTTTTAACACATTGCCATGACCTAATGAAGCATCCCACATCAGAAATTCAGCAAGGTTTCTCACATTCACATAGCCAAAATCATGAAATGTCACAAGTGGGCAAGTTGCAAAAACTCCTCTAGCTCATGATCCAAATGCAGCAGCCTTTCATGGACCATCCAAGGGTCTTCCTTGAAGCTGGATGAGGCAATCTAAACACAGAAATCTCCTCTGCCATGGCCCATACCTATAGTACACCAACTATTGACTTTTTGGATAATTGCTCCATACCATTCCCACAGTGCATGTCAAGTCTTCTGACTCATTCCAATAGTTTAGGACTTGTATATGGATGATAAAACAAGCCTCACACAAGCCTGGAACACACACATTGCAGCACACTCCAAAAACTGTCAAAACTTTCCTCTCTTCGAATCTCCTTCCACAACCATCAAACATTCATTTTCTCTTCACCAATCAACCAGAAATCATCCATAGAACAAATCCCACCCCTCACAATGATCTGAAACAGCCCACACAAGAACCTCATTTTCTGATACACCAGAACTGGACCTCTCAAAATAGCCTATCTAAACTCCATTCAAGCCTGCCATTAGCACAAGGGGGATCATTGGAGTTAGTTAGCATAAGAGAGAGGCTCAGAAAGCTCCAGTTTGAAGAACTTCAGTTCAGGTATCCATCAAGAACAAATTTTTCAGAACTTCATTTACTTGTTACAAATTGATTCTACATGTTATCCTGATCATCATGATGTGTTTAAAATTGAAAATGAGTATGTATTGATGTTCTGAAGTTTTTCCCGTGAAAAATGTTTGCTTCGATTTACTTGATTCATGTAGTTTAAATGTTGTTTGATGGTTGATTCATGTTCCATGATGTTAGAGGATCATTTCCCTGTGTTTAATTTGAAGTGGGGTGACCTTTAGTGAAACCTAGGGTTTTGGTTCGCCGGAGAAGACGACCGGAATTCCTCTCCGGCCACCTGAGAACCATTAGCCCTAATCTGTGTAATTATGAGAGTTTGAATTCTGGCCCTTGGATGCGTTGACCCGCGCGTGTTTGGATGGCCAGGATTCCACCATTTTGCCCTAATCCTTGTTTGACTTAATTAATCCAAATTAATTAATTTTAAAATCTGATTTAACAAGGTTTGAACTTGGGCCATTGGATGTGGCGCCAAGTCAACCTTCCCTTGCCCAGAGTCCATCTGATCCGTCCATTGCACATCTCATTTTATTAATTTTATTTCACATTTTTCTTATTTAATTTGTACATTTAATTAAAAATAGCAAAAAATGTTTAAAAATTCTGAAATTTTTTATCAAACCTTTGATTAATTTTCAGAAACCAAAAATATTTTTATTTTTATTTTTTGCATAATTTTCGTATTTTAAAAATATTTAAGTGTTTATTCTAATTAGTTAATGAGAATTAATTAATTAAAATAGCATTTAGGTTTCTAAAATTTCCAAAAAAAATTCATTTAACATTTAAAAACATTTAGAAACATTGTCCAACTCTCAAACCAAATTTCTTTTTTGATCTTGATTCCTTTTGACAATTTTCAATGGATTTAATTTCATTTCAAGGCATTATTTTGATTCAAACTTCAAAAATTCATTTCTGCCTAACCATTGAGAGTTGGACAATGATTCTTTTTGCATTGCATCTTGCATATCATGTAGTTTATAGGATTAAATTGGCATGAATTGATCTTGCATTTTCATTTTGTTTGGCATTTTTCTTGACAAGGTACCTTAAAACCCTAGCAATCTTAGGAAATTCATAACTCTCACTAGGTTAAGAATTGGATCCTCTCCTTTGGGCAGTGAGTTTGTATAGGTTTAGGGTTCCTTTGAATGCATTTTCAAATTTTTATCATGATGTTTGCTTCTGGTTTTGAATTTTGTTTTGTGCATTGTTCATAACCCCTAATTCATGCTTTCCTTTGCATCCATCTCCCATTTGCTTGCATACCATGACTTGCCATGACATTTTGTGCACCCATTTGATTCATATGACATATTAAGACATATTAGAATCATGTTTGATCATTGCATCTTTCATTTGCCATGTTGTATGTCATTTGCATTTCATAACTTTTCATGTATGTTCATGGTTCTAAGCATGCTTCTCTTGCATCCATATGTTTGTATGATCATTCTCATGTCTTGCCTCATGTTTGCATCATCTCTTAGCATCATTAACATCATACTCATGCTTCTGGTTTTGGTTTGCATCATCACATTTCATCTCATTTGCATTGCATTTCATTTCTTTACTAACTTTTCAGGTGGTAAGTTGTATTGGGAAGTGAATTTGCCTTCACATCTCACACTCTCTTTTCATCTCTCTTATGCATCATTGCTGCATTTTTGTATGTGTATTAGATTGAGCTTTCTCATTCTTGTTCATCTTACCTTCTTTCTTCAAGCAACTTGTCTTCTTAAGTGAAGCAAGTTGTTTTGCTTCTCTTTGCTCCTTTCATCTGCTTCTCTCCTTGGTGGTTCTTTGAAGATTTCTTTCTTAAGCCTCATAAACCCTAGGATCTCCAAGCATGATAACAATTAGGGTTTGATTAGTCCCCCCACTTAGCTTTTACCTTTGTGTCTCTTTGAGTCCTCTCTTCTCATCTCTTAATCAAGGACTAAACCTTAAAGGTTTTAAGGCTTTGTGATTAAGCTTATGCCTGCATCCTTCTATTAGGATAGAGTGTATAACTTTAATCCTAAGTGTTAAACCCTTAATGTGTTTAAATCCTTAATCAATTCACTTAATAACCATCAAGACATCAAGCTTGTAACTTGGGCCTTGCATTAGGGTTCTAATTCTTCCTTAATTGGTTAAGAAGGACTAACCCTAGTGTTAATGGACAAGTCCCCCTCAAGTTGTCTTACAAACCCTAAAAAACACTTCTTCACCCTATCATTAACTAAAATCCATCTAATAAAGGCTTTGTTTTGTCATGAGGTTAATCCCTAATCATGGATTAAGTTGAGGAGTCTTCCTCAGCTTAAACATTCTCATCTATTATCCTTCTATTAGGATGGTGTAATGAGTCTGTTTAATCCCTGATTATGGCTTAATCTCATTACTCAACACTAAACAAAAACAACAAAAACATCTAAATAATCACAAGTAGGTTAATGATCTTAATCCTGCATCAAAGGTGATTAAGTGTGAGATGCTGACTTCACACTTAATGTATTCTCATTACCCCTAATCAGAGGGAGGATGTGATGAGTTTACTAACCCATTGGTTTAGGCTTAAGCTCATTAACTTATGACAAACTTCAAAAGGCAATAAAAGACTGAAAACACAAAAACAAACAATAATCCTCTCCTCCGGGATTCTTTCCTCACCTCACTCACTCACAAACGAGAACTTGCTTCTTCCGTCTAATGCAAGACAGTTTGCACCTGAGCCAGACAGGTCATACACTTGAGCATAGACAAGCAAGCAGTTCACAAGTCAATTTATTCTTTCAGTCTCTTTGGGTCGAACTACGGTGTTCTGACTTCCTCATTACACGAGAGGATACGTAGGCATAACTTAACAATTATCGAACAAAAGTCTCTGTATATCCCCCCTCTTTCCAACCTCATTCTTTTAGCCTCAGTCTTGAGGATTTCATTCTTATTTCTACACTGACACTTCTCTTATACCCTTCACATCACTTATACACTATACACTGACACCTGTACATCCTTTTCCAGTTCTTTTATACACAAAATGCACTGACACTACCCATTTAAAACACAAATCTTTTAAGCGTGGATCCCGTCGAGTACGGCGGACAATCTGGGTGCTAATACCTTCCCAGGTTGTAACCAACCCCCTTTCTCAGTCTCTCTGGTTCGCAACCGTCTTGTCCATATCTTTTTAGGTCTATGCAGCATTTCCTTTCCTCCGGGATAAAAATGCCTAGCTGGCGACTCTTTTCTTTTCTTGTGAGTTCACTCCTGTGTGTTCTCATTTCCTCTTTTCGCCGACCGTTCGCGTCTGTACCCCTTCTGACCTTGGTTGTCATTTTGGTGGGAGCGACATCTTGGCGACTCTGCTGGGGACCCTTATACTGTAACCAGGGCTTCTGGTTCTTTTTGTGGGTTCCTCCTAGCGCTTGTTTGATTTATGTTTACTGGGGTGTTATGTGCCATTTGTGTTTGTATAGTTGCTTTATTTATTGCTTTATGTACAGTTATTTATTGCTTTCTTTACAGCTTTATATATCATACTGTCATACTGTTCTGGCTGGATCTGTTTTCTGTCTTGGTGGGTGGGATTCTACTGAGAGTTTAAGGTCCTATACCTGGGACCTGAGTGACACCTAGGCTAGAGTGGTTCATGTTCTTTCCCATTCCATTTCGGTCTGGTGCGGGAATATGAAACACGGTTCAGATATGGGTTTCTTCTTGAGAACTCTGTGCTACAGATTTCCTGTAGTGCTAGGGCTATCTGGGAAGCCTGCTAAGTCTGGATGACCTTTATTATTGACCTTCAGAAACTGAGGTGAATTAGAGGAGGATCTTTTATGGTTATTGTAAACACTGTACCTCCGGGTGTAAACACCCCAAATTTGCCCTCACCCATTTCACCATGGCTTGTGATCATTTCATATGCATAAATACAATCATATCCCCTCATATCCCATTTTTGATTCACTGCATAGTTCCTAAGTCATCTGCACCTAGGGTTTGTGATTTGAGCAATCCAAGAGCCTCTTGAGCCACTCCAAAGGCAACCAATCACTTCAAAGGGATCCATATGTGTTCAAGTATCATATTGCATCCTCTCAGAGTCAAAATTCCAAGGAATCACAAGAACTAGGGTTTGAATGGATGCAGAGCCAAGTTTGACTGCACAGTTGACTTAAAAATTAGGGTTTTGGTTTCAGAGGCCATAACTCCAAATTTTTTGGTCATTCTTGTTTCCATTGGTCTCTATATGGTATAGGGAGTATGCATATCAATTTTCATGAAGAAATTCCATGGGGAAGTCATCTGATCAAGAGTTGACTTTCTGGACAAGTCAGTGCAAAATCAGGGCATCTGAGGCCCCCAATGACCCAACCAAGGGGTGATCTTCATAATTTTGAGTGTATATGATCTTTATTTGATCATGGAAGAGGGTTGAAGTTCACAAAAATCAAGAATTTGGAAGTTTTGCAAATGTTGACTTTTTGGGCATAGTTGACTTTTCAAGAATGCCTCATTTTTGGTCATTTTTCAAGCCTTAATTTTTGATCCAAAAATGCTTCAAATGAAAAAACTTTGGTCATGAAAGTTGTAGATCTCATCTTTCCCTTTTCAAAAAGTACAAGAACATGATCAAACTCTTCTTGGATAAAAAGTTATGGTGTGACAAAGTTGCCAAAAATCACTTATTTTCAAGATATGCACCAAGTGTGAAAATTGCAAAATCATGTACCAAGGCAAATTGCAACTTCTAATTGGCATCAAACCATGACACAAACATTCTATAAGTCATAAAAATCAGAATTGAACCAAGAATGCTCATGTATTATGGCTTGTGGGATAAGGAAATCACATGTGAACCATAAAGCAACAACTTGCAAAACCATCATGATGCTTCCCTACAACTTGCAACATTGGATGCTGACTTTGGCTAGCCTCTCACCTCATCTTGCTGCACCAGAACCATGCCTTGTACTAGCTATAGATCAAGCCATACTTTCCTTACACAAAATTTGACTTTTTGCAAAAGTAGACTTACCAATCAAAAAAGCACATGTCTTGTCATCTGACCAATGAGAGAGGTTTATGTGGACAAAGAGCAAGACATTTGATACATCTAGCAAGGCTGAAACACTTCATACCATCACATTCACAAAAACACTTCATTTTGCATATTCCTTCGAATCTGTCCCCACAGCATACAAACACAAAAACCATCTTCACCAATCATCTTGCCATGTTTCATTGAGTAGAAAGCAACAAGATTCAAGCCTGAAAGCAGCATGAACTGAGCTTCACCATTCCTCACCTTCAAAACCAGAACTCTTCGAATCCTTTTATCCAGCCATCAAACACATCATTTTTCTTCACCAACAAGTCAAGCACACCTAAAGGAGCAGGAATCCACCATTGGAATGGCCTGAAACCTCCTCATTCCTGACTGTGTTTTCTGCTACACCAGAGCTGTTTCTCTCAAATCAGCCATTCACAAGAGCTTTCAAGTCTTCTACTAGCATCAGGAGAGTCAAGGGAGACCATTTGCACGCAAGAAAAGCCCTGGAAGCTCAGTTTTGAAGCTTTCCAGCTCAGGTATGACCATGGAAACTTTTCTCTCAAAGCTTGATTTTTGAGTTACAAATTGATTATTCATGTCTTGCTGGTCATGGGGTTGGTTTCAGAATCAAAAATGAGTGAAAATTGAGCCTGTATGGTCCCTCTGAAATTTTGCCCGTGAATTTCATTTCTTTCGATTTGTTTGATTCATGATGAATAAATGATGTTTGAGCATGGATTCGTATCCTAGGATGTTAGAGGATCACTTAGGGTTGTTTAATTTGTGGAATAGATGCCTGAAACGTGTTCTAGGGTTTTTGTGTAGCCGGAGAAGATGACCGGAGCTTCTCTCCGGTCACCTGAATGTGATTAGCCCTAAACTCAGGTCATTAAGGGCGTTTGAATGTGGAGCGTAGATCCCCCTTGACTTGTTGACTTCCCGCTAGCTTGGATGGCCCAGATTCATTCATTTGCCCTAATCTTGTTTAATTAGAATAATCATAATTAATTAAGTCAGAAGCCATCTGGACCCTCCACTAGCGCGCCAGTCAACGCATTTGAATCCAGCCTCAATCTCCACCCTCCATTCTGATTACTTTACCATTTTCTTTATTTTTATTTCATTTCTTTTCCTTTTATTTGTTTAATTTATTTAAAATAGTAAAAATTGTCTAAAAATTATGAAACTTTTTCTCAAGAGTTTTAATAATTTTTATGACACAAAAATATTTTCATTTTATTTTTTATCATTAAAAAGTATTTTTAAATATTTAAAAGATTATTTTTAATTGATTAATGAAAATTAATTTATTAAAAATACTTTTAGGTATTTAAAAATCACCAAAAAATTCATGAAATGTTCTAAGACATTTAGAAACATTGTCCAACCTTCAAACCAAATTTCTTTTTTGATCTTGATTCACTTTGAGAATTTTCCATTGAATTAAATCATTTTTTGTGCATTATTTTGATCCAAAGTTCAAAAATTCATCTCTGCCTATTCATGAAGAGTTGGACATTGATTCTTTTTGCATTGTTTTGAGTTTGGCATGTAGTTTCTAGGATTAAATGGCCATGATTTGATTCCTCATTTTCATTTTGTTTGGCATTTCTTTTGTTTAAGAGCCCTAAAAACCCTAATAACTTAGAAAATTCATAACTTGAGATTGGTTAAGAGTTGAGACCTCCCCTTTGGACTTTGGTTTAGTATAGGTTTAGGGTTTCTTTGGGTAGCATTTTCCATTTTTTTACCTTAGGGTTTGCTCCTGTTTTTGAGTTTTGTTTGATGTTTGTTTCATAAACCTTAATTTGGGCTTTCTCTTGCTTCCTTCTTACATTCTCTTGCATAACATGACTTGCCATGCCATTCCATGCCTCCATTTGATTCATTTGACATCATAAGACATATAGAAAGCATGTGTGATCATTGCATCTTGCATTTGCCATGTTGTTTGCCATGTATGTTTCATAACTTTTCATGAAAAGTTCATGCTCCTTAACTTGCTTCATTTGCATTCATGATCTTGTATGAACATCTCCATGCCTTGCCTCATGTTCATAGCACTCCATAGCATCATTATCACCATCAACATGTTTCTGGTTTTGTTTATCATCATGTCATCTCATCCTATTTTGCATTGCATTGCATCTCTCTCCTAACATTTCAGGTGGTAAGTGATGTTGAGAAGTGAATTTGCCTTCACTTCTCATAACTTTTCTTTTCATCTCCCTTGCATCCATTGCTGCATTTTTATATGTGTTTGAGTTTGAGCTTGCTCATTCTTCTTCTTCCCACTTTCTCTCTTCAAGTGACTTGACTTCTTGAATGAAGCAAGTCACTTTGCTTTTCTTGATCCTGTTCATCTGCATCCTGGTGGTTCTCTTTGAAGATTTCTCTTGAAAACCTAACAAACCTTAGGAACAACCAAGCATGACAATGATTAGGGTTTTGATTAGTCTCCCCTCTTAGTTTCACCTTTGTGACTCTTTTGAGTCTTCTCTTCTCATCTCATAATCAGGGACTAAACCCTAAAGGCTTTAAGGCTTTGTGATTAAGCTTATGCCTGCATCCTTCTCTTAGGATGGAGTGTATAACTTTAATCCTAAGTGTTAAACCCTTAATGTGTTTAAATCTCTTAATCAATTCACTTAATAAGTATCAAGACATCACACTTGTAACTTGGGCCTTGCATTAGGGTTCTAATTCTTCCTTAACTGGTTAAGAAGGACTAACCCTAGTGTTAATGGACAAGTCCCCCTCAAGTTGTCTTATAAACCCTAAAACTCACTTCATCATCATATCATTAACTAAAATCCACTCAATAAAGGCTTTGTTTTGTCATGAGTTTAATCCCTAATCATGGATTAAGTTGAGGAGTTTTCCTCAGCTTAAACATTCTCATCTATTATCCTTCTATTAGGATGGTGTAATGAGTCTGTTTAATCCCTGATTATGGCTTAATCTCATTACTTAACACTAAACAAAAACAACAAAAACATCTAATTAATCACAAGTAGGTTAATGATCTTAATCCTACACCAAAGGTGTTTAAGTGTGAGAAGCTGACTTCACACTTAAGGTATTCTCATTACCCCTAATCAGAGGGAAGATGTGATGAGTTTACTAAATCCATTGGTTTAGACTTAAGCTCATTAACTTATGACAAAATCCAAAAACAATAAAAGACTGAAAACACAAAAACAAACAATAATCGTCTCCTCCGGGATTCTTTTCTCATCTCATTCACTCACCAACGAGAATTCGCTTCTTCCGTCTAATGCAAGACAGTTAGCACCTGAGCCAGACAGGTCATACACTTGAGCATAGGCAAGTAAGCAGTTCATCAGTCAATTCACCTTTCAGTCTCTTTGGGTCGAACTACGGTGTTCTGACTTCCTCATTGCACGAGAGGATACGTAGGCATAACTTAACAGTTATCGAACAAAAGTCTCTGTATATTCCCCCTCTTTCTAGCCTCATTCTTTTAGCCTCATGATCTTGAGCATCTTATTCTTGTTCTTACACTGACACTGTGCATACTGCACTTCACACTTCCTTTACACTGACACCTGTACATTTTGTTTTCCAGCCCTTTTACACACAAATTGCACTGCCACTACCCCTTTAAAACACAAATCTTTCAAGCGTGGATCCCGTCGAGTACGGCGGACAATCTGGGTGCTAATACCTTCCCAGGTTGTAACCAACCCCCTTTCTCAGTCTCTCTGGTTCGCAACCGTCTTATCCATCTCTTCCTAGGTTTATGCAGCATTACCTTTCCTTCGGGATAAAAATGCCTAGCTGGCGACTCTATTCATTCTCCAGTGAGTTCACGGCTGTGTGTTCTCACTGTCCCTCTCGCCGACCGTTCGCGTCTGTACCTTCATCTGATCCATTTCATTTGTCGGGAGCGACAGCTTGGCGACTCTGCTGGGGACCCTTAGACTGCAACCAGGGCATCTGGTTCTTTTTGTGGGTTCCTCCTAGCGCTTGATTGATTTGTGTTTACTGGGGTGTTATGTGCTTATTTGTGCTTGTATATTTGTACTTATTTTGCTTTATGTACAGTTTGCTTTACTGCTTTCTTTATTGCTTTTGCATTATATCATATTGTCATACTGTGCTGCTGGCTGGATCTGTTGTTTGTTTTGGTGGGTGGGTGATTCATTGAGAGTTAAGGTCCTATACCTGGGACCTGAGTGACACCTAGGCTAGAGTGAATCATATTCTTTCCCATTCCATCTCGGTCTGGTGCGGGAATATGAAACACGGTTCAGATATGGGTTTCTTTTTTGAGAACTCTGTGTTGCAGATTTCCTGCAATGCTAGGGCTATCTGGGAAGCCTGCTAAGTCTGGATGACCTTTTAGTATTGACCTTCAGAAACTGAGGTGAGTTAGAGGAGGAACTTTTATGGTTATTGTAAACACTGTACCTCCGGGTTAGAAGTGTTTACACTTCTCATAACTGATCCAAGTCTGAGGATCCTTGTTTTAGAACACCACCTGTGAGGGGTCTGGGCTGTTTACAGGTTTGCAGGTACCTTGACCTCAGAATACCCTTGTTACTTTGATTGTTTAAGAATACTTCAATTTGGGACAGTTCTTGTGATTCTAAAACCCTGGATATGTGGCTCTTTATTTGAGTCCCCCACCTTGGTTACTGGATTTATAGACCTCCAACTGGAATTCTTGAACACACTTGGACCTATATCAGAGTTTTTGATCAGATCCAGCTCAGTCACAAACCCTTGCATATCATTTGCATACATAAACATTGCATCATATTGACATTTGCTTATTTGTGTTTCAGGGTATCCATCTCCATTTGGTTTTGGTTTTGACCCCATCTTCAGTATTGACCCATCTTCATCAGCACCTGCTTCAGCTATCACCTGCACCAGCCAATCAGTGGCCCATTATTCAGTATCCTCACCAGCACTTGTCTCTACTCAGTCTCAACATCATGGCACCTAAAAAGAGCAACATCACCTATCACTTCTTCCAGCCAGAGCTATCAGATATCAGGAGGATTCAAACCCTGATCACTCCAGATCACATACCATTGTTCAGGGAAAGTTATGGAGATATACTTGATATGGTCATGGATCTGGACCCATCACAGAGAAGCTTGATCCACACCTGCATTCAGTTTTATGATCCTCCACTGAGATGTTTTACTTTTCAAGACTTTCAGTTGGGCCCCTTATTGGAAGAGTACTCCTCATTAGTTGGTATACCTATCAGAGGTGGAATCCCTTACAACCCTGAGATGGTCTTTCCTACTAATGGAGAAGTAGCAAAGGCTTTGCATCTGGAACCTGTCCTGATTGAGCAGCATATGACCTCTAAAGCTGGGATCCCTGGCTTCCATCTGGATTTCTTGATCTCTCAAGCTACCCTGAAAGCTTCTCTAGGAGAGTGGAAAGCTGTTTGTGCTTTACTGGCCTTGAGTATATATGGAATTGTATTGTTTGCAGATGAGCCTCGATTCATTAGCAAGAATGCAATCCACCTATTCATGCTAAAGAACCCAGTGCCCACTTTATTGGGGGATCTTTATTATTCAGTACATCAGAGAAATGAAAAGCAGAGGGGAAGATTAGTGAGGTGTTGTGCTCCATTGTTCCATACTTGGCTTCTCAGGCATCTACCCAGGACAGATGCATTTCTGAACCCTCATCAGCAGAGCAACTGGGCTAAGAGACTCACTGTTCTAACTTCAGCTGACATCAGATGGTGCACTCAGAGCACCAAAGGCAGGGATATCATCACCAGCTGTGGGCATTTTCCCAATGTGCCTTTAATAGGAGTTAAGGGTAGTATCAATTACAATCCCCTGCTGTTCAGAAGGCAACTGGGCTATGCACTGGTCCAAACTCCTAAGGCACAAGACTTGGTGGAGACCCTTTATTGTGAGAACAAGATTAATTTGACTGTTGTTAGGCAGGCTGCCTGGGCCTGGGATAATGTTCAAACCAAGGGAATAACCATTTTGGGAAAGTGCAACAATGTGGCATCAGCACAATATTATGAGTGGTCCCGTGCCAGGGCCCAATTCTCTGGGATGCCCTTTACCATAGAAGACATGCCTGAGTCATCTTCAGCACCACCCCCTGCCACTATCAGTTTGGAGGAGTTTGAGAGCTTGAAGGAAAGAAATGAGAAGCTAACCCAGGCTTTGCAGAAGACCCTCCGGGAGAGGAGTGAAGGTATGAGGGAGATTGAGAGGTTGGAGAAGATGAGAGTAGAGCATCTGACTAAGATTGAGAAGTCTGGGGATTATATCAAAAAGTCTAAGGCTGGAGAACAAATCCTGAAGAATGCTTGCAAAGAAGCCCAGTTCCAAAGAGCAAGGACAGACTTGTATTTGAAGGAGAGTCAAGCCCGGTGGGTCAGGATCACCGAGGCTCGTACTCTGGAAGACAAGAGAGTTCAAGACAAGATGGAGCAACTTGAAGCTAATGCAAAAGAACAACAAAAAGCCCTGGCAGCAGCCCAGAGGGAGATATCAGAACTGAAGGTCAAAGCAGGGGTGAAGAGGTCAAAGGACCAAACTCAGTACAAGAAGCTAACAGCAGCTGTTACGACCCGGAATCTCCTCATCAGGAATCTCACGGAGCGTCCGGCTGATCCTGTGACCGAAGCACTTCTCAAGGAAGTTCGTGAGGATGAGTTTGGTCTTGGTGTTTGATCATTTGTTTGTTGTTGTTTTCTTTCCATGTACTTTTATTTTCTTGTAATGTATTTTGACCCCTTAGAGGGCTTGTGTTGTAAAATGAACAAGTTGTATTATTTCACCTTCTGTAATATATTTGTGTCAGTTTGCTTCATCTGAGTTTTCTTCAAGCAACAACAACAGCATCTTCAAGGGTCTGGAAGGGTCAAAACTGAAGGCCAAACCGGATACCTTGGGAACAAATAAGCATAACTGCATTGCATGCTAACCCTTTTGTTTGTTTTGTAGGTTTTGTTTTGTTGTTGCTAACCTCTGTTGTGATGCCTCAGGAACTATTGCTAGGCGCCGGGTATTTCCCCTCAACCGTCCGCACCGTTATCCAACCCGAAACAACCTTCCGGGAATTCAGATGGATCAGATGCAGCAGGACCTTACTGAGGTCAGAAATCAAATGGCAAATGAAAGGCTAGAAATGAGGAATCAAATGACTCAGTTTATGGAAGTTATGAACAACATGGCTCAGAGCCAGGAAAGATTGAGAGCCATGGTAGAAAGGCAAAATCAAGAGGATCCACATATAGGGACTGCCGGTACCAGTAACAATGAAAGAGTCCAACCTCACGTCAACCCTCCGGTATTTGGGCCACACCTCCATCCTGAGGTCAATATTCCTGCAAATGTTCAAGGGACTGCCACCGCAGCTAGGGTACTTCAAGAAGACCCCCAAGAGGACCAGTTTACAGTAATGGGTGCTGGGGAAGAAGCTTATGATAGAAGGTTGGATGAGATAGCCGAGAAGTTGAGGTCCTTAGAATCTCAAAACTCTTTGGGCTTCGATGTCATGGATATGGGCTTGGTAGACGGGGTCAGGAGCCCCCATAAGTTCAAGCCTCCTTGCTTTGAAAAGTACAACGGGACTTCATGCCCCCGGACTCATTTGCAGTCATTTCTGGGAAGGCTGAAGGCCTATACAATGGATGAGAAGCTCTGGATGTTCTATTTCGAAGACAGCTTAACTGGAGCGTCAAGAGAATGGTACTCTCACTTGACAAGGGCAACTATTAGATGCTGGAAAGACCTGGCAGAGGCCTTCATCAGACAGTATCAGTATAACTTAGATATGGCACCCAACAGGACTCTCCTAATGGGAATGTCACAGTCGTCAAGGGAAAGTTTCCGAGAATATGCACAGAGATGGAGGCAATTGGCTGCTGCTGTTCAGCCACCTATGTCTGAACGGGAAATGGCAGATATGTTCATGAATACCCTTCAGGGAACTTATATTGACAGGTTGGCTGCTTTCTCTTCCACTAGCTTTGCAGATGTTGTCATAGTCGGGGAGAGAATTGAAAGCTTGTTAAAAATGGGTATGATCTCAGACAACGGTGCAAGCTCGTCCAGTAGTACAAGAAAGCCTTTTGCAGGCCCGAGAAGAACTGGCGAGACCAATGCCATCCATTCAAACAGGGGCAGGCCCCAATATGTTCAAAGGTCAATAGCAGCAGGCACCATTCCTGCTCCAGCTCATCCTCAACCTGTCTATCAACCTCCGCAGCAAAACTATCAGCCGCAACCTCAGTACCATCAGCAAAATCAGTATCCTCCAAGAAATTACAACAACAGCAACACCACCAACAACAGTCAACAAAGGCCATTCCAACAGAGGCCGTCTCAAGCTAATAGGGTGATCGATCCAATCCCTATGCCATATGCTACCCTGCTGCCACAACTCCTGAAACTCAACCTAGTTGAGCTAAGGACGCTGGCACCTCCAGATCCCAACAGTCTACCCAGGAACTATGACTCCAACGCTAGGTGTGCCTTCCATTCAAACGCACCTGGCCACAGTACAGAAAAGTGCAGAGCCCTGCATATGAAGGTACAAGACCTGGTAGACTCGAAAGCTCTGAATTTCGCACCACCACCCAATGTCAATAAGAACCCCATGCCAAACCATGGTGGTCCCCGGATTAACGCTATTGAAGAAGACAAACCGTCTTATTTAATAACCAGTGTGGGACAGATCAGGACACCGTTGGTGGAAATCAAAGCTCAGCTCTTGGAATGTCAAATGTTCCCAGGGTGTGAGTTGGGTTGTGCTTACTGCAATATCTCGGTAAATGGGTGCGATAATTTGAGGAATGGCATAGATGGCCTTATTCAGAGTGGCCAACTTCAGATCACCACATCATTTCCAACAAATCCAGCAATCTCATCAGCAACGGTTTCAGAACCTCCTACAACTGCAGCAACCATTGTTCCTGACAATTCTTCGGTTTCATCCACAAGTACTTCATCTGTCTTCTCAACTGATCAGTTTTCAACAAATTTTCCTGCTACGACTTCAGCTTCACTCCATTTTGAACCTCCTACAACGACAACATCCATTCTTCCAACAATGTCTCCTACAACACCAGCAACCAATCATGAAGATGTCTCTACTGTCACCATATTCTATGATCCCGAAAGCAACTCCGCCTACAACTCAGAAGGTGCTGCTCCCACTAGGGCACCAGTCACAATTTATTACGATCCACAAACTATCATAGTTCCTTCAACAGTTGCAGTCAGTCCAGTCACTATCACGGTGCCTGGACCAATACCTTATGAAAGCAGCAATGCCATCCCCTGGCATTACGGCTCAGACCTGTACTGTGAAGGACAAAGAATCACTTTTGAATCATCAACCCCTGCACTACAAGTAGACAATGTGGGCGGAGGCGGAGGCTTCACTCGAAGCGGACGTCTTTTCGCTCCACAAATTCAGAAACCCACAGCCGAAGCAGAAGCTGCTGCCAAGGCAAAAGGGAAGAGCCCTGTGCAGGAAGATCGAGCTGTTAAGGAAGCTTTGAAGACACCATTCGATCAAGAGGTTGATGAGTTCATGCGAATCATCAAAAAGAGTGATTATAAAATAGTGGATCAGCTTCACCAAACGCCTTCCAAGATCTCAATCCTGTCATTGCTTATGTGCTCCGAAGCCCATCGGAATGCGCTACTCAAAGTCCTGCACGCAGCTTACGTGCCTGAAGAGATCACTGTCAATCAGCTGGAAGCAGTAGTGGGAAATGTTAATGCTAGTCACGGACTAGGGTTCACCAATACTGATTTGACAACAGAAGGCCGCAACCACAATAAAGCCTTGCACATAACCATGGAATGCAAAGGTGCTGTCCTTTCCCATGTGCTGGTAGACACGGGGTCATCCCTTAATGTCTTACCAAAGAAGGCTTTGGTGAAGCTAGAGTATGACGGATTGGCGTTGAGACCCAGCAACCTGGTGGTGAGAGCCTTTGATGGCTCAAAGAGATCGGTTCTGGGAGAAATTGAACTGCCCATAACGATTGGCCCGCAGACCTTTAAAACTATCTTCTATGTGATGGACATTCAGCCCGCCTACATCTGTTTGTTGGGTAGGCCATGGATTCACGCTGCTGGCGCCGTGACCTCTACCCTTCACCAGAAGTTAAAATATGAGTGGGAGGGTCAAATCGTTACAATCTGCGGAGAGGAGGACATTTTTGTCAGCCACCTGGCAACCTATAAGTACATTGAGATGGATGGGGAGATCCATGAAACAATGAGCCAGGGGTTTGAAGCCTTGAATGTGAATGAAACATCTGCTGTGTCTGGTACTCCAATGTCATCATACCAACAAGCCCGGAAGGTTGTTGAGGAAGGAACTGCCCAAGGCTGGGGCAAACTGCTATCGGTGGAGAAGAAAGAAGACAGATTTGGGTTGGGTTACAGACCAACTCAACAAGATCAAGCAGCGGCTGCGAAAGAGCCCAACTTTGTGAGTGGGGGGATGCTTACCCCTGATGCTATCAACTGTCTGGAAGACGAGCTGGAAGAGGAGCGCAACCTGGAAAGCTGGATTCGTCCAAAGATCCCGGGGAGCAGTGTCTCGAACTGGTCTTCCCAGGAAATTATAAGAGTTACTCATGCAGAGTAATTATTATTTCCTGTATTTTTATAAGCATGCATCAAAGTCTTGCATCTTGCCCAAGATGACAAGACTCATTTTGTAATCGGGCCATCTGTACTTTTTGTGCAAACAAGATCAATTAATGAAATATCAGACATCTTTTTGCAAACGAGTCTTTTTCTTTTCGTTCACTGTTTTTCCGTTTTTCTTTTTGTACAAAAAATAAATGGCGGTGTTTTCAAAATGACAACTTCATTTCACCTTTCTAAATAAGACTAAAATCAGATCACTAAAATGAACAAACTGAACCCTTGCAGAGAGTGCCTTCCAGACAGCACCGACAACAGCACGGCTATGACTTCGTATGACTTTGACAATCCAATCAATCAAGCTGATGAAGGGGTTGATGAAGAATATGAGCTTCCTGAAGAGCTAGCCAGGTTGTTGAGACAAGAGGAAAAGGTTATTACTCCTCACCAGGAGGAGGTTGAAGTGATCAATCTTGGTACAGATGAAGACGTGAAAGAGGTTAGAATCGGGGCCTGCCTGCAAGACTCAGTGAAGAGACAACTGATAGACCTGCTTCAAGAGTATGTGGACGTGTTTGCTTGGTCTTACCAAGATATGCCAGGGTTGGATACCGATATTGTTGTGCACAAGCTGCCTTTGAGAGAAGAGTGCCCACCGGTTAAACAGAAACTGCGCCGTACTCGTCCAGACATGGCTATGAAAATCAAGGAGGAGGTACAAAAGCAATGGGACGCCGGGTTCCTTGCTGTGACTAGCTATCCACCGTGGGTTGCTAACATAGTACCTGTGCCTAAGAAAGACGGCAAAGTAAGAATGTGTGTTGACTACCGGGATCTGAACAGAGCCAGCCCGAAAGATGACTTCCCATTACCTCACATTGATGTATTGGTGGATAACACGGCTCAGTTCTCGGTATTCTCTTTCATGGATGGATTTTCAGGATACAATCAGATCAAGATGTCACCTGAAGACATGGAGAAGACAACATTCATTACACCCTGGGGCACGTTCTGCTACAAGGTAATGCCATTTGGGCTCAAAAATGCCGGTGCAACATATCAACGGGCTATGGTGACACTATTCCACGATATGATCCATAAAGAAATAGAATGTTATGTGGATGATATGATCGCCAAGTCCCTTACTGAAGAAGACCATCTGGTAAATCTGCTCAAATTGTTCAAGCGTCTGAGGAAGTACCAACTGAAGTTGAACCCCAACAAATGCACATTCGGGGTGCGGTCTGGTAAGCTGCTGGGTTTTATTGTAAGCGAGAAAGGGATTGAAGTTGACCCTGATAAAGTCAAAGCCATCCAAGAGATGCCTGCACCGAAAACAGAGAAAGAAGTTAGAGGGTTCTTAGGTCGACTGAACTACGTTTCAAGGTTCATATCTCACCTGACAGCAACCTGTGAACCCTTGTTCAAGCTGTTAAGAAAGGAACAGACGGTCAGGTGGAACGAAGACTGCCAGAAGGCTTTTGACAAGATCAAGGAATATCTGCAAGAACCTCCAATCCTCATGCCTCCAGTTGAAGGAAGACCTCTGATCATGTACTTGACAGTATTAGAAGAGTCAATGGGGTGTGTGCTGGGCCAGCATGACGAGTCTGGTCGAAAAGAGTATGCAATATACTACCTAAGCAAAAAGTTTACCGACTGTGAACAACGTTATTCACTGCTCGAGAAAACTTGCTGTGCTTTAGCGTGGGCTGCTCGCCGACTGAGACAGTATATGTTGACCCACACTACTTTGTTGATATCCAAAATGGACCCAGTTAAGTACATTTTCGAGAAGCCAGCTCTTACTGGACGGGTTGCAAGATGGCAAATGATTCTCACAGAATACGACATCCAGTACACTTCTCATAAAGCCATCAAGGGCAGTGTACTATCTGAATATCTCGCTGAGCAACCCATTGATGACTACCAGCCTATGAGGTTTGACTTCCCTGATGAAGACATCATGTTCATTAAAGCAAAAGATCATGAAGAGCCTATTCACACTGAAGGGCCTGACCCGAAAGAAGAATGGACAATGATGTTTGATGGGGCTGTTAACATGAATGGTCGTGGTGTTGGTGCAGTACTCATTACACCTAAAGGAGTTCACATGCCATTCTCGGCAAAACTCACTTTCAACTGCACTAACAACGAAGCTGAATACGAAGCTTGCATTATGGGCCTTGAGGAAGCCATTGACCTCAGAATCAAGACATTGACCGTATTCGGGGATTCAGCTTTGGTAGTCAATCAGACCAACGGAAGATGGTACACCCACCAGGATCATCTGATACCTTACAGGGATTATACAAGAAGGTTATTGACTTTCTTCACAACAGTCAAGCTTGAGTATATCCCTCGGGACGAGAATCAGTTTGCAGATGCTCTTGCTACCATTTCGTCCATGATCAAGGTTCAAGCTGCTAACTTTGTACCTCAGATTTCAGTGTCAAGACTTGATAGACCAGCATATGTATTTGCAGCGGAAGTTGTCAAAGATGATAAGCCTTGGTTCCACGACATTAAATGCTTCTTGGAGGATCAAACATACCCACCTGGGGCATCTTCCAATGATAAGAAGACTTTGAGAAGGCTTGCTGGTAGTTTCTTTCTGAACACTGATGGGTCTTTATACAAAAGGAACTTTGATATGGTACTCCTCAGATGTGTTGACAAGGCGGAAGCAAACTTGTTGATGCATGAAGTGCACGAGGGATCGTTTGGTACTCATGCCGGAGGGCATGCCATGGCTAAAAAGTTGTTAAGATCAGGTTATTACTGGATCACAATGGATGCAGACTGTTGTGCTTACGCCAGAAAATGCCATAAATGCCAGATCTATGCGGATAAGGTGCATGTGCCTCCCAATCCTTTGAACATCATGTCTTCACCATGGCCCTTTGCCATGTGGGGCATTGATATGATTGGCAAGATTGAGCCAACTGCTTCAAACGGCCACAGATTCATCCTGGTCGCCATTGACTATTTCACCAAGTGGGTTGAAGCAGCCTCATATGCAAACGTCACAAGACAAGTGGTAGCCAGATTTCTGAAGAGAGATATCATCTGTCGATATGGAGTCCCCGAGCGAATCATTACTGATAATGGTTCCAAATTAAACAACAAAATGATGGCTGAATTATGCCGGGACTTCAAGATCCAACATCACAATTCTTCTCCTTACAGGCCAAAGATGAACGGTGCTGTTGAGGCAGCTAACAAAAATATCAAGAAGATTGTGCAGAAGATGGTAGTCACCTACAAAGACTGGCACGAAATGCTACCATTTGCCTTGCATGGGTACCGCACGTCAATCAGAACGTCCACTGGGGCAACACCGTATCAGCTTGTGTATGGTATGGAGGCAGTCCTACCTGTTGAAGTTGAATTACCCTCTCTGCGGGTACTAATGGATGTTAAACTAAGTGAAGCAGAATGGGTTCGGGCCCGATACGAACAACTGAGTCTGATCGAAGAGAAAAGATTGGCTGCAATCTGTCATGGGCAGCTATATCAGAAGAGAATGAAGAGAGCCTTCGATCAGAAAGTCAGGCACCGAGAGTACCAAGTGGGAGATCTTGTGCTAAAGAGAATCCTCCCTCCTCATACAGACCACAGGGGCAAGTGGACTCCTAACTATGAGGGACCATTTGTGGTAAAGAAAGTTTTCTCTGGTGGAGCACTGATGCTCAGCACCATGGATGGCGAAGATTTCCCATCCCCTGTGAATTCAGATGCAGTTAAAAAATACTTCGCATAAAATGACCCGCTGGACACAAAAACAGAATGTAAGTCCAGGCAAAAATAGGGCATCCCGGCGAGTCAAAAACAGAATAAAAGACTCGGGCAAAAATAAGGGAAAATAAATAAAAATGTACACCCGCTGAGTTGAAAAGCCGCATTGGACAGCTCAGGCAGAAATGGGTATCCCGATGGATTGAAAACCCGAAAGGGCGATCCATGCAAAATAAGGGAATAAGCGAACAACTGCATTCTGAATCCGTCTGTATCACTTACAACTTGGTAAGCTTCTAAAGGATCAAGCTTCAATCAGAATCAACATTTTTCAGAAAGCAAGACGAGAAGAACGTCATTGTCATACGAGTCATAGCAGAAGAGGAAAGCTCCTTAAAGCGTCGTCAGCACTGCCAGCATTTTGTTTCTCAATTTATAACAATCTCCTTATTTTAGGAGATTTGTTTCCTTGACTGTATCTTGCCTATTCAGGGCACAAGAATTAATAAAATCAGATTTTTCAGTCATGTTTCGTCTTGTACATATTTCGTTTGCAAAGAATGTCTGATGTCTCTAAAACTAATTGCATAAGTACAGATGTTTGTCACTAAAAATAGAAACACATGCTTGCAGGGAATATACTTACTCTTGAGAATGCTTGACTCCTATGACGGAATCCAGTAAAGGATACCTCGGGACCTTTTGTGCGTCTCCTTATCTTTGCAGGATTGCAGGTATCCAGAACGCAACCTGGGGCATGCAAGTTACATCCCAGCAAGCTGGCAAATCAACACTCAATTTTAGCACTCAAGGTGCTCTCTCCCCGGCTGAGTTACCAACAATTCTCCCCAGCCATAGTACCAATCATTCTTCCTCAGTAAAATACAGGAGTCAGGGAATCATCTCCCCACAGAATCTTCAGCCTCTATTCAGAAGAGCAACGCAGGAAAGGATCACAACAGAGTGAAGAAAGCTTCTGCAAACCCCAGCTGGGCCTCTCATTTATTAGGATAGGTCTATCAGTGACCCGTATCCCCGAGCAAATATCATCTTATTAGATCTACCAATGATCTCCTCCCCAGCTGGGATGTCCATTTCAAACAGATCAACTAGGGATCTCTGCAGCAGCGGGATCCGAATCCCAGATTTGTGCCTCTTTGCATAATCATAGCATTTGCATCATATTCACCCACAAAGCGTAGCATTCCGTCTAATACGGAGCATTACGGCAAAAATCAAATACATAGCATAATCATAAGCCATGTTATGAACCAACACTTGTGAATAATAACAGTTCATCAACATACAGAAGAAAAATCCCCACCAGAGTTACCAGCAAGAGCAGTTGCCTCACAATCAAAAACACCAGTATATACTCCTTTTGACACCCGTCCGTGTTATATCCCAGCAGAAAGCCAAAGACATTCCCTTTGCACTCGCATATACTTATATACACTTTCCTGACACCCGGCCGTGTCATATCCCCAGCGCAGTCGCTTATACCTTCATCACCCATACACTTGTTATACTTTTCTCTCTCGACACTCGTCCGTGTCGCTCTCCCCAGCAGTTAAACACTCATCTATATACTCATGATACACCTATACAGATACTCGTCCGTATCTTATACACAACACTTATCTCCCCACAGATTCGGCAATAGTCCTTGTTCTTTGTTAACCAGTTGGTACTCGTCCGTATCATCATCTCAGAACATTGCGTCTAGTGTTTGTTTCTACATGATACTCGTCCGTATCATAGTCTTAAGGATGCTCGTCCGCATCTTTAATCCATGCACTGTGTCAAACACTTATGTCTTCTTGAATATAGACCCTCGTCCGTGTCTACTATTCCCCAGAAGAGTCCCCTCAGATTCAACACTAGTCCATGTTCTTTGTTAACCCGTTGATACTCGTCCGTATCATCATCTCTGAGCACGTGTCAGTTTGTTTCTACCTGATACTCGTCCGTATCATAGTCTTAAGGATGCTCGTCCGCATCTTTAATCTATACACAACATCTAAACACTCATACCCTTTGTTTCTTGGATGTGAACACTCATCCGTGTTTACTATTCCCCAGTAGATCGTAAAACAAAATTTTCCTTCTTATCTGACACTCGTCCTGTGTCATGATAAACCCTGAGAGCAGCCGTACCCTGCTGAGTGGTCGTCCTCCACTTCTTGATGGTCGTCCTCCATCATGCTCGTCCGATGGCCGTCCCCATCGTTTGTTTTAGCAGCCGTCCCCTGCTAGATGGTCGTCCTCCACCTTTTGATGATCGTCCTTCATCATTTTATCCAATGGCCGTCCCCATTGTTGATTTTGGTTATCTGGCATTCGTCCTATGTCATGAGAAACCTCGAGAGCAGCCGTACCCTGCTGAGTGGTCGTCCTCCACTTCTTGATGGTCGTCCTCCGTCATGCTCGTCCGATGGCCGTCCCCATCGTTGACCTCTTCTATCCGATGGCCGTCCCCATCGTTGATATTTTCGGCAGCCGTACCCTGCCAGGTGGTCGTCCTCCACCTTAGATGACCGTCCCTCATCTTAACCCCAACAGAGCAGCCGTCCCCTGCTAGGTGATCTTCCCTCACCTTTGATGACCGTACCCCATCATCTGTTTATTTCATTTATTCTTTAACCCGATGGCCGTCCCCGTCGTGGTCCCTTTTCTTCTTTTAGCCCGATGGCCGTCCCCATCGTTGGTTACTTTATGAACTTGATGGTCGTCCCCGTCATGTTTCATTAATCCCCAGAGATTTTTACAGCTTTACTTGGTGGCCGTCCCCATCATAATTTCTTACTTTTCTCAGCTAGTCGGTCGTCCCCGTCTTGGCTTTACCTTTTATCCCCGGCATGTCGGCCGTCCCCGTCATTGCCCTTTACTCGGCAGTCGTCCTCTGCTCGACGGTCGTCCTCCGTCGCCCACACTTTACAATATACTTTATTTTCCTTTACAATCTAGTTCCCTTTTCTTCTTCATTCTGTGAGTGCAAATTTTGGACTGTCTTTGGTATTCAACCACAAGTTATCTTGTTTGCCTGTCAAGCCGTCGCTTACAACCGGCACAGCTAACTCATGCTTGAATAGGGGCAGCTGTAAACACCCCAAATTTGCCCTCACCCATTTCACCATGGCTTGTGATCATTTCATATGCATAAATACAATCATATCCCCTCATATCCCATTTTTGATTCACTGCATAGTTCCTAAGTCATCTGCACCTAGGGTTTGTGATCTGAGCAATCCAAGAGCCTCTTGAGCCACTCCAAAGGAAACCAATCACTTCAAAGGGATCCATATGTGTTCAAGTATCATATTGCATCCTCTCAGAGTCAAAATTCCAAGGAATCACAAGAACTAGGGTTTGAATGGATGCAGAGCCAAGTTTGACTGCACAGTTGACTTAAAAATTAGGGTTTTGGTTTCAGAGGCCATAACTCCAAATTTTTTGGTCATTCTTGTTTCCATTGGTCTCTATATGGTATAGGGAGTATGCATATCAATTTTCATGAAGAAATTCCATGGGGAAGTCATCTGATCAAGAGTTGACTTTCTGGACAAGTCAGTGCAAAATCAGGGCATCTGAGGCCCCCAATGACCCAACCAAGGGGTGATCTTCATCATTTTGAGTGTATATGATCTTTATTTGATCATGGAAGAGGGTTGAAGTTCACAAAAATCAAGAATTTGGAAGTTTTGCAAATGTTGACTTTTTGGGCATAGTTGACTTTTCAAGAATGCCTCATTTTTGGTCATTTTTCAAGCCTTAATTTTTGATCCAAAAATGCTTCAAATGAAAAAACTTTGGTCATGAAAGTTGTAGATCTCATCTTTCCCTTTTCAAAAAGTACAAGAACATGATCAAACTCTTCTTGGATCAAAAGTTATGGTGTGACAAAGTTGCCAAAAATCACTTATTTTTAAGATATGCACCAAGTGTGAAAATTGCAAAATCATGTACCAAGGCAAATTGCAACTTCTAATTGGCATCAAACCATGACACAAACATTCTATAAGTCATAAAAATCAGAATTGAACCAAGAATGCTCATGTATTATGGCTTGTGGGATAAGGAAATCACATGTGAACCATAAAGCAACAACTTGCAAAACCATCATGATGCTTCCCTACAACTTGCAACATTGGATGCTGACTTTGGCTAGCCTCTCACCTCATCTTGCTGCACCAGAACCATGCCTTGTACTAGCTATAGATCAAGCCATACTTTCCTTACACAAAATTTGACTTTTTGCAAAAGTAGACTTACCAATCAAAAAAGCACATGTCTTGTCATCTGACCAATGAGAGAGGTTTATGTGGACAAAGAGCAAGACATTTGATACATCTAGCAAGGCTGAAACACTTCATACCATCACATTCACAAAAACACTTCATTTTGCATACAAACACAAAAACCATCTTCACCAATCATCTTGCCATGTTTCATTGAGTAGAAAGCAACAAGATTCAAGCCTGAAAGCAGCATGAACTGAGCTTCACCATTCCTCACCTTCAAAACCAGAACTCTTCGAATCCTTTTATCCAGCCATCAAACACATCATTTTTCTTCACCAACAAGTCAAGCACACCTAAAGGAGCAGGAATCCACCATTGGAATGGCCTGAAACCTCCTCATTCCTGACTGTGTTTTCTGCTACACCAGAGCTGTTTCTCTCAAATCAGCCATTCACAAGAGCTTTCAAGTCTTCTACTAGCATCAGGAGAGTCAAGGGAGACCATTTGCACGCAAGAAAAGCCCTGGAAGCTCAGTTTTGAAGCTTTCCAGCTCAGGTATGACCATGGAAACTTTTCTCTCAAAGCTTGATTTTTGAGTTACAAATTGATTATTCATGTCTTGCTGGTCATGGGGTTGGTTTCAGAATCAAAAATGAGTGAAAATTGAGCCTGTATGGTCCCTCTGAAATTTTGCCCGTGAATTTCATTTCTTTCGATTTGTTTGATTCATGATGAATAAATGATGTTTGAGCATGGATTCGTATCCTAGGATGTTAGAGGATCACTTAGGGTTGTTTAATTTGTGGAATAGATGCCTGAAACGTGTTCTAGGGTTTTTGTGTAGCCGGAGAAGATGACCGGAGCTTCTCTCCGGTCACTTGAATGTGATTAGCCCTAAACTCAGGTCATTAAGGGCGTTTGAATGTGGAGCGTAGATCCCCCTTGACTTGTTGACTTCCCGCTAGCTTGGATGGCCCAGATTCATTCATTTGCCCTAATCTTGTTTAATTAGAATAATCATAATTAATTAAGTCAGAAGCCATCTGGACCCTCCACTAGCGCGCCAGTCAACGCATTTGAATCCAGCCTCAATCTCCACCCTCCATTCTGATTACTTTACCATTTTCTTTATTTTTATTTCATTTCTTTTCCTTTTATTTGTTTAATTTATTTAAAATAGTAAAAATTGTCTAAAAATTATGAAACTTTTTCTCAAGAGTTTTAATAATTTTTATGACACAAAAATATTTTCATTTTATTTTTTATCATTAAAAAGTATTTTTAAATATTTAAAAGATTATTTTTAATTGATTAATGAAAATTAATTTATTAAAAATACTTTTAGGTATTTAAAAATCACCAAAAAATTCATGAAATGTTCTAAGACATTTAGAAACATTGTCCAACCTTCAAACCAAATTTCTTTTTTGATCTTGATGCACTTTGAGAATTTTCCATTGAATTAAATCATTTTTTGTGCATTATTTTGATCCAAAGTTCAAAAATTCATCTCTGCCTATTCATGAAGAGTTGGACATTGATTCTTTTTGCATTGTTTTGAGTTTGGCATGTAGTTTCTAGGATTAAATGGCCATGATTTGATTCCTCATTTTCATTTTGTTTGGCATTTCTTTTGTTTAAGAGCCCTAAAAACCCTAATAACTTAGAAAATTCATAACTTGAGATTGGTTAAGAGTTGAGACCTCCCCTTTGGACTTTGGTTTAGTATAGGTTTAGGGTTTCTTTGGGTAGCATTTTCCATTTTTTTACCTTAGGGTTTGCTCCTGTTTTTGAGTTTTGTTTGATGTTTGTTTCATAAACCCTAATTTGGGCTTTCTCTTGCTTCCTTCTTACATTCTCTTGCATAACATGACTTGCCATGCCATTCCATGCCTCCATTTGATTCATTTGACATCATAAGACATATAGAAAGCATGTGTGATCATTGCATCTTGCATTTGCCATGTTGTTTGCCATGTATGTTTCATAACTTTTCATGAAAAGTTCATGCTCCTTAACTTGCTTCATTTGCATTCATGATCTTGTATGAACATCTCCATGCCTTGCCTCATGTTCATAGCACTCCATAGCATCATTATCACCATCAACATGTTTCTGGTTTTGTTTATCATCATGTCATCTCATCCTATTTTGCATTGCATTGCATCTCTCTCCTAACATTTCAGGTGGTAAGTGATGTTGAGAAGTGAATTTGCCTTCACTTCTCATAACTTTTCTTTTCATCTCCCTTGCATCCATTGCTGCATTTTTATATGTGTTTGAGTTTGAGCTTGCTCATTCTTCTTCTTCCCACTTTCTCTCTTCAAGTGACTTGACTTCTTGAATGAAGCAAGTCACTTTGCTTTTCTTGATCCTGTTCATCTGCATCCTGGTGGTTCTCTTTGAAGATTTCTCTTGAAAACCTAACAAACCTTAGGAACAACCAAGCATGACAATGATTAGGGTTTTGATTAGTCTCCCCTCTTAGTTTCACCTTTGTGACTCTTTTGAGTCTTCTCTTCTCATCTCATAATCAGGGACTAAACCCTAAAGGCTTTAAGGCTTTGTGATTAAGCTTATGCCTGCATCCTTCTCTTAGGATGGAGTGTATAACTTTAATCCTAAGTGTTAAACCCTTAATGTGTTTAAATCTCTTAATCAATTCACTTAATAAGTATCAAGACATCACACTTGTAACTTGGGCCTTGCATTAGGGTTCTAATTCTTCCTTAACTGGTTAAGAAGGACTAACCCTAGTGTTAATGGACAAGTCCCCCTCAAGTTGTCTTATAAACCCTAAAACTCACTTCATCATCATATCATTAACTAAAATCCACTCAATAAAGGCTTTGTTTTGTCATGAGTTTAATCCCTAATCATGGATTAAGTTGAGGAGTTTTCCTCAGCTTAAACATTCTCATCTATTATCCTTCTATTAGGATGGTGTAATGAGTCTGTTTAATCCCTGATTATGGCTTAATCTCATTACTTAACACTAAACAAAAACAACAAAAACATCTAATTAATCACAAGTAGGTTAATGATCTTAATCCTACACCAAAGGTGTTTAAGTGTGAGAAGCTGACTTCACACTTAAGGTATTCTCATTACCCCTAATCAGAGGGAAGATGTGATGAGTTTACTAAATCCATTGGTTTAGACTTAAGCTCATTAACTTATGACAAAATCCAAAAACAATAAAAGACTGAAAACACAAAAACAAACAATAATCGTCTCCTCCGGGATTCTTTTCTCATCTCATTCACTCACCAACGAGAATTCGCTTCTTCCGTCTAATGCAAGACAGTTAGCACCTGAGCCAGACAGGTCATACACTTGAGCATAGGCAAGTAAGCAGTTCATCAGTCAATTCACCTTTCAGTCTCTTTGGGTCGAACTACGGTGTTCTGACTTCCTCATTGCACGAGAGGATACGTAGGCATAACTTAACAGTTATCGAACAAAAGTCTCTGTATATTCCCCCTATTTCTAGCCTCATTCTTTTAGCCTCATGATCTTGAGCATCTTATTCTTGTTCTTACACTGACACTGTGCATACTGCACTTCACACTTCCTTTACACTGACACCTGTACATTTTGTTTTCCAGCCCTTTTACACACAAATTGCACTGCCACTACCCCTTTAAAACACAAATCTTTCAAGCGTGGATCCCGTCGAGTACGGCGGACAATCTGGGTGCTAATACCTTCCCAGGTTGTAACCAACCCCCTTTCTCAGTCTCTCTGGTTCGCAACCGTCTTATCCATCTCTTCCTAGGTTTATGCAGCATTACCTTTCCTTCGGGATAAAAATGCCTAGCTGGCGACTCTATTCATTCTCCAGTGAGTTCACGGCTGTGTGTTCTCACTGTCCCTCTCGCCGACCGTTCGCGTCTGTACCTTTATCTGATCCATTTCATTTGTCGGGAGCGACACCGGGTTAGAAGTGTTTACACTTCTCATAACTGATCCAAGTCCGAGGATCCTTGTTTTAGAACACCACCTGTGAGGGGGTTGGGCTGTTTACAGGTTTGCAGGAACCCTTGGCCACATCATACCTGGTTACCTATTGTGTTTGAGAATGCTTCACTTTGGACAGTTCTTGTGATTTAACCCAGGACATGTGACTCTTTATTTGAGTCCCCCACCTTGGTTACTGGACTTTTGAACCTCCATCTGGACTTCTTAGACATACATGGACCTTTATATCAAGGCAGTAATCAGATCCAGCTTGATCCCAAACCCTTGCATATCATTTGCATACATCATCATTGCATCATTTAACATTTGTTTATTTGTTTTTCAGGGTATCCACATTATATTCTGGCTTGGTTTTGACCCCTTCATCTACATAGACCCTTGTTCATCAGCTATCTGCTTCAGCCACCTTCATCAGTTGCCTGCTTCAGCTACTGTTATCACCAGTCTCAGCCTGTCAGTGGCCCATCACCAGTATCAGTCTTCATCATCAGCATCTGTTCTCAGCTCTTCATTAGCAATCATGGCACCCAAGAAGAGCAACATTTCATATCATTTCTTTGAGCCTATGCTGGCTGGCATCAGGCAGGTCCAGACACTTGTCACTCCAGACCATATCCCATTATTTGGAGAACATTATGGAGACATCCTTGATATGGTTATGGACTTAGACCCTTCTCAGAGGAGTTTGATTCACACTTGCCTACAGTTCTATGATCCTCCTTTGAGGTGCTTCACTTTCCAGAATTTTCAGTTGGGACCTTTGCTGGAGGAGTTCTCATCTTTGATTGGAGTACCTGTCAGGGGTGGTGTCCCCTTCAACCCTGAAATGATTTCTCCTAGCAATGAAGAAGTGGCAAAGACACTGTATTTGGAGCCTATGTTGATTGAGCAGAACATGACAACAAAGGCTGGAATTCCTGGCCTACACTTGGATTTCTTGACTTCTCAGGCCATCCTGAAGGCCTCCTTAGGAGAATGGAAGGCAGTTTGTGCATTGTTAGCCCTCAGTATATATGGGGTTATACTTTTTGCAGATGAGCCCAAGTTTATTAGCAAGAATGCCATTCATCTTTTCATTCTAAGGAACCCAGTGCCCACATTGCTGGGAGATTTCTATTATTCTGTCCACCAAAGGAATGAGAAGCAAAGAGGGAGGTTGGTAAGGTGCTGTGCTCCTCTATTCCATACCTGGTTGCTCAAACACTTACCTAAGACTGATGCTTTCTTGAACCCTCACCAACAGAAGAATTGGGCTAGGAGGCTTACTGCTTTGACCTCAGATGACATCAGGTGGTGCACCCAGAGCACCAAAGGCAGGGACATAATAACTAGTTGTGGGAAGTTCCCCAATGTACCTCTGATAGGAGTGAAGGGTTGCATCAACTACAACCCTTTGCTATTCAAAAGACAGTTGGGCTATGCTCTGGTTCACCCTCCTAAAGTGCAAGACTTGGCTGAAACCCTGTATTGTGAGATAAAGCCTAATCTAGCTGTTGTCAGACAAGCATCCTGGGCTTGGGACAACATCCAGACCAAAGGGATGGCCATTCTTGGGAGATGCAACAATATGGCTTCAACTCAGTATTATGAATGGTCTCATGCTAGGGCCCAAATTTCTGGGATGCCCTTCACCATTGAGGATGCACCTGGACCATCCACAGCACCACCTCCAGCCACTGTCAGCCTGGAAGAATTTGAGAAGCTGAAGGAAAGAAATGAGAATCTGTCTCAAGCTCTGCAAAAGACCCTCTGGGAAAGGAGTGATGGTCGTCTGAACATTGAAAGGTTGGAAAAGCTTAAGGTGGAGCATCTAGCCAGGATTGAGAAATCAGAGGACTACATCAAGAAATCAAGAGCTGGAGAGCAAATTTTGAAGAATGCCTGTAAAGAGGCCCAGTTTCAGAAGGCTAGGATTGATCTCTATCTGAAAGAAAGTCAAGCTAGGTGGGTCAGGATCACTGAAGCTCGTACTCAAGAAGATAAGATAACTCAGGACAGGATTGAGCAGTTAGAGGCCAATGAAAAGAAACAACAGGAGGCTCTGCTAGCAGCCCAGAAGGAAATTTCAGAATTGAAGCTTAGGGTTGGTGTGAAGAGGTCAAAGGACCAAGACAGACACAAGAAGTTGACCACTGCTATCGCCACCAGGAATCTTCTTATCAGAAACCTCACAGAGCATCCGGCTGATCCTGTAACTGAAGCACTTCTGAAGGAGGTTAAGGAGGATGAGTTTGGTCTTGATGTATGACTTTTTGCTTGTTGTTACTTTCATTTCATGTACTTTTCTTTTTTATGTTGTATTTTGACCCCTCAGGGGCATGTGTTGTAAAAAACAAACTATGTATGATTCACCATTTGTAATATATTCATTAGTTTGTTTCATTTGAGTTTCTTTCTCCCAAGCAACAGCAAAGCATCTTCCTCAGGGGTCTGGAAAGGTCAAAACCAAATGCCAAGCCGGATACCTTGGAAACAAATAAGCATACTGCATTGCATACTAACTTTTGTTTTGTTCTGTAGGTTTTTGTTTTATTTGTTACTAACTCTGTTATGGTTCAGGAATTATTGCTCGCCGTCGGGTGTTCCCTCTCAACCGTCCACACAGATATCCTACTCGCAACAACCTTCCTGGTATCCAGATGGACCAAGTACAGCAAGAGCTGACAGAGGTCAGAACCCAGATGGTTAATGAAAGGCTGGAGATGAGAAACCAAATGACCCAGTTCATGGAGGTGATGAATGGCTTGGCTCAAAGCCAAGAGAGATTGAGGGCATTGGTAGAAAGACAGACCCCGGAGGAACCTCCTCTAGGAACTGGAGGAACAAGTAACAATGAGAGGGGTCAACCCCATATTAACCCACCCATATATGGGCCTCATCTGCATCCGGAAGTCAATATCCCGGTTAATGTGCAAGGAAATACAACTGCGGGAAGAATCTTACAAGAAGACCCCCAAGAGGATCAATTCACTGTGATGGGAGCTGGGGATGAAGCCTATGATAGGAGGCTTGATGAAATTGCTGAGAAATTGAGATCTCTGGAGTCTCAAAACTCCTTGGGTTTTGAGGTCATGGACATGGGGTTAGTGGATGGGGTAAGAATTCCTCACAAGTTTAAGCCCCCGTGCTTCGAGAAGTACAACGGAACTTCCTGTCCACGAACCCACTTGCAGTCTTTTCTGGGGAGACTTAAGGCATACACTATGGATGAAAAACTGTGGATGTTTTATTTTGAAGATAGTTTGACTGGGGCTTCAAGGGAATGGTACTCTCACTTGACCAGAGCTACTATCAGGTGCTGGAAGGACCTAGCTGAGGCTTTCATCAGACAGTACCAATACAACCTGGACATGGCTCCTAACAGAACCCTTCTGATGGGAATGTCCCAGTCGTCCAGAGAAAGCTTCAGGGAATATGCCCAGAGGTGGAGACAGCTTGCTGCTGCTGTTCAGCCACCCATGTCGGAAAGAGAAATGGCCGACATGTTCATGAATACCCTGCAAGGGACATATATTGATAGGCTAGCTGCCTTTTCTTCCACCAGCTTCGTTGACGTAGTTATAACTAGAGAAAGAATTGAGAGCCTTCTGAAGATGGGTAAAATTTCGGATAATGGTGCAAGTTCGTCGAGCAATCCCAGGAAGCCTTTTGTGGGACCTAGAAGAATCGGTGAGGCAAATGCTATTCATGCCACCAGGGGCAGGCCTCAGTACCTTCACAGATCAGTATCAACTGTCACAATTCCAGCTCTGATTCCTCAGCAACCAGCATATCAACCACAACAACAACCCCACTACCAGCAACAAGTTCAGTATCCGCCTCAGAGAAACTACAACAACAACAACAACAACAATCAACAAAGACCTTTTCAGCAGAGACCATCTCAGGCCAATAGGGTGATTGATCCAATCCCTATGCCTTATGCTGCTTTATTGCCACAACTCCTGAAACTCAACCTGGTTGAATTAAGGACATTGGCACCACCAGATGCCTCCAGTCTTCCAAGAAATTATGATGCCAACGCCAGATGTGCTTTCCATTCCAATGCACCTGGCCACAGTACAGAAAAATGCAGGGCTTTACAAATGAAAGTACAGGATCTGGTGGACTCTAAAGCCCTCAATTTTGCACCCCCGCCAAATGTCAACAAGAATCCCATGCCCAATCATGGAGGACCAAGAATTAATGCTATTGAGGAAGATAAGCCATCTTTCTTAATCACCACTGTTGGGCAGATTCGGACACCTCTGGTAGAAATTAAAGCTCAGCTCCTAGAATGCCAGATGTTCCCCGGGTGTGAGCTCGGTTGTGGTTATTGCAACATTTCGGTCAACGGGTGTGATAACTTGAGAAGCGGCATAGATGATCTTATCAAAAGTGGTATACTTCAGATCACAACATCAGTACCTACAAATCCAGCAATCTCTTTGACAACAATTCCTGAGTCTTCTACAACTGCAACAACAATCATTCCAACCAATTCGTCAATATCATCAACAATGGCTCCATCCATCACTTCAACAAATCAGATGTCAACAGCCATTTCTTCTACAACATCAGCACCCATTTATTCAGCAGAATCTTCTACAACGCCAACAGAAATTGAAGAAGATATCTCAGCAGTCACCATTTATTATGATCCCTCATATATTCCTCCAAACAACAACTTTCAACAACAAGCAGTGGCATCTCCTGCCAGGTCACCAGTCACCATCTACTACGATCCGCACACCATTTCAGTACCCTCCTCTGCAGCAGTCAGTCCAGTTACCATCACGGTGCCTGGACCAGTTCCATATGAAAGCAGTAATGCAATCCCTTGGCATTATGGCTCTGACCTCTACTGCAACGGGGAGAAAATCACTTTGGACTCTTCAACTTCTTCTCCACAGATTGATAATGTTGGGGGAGGCGGAGGCTTCACCAGAAGCGGACGCCTTTTTTCCTCACAGTTACAAAGACCTAATGCCGAAGCAGAAGCTACTGCCAAAGCAAAGGGGAAGAGTGTGGTATTTGAAGAGCCGGCTGTCAAAGAAACTCAGAAGACATCTTTTGAGCAAGATGTAGACGAGTTTATGAGAATTATAAAGAGAAGTGATTACAAGGTGGTGGATCAGCTTCACCAAACTCCCTCAAAGATCTCCATATTATCCCTGCTGATGTGTTCTGAAGCTCATAGGAATGCATTATTGAAAGTCTTGCACGCAACATATGTGCCAGAGGAGATCACTGTTAATCAGCTAGAAACTGTGGTAGCTAATGTCAACACCAGTCATGGGCTGGGCTTTACCAATGTTGATTTAACAGCTGAGGGACGTAACCACAACAAGGCTTTGCATATCACCCTAGAATGCAAGGGTGCTGTTCTATCTCATGTACTGGTGGATACTGGGTCATCACTCAATGTCCTACCAAAGAAAGCCTTAGTGAAGCTGGAGTATGATGGCCTGGCATTACGTCCGAGTAATTTAGTGGTGATAGCTTTCGATGGCTCTAAAAGATCAGTGCTAGGGGAGATTGATCTGCCTGTGATGATTGGCCCGCAGACCTTCAAAACTACCTTCTATGTGATGGACATTCAGCCGGCCTACAGCTATTTGTTGGGTAGACCTTGGATCCATGCCGCTGGCGCAGTTACGTCTACCCTTCACCAGAAGTTGAAATTCGAGTGGGAAGGCCAGATCATCACCATCTGTGGTGAAGAGGACATCTTTGTTAGCCATCTGGCTACGTACAAGTATATTGAGATGGATGGAGAAATCCATGAAACTATGAGCCAGGGATTTGAGGCCCTGAACATAAATGAAGCATCTGCTGTACTGGGAACCTCCATGACGTCTTATCAGCAAGCCAGGAAGGTTGTTGAAGAGGGGACTGCCCAAGGCTGGGGCAAGTTGTTGCCTGTGGAGAAGAAGGAGGACAGATTTGGGTTGGGTTACAAACCAACTCAACAAGATCAATCAGAGGCTGCCAAGAAGCCCAACTTTGTCAGCGGGGGAATGCTCACCCCAGATGCAGTGAACAACTTGGAAGATGAGTCGGAAGATGAACGCAACCTGGAGAGCTGGATACGTCCAAGGATCCCGGGGAGCCGTATCTCAAACTGGTCTTCCCAGGAAATTATAAGGGTTACTCCTGCAGAGTAATTATTATTTCCTGTATATTTTAAGCATGCATCAAGTCTTGCATCTTGCCCAAGATGACAAGACTCATTTTGTAATCGGGCCATCTGTAATTTTGTGCAAACAGATCAATCAATGAATATCGGACATCTTTTGCAAATGAGTCTTTTTTCTTTTCCGCTCACTATTTTTCCATTTTTCTTTTTGTACAAAAAATAAAATGGCGATGTTTTCAAAATGATAACTTTACTTCACTCTTTTTCTAAATAAGATTAAAATCAATCACTAAAATGAACAATCTAAACCCTTGCAGAGAGTGCCATTCAGACTGCACCGACAAAAGCACAGCTATGGCTTCGTATGACTTTGACAATCCAATCAATCAAGCTGATGAAGGGGTTGAAGAAGATTATGAGCTTCCTGAAGAGCTAGCCAGGTTGTTAAGGCAAGAGGAGAAGGTTATCACTCCTCATCAGGAGGAGGTTGAAACAGTTAATCTTGGTACGGAAGAAGACGTGAAAGAGGTTAAGATCGGGGCCTGCCTACAAGATTCAGTAAAGAAACAACTGATTGATATGCTCCGGGAATATGTGGATGTGTTTGCTTGGTCTTATCAGGATATGCCAGGGTTGGACACCGATATTGTAATGCACAAGCTGCCTTTAAGGGAAGATTTCCCACCGGTTAAACAGAAACTGCGCCGTACTCGCCCAGATATGGCAATGAAGATCAAAGAAGAGGTACAAAATCAGTGGGACGCCGAGTTCCTTGCTGTGACTAGCTATCCGCCGTGGGTTGCTAATATTGTACCGGTGCCTAAGAAGGATGGCAAGGTAAGGATGTGTGTTGACTACCGGGATCTAAACAGAGCCAGCCCAAAAGATGATTTTCCATTACCTCACATTGATGTATTGGTTGATAATACGGCTTAGTTCTCGGTATTCTCCTTCATGGATGGATTTTCAGGATACAATCAGATCAAGATGTCACTTGAAGACATGGAGAAGACAACTTTCATCACACCCTAGGGCACGTTCTGTTATAAGGTGATGCCATTCAGACTGAAGAATGCTGGTGCAACCTATCAACGGACTATGGTAACATTATTCCACGACATGATCCATAAAGAAATTGAATGTTATGTGGATGAAATGATTGCCAAGTCCCTCACAGAAGAAGACCACCTGGTAAACCTGCTGAAGTTATTCAAGCGTCTGAGGAAGTACCAACTGAAGTTGAACCCCAACAAGTGCACATTCGGGGTGCGTTCTGGTAAGCTACTGGGGTTTATTGTAAGTGAGAAAGGGATTGAAGTTGACCCTGACAAAGTCAAAGCCATTCAAGAAATGCCTGCACCTAAAACTGAAAAAGAAGTTCGGGGGTTCCTAGGTAGATTGAACTACATTTCACGGTTCATATCTCACCTTACAGCAACCTGTGAACCTTTGTTCAAACTGGTAAGAAAAGAACAAACGGTCAGGTGGAACGAAGACTGCCAGATGGCTTTTGACAAAATCAAGTAATACTTACAAGAGCCTCCAATCCTTATGCCTCCAGTTGAAGGAAGACCTCTAATTATGTACTTGACAGTATTAGAAGAGTCAATGGGGTGTGTGCTGGGCCAGCATGACGAGTCTGGTCGAAAAGAGTATGCAATATACTACCTAAGCAAAAAGTTTACCGACTGTGAACAACGTTATTCACTGCTCGAGAAAACTTGCTGTGCTTTAGCGTGGGCTGCTCGCCGACTGAGATAGTATATGTTGACCCACACTACTTTATTGATCTCCAAGATGGACCCAGTTAAGTACATTTTTGAGAAGCCAGCACTCACCGGACGGGTTGCAAGATGGCAAATGATCCTCACAGAATATGACATCCAGTACACATCTCAAAAAGCCATCAAGGGCAGTGTATTGTCTGATTATCTTGCTGAGCAACCCATTGATGATTACCAGCCTATGAGATTTGACTTCCCTGATGAAGACATCATGTTCATAAAAGCAAAAGATCATGAAGAGCCTGTTCACACTGTGTTCGCAGTGATTTCTGGCGAACAACCTCTGGTTAACCAATTTCTCAGAAAACTGGGTTACTTGCAGGACCAACCAAACAAGTCCTAGGACACATGTGCAATTATTCTGTCGAACTACTCTTAGTATTTGTGATTGGTTTATGGTTTGTTTGTTTATAGTGTCAAAGTATTCAATGCTTTGAATTTGAAATTAAAATAAAGTAAAGTCTTAAACGAAAGTAAGAAAAAGTGTCGAAAGATGTAACTTGCAGAAAAGTAACTAAAACTTTGAAGATAAAATAAACTTGATGAAATAAACTGGTAATTTAAATAACTTTAAAAGAAAGATGGTGTTCAAACGTACATGGTTCCAAATATCAAACTCATTTTCTCTCACACTGGGTACTTAGAGTATTTACAGGAATTTTGTATCAGTTTTCACACACCCCTTCTAAACACAAACTATTCTATTTATATACAAACAAAGTAACTGCCTAGAATGGAAAAATCATAAATAAATGACAAGTGTCAGCCTGCATGTAACTTCTTTTCCTGAACCTTCCATGTGTCCAACTGTCAAAGGTTGCAACTTTTAAATTTGAATTCTCTCCTTTGGTGACGAAACCTTGCACCCCCTCATCTGTCGAAATCTCTAAAGAAGAAACAACCCTTTCAGCATCTGCCAAATAATGCTTTTTGAAATTCTGTGATCAGGTATGAGATGTCCTAAGAGATGTCCCAACACTTGATAGGACACTTGACAAATTTAACCAAAACTTAAATAGCAAGAAAAGTAAACAACACAGAAGTTTGTTAACCCAGTTCAGTGTATAACCACACCTACATCTGGAGGCTACCAAGCCAGGAGGAAATCCACTATTAGTAATATTAATTCTAGACTTAAACCACCCTATTTAATCTATCACTTAATAACTACCCAATGCAATTTCTACCTAAGACACACCTTAGATATGAGTACCCTACTCACTCCCCCTCAATCACACAGTGATCAAGTTTACAAGTTTACAGAAATTGAAGACATCCTTCAAACAATACAGCTTGATCTTACTTCATAGTTTCAATCAAGTCACAAATGCACTTTTGCTTAAAAGCTCATAAAGTGGTACATAAAACAACCTGCTATTAAAAACACTAGACACCCTATTTGGTCTTCTGGAATTAGTACTCAATTCTATGAGTTTCTGTTGATTAAATAGGTATCTGAATTTTGGGCTTTCTGTAGAATGGTCCAGCCCTAATGCGCAGCAGCTTCCACCTTGAATTTAGGGTTTGTTACCTCCTAGATTCTAGGTGCATTAGGTCTTCTGTTTTAATCTGAATCTTCAATATAAATCTCCCTACAGATGCGCCTTGTTCTGTTTTTATCCATCATTAATTAATTCCAGATAACTCTCCTTAAATATCTCTGATCTGTTAATCAATAATTAATTCTGGTAGCAGGTCTGAGATGTCTCAACATCTGTTGGGACATCCTGAAAAACTGAACTTAAGTTATTTACACAATGTCCCAACATCTGATGAGACATCCTGAACTAAGTTCACATACTCTGTTTGATAATGTCCCAACATCTGATAGGACATTCTGAACTGAATTTAACATTTCTTGTTTGGTCAAAAATTCTGCCAATTCTTAAACATCTACAAACTCCCCCTTTGGCTAATTTTTGGCTAACATCTTTTCTGGTTTTCAGAATGCAGCAGAAGTTCTTTTTATCAGAGTATATCATTACTTTTCTGTTGATTCTTATTTGAGATTACTCCCCCTCAAACATATATGTATCCAGTCTTGTTTCAACAGAAATATTCATCAATACACACTTATTCAGTTCAGGCAGAAACAAACAGATTTTTCATTTATAATTAAACAGCAGTACAATTTGTTGTTGTTGTTCTCCCCCTTGTTAGTCACAAAATTTGGGGCCAAAGACACTATTATCCAGAAATACAAAGCAGTGCTGTCATTACAATTTCCTCACCTACAAAGATCACTCAGATTCATCACTCTCAGTTACTTCCTCATCTTCTGTTTCAGCTTCACTTGCTTCATCAGATTCACTGTCTTCATCAGAGGCATTGTGTTCATTAGAGGCAGCTTTCTGGTCTTCTTCACTCTCCAACCTTTGAATGATTTCTTCAAGCTTCTGCTTTCTAGCTTCAAGCTCTTTGCAGGTGCTTTTGAGTTCAGTAATTAAAGCCTTCTTGGAGATTGGAGTCTTAGCAGTGGAGGATCCTGCAGATGTCCCAGAAGGGGCTTCAACATCTGCAGCATGATGACTGAGAAATAACTTGTAGTGAAAAGCCAAGGGGCTTTCTCTTTTGCAGGCTGTGTCCTTCTCAGTTAAAATCCCAGGATATTGGCTTAATATTATACCACATAGCAATGAAGGAAAAGCTATTGGTAGTTTTGTTGCAGAGGAGCTGGCATGCTTCATGGTTTGATCAAAGATAAAAGCTCCATAGTCCATCTTGGTTTGAGTACCCACAGCATAGATGAATCTGGCCAGACCAGTTGAGATTGAAGAGGTGTGGTTGGTAGGCACCCAGTTAGCTGTACCAATCCTGTTCAACATGGCATACTTTCTGGTAAGCATGCTCACTGAGAGCTTTCCCTTCACAGGCCATGCCTTGACCTGGTTTGCTGTGATCACTTTACAGACTTGATTATCTGTTTTACCTAGCTCATTTAGTCCATCTGTTTCTCTTCCTAGGTACTCATTTATGATTTGGGGGGAAAACTCTACACATTTACCTCTAACAAAAACTTTTTGAAACTCAGAGGACTTACCATTTGAACAATCCTCCTGGAGATTAACAATAAACTCTTTGACAAGAAGTTCATAGCAGGGAGAGAGGTCTGAGACTGTCTTGAACAGTCCTGCAGCAGAGATGAGGTCAATCAGTTCTGTGCACTCAAGTGCATTGCTGCTCAGTTCTCTTTCCAGGGCAACCCTTCTTTGGTACACATATTTCCACCTGTTGACACTGGAGACATGATGGAATGATATGTTGTCCAAGGGAGCTTCTGGAACAGCAGTTGAAGCTCTGGAAGGTGCTGGTCTCTTCTTGGGAGGAGATGTTGGGACATCTGATTCAACATCTGAATCTGATGGTGTGGCAGCTTTCCTTTTCTGAGTTTGGACTTTACTCCATTGTTTTGATGGCCCAAAGGTGACTTTAGCTTTGCCTTTCTTTGGAGAGGCTTTCTTCTGCTCAGGAATTGCTGCTTCAGCTTGCATCTTGCCTTTCCTGGACCTTAGCCTTTTGGCTATGCTTGGTTTAACAGATGCTATGATTTCTGCATCAGAGTCCTACTCCAGATTAACCACTGGAGGAGATTGAGCAGTCTCTTCTTCAGTTCTTTGATCAGCAGGGATTTGATCTTCATTTGATGCTTTGATCTGATCCTCAGAGGTTTCTTTATCACTTTCACTTGAGGCCTTTTTCTGGTCCTCAGTCTGTTCAGTATCAGCTTCAGATGAATTTTCTTTCTCTTCTGCAGATGTTCCAACATCTCTTGGGACATCTTGTTCTGCAGGAGTGTCCTCTGCAGTTTGAGCTGGTTCTTCTTGAGGTGCAGGCATGGTGTTCAAAGGAACTGAGATCCCACTCACCACTCTTTGTTCAAAGAGAATTTGGTTGACAATCTCCTTGATGGAATCATCAACATATTTTGAAGATTTTGGGGGCATGTTAGCAGGAGAGGGAATGCCTTTAGCTTTGCTTCTGACTTGATCTTTACCTCTCTTTGGAGTTCTTGCCTTTTTAGTGTGAGAAGCGCTTCCCCTGAGTTCGTCCAATGGTGTTGATTGCATTGGTACCACAGAGATGGGAGTGGCATGAACTACGTCTTCCTGGTTGAGAACTTCCTCAGTTGTTTTAGGGTTTTGAGACATTGTAGAGGAAGGTAGATGAACAACTTTAGGGTTTATGATTTCTGAAGGATTGCTGGTTAAAGTGATTCGCTTGTGATAGTATGATGAGAATCTTGATAGCTGCTTATAAGTAGTTACTAAATAAGTATCCGTTACAATCCAAATGATTAGGAATGGAATTCCCAAGGATCTTGTCCAGACTGGCTTTGCCATCTGGAACTTATGCCATGCAATGTCATATGACATGTTGGCACATCTCATTAACTGCTAAATATCACATAAACAGATTCCAAGTTTGCCCCTTAAATTCTCAAATTGTGTAGCATCCAATGCTTTGGTAAAGATATCAGCTAACTGCAGATCTGTAGCTACATGCTCCAATGAAATCACCTTTTCTTCTACAAGATCTCTGATGAAATGATGTCTGATATCAATATGCTTTGTCCTGCTATGTTGGATAGGATTCTTTGATATGTTGATTGCACTTAAGTTGTCACAGTACAATGTCATGACATCCTGTGGGACATTGTACTCAGAGAGCATTTGCTTCATCCAAACCAACTGAGAACAACTGTTACCTGCTGCTATATACTCAGCTTCAGCTGTAGATAAGGATACACAATTCTGTTTCTTACTGAACCAAGAAATCAGATTGTTTCCTAGAAAGAAACATCCTCCTGAAGTGCTTTTTCTGTCATCAGCACTTCCTGCCCAATCAGCATCACAGAAGCCAGTGAGAATTGGTTTGCAACCATGAAAATACATTATGCCATAGTCACAAGTACCATTAACATATTTAAGGATTCTCTTGACTTGATTGAGATGACTGACTTTTGGATCAGCTTGGTATCTTGCACAAACTCCTACAGCAAATGCAATGTCTGGTCTGCTAGCAGTCAAGTATAACAAGCTTCCAATCATGCTTCTGTATAAACTTTGATCTACATTCTCTCCCTTTTCATCTTTAGTCAGCTTTAAATGTGTGGGGGCAGGAGTTCTTTTGTGAGCAGCATTTTCCATTCCAAATTTCTTGACTATGTTCTTGGAATACTTGCTTTGTGAGATGAACATTGAGTCTTCCATTTGCTTTATTTGTAGACCAAGAAAGTAGGTTAACTCACCTACTAGACTCATTTCAAATTCAAATTCCATCTGCTTGACAAAATGTTTGACCATCATATCAGACATCCCACCAAAGACAATGTCATCAACATATATTTGAGCAATCATGACATTTCCTTCTTCATCTTTAACAAACAGGGTTTTATCAATCCCACCTTTTCTGTATCCTTGCTTGATAAGAAATGTGGTTAGTCTCTCATACCATGCCCTTGGAGCTTGCTTCAAACCATAAAGTGCTTTCTTTAGTTTGTATAAATGATTTGGACAGCTTGGATCAACAAATCCTTTAGGCTGTTCTACATATACTTCTTCATTAAGATAGCCATTTAAAAAGGCACTTTTCACATCCATTTGAAATAGCTTGAACTTTAAGATACAAGCAATTCCCAACAGTAGTCTTATTGATTCAAGCCTTGCTACTGGTGCAAATGTTTCATCAAAGTCTACCCCTTCAATTTGAGTGTATCCTTGAGCTACAAGTCTGGCTTTGTTCTTTGTAACAACTCCTTGTTCATTTGACTTGTTCTTATACACCCATTTTGTTCCAATCACATTTATGTCATCAGGTCTAGGAACAAGATTCCACACTTCATTCCTTGTGAATTGACCTAATTCATCTTGCATAGCAAAAATCCAGTATTCATCAGTGAGAGCTTCCTTGATGTTTTTAGGTTCTATTTTGGAAACAAAACAAGAACTTGAAATCACATCTCTTGATCTAGTGCTCACACCTCTGTTGGGATCACCAATTATTAAATCTTTGGGATGATCCTTCTGTATTCTGATGGAGGGAGGTTTGCTTGATTCTTCTGTCCTTGTATTAGTTTGATTGAAGTTATATTGATCATTCTTTTCTTCAGCTTCAATCTTGATATCAGCAGATGTTCCAACATCTTCTGGGACATCTGTAGGAGCATCATCAATTATCACATTTATAGACTCCATGATAACCTTGGTTCTAGAATTAAATACTCTATATGCTCTGCTGTTTATAGAGTATCCAAGAAAAATCCCTTCATCACTTTTAGGATCCATTTTTCTCCTTTGCTCCCTATCTGCCAGAATATAGCAGTTACTTCCAAACACATGAAAGTACTTCACAGTGGGTTTTCTGCCCTTCCAGACTTCATATATTGTGGACAAAGTTCCTTTTCTCAAGGTAACTCTGTTATGGATGTAGCAGGCAGTGTTCATAGCTTCAGCCCAGAAATACAGAGGTAATTTTTTAGCATGGATCATAGCTCTTGCTGATTCTTGAATAGTTCTATTCTTTCTTTCAACAATCCCATTCTGTTGAGGAGTGATAGGAGAAGAATATTCATGATTGATTCCTTCTGAAGAGCAGAAATCTAAGAACTTTTGATTCTCAAATTCCTTTCCATGATCACTTCTAATTCTGATCACACAGCTGGATTTTTCCCTTTGCAATCTTTGACATAATTCTTTGAATACCTCAAATACATCTGACTTTTCTTTGATGAAATTTATCCATGTATATCTTGAAAAGTCATCAACCACCACATAGGCATACCTCTTACCACCAAGGCTTTCAACTTGCATAGGTCCCATGAGATCCATATGTAAAAGTTCCAAAACTTTGGAAGTTGTCAGATGTTGGAGCTTTGGATGGGACATCTTGGTTTGCTTGCCTATTTGACATTCACCACATATATTTCCATCATCAATCTTCAGTTTAGGAATACCTCTTACAGCATCCATAGATATGATCTTCTTTATGCCTCTGAAATGAAGATGACCTAGTCTTTGGTGCCACAGTTTCACTTCTTCTTCTTTAGCTAGAGAGCAGGTTGAAGTGAGACTGAAGTCTTGTGGTTCCCACATGTAACAGTTGTCTTTAGATCTGGCTCCTTTCATTACAACCTCTTGTTCATTGTTAGTCACTATGCATTCAGTTTTGGTAAAGTTTACACTATACCCTTGATCACATAACTGACTTATACTGATCAGGTTAGCAGTTAAACCTTTAACAAGCTGCACATCATCTAGTCTTGGAACATCTTGACAGTCCAAGGTTCCAACTCCCTTGATTTCTCCTTTAGCTCCATCTCCAAAGGTCACATACCTGGATGAATGTGATTTTAAGTTTACTAGCAAATTCTTCAATCCAGTCATGTGTCTTGAACATCCACTATCAAAGTACCAGTCTTCTTTAGTTGATACTCTCAGTGATGTATGTGCTATGTATGCAGTATTTGTCTTTGACCAGATGAGTTGAGATTTCTTTTGATGCCTCTGCCCTGTGTGTTGTTTATCAGCTGATCTCCAAGATTGATTGTTGATCTTGTTCTTGAGTATGTGACTTTGATCAGTTTGAATGCTGGTTTTTGGTCTCCACTCTTTCTTGATAATCTCTGTCTTTTGCTTAGGAGATTGCTGATTTATTTGATGTCTATGCAGCACTTTCTTGGTACCTTCTACTTTCTGCTTGGAAGTTTGCTGATACATCTGATTTGGATATCCATGAAGCTTATAACAATGAGGTTTGATATGTCCAAATCTTCCACAGTGATGACATCTCCATCTTTGATACTTCTTCTTCATTTTGTTCTTTTCAGAATGTTGAGACATCTGTTGGAACATTATGTTTGACTTTGTGTTTCTTTCATGATGTTGAAGCATCTGTTGGGACATCTTGTTAGACTGTATGGATTTTGAAGCTGTTTTGCTAGAGCTAGCTTCATCTTTATTTGCTCTGTTAAATCCCAGTCCACTTTTATCCCCTGAGTGCTTATTGTTGTTGAGAATCACATCCAGTGTATTTGAGCTGCTGTTCAACATTCTAACAGATTTGGACATATGTTCCAACTTGGAGTTGAGAAGACTTACTTCACTTTTCAAGGTGTCAATGATTTCTTGATCATTTGCTTTTTCATCTTCTAATGTCTCATTCTGCTTCTTTAGCTTTATAACCTCACTGCATATTTCAGAGCTTCTTTTGTATAGATCTTTGAATGCTTGCTCAAGTTCTTCATAAGTAAGCTCTCCACAACTGGAATCACTATCATATTCACACAGTCCAGCTAAAGCAGTAATATGCTTAGCTGATTCTTCTTCTGAATCTCCTCCTGAGTCTTCATCAGACCAGGTTACAGATAGTCCCTTCTTTTGTCTTTTTAAGAAGGTAGGACATTCCTTCTTGATGTGTCCATATCCTTCACATCCATGGCACTTGATTCCTTCTTGACTGGTCTTTTCAGCATAATTTGACCTTTTATTAGCATCATAAGGTCTCCTGTTCTCAGAAGAGTTTGTGTATTTTCCACTGGATTTGGATTTGCCATCCATTCCTCTGAGAATCTGTTTGAATTGTCTTCCAAGCATAGCTAGGTTTTCTGATAAGCTTTTACCATTTTCTGATTCATCATCTTCTTCTTCATCAGTATTTGACACCAATGCTATGCTTTTGTTCTTTTTAACATTTGTGTCATTCATTCCCATCTCAAAAGTTTGAAGGGAACCAATGAGTTCTTCAACTTTCATGAAACATATGTCTTGAGCTTCTTCTATTGCTGTGACTTTCATGTCAAGTCTTTTTGGCAAAGATCTGAGAATCTTTCTTACCAGCTTTTCATCAGACATATTTTCTCCCAAAGCTCCAGAAGTATTGGCTATATCCAAGATGTTCATGTAGAACTCATGAATTGATTCATCTTCCTTCATCCTCAAGTTTTCAAACTTGGTGGTGAGAAGTTGAAGTCTTGACATTTTCACTTTTGATGTTCCTTCATGAGTTGTTTTGAGAGTGTCCCAAACATCTTTGGCCAGCTCACAATGATGCACAAGTCTGAAAATGTTCCTATCAATGCCATTGAATAGGGCATTTAAGGCTTTTGAGTTGCCTAGTGCTGAATCTTCTTCCTCCTTACTCCATTCTTCTTCAGGTTTCAGCACTTTTGATCCATCTTTGGTGTCTTGGATAGGATGATCCCATCCAACATTTACTGCTCTCCATGCCCTGTTGTCAAGTGATCTTAAGAATGCAATCATTCTTGGCTTCCAGTAGTCATAATTAGATCCATCCAGTATAGGTGGTCTATTTACTGACCCTATATCTCTGTCCATGTTACAGAATTTGTTTTCCCTAGATCTCACCCAGTATAAACAGGCAGGGTGCCTGCTCTGATGCCAATTGAAATTCAGTGATCAGGTATGAGATGTCCTAAGAGATGTCCCAACACTTGATAGGACACTTGACAAATTTAACCAAAACTTAAATAGCAAGAAAAGTAAACAACACAGAAGTTTGTTAACCCAGTTCAGTGTATAACCACACCTACATCTGGAGGCTACCAAGCCAGGAGGAAATCCACTATTAGTAATATTAATTCTAGACTTAAACCACCCTGTTTAATCTATCACTTAATAACTACCCAATGCAATTTCTACCTAAGACACACCTTAGATATGAGTACCCTACTCACTCCCCCTCAATCACACAGTGATCAAGTTTACAAGTTTACAGAAATTGAAGACATCCTTCAAACAATACAGCTTGATCTTACTTCACAGTTTCAATCAAGTCACAAATGCACTTTTGCTTAAAAGCTCATAAAGTGGTACATAAAACAACCTGCTATTAAAAACACTAGACACCCTATTTGGTCTTCTGGAATTAGTACTCAATTCTATGAGTTTCTGTTGATTAAATAGGTATCTGAATTTTGGGATTTCTGTAGAATGGTCCAGCCCTAATGCGCAGCAGCTTCCACCTTGAATTTAGGGTTTGTTACCTCCTAGATTCTAGGTGCATTAGGTCTTCTGTTTTAATCTGAATCTTCAATATAAATCTCCCTACAGATGCGCCTTGTTCTGTTTTTATCCATCATTAATTAATTCCAGATAACTCTCCTTAAATATCTCTGATCTGTTAATCAATAATTAATTCTGGTAGCAGGTCTGAGATGTCTCAACATCTGTTGGGACATCCTGAAAAACTGAACTTAAGTTATTTACACAATGTCCCAACATCTGATGAGACATCCTGAACTAAGTTCACATACTCTGTTTGATAATGTCCCAACATCTGATAGGACATTCTGAACTGAATTTAACATTTCTTGTTTGGTCAAAAATTCTGCCAATTCTTAAACATCTACACTTTTGTCAAAAACCCTTTTCTGTCGAAACGTCGAAAGACAACCTTATTCTGTCAAATACTTAGCTACAAACAACTTTCCCAACTTATCCTGCCAGAATACTATTTGCCCTTTTGTCGAAGCATTGGAGCTTTTAACCTTGTCAGCATCTCTTGAATTTCTTTTCTTTCATCATTCTTCGACAGAGATGGCTTCAAGCTCCAAATTTCAACATGTCGAAATTATGAGCTTACAAATTGCCCCCCAGCAAAGATGTTTTCGACTAGTCCTGGAGAAATATCTTTTGCTGTCGAAATGACCTTTGACATCCTGTCAGTCTCATTTATTATAAAGTGACTTTGTTGAGTCCCAAGAAAACACCATGATTTCCACTTTCTGAAAAACGTCACGTCTAGCCCACGTTTACACAATCTTCCATGACCCTATATTTTAGCTAAATCATGGCTCCCTACCAACCGTCACTTTCAATCACCACCAATGGATCAAAAACGCATGTTTCCATTATTCCAACTGAAAAGTCTTTTCAGTTCTCTTTTTATCATTTCATTTTTTCTATAAATACCACCTTCAAAAACCTTTTCTCTTTTTCACATCCTCAAAACTCTTCTCCTATCTAACGCAGAAACTCCATTAAAAAACCCTTTTCAAAGCTTTCTGCTCCTTCAAACTTCTCATCTTCTCACATCAATGGCTCCTCCAAAAACTGTTGCTGATCGTAGTGCCAAGAAGACAAAGAAAACAGCTGACCTTCCTCCTGCTCATACACTATCTGGACCCATGCAAGTGCAGCAACAACAATACATTCCAGAACCCCCAAATGAAAGGGAGAAAGCAATCATCTACAGGTCTCAGGTAATGATTCCTATCTCAGTTTCTGGAGTTCACCATGCCATGCTAGGTTCCATTTTTGATCCTAATGCTGACCCTAATCGCTTGAAAGACTTTTATCCCTGTTACTCTGGTTCCAAACCCATAGCTGCTAGTAAGAACCCTAGGCCTGTCGAAACAACATCTAAAAAACCTGAAATTCCCATAGCTTCGACAGAAATAGATCTGTCTTATTTGAATCAAACTAGGATTTTTAGGAGTCCTCCCATGACAAAAGATCCTTCCGACTACTTAGCTTGGCTCACTAGAGTCAAAGAAAAATTCTGGAAGAAAACTGGCATCTACGACCTGATCCAACTGTCGAAGGAAGGTCCACGCTATTGCCAGAACATGTTGCTGGCCTCTTTGTATTTCTGGGATAGTACTTACAACACTTTCCATTTACCCTGTGGTATGGTTACTCCTACCCTTTTCGACATAGCAGCCATTACTGGCCTCAGTCCTTTAGGAGAAATTTTTAACCCTGAACATTTAAACAAGGACCCCATAGGCTTCGACACCAAGCATGCTGGATATTCTGTTTTTATTGCTCATCACCAAGGTGAAGACAATGAGGAAGTCTCTGACAGAGAGCACATTGCTTTCCTTACTCTGTGGTTAGCTAAATTTGTCTTCTGCACTAGGTCACTCCAGGTTGCCAGAAGTTATATTATCATGGCTAATCAACTTCATAATGGAGTTGCATTCTTCCTGAGTGAGTTGCTTTTGGCAAACCTCTACGAATCCTTGAGTGAGAGTGTGAGTAATCTAAAAACCCTTAAGGACAAAGGCAATATTAGTCTCACAGGCCCCTTCTGGCTCCTACAATTTTGGTTGAACGCAACTTTCGAAGCTTGCATCCCTGTCAAAATGTCAGTTGACGAAGAAGAGGTGAAAGAAAGGCGCGTCGAATGGCCTAGGTTAGTCCAACTAACACCTACTGATGACAACATAAGTATTCGACAAGCATTCACCAGTTACATAATGATGTTCGCCAAACGTTATAAATTCACTCCCTCTATGGAACCATTTGCCAACAGAACTGTGGGTCCCAGATGGTTCACAAGACAACTTCCAGTGGAAAACCAGAAAGAAGAAGATTCTTATATATCCATCTGGGAGGATTTCCTTATGCCAAGACACCTCTTCTCCCACCACAGTCTCAACAACACTAAAGTGTCTCTCATTGTCTACCAACCTAACTTGGTAGCTAGACAATTTGGGCTAATACAGACAAAGACGAAACCCATTTATCACAAGAAAGGCTCTATTATGTTCTACAACTCATTTCAAAATTTCGACAGAAGTTTAGAATTGTACAACAAATTCTTCGACTCATCTCTGGAAGTTTACCCCACCATCTTTCGACCAAGCTTCCTATGCACTGAAGACTTCGACGTTTGGTGGAAGGAATATTATATTAACAAATTCTTTGATGTAGCAACTTTCACCACTCTCCTGACGGACGCTTTTGCTTTTGTGCAGGATAAGAAGAAAAAAGGTACAGATAAACATATCAAAGAAATTCAAAAGTTTCAAAAGTATTTTGAAACTATTTACAGGCCCAATGATCTTCGTCGAACCATAGGTGAAGCAGCAGTAACTTTAAAACAAAAATTTACAGAAAAATTGGATAGGTTGGAGGTGCCTTCGTACATTCCAACACATGCATGTTACAATTTTGCTTTCACCTCCTTTCCTCCAAAGTTTCCCCCACTCCCTTCTGCAGAGTTTGGTGTGGCCTTGTGCCCTCCATTCCCAGATTGGTTTGTGTGTGGATCTGATTTAAAATTGCTTCGCGAGTCCAGCAAAAAACTTGCCGAACGTGTGGTTCCGACGAAGTATCACTTGGGCAACTTCACTGGGCACCTTCATGTTGGGATAGAACATGTTAGTGTGGAAGAACCCATTCTTGAAGGTGTCGAAGAGATTACATTCCTCCTCTCATTTCTAACTCATTTTATGTTTTATATCAATGTTCATGCAATTCTTTCTCTTTCAGCTGTTAGAATTGTCAAGAAAACTGCTGGTGAAGGAACGTCCTCCAAGAATGTCGAAAAATCACCCATTGTTGCCAAAAAGGTTTCAAAAAATAAAAGACACCTCCTTTTTCTTATTTATGTATTTTAATATTCCTTTATACTGAATATCTCTTCCCTTTTTTTTACTGCAGGTAACTCGTACACCAGCCAAGAAAAGAAAACAAGAAGAAAAGGAGATGAGTGTCGAAGAGTCTGAGGATGAATCTCCTGAACCTCAACCTCTGAAAAGAAACAAAGGTCTGAAAATAAAAACAGTGGCATCCCAAAGATCCATAGTTCACAGACGAACTCCTCCTGCCAGTCCAAACAACAAAATCCCTTCAAGAAGTGAAAAAAGTGGGGGCTCAAGCAATCACACTGAGATCCCTCAGGTATTTATTTTCGACTGACAATATTCCTAGTCTTGACTGCATATATTCTTATCTTAACTTCCCTTTTATGCTCTCTTTAGGTTGTTATTGATGTCGAAGAAACTTCTAAAGTCCAAGAAGAAGTTATTCCTTCTGACTCTGAGAAGACTCTGGCTGAAAGGCTTCAAGAAGAAGCCACCCCAGATGCAGGTGTCTATGGACCTCAAACTTTCGACGAATTCAACATTAGTGACTCTGAGTCTTCTGGAAATAATTCTCCCTTTCGCCCAGACTTTACTGCGGAGGAAAAAACAGCTCCAGACCAGGATGCACCAACTCAAGGACCAACTGCTGCAACAAAAATTGACGAAGATGCTCTTGGCCAGGACGTACAATCTCAAGAGCCAACTGATACCACAGAGGCTGACAAAGAAATTGTCGAAGAAGAGGTTGATCTGTCGAATCAACCAGAAACCAACTTGAGCCTTGGAGGAACTTCCCAAAATGTTCCTACTCCATCAGAAGTTCCAACAAAAACCCCTTTGGGTACTAGTTCGACAAGCTTATCACACGAGGAAATTGAAAGCTTGAAAGTTAGAAAGCCTCTGGAATATTTAAAATCTCTACTCAATTCCAGGTACAACTTACAAGACTCTTCCCACAGCGGTTCGACAGCTTCAGGGGCCACTTCTGACATTCAACCCATCAGAGTCATCATGGATGAAATCAAGGCAAAAATCCTTGGGGTGGACCTGTTTGAGACTCTGGCTGAAAATCCTTCTGCCCAGTATGACTTAAAGAAACTCCTGAAACGAGCCAATCTGCTGGAGGCTTCGACTCAAGAGAGTCGCCTGATGATGGACCTGATGTCAATGATTGATTCTGTAAGTGCTGACTTGGTTCGTCAAAAGGAATTTTCTCAGAACATTACAGCCAAATCTGAAGAACAAGTTTCAGAATGGAATATCGTAGCTTCTTCGACAGACAAAATTTCAGAGCTGAACAAGCTTTCTGACGAATACACCAAAGCTGCTGCTGAGTGTGAAAACAACATTCAGGCTTATCAAGCTCAGATTGCTGAACTTCAAAAGAAAATCCTCCAAGAGAAGGAACGCCAGGCCATCCTCCAACAACCCAACCAAGAGGAAATCGACAGTGAACTTCAAAAGGGTCTCCAACATGCAGAATCAGCCCAACAACTTCACAGGGAGATTGACGAACTGACTGTCAGTAAGAGTCTCTGCGAGCGTCGAATTCAGCTTCAAAAGAAAAAATTCGACGAACTCAAAGCCAACTTCCTTCAGCATTAGTTTGTAATAAAAAATAGGAAATTTTATTTGTTTAAGAATTTTTAGCAATTTCATATGTAATGTTATTTTACACCATCTGTTTGGCGAAGACAAGTTTTTATTTGCAATTTCATTCTGTTCCTATTTTTATTTCTTGCAATGTTGGTTTATACTTCTTCAAGTACTTGCCATTTATTTTCAGCACTCTCCTGTCTTTTTCTATTTCTTCGACTTCATATGCACCATTTGAAAAAACTCTTAAAATTTTGAAAGGTCCTTCCCATTTAGGGGACCATTTTCCCATCAATCTATCTTTCTTCTCCATGGGCAAGATTACTTTCCAAACTAAATCATCTACTAGAAAGGCTTTAAATTTTACTTTCTTATTGTAAAACTTTTCGACTCTTTCTTTCTGCCTTTTTATTAATTCTAAAGCACGTAACCTTTCTTCATCTAAATCAACCAACTCATCCATCATCATGCTCCAATAAATTTCGGATGGAATCTCATGATGCCTTTGAATTCGTATTGACTGTAAACAAATTTCGACTGGCAACACTGCATCATGTCCGTAGGTTAATTTAAATGGGGTAGAATTAGTTGCCTCCTTAGGAGACGTTCGACAAGCCCAAAGGATTTGATCCAGAGTCTTGTGCCAGTTTCTAGGTTTTTTACCCACATGCTTCTTTATCATATTTATCACTACTTTGTTGGCTGCTTCGACCTGACCATTTGCTTGGGCATAATAAGGTGTCGAAGTTAGCAACTTGAAACCTGTCTCTTTTGCAAATGCCTGCATATTTCTTCCAGTAAACACAGATCCTTGATCAGTGGTTATAGTCTCTGGTATTCCAAATCTATACATTATATGTTTCTGGATGAAGTCTATGACTGCTTCCTGATCTACATTCGTCAATGGTATGGCTTCAATCCACTTAGTGAAGTAGTCTACCCCAACTAAAATGTACTTCTGCCCTTTTGAAGAGGCTGGTCGAATTTCTCCAATCAAATCTAAAGCCCAACCTCTGAATGGCCAAGGCTTTATAATGGAATGTAACTCATTTGCTGGCACATGAGGTATGCCTGCATGAATTTGACATTCTTGACAACCCTTTGCAAATTCGACACAATCTTTCAACATTGTTGGCCAATACATCCCTTGTCGAAATAGTAACCATTTCATCTTGTGCCCTTCCTGGTGTGCACCACATGCACCACTATGCACATTCGACAAAGCTATATAAGCTTCAGTCTCTCCTAGGCACTTTAGTAGAACTCCTTCTGCAGTCTTTTTAAACAACTCATTTCCAAAGAGCACATAACTTATAGCTCTATACTTTATCTTTCTTTCGACTGTCTGGTTTGGATTTTGTAAATAATCTTTGATAGGTTTTCTCCAATCTCCTACCCCTGGATCATCTACATTAAAAATTTCAAAGTTTTCTTCATCACCATATCCCAATCTTATGGTCTCCAAATCAGATGGGGACAGTCTAGTGGATAAAACTTTTCCTCTTACTTCGACAACTTTCATCAGGTTTTCCTTCGACACTTTGTAACCTGAGGCTAGTTGGGCCAAGTCATTTGCTTCCTGATTTTCTAATCTAGGAATGTGTCTAAAAACTACACTGTCGAATCTCTTGAGGAGTCTGTTGGCTATCACAAAATACATGATCAAATTTTCTTTGACACACTTGTACTCTTTTGTCAGCTGTTTTATCACCAACTCAGAATCACCCATTATTTCGACCTCTGTTGCCCCCAATTCCAACAAAATTTCAAGTCCAGCAATTAAAGCTTCATATTCTGCCTCATTATTTGAACAGAACCCTTCTATTTTGTACTTGAACTTTGTTGGAATTTTATTGGGAGAAATGATTAATACCCCAACACCTGTTCCATTTTTGTGACTGGAACCATCAAAATATAACCTCCAAGACTCTCTTTCGACATAATTTGTCTCATCTCCAAGTATGGAGTGGTCAGCTATAAAGTCAGCAACCACTTGTCCTTTGACAGCTTTTAGAGGCATATATTTTAAAGAATATTCAGTCAAGGCTAAAGCCCATTTTCCAATTCGACTATGTAGAATAGATTTAGACAACATATGTTTTATTACGTCGAAATGAGAAGATATATGTACATCAATGGGTTTTATATAATGCTTTAACTTTGTACAAGAGAAATATACACATAAACATAATTTCTCTATCATACTATATCTAGTTTCAGCATCATTTAAGACTCTGCTGAGATAATAGATGGCTCTTTCGACGCCATGTTCATCTTCCTTACAAAGCATGCTTCCCAATGTTCTGTCAGATGCTGATATGTAAAGTCTCATGCTTCTTTTTCGACAAGGAGATATTAAGACTGGAGGACTTGCCAGATACTTCTTGATCTTGTCGAAGGCATCTTGCTGTTCTTGCCCCTAAGTGAAGCCCTCCTTCTTTAGTCGAAGTAGAGGTGAGAAGGCCTGTGTTTTTCCACTAAGGTTGGAGATGAACCTTCTGAGGAAGTTGATTTTCCCTAGTAGAGACTGCAATTCCTTCTTTGTCGATGGCGCTTTCGCTTCCATTATGGCCTTAGCTTTGTTTTCATTAATTTCAATCCCTTTCTTGTGGACCACAAAGCCTAAGAAGTCCCCTGCCTGCACACCAAAAGCACATTTAAGAGGATTCATTTTCAAACCAAACTTCCTCATCCTTTCAAAGGACTGTCGAAGATGGTTAACATGGTCTGAGCCTGAGGCAGATTTAATCACAATATCATCTATATAAACTTGCATAAACGTTTCAATGAAATCATGAAAAATAGAATTCATGGCCCTTTGGTAAGTAGCTCCAGCATTTTTTAAACCAAAGGGCATGACTACCCACTCATATGTTCCTATTGCCCCTGGACAACGAAAAGCTGTTTTTGGAACGTCTTCCTCAGCAATGAAAATCTGGTTATAACCAGAATAGCCATCAAGCATGCTTAAATACTAATGGCCTGCTGCAGAATCTACTAGCATTTCTGCTATTGGCATAGGATATTCATCCTTAGGGGTAGCTGAGTTTAGATCTCTAAAATCAATGCATACCCTCAGTTTGCCATTTTTCTTAATCACAGGAACAATATTAGCAATCCATTCGACATACCTTGTTGTACGGATGAATTTGCATTTCAGAAGCCTTTCGACTTCCTCTTTGATTTTCGACAGAATTTCTGGTGCAAAGCGTCTGGGAGTCTGCTTTATTGGCTTTTTCCCTTCCAGTATTGGCAACTTCAATTCGACCAAATTTCTGTCTAAACCAGGCATTTCGTCATAATCCCATGCAAAGCAGTCTTTAAACTCATTCAGCAGTTGGATTATTTCGACTCTGAGTTGAGGATTCATCTTGGCACTGATGTAAGTTGGCCTTTTCTCTGCCCCCAGTCCCAGATTAACCTCTTCCAAAGGATCCTGTGCCACCATTTTCATATTGGTTTTGGCTGGATCTTTTTCAAACCCCAAGGGTTCGTCATCGTAAATGGCATCAAGTCTTTGACTCTGCCATTCACCACTAGAATCTTCTTCTAAATTCTGCTTTGTACATTGTTCCTCAATATTTTCTTGAGGATGTTGTTCTTCGACAACTTGTGTGTTGGCTTCGACATCCATGTTTCTTACTTCAGCCTCAAGGGCCGCTTTGAGTTGTTTTTCGGCTATATAAGCCGAAATCTTTTCTATTGTTGATGCCTCAGTCATTTTCACTGAACTCACTCCCCCACCCAGTTGGATTGACATGGGCAGTTCCCCAAGTGTAATTTGTCTCCCCAATTACTTCTTTATCCCACTGGAAGCCATGCATATGGTGGAGGTACATGGAACAATAGGCGTTGTCGGAGGCTGTTAGGTCGAAACCAGCAGGACTGCATGGTGCTATATGGGCCAGGTTCTTGTCGAAATTACGACTGGTGACATTGTTCACATCAACTGTGAAGTAACTTTGATCTGCTTCTATGTTTTCGACAATCCCATCTGGCCTCCAGATTGCTATCCTTTGATGCATGGAGGATGGCACAGCCCCAATCCCGTGGATCCATTCTCTTCCCAATAGCAAGTTGTAATTTGCCTTTGATGCTATCACCACAAACATTGTAGGCCTGGTAATGGATCCTACAGTTAAGTTCAGTTGTATTACCCCCAGTGTCGTCCCTACCTTACCTTCATAGTTGGACAATACCATGTTGTGAGGCTTAGTGTCGGAGTCATCTTTTCCAATCCTCTTTATCATATAATGAGGAATTAAATTTACAGCTGCTCCACCAACTATCAGAATTTTGTTGACACCCACGTTTTCTACCTTTCCCTTTATGAAAAGTGGCTTTAAGTGAGCCTTCATTGCATCATCTGGCTTTTCGAAGAAAGCATTTTGCTCTTCGACACAGCCATTATTCATTATGTAGTAGCATACAGGCTTAAGGCCTATGCTATCATCTGCCATGTCATCCTCTTCGTCTTCGACTTCCATTATCCTGTCATAGTCTCTGGGCAACACAGAAACCACATTGCAGGTTACGTCGAAGGACGCATCAGACTCTGAACTGAATTCATCTGTAACTTCTTCGTCCACTGGCATTTTGTTGTTTGTTTTCAGCATTTCTGTGGTGTCATGAGATCCATCCTTCTGAGGGGGTTCTTCTTTTGCCAAAGGTCTCCCCTTGCTTGTAATCTGCACATACTTGGTTGATTCAGCTCCCTTCTGCCCAACCCTTTTGTGTTCTACAGTTTCCGTTTCAATTTTCTTCTGCCTTTGGAATCTTCTCCATTGGGACCTGGACATAGGATTCTTCCCTTTGTAGTTTTCAGAAACGTACTTTGGCCTTGCCTCCTTTTTAACTTCCATTGAGGCACCCCTGTTCACTTCAAAACTCTTCCATCTCTTCTGACCTTGGGCATCTCTTATAGGTTGAACCCATTTGTCGTCATTTGGCCTGTTGGATGGTTTATAAGTGTTGAAACGTCTTTCTCCCACTCCTTGGATGTGATGCTCTCTTCTTCTTGGGTCGAATCTTTCGTTTCTGGTTGGTGGGACTAGTCCCCAGTTTCTTTTCCTCTGGGTCTTTTCTGCTGCTTCTAAGTCATCAGCTGCTTTCCTGTCGAACACAACACTGCATCTTGGGCATAGCATAACTTCTGCGTTTTTCCTTTGACACCTCTGGATGAATTCGACAAGACTTTCGTTCTCTTCTGGGTAAACCAGCTTCTGATGTTTCTCTTGACGTTTCTTTCCCTTGTTGGTGTCTGGTCCTACCTTCTGAGTGATTTCCACCATATGAATCCCAACATTTTGTTCAGTTGTGATTTTCAATTTGTTCATTTTTTCGACTAGCATCATTTCCTCCGGGATATTTTCCTTTGACTGATTCACACTGCCTTTTGGGTGTAAACCCTTATAGATGTATTTGCAGCAGTGTGCAACATCTTCGACAGATTGTTCTTCAGTTTTGATGGTACTACTGTTTATTTGTTCGACAGTAGGGGCATTGTCATCAGTCCCTGTTGTTTTGATATTATCTTGGTCAAGGCCCTCAGTGTCCTCTTTTTGGACAGTGAGGGTTTTGTTATCCTCCTCTTCGTCATCATTTTTGAAAGAATCTCCCCATCCTGTGGGTTTGATTTTGTTAATATCTGTTTTGGAGCTTGGTGGTGCTGAATATTTCACCATGAAGTCGAACTTCCCATTCGACTCTCCTAAAGTGTCCCAGATCACCCCCTGCTCAGCATCTCTTTCATAGTTTTTCTTATCGAAGCTTCTTCCTACTTTGACTGTATTTCTTTGGTCGAAACCTTCAGTAGTTTCAATGGCATTCTCACTGTCGAAGTCTTCAGAAGCTTTGACTTCTTCCTCAGCCTGGTCTGCAACTTCATCAGCCCCCTCCACCACATTTACATGGGTGTCGAAACCTTCAGCAGCTTCTATCATGGTGAAGTTGGTGTCGAAGCTTTCAGTAACTTCTACCATTTCAAAACTTTCCTCCGCCATGATCTCCATTTCGACCACATTTACCATTTCTGGTTCAGCATAATTGGCCTCCACATCTGTTGCTTGGCTTTGTCTCCAAACTTCAGCCTTCCATTTGGGATTGCATTCTGGACAAGATCCCTGAAAAGGTAACATTGAGAAGTTTTATGACCCAAGAAATTATGGTATTTACAAAAACCTCTCTTTTTTTGTTGGTCTACAGGAGGCTCCTTAGTGCTTGCTGGTTTTATTAACTGACCATCTTTGACTAATAAATCAAAAATTTCATCACATTTGGTGATGTCGAATGTATATGTTCTTTTAGGGAACCTGTCATTCTTTTCTACTTCGACTGGATTTTTTCCATTCGACGGGGCTAAAACTTTACAAGAATATGGAGGGCCTTGTTTTAGTTCTGCCAGATCAATTTCTTGCTGGTCGAAAATGACTGGTTCATTTTCGTCATAATCATCTTCTTGAACTATGCCCACATAGGCCACTCTTTCCTTCTTGTTTTTATTTGATCTAAATTTTTCATTTTTTAGTCTTTCTATTTGCCTCACTCTGTCTGCCAGTTGTGCCATGTCTCTCAAGTACTGGGTATCCAGTTTTTTCCTTATGGAATAATCTAGACCCCCTGCAGCCATTTCGACTAGTTCTTGTTCCGGCACTTGTGTAAAGCATCTGGCTTTTAATAATCTAAACCTATTCAAATAGTCATCTATAGGTTCAAAAAACTTTCTTTTGACACTTGCCAACTCTTTCAAACTTATCTTGGTTTGTCCCATATAGAATTGTTCATGGAACAATCTTTCTAATTGGGCCCATGTGAATATTGAGGTTGCAGGAAGAGAAGTAAACCAAGTGAAATCATTTTTTGTCAAAGAACTTGGGAAATATTTCATCCTTAAGTTCTCATTATTAGCAATCTCTCCTGCCTCTATCAAATAACGCGCTACATGTTCTATGGTGGACTCACTAGTATCCCCTGAGAATTTGGTGAATTTGGGGACTTTCCATCTTGGTGGTAATTCTTGCTGTAAGACAAATTCAGACAAGGGGGAAGTATAACTAGGCCTTTGTAATCCTACGTTCACTCCATTTTGGGCCATTATTCTCTCAACCATGGTGGCAATATTATTTTTGACAGGCATGTTATTGTAACGCATTCTCTGCTATAATATTTCATCAGCATTTTGGTCTCTCTGGACTATTATTCTTCTTGGTTCCTGTCGAATGGGCTCTTCTACATTAGGCTGTTCAATTATCACCTCTTGGCCCCTGGGATTTTCATGAGGGTTTCCTAATGGCCTTTGGTTTATAGATTAAAGATGCTGGCCTATTGGCAGGATTTTGATTCAATTGCAGTCTTTGCTGTGTTTGAGGGACTCCGAAAAAGTCAACAATGCGTGCCATCTGTTCTGCCAATATTTGGTTTGTTTGGGTAGTGTTTTGTATTAAAAGATTGAACACTTCCCCCATTTGTTGTGTCAAAGCCTGCACCATATCATGATTGCTTTCATCCATCTGTTGACGAATTACTTGTGCAAAATGGTTTGTCATAGTGGGCATATGGAAACCTGGTGGAACTTGATTTAATCTATTTCCATTTCCACCATATCCTGATCCCTGCAATGGTGATGACATTTGAGCCATAGCATCAGAGAATAATGGTGACGAATTATGCAGGCTTGCCATCATTGAAGTTGGCATTCCATATGGTTGTTCCCTCCCAGTCAAGGGCTGAGAATAATTCAGATATGGCCTGAAGGTATTTCCTCCAGGAGGAGGGGTTCCAAAGGGTCTGGCGTGTCCCATGGTGGAAGAACTAGGCGCATTCTGGGACCCTAAACCCGTTGGTATTGAATCCCCCCTAATGGAGGCCTAATCTGTTCTAAAACAGGGCCAGAGACTGGTATTGCTCCTGACGAAGGGATGGGATTGGAAACTGGAATGTTTTCGTCAGGATTGTTTGAAGCATTTGGCAAGTTAGCCATCCTTCTTCCTCTTGTTCTCTTTGGTCTTTCTATGTCGGTTACGGCTAGTTTACCGCTTCTAAGAATCATACAACGTAGCAAGGAACAATTTTTCTAAGAAAGTTCTCTATTAGACTTTATTAACTGCACTAGTCCCACCGGGCGTGCCAATTTGTTCGCAGTGATTTCTGGCGAACAACCTCTGGTTAACCAATTTCTCAGAAAACTGGGTTACTTGCAGGACCAACCAAACAAGTCCTAGGACACATGTGCAATTATTCTGTCGAACTACTCTTAGTATTTGTGATTGGTTTATGGTTTGTTTGTTTATAGTGTCAAAGTATTCAATGCTTTGAATTTGAAATTAAAATAAAGTAAAGTCTTAAACGAAAGTAAGAAAAAGTGTCGAAAGATGTAACTTGCAGAAAAGTAACTAAAACATTAAAGATAAAATAAACTTGATGAAATAAACTGGTAATTTAAATAACTTTAAAAGAAAGATGGTGTTCAAACGTACATGGTTCCAAATATCAAACTTATTTTCTCTCACACTGGGTACTTAGAGTATTTACAGGAATTTTGTATCAGTTTTCACACATCCCTTCTAAACACAAACTATTCTATTTATATACAAACAAAGTAACTGCCTAGAACGGAAAAATCATAAATAAATGACAAGTGTCAGCCTGCATGTAACTTCTTTTCCTGAACATTCCATGTGTCCAACTGTCAAAGGTTGCAACTTTTAAATTTGAATTCTCTCCTTTGGTGACGAAACCTTGCACCCCTTCATCTGTCGAAATCTCTAAAGAAGAAACAACCCTTTCAGCATCTGCCAAATAATGCTTTTGTCAAAAACCCTTTTCTGTCGAAACGTCGAAAGACAACCTTATTCTGTCAAATACTTAGCTACAAACAACTTTCCCAACTTATCCTGCCAGAATACTATTTGCCCTTTTGTCGAAGCATTGGAGCTTTTAACCTTGTCAGCATCTCTTGAATTTCTTTTCATTCATCATTCTTCGATAGAGATGGCTTCAAGCTCCAAATTTCAACATGTCGAAATTATGAGCTTACACACTGAAGGGCCTGACCCAGAAGAAGAATGGACTATGATGTTTGACGGGGCTGTTAATATGAATGGTCGTGGTGTTGGTGCAGTACTCATTACACCTAAAGGAGTTCACATGCCTTTCTCGGCAAAACTCACCTTTAACTGCACTAACAATGAAGCTGAATATGAAGCTTGCATTATGGGTCTTGAGGAAGCCATTGACCTCAGGATCAAAACTTTTACTATGTTCGGAGATTCAGCTTTGGTAATCAATCAAACCAACGGCAAATGGTACACCCACCAGGATCATCTGATACCTTACAGGGATTATACAAGGAGGTTATTGACTTTCTTTACAACGGTCAAGCTTGAGTATATCCCTCGAGACGAGAATCAGTTTGCAGATGCTCTTGCTACCATTTCATCAATGATCAAAGTTCAAGCTGCCAACTTTGTACCTCGGATATCAGTATCCAGACTTGACAGACCAGCATATGTATTTGCAGCAGACATTGTTAAGGATGATAAGCCTTGGTTCCATGACATTAAGTGCTTCTTGGAGGATCAAACATACCCACCTGGGGCATCTTCCAATGATAAGAAGACATTAAGAAGGCTAGCTGGTAGTTTCTTCTTGAACACCGATGGTTCCCTGTACAAGAGAAACTTTGATATGGTACTCCTCAGATGCGTTGATAGAACAGAAGCCGACTTGTTGATGCACGAGGTACATGAAGGATCCTTTGGTACCCATGCAGGAGGGCATGCAATGGCAAAGAAGTTGCTAAGATCAGGTTATTACTGGATCACAATGGATGCAGACTGTTGTGCTTATGCCAGAAAATGTCATAAATGCCAGATTTATGCGGATAAAGTACATGTACCTCCGAATCCTCTGAATGTGATGTCTTCACCCTGGCCCTTTGCCATGTGGGGCATTGATATGATTGGCAAGATTGAACCGACTACTTCAAACGGCCACAGATTCATCCTGGTAGCCATTGACTATTTTACCAAGTGGGTTGAAGCAGCCTCCTATGCAAATGTTACAAGGCAAGTGGTAGCCCGATTCTTTAAGAGGGATGTCATCTGTCGATACGGAGTGCCCGAGCGAATCATTACTGACAATGGTTCCAACTTGAACAACAAAATGATGGCAGAACTGTGTCGGGACTTCAAGATCCAACACCACAATTCTTCTCCTTACAGGCCAAAGATGAATGGCGCTGTTGAGGCAGCAAACAAGAATATCAAGAAGATTGTGCAGAAGATGGTAGTTACCTACAAAGACTGGCATGAAATGCTACCATTTGCCTTGCATGGGTACCGAACGTCAATCAGGACATCCACTGGGGCAACCCCGTATCAGCTTGTGTATGGTATGGAAGCAGTCCTACCTGTTGAAGTTGAGTTACCCTCCCTACGGGTATTAATGGATGTTAAGCTGAATGAAGCATAATGGGTCCGATCCCGGTACAAACAACTGAGTCTGATTGAAGAGAAGAGATTAGATGCAATCTGTCACGGGAAGCTGTATCAGAAAAGAATGAAGAAAGCCTTCGATCAAAAAGTCAGGCTCCGAGAGTACCAAGTAAGAGATCTTGTGCTGAAGAGACTCATCCCTCCTCATACACACCACAGGGGTAAATGGACTCCAAACTATGAAGGGCCATTCGTAGTAAAGAAAGTTTTCTCCGGTGGAGCACTGATGCTCAGTACTATGGATGGCGAAGACTTCCCGTCCCCTGTGAATTCAGATGCAGTTAAAAAATACTTCGCATAAAAATGACCCGCTGGACATAAAAACAGAATGAAAGTCCAGGCAAAAATAGGGCATCCCGGCGAGTCAAAAACAGAATAAAAGACTCGGGCAAAAATAAGGGAAATAAACAAAAAAACATACACCCGTTGAGTTGAAAAGCCGCATTGGACAACTCAGGCAAAAATGGGTATCCCGATGGATTGAAAACCCGAAAGGGCGATCCATGCAAGATAAGGGAATAAGCGAACAACTGCATTTTTGAATTCGTCTGTATCACCTACAACTTGGTAAGCTTCGGAAGGTTCAAGCGCCGGTCAGAATCAGCCTTCTTCAAAAAGCAAGACGAGAGGAACGTCAAATGTCATACGAGTCATAGCAAAGGGAAGCTCCTTGAAGCGTCATCAACATTGCCAACATCTTTTGTTTCTCAATTTGTAACAATCTCCTTATTTCAGGGGATCTGTTTCTTTGACTGTATCTTGCCAATTCAGGGCACACGAATTAATAAAATCAGATTTTCAGTCATGTTTCGTCTCGTACACTTCATTTTCATTTGCAAAAATGACCGATGTCCTTAAAATACTGATTGCATAAATACAGATGCTTTTCTTCTAAAAAACGTGCTTGCAGGGAATATACTTACTCTCGGGAGTGTCTAACTCCTATGACGGAATCCGGTAAGGGATACCTCGGGATTACTTGTGCGTTTCTCTGTCTTTTCAGGATTGCAGGTACTCAAGGCACAACATGGGGCATGAAAGCTTCACCCCAGCAAGCTGGCAAATCATTATCTACTCAGGCTATCTCCCAATTAGCACCGGAGATGGTTTCTCCCCAGCTGAGCTGTCCAGTATCATCCTCAGCAGGACTCCTACGGGAATCTCCAGGAAGACCTTCTCATGGTCTTTCTTCTTCCCCAGCCGAGTTGCCGTTTACTATTCTTCCTCAGTCAAGTACAAAAGACAGGGAACCACCTCCCCACAGAACTTCAGCCTCCATCCGGAAGAGCAATGCCCGAAGAACTCACAACAAAGTGACGAAAGCTTCTACAAACCCCAGCTGGGTCCCTCATTATCGAAGATAGGTCTATCTGCGACCTATATCCCCAAGCAGGGTCCCATGTATCAGATCTACCAATGATCTCATCCCCAGCTGGGATGTCCACTTCAAGCAGATCAACCAGAGATCTTCTTAGCAACGGGACCCGGATCCCGGATGGTTACCTTTTTGCATAATCATAGCATTCGCATCATATTTTCCCCACAGAGCGTAGCATTCCGTATAATACGAAGCATTACGGCAAAAATCAAACATATTGCATAATCATAAGCCATGTTCTGAATCAAACACTTGTGAGAGTCGACAATCCACCAACAATATGCAGAATGCTCCCCAAAATCCCCTGCAGAGAGCCAAGGCATTTCTCTTACAAAACACAGATACTTCTCGACACCCGTCCATGTCATATCCCCAGCAGAAGCTAAAACATTTGCCTTACGCTCACAAATACCAGTACACACTCCTTTTGACACTCGTCCATGTCAGCTTTCCCCAGTAAAGTCACTCGAGCACTCTTTACAAACAAACACTTACATATTACGGACACTTCTTGACACCCGTCCGTTTCATATCCCGAGTAGAAAGCCAAAGCGTCCTCTTTGCACTCACAGATACATCTTTATACAAATACCCAAACACCCGTCCGTGTCGCTTTCCCCAGCACAGTTGTCTAAACACTTTATAAACCATATACTTGTTTATATTACACCTTTCTCTTTTGACACTCGTCCGTGTCACCCTCCTCAGCAAGTTAAACACTTTCCTGTACACCATTCATACTTATTTCACTCATACCGATACCCGTCCGTATCTTGTATATATCACTCAAATTCCCTCAGATTCGACACTCGTCCGTGTTCTTTGTTAACCAGTTGGTACTCGTCCGTACCATCATCTCTGAACATGCGTCAAGCGTTTGTTTCTAATTGATACTCGTCCGTATCATAGTCTTGAGGATGCTCGTCCGCATCTTTAATCCATACATGTGTCAAACACTCATGTCTTCTTGAATTTAGAGACTCGTCTGTGTCTACTATTCCCCAGGAGAGTCCCCTCAGATTCGACACTCGTCCGTGTTCCTTGTTAACCAGTTGATACTCGTCCGTATCATCATCTATGAACTCGTGTCAGTATTTGTTTCTACCCGATACTCGTCCGTATCATGGTCTTAAGGATGCTTGTCCGCATCTTTAATCTATACACAACGTCAAAACACTTATACCTTTTATTTCTTGGATGTAAACACTCGTCCGTGTTTACTATTCCCCAGTAGGTCGCCAGCAAAGCAACCTTTTTCTATCCGACATTCGTCCTATGTCGTGATACCTTTCGGCAGCCGTACTCTGCCAGGTGATCGTCCTTCACCTTTGGATGACCGTCCCTCATCCTTTCCCCAGCGGAGTCTCTATTCATTATAACCCCTCTTTTATCCGGCATTCATCCTATGTCGTGATTTTTAGCAGCTGTACCCTGCTAGGTGATCGTCCTTCACCTTTTGATGATCGTCCTTCATCATTTTATCCGATGGCCGTCCCCATCGTTGATCTTGTTATCTGACATTCGTCCTATGTCATGATAAACCTTGAGAGCAGCCGTCCCCTGCTAGGTGATCGTCCTTCACCTCTTGATGATCGTCCTTCATCATGCTCGTCCGATGGCCGTCCCCATCGTCGACCCTTTTATCCGACATTCGTCCTATGTCGCGATACTTTCGGTAGCCGTACCCTGCCAGGTGATCGTCCTTCACCTTAGATGACCGTCCCTCATCTTATCCCCATCAAAGCAGCCGTCCCCTGCTAGGTGATCGTCCTTCACCTTTGATGACCGTCCCTCATCATTATTTTATTTATTCTTTAACCCGATGGTCGTCCCCGTCGTGGTCCCTTTTCCTTTTCCTGATGATCGTCCTTCATCAGTTTAGCCCGATGGTCGTCCCCATCGTTGTTTGCATTACTTTATGAACCTGATGACCATACCTCATCATTTATTTTTACCTATAATCCCCAGAGAATCTTATAGCTTTACATGATGGCCGTCCCCATCATAATCTCTTATATCCCCAGCATGTCGGCCGTCCCCATCATTGCTCTTTCCCCAGCAGTCGTCCTCTGCTCGACGGTCGTCCTCCGTCGCCCGCACTTTCTTAAATATACTTTATTTTCTTTTACAATCTATATCCCTTTTCTTCTTCATTCTGTGAGTGCAAATTTTGGACTGTCTTTGGTATTCAACCACAAGTTATCTTGTTTGCCTGTTAAGCCGTTGCTTACATCCTGCACAGCTAACTCATGTTTGAATAGGGGCAGCTGTAAACACCCCAAATTTGCCCTCACACATTCACACCATGGCTTGTGATATCCTCATATGCATATTTTCAATCATAGCATCTCATATTGCATTTTGATTCATTGCACTGGTTCTAAGTCATCTGCATCTAGGGTTTGTGATCTGAGTAATCCAGGGGCTTCTTGAGCCACTCCAAAGGTCATCAATCACTTCAAAGGGGTCCATGTGTGTTCAAGCATCATATTATATCCTCTCAAAGTCAATAATGTCAAAAAAATCACTAGAACTGAGAATGGCATGGAAGCAGAGCCAGGTTTAACTGCACAGATGACCTAGAATTAGGGTTTTGGTTTCAAAGGCCATAACCCCAATTTTTTTGGTCATTCTTGTTACTATTGGTCTCTATATGGTATAGGGATCATGCATATCAATTTTCATGAAGAAATTCCATGGGGAAGTCATTTGATCAAGAGTTGACTTTTTGAGCAAGTCAGTGCAAAATCAGGGCATCTGAGGCCCCCAGTGACCCAACCAAAGGGTGTTCTTCATCATTTTGATTGTGTATGATCTTTATTTGATCATAGAAGATGTTATAAGTTCACAAATTTGAAGAATTTCAAGCCATTTGCAAAGTTGACTTTTTGGGAAAGTTGACTTATAATGAAAATTGCCATTTTGGGAAACTTTTTCAACCCTTGCTTTTTGATTCAAAAATGCTTCAAATGAGAAAACTTTGGTCATGAAAGTTGTAGAATGGATCTTTCCCTTTCCAAAAAGTACAAGAACTCATTCTAATTCATTTTGGATCAAAAGTTATGGCCTTGCAAAGTTGGACAAAATCATTAAAATTTCACTTTTGCACAAAATGGAAAACTTGCAATTTCTCACGGCAAGCCTTTATGTGACTTCAATGTGACCTCTAATCATCATACCAATGCAATACATGACCTAAAATCAGAATTGGCCCAAGGGATTTCTCATTGATTTGCCTTGATCTTCACATAGCCATAAGTCATTTTTCATGAAAATGCAAAGAGGGATTTTTGGCAAGATCATTCTCAAATGAATTGTATGATCTCTAGCTGGTTTTAACACATTGCCATGACCTAATGAAGCATCCCACATCAGAAATTCAGCAAGATTTCTCACATTCACATAGCCAAAATCATGAAATGTCACAAGTGGGCAAGTTGCAAAAACTCCTCTAGCTCATGATCCAAATGCAGCAGCCTTTCATGGACCATCCAAGGGTCTTACTTGAAGCTGGCTGAGGCAATCTAAACACAGAAATCTCCTCTGCCATGGCCCATACCTATAGTACACCAACTATTGACTTTTTGGCCAATTGCTCCATACCATTCCCACAGTGCATGTCAAGTCTTCTGACTCATTCCAATAGTTTAGGACTTGTATATGGATGATAAAACAAGCCTCACACAAGCCTGGAACACACACATTGCAGCACACTCCAAAAACTGTCAAAACTTTCCTCTCTTTGAATCTCCTTCCACAGCCATCAAACATTCATTTTCTCTTCACCAATCAACCAGAAATCATCCATAGAACAAATCCCACCCCTCACAATGATCTGAAACAGCCCACACAAGAACCTCATTTTCTGATACACCAGAACTGGACCTCTCAAAATAGCCTATCTAAACTCCATTCAAGCCTGCCATTAGCACAAGGGGGATCATTGGAGTCAGTTAGCATAAGAGAGAGGCTCAGAAAGCTCCAGTTTGAAGAACTTCAGTTCAGGTATCCATCAAGAACAAATTTTCCAGAACTTCATTTACTTGTTACAAATTGATTCTACATGTTATCCTGATCATCATGATGTGTTTAAAATTGAAAATGAGCGGAAAATGAGTATGTATTGATGTTCTGAAGTTTTTCCCGTGAAAAATGTTTGCTTCGATTTGCTTGATTCATGTAGTTTAAATGTTGTTTGATGATTGATTCATGTTCCATGATGTTAGAGGATCATTTCCCTGTGTTTAATTTGAAGTGGGGTGGCCTGTAGTGAAACCTAGGGTTTTGGTTCGCCGGAGAAGACGACCGGAAGTCCTCTCCGGCCACCTGAGAACCATTAGCCCTAATCTGTGTAATTATGAGAGTTTGAATTCTGGCCCTTGGATGCGTTGACCCGCGCGTGTTTGGATGGCCAGGATTCCACCATTTTGCCCTAATCCTTGTTTGACTTAATTAATCCAAATTAATTAATTTTAAAATCTGATTTAACAAGGTTTGAACTTGGGCCATTGGATGTGGCGCCAAGTCAACCTTCCCTTGCCCAGAGTCCATCTGATCCGTCCATTGCACATACTTCTCATTTTATTAATTTTATTTCACATTTTTCTTATTTAATTTGTACATTTAATTAAAAATAGCAAAAAATGTTTAAAAATTCTGAAATTTTTTATCAAACCTTTTATTAATTTTCAGAAACCAAAAATATTTTTATTTTTATTTTTTGCATAATTTTCGTATTTTAAAAATATTTAAGTGTTTATTCTAATTAGTTAATGAGAATTAATTAATTAAAATAGCATTTAGGTTTCTAAAAATTCCAAAAAAAATTCATGTAACATTTAAAAACATTTAGAAACATTGTCCAACTCTCAAACCAAATTTATTTTTTGATCTTGATGCCTTTTGACAATTTTTAATGGATTTAATTTCATTTCAAGGCATTATTTTGATTCAAACTTCAAAAATTCATTTCTGCCTAACCATTGAGAGTTGGACAATGATTCTTTTTGCATTGCATCTTGCATATCATGTAGTTTATAGGATTAAATTGGCATGAATTGATCTTGCATTTTCATTTTGTTTGGCATTTTTCTTGACAAGGTACCTTAAAACCCTAGCAATCTTAGGAAATTCATAACTCTCACTAGGTTAAGAATTGGATCCTCTCCTTTGGGAAGTGAGTTTGTATAGGTTTAGGGTTCCTTTGAATGCATTTTCAAATTTTTATCATGATGTTTGCTTCTGGTTTTGAATTTTGTTTTGTGCATTGTTCATAAACCCTAATTCATGCTTTCCTTTGCATCCATCTCCCATTTGATTGCATACCATGACTTGCCATGACATTTTGTGCACCCATTTGATTCATATGACATCTTAAGACATATTAGAATCATGTTTGATCATTGCATCTTTCATTTGCCATGTTGTATGTCATTTGCATTTCATAACTTTTCATGTATGTTCATGGTTCTAAGCATGCTTCTCTTGCATCCATATGTTTGTATGATCATTCTCATGTCTTGCCTCATGTTTGCATCATCTCTTAGCATCATTAACATCATACTCATGCTTCTGGTTTTGGTTTGCATCATCACATTTCATCTCATTTGCATTGCATTTCATTTCTTTACTAACTTTTCAGGTGGTAAGTTGTATTGGGAAGTGAATTTGCCTTCACTTCTCACACTCTCTTTTCATCTCTCTTATGCATCATTGCTGCATTTTTGTATGTGTATTAGATTGAGCTTGCTCATTCTTGTTCATCTTACCTTCTTTCTTCAAGCAACTTGTCTTCTTAAGTGAAGCAAGTTGTTTTGCTTCTCTTTGCTCCTTTCATCTGCTTCTCTCCTTGATGGTTCTTTGAAGATTTCTTTATTAAGCCTCATAAACCCTAGGATCTCCAAGCATGATAACAATTAGGGTTTGATTAGTCCCCCCACTTAGCTTTTACCTTTGTGTCTCTTTGAGTCCTCTCTTCTCATCTCTTAATCAAGGACTAAACCTTAAAGGTTTTAAGGCTTTGTGATTAAGCTTATGCCTGCATCCTTCTATTAGGATAGAGTGTATAACTTTAATCCTAAGTGTTAAACCCTTAATGTGTTTAAATCCTTAATCAATTCACTTAATAACCATCAAGACATCAAGCTTGTAACTTAGGCCTTGCATTAGGGTTCTAATTCTTCCTTAATTGGTTAAGAAGGACTAACCCTAGTGTTAATGGACAAGTCCCCCTCAAGTTGTCTTACAAACCCTAAAAAACACTTTTTCACCCTATCATTAACTAAAATCCATCTAATAAAGGCTTTGTTTTGTCATGAGGTTAATCCCTAATCATGGATTAAGTTGAGGAGTCTTCCTCAACTTAAACATTCTCATCTATTATCCTTCTATTAGGATGGTGTAATGAGTCTGTTTAATCCCTGATTATGGCTTAATCTCATTACTCAACACTAAACAAAAACAACAAAAACATCTAAATAATCACAAGTAGGTTAATGATCTTAATCCTGCATCAAAGGTGATTAAGTGTGAGATGCTGACTTCACACTTAATGTATTCTCATTACCCCTAATCAGAGGGAGGATGTGATGAGTTTACTAACCCATTGGTTTAGGCTTAAGCTCATTAACTTATGACAAACTTCAAAAGGCAATAAAAGACTGAAAACACAAAAACAAACAATAATCGTCTCCTCCGGGATTCTTTCCTCACCTCACTCACTAACAAACGAGAACTTGCTTCTTCCGTCTAATGCAAGACAGTTTGCACCTGAGCCAGACAGGTCATACACTTGAGCATAGGCAAGCAAGCAGTTCACAAGTCAATTTATTCTTTCAGTCTCTTTGGGTCGAACTACGGTGTTCTGACTTCCTCATTGCACGAGAGGATACGTAGGCATAACTTAACAGTTATCGAACAAAAGTCTCTGTATATCCCCCCTCTTTCCAGCCTCATTCTTTTAGCCTCAGTCTTGAGCATTTCATTCTTATTTCTACACTGACACTTCTCTTATACCCTTCACATCACTTATACACTATACACTGACACCTGTACATCCTTTTCCAGCTCTTTTATACACAAAATGCACTGACACTACCCCTTTAAAACACAAATCTTTTAAGCGTGGATCCCGTCGAGTACGTCGGACAATCTGGGTGCTAATACCTTCCCAGGTTGTAACCAACCCCCTTTCTCAGTCTCTCTGGTTCGCAACCGTCTTGTCCATATCTTTTTAGGTCTATGCAGCATTGCCTTTCCTCCGGGATAAAAATGCCTAGCTGGCGACTCTTTTCTTTTCTTGTGAGTTCACTCCTGTGTGTTCTCATTTCCTCTTTTCGCCGACCGTTCGCGTCTGTACCCCTTCTGACCTTGGTTGTCATTTTGGTGGGAGCGACAGCCGGGATGCCCTATTTTTGCCTGGACTTACATTTGGTTTTTATGTCCAGCAGGTCATTTTATGCGAAGTATTTTTTAACTGCATCTGAATTCACAGGAGACAGGAAATCTTCACCATCCATAGTAGTGAGCATCAGTGCTCCACCGGAGAAAACCTTCTTTACTATGAATGAACCATCATAATTCGGAGTCCACTTGCCCCTATGGTCTGTATGAGGTGGAAGGAGTCTTTTCAGCACAAGATCTCCTACTTGGTATTCTCGAAGCCTGACTTTCTGATCAAAGGCTTTCTTCATTCTCTTCTGATATAACTGCCCATGACAGATTGCAGGTAATCTCTTCTCTTTGATCAGATTCAGTTGATTGTACCGAGAACGGACCCATTCTGCTTCATTCAACTTGACATCCATCAATACCTGTAAAGAGGGTAATTCAACTTCAACAGGTAGGACTACCTCCATACCATACACAAGCTGATACAGTGTTGCCCCAGTGGATGTTCTGATTGAGGTACGGTACCCATGTAAGGCAAATGGTAACATCTCATGCCAGTCTTTGAAAGTAACCACCATCTTTTGCACAATCTTCTTGATGTTTTTGTTAGCTGCCTCAACAACGTCATTCATCTTTGGTCTGTAAGGAGAAGAGTTATGGTGTTGCATCTTGAAGTTCCGACACAGTTCTGCCATCATTTTATTGTTCAAGTTGGAACCATTATCAGTAATGATTCGCTCGGGAACTCCATACCGACAAATGATGTCTCTTTTCAGAAATCTGGTTACCACTTGTCTGGTGACGTTTGCATACGAAGCTGCTTCAACCCATTTGGTGAAGTAATCAATAACTACCAGGATGAATCTGTGGCCATTTAAAACAGTCGGTTCAATTTTTCCAATCATGTCAATGCCCCACATGGCAAAGGGCCAAGGTGAAGACATCACATTCAAAGGATTTGGAGGCACATGCACCTTATCTGCATAAATCTGGCATTTTTGGCACTTTCTGGCGTAGGCACAACAGTCTGCATCCATTGTGATCCAGTAGTATCCTGATCTTAACAACTTCTTAGCCATTGCATGTCCTCCAGCATGGGTACCAAAAGATCCTTCATGCACCTCCTGCATCAACAAATCTGCCTCTTTCTTATCAACACATCTGAGAAGTACCATGTCAAAGTTTATCTTGTACAAGGAGCCATCAGTATTCAAGAAAAAACTACCAGCTAGCCTTCTTAATGTCTTCTTATCATTGGATGATGCCCCAGGTGGGTATGTTTGATCCTCTAAGAAGCATTTGATGTCATGGAACCAAGGCTTGTCATCTTTAGCAATGTCCACAGAGAATACGTATGCTGGTCTGTCAAGTATGGACACTGAAATTCGAGGCACAAAGTTGGCAGCTTGAACTTTGATCATGGAGGAAATGGTAGCCAGAGCATCTACAAACTGATTTTCATCTCGAGGGATATACTTAAGTTTGACTGCAGTGAAGAAAGTCAGTAATCTCCTCGTGTAGTCTTGGTATGGAATCAAATGCTCTTGGTGGTTGTACCATTTGCCGTTGGTCTGATTGATTACCAGAGCTGAATCTCCGAATACAGTTAAAGTCTTGATCCTGAGGTCAATGGCTTCCTCAAGACCCATGATACAAGCTTCATATTCATCTTTGTTGTTAGTGTAGTTAAAGGTGAGTTTTGTCGAGAAAGGCATGTGAACTCCCTTAGGTGTAATGAGCACTGCACCAACTCCATGACCATTCATGTTAACAGCCCCATCAAACATCATTGTCCATTCTTCTTCTGGGCCAGGCCCTTCAGTGTGAACAGGATCTTCATGATCTTTTGCTTTCAGGAACATGATGTCTTCATCAGGGAAGTCAAATCTCATTGGCTGGTATTCATCAATGGGTTGCTCAGCAAGATAGTCGGACAGTACACTACCTTTGATGGCTTTTTGAGATGTGTACTGAATGTCATATTCTGTCAGAATCATTTGCCATCTTGCAACCCTTCCGGTAAGTGCTGGCTTCTCAAATATGTACTTAACTGGATCCATCTTTAAGATCAACAAGGTAGTGTGGGTCAACATATACTTCCTTAGTCGGCGAGCAGCCCATGCTAAAGCACAACAAGTTTTCTCGAGCAGTGAATAACGTTGTTCATAGTCGGTAAACTTTTTGCTTAGGTAGTATATTGCATACTCTTTTTGACCAGACTCGTCATGCTGGCCCAACACACACCCCATTGATCCTTCTAATACTGTCAAGTACATTATTAGAGGTCTTCCTTCAACTGGAGGCATAAGGATTGGAGGTTCTTGTAAGTACTCCTTGATTTTGTCAAACTCCTTCTGGCAGTCTTCATTCCACCTGACCGCTTGTTCTTTCCTTAACAATTTGAACAGGGGCTGACAGGTTGCAGTAAGGTGAGGTATGAACCGTGATATGTAGTTCAATCTACCTAGAAACCCCCGAACTGCCTTCTCAGTCTTAGGTATAGACATCTCCTGAATGGATTTGACTTTGTCAGGGTCAACTTCAATTCCTTTTTCACTTACAATGAAACCCAGCAGTTTATCGGAACGTACCCCGAATGTGCATTTGTTGGGGTTTAGCTTCAGCTGATACTTTCTCAGATGCTTGAACAGATTCAACAGATTTACCAGATGGTCTTTTCCTGTGAGGGACTTGGCAATCATGTCATCCACATAACATTCAATTTCTTTGTGGATCATGTCGTGGAATAATGTTACCATAGCCCGTTAATAAGTGGCACCAGTATTCTTCATTCCAAATGGAATTACCTTATAAAAGAATGTGCCCCAGGGTGTGATGAAAGTTGTCTTCTCCATGTCTTCAGGGAACATCTTGATCTGGTTATATCCTGAAAATCCATCCATGAAGGAGAATACCGAGAACTGAGCCGTGTTGTCGACCAATACATCAATGTGAGGTAATGGGAAGTCATCTTTCGGGTTCAGATCCCGGTAATCTACACACATCCGTACTTTTCCATCCTTCTTAGGCACTGGTACAATGTTAGTAACCCACAGTGGGTAACTAGTTACAACAAGGAAACCGGTGTCCCAATGTTTTTGCACCTCTTCTTTTATCTTCATGGCCATATCCGGACGAGTACGGCGTAGCAGCCTCTGGTTGATCTTGTCGAGTTGGTCTGTAACCCAACCCAAATCTGTCTTCTTTCTTTTCTACTAGCAGCAGCTTGCCCCGGCCTTGAGCGGTACCCTCCTCAACAACCTTCCGGGCTTGCTGATATGACGTGATGGAAGTTCCAGACACAGCAGTTGCTTCATTGATGTTAAAGGCCTCAAACCCCTGACTCATAGTCTCATGGATCTCCCCATCCATCTATATATACTTTTAAGTAGCCAGTTGGCTAACAAAGATGTCCTCCTCCCCACAGATTGTGATGATCTGGCCTTCCCACTCAAATTTTAATTTCTGGTGAAGGGTAGATGTAACAGCGCCAGCGACGTGAATCCAGGGTCTACCCAACAAACAGCTGTAGGCCGGCTGAATGTCCATGTAACACGGTGGGAGAACTGACTTTAGTTATGTTGCGGATAGCAAGAGTCACCACCGACTTTTATTTTATCCAAAGGAAAGGCATAAAAGAACAGGAAAGACCTTTTAAAAAGATTTTTGGGTCCGGGGGGTAAGTTATGTAAAGGGAAGGTTTTAGCACCCTTTACATCCATGGTTATCAATGGGCTCTTAGTTACTTAGCTCACTTTAAATTGTTTTTTGAAAATGTGAAGTGTGTGAATAGAAATTTTCATAAGAGTTTGATAATGATCCATGTACGGATGCGTAAAAAACTTGTGTTTGAAAATTTTTTGAAAGTGTGAAGTGTTTGAAATTGTTTTTGAAGAGTGAGCAAGTAACTATGAGGAACCTACCCTAATTTTTAAGTCTTTTCTGTTCTTGAATCCTTTAAGTGGTAAGACTATCCCTATTATTAAGGAATAGGTAGTCATTACCTTGGATGTATGAGGGACATATGAGAGGGACATCTGTTTATGTAGGCAACTGTGGGGTGTATTAAGCATTTTTGGAGGGACTGTCATCATTATTCGAAAGGGACAAGATCATTACGAAGGCAACCGTTTAAGGGACTTGTTCTTTTGATTGTTAAGGGACTAGATGACTTTTCTTTTAAGGGACTTTTTGCTTTATACACCCTACTTAACCTTATGATTAGGCAACAATGAGAGGTAACCCTAGAAAGTGAGATGGCGATCAAAGATCGACTTACGTGTGTGAGTGTTCAATTTAATATTTATTCTTTGAAATTAAGTGATCTAAATTAATTTTAAATTACAAATATATTTACACTCCCTATTTTTACTAACCATGACATAAAAATAAATAATTTAAATATTACAAAAAAAATTACATCCAGGAGCAATTACAATAATAAAAAGCAATTTAAATAAATAGCAAAATAAATAAATAAATAAATAAGCAAAATAGAAATAATAAGCAAAATAAATAAGCAATATAATTGGGTTAGTGAAAATAATAATAGTAATCATAATTTAAAAATAAATGGGGTTAGCAATAAACATGGTTAATAATAATAAACAAAAAGATTATAATAAACAAAATTTTAATGGTTAATAGAAAAATATGAACAATTATTATAAAATTTTAAGTTAAGTATAAATTATAAGATTGATTATGAACGTAATTAAATTAGCAATTTTAAACACATAATAGAAATTATTTTCATGTAAAATTAAAGTATAAACAATTGTAGAATATTTACATATTATAAAAAAATAAATTAAGCATTTTAATTTTTAAACATGTTTATGTACAAAATTTTAAATTATAAACAATTTATGTATTTAATAAAAAATTAAATCAAGAATTTTAATTAAATTATAAATATAATATATACAAATAATAATATAAAAGAAGAAAAGAAAATTAGGGTTTTGAAAAGAAATATATTTTTTAGGGTTTTAGAAAATTAGGGTTTATATGCTTAGAAAATAAATTAGGAGTAATTATTAATTATACAAAATTAAATTATTTTTCTAATGATATTTAATAAAAAAAATGAATTTAGATTATAATAGAGAAAATAATAATATACATTATATATATATTTTTAAATTTATTTAGTTATATTATAAACATATTAATTAAAAATAATAATAAACAAACAAAACAAAAAAATGAAGAAAAAAGAACTTACCATGGCTGGGGTTTGAACCCAGCACCTTTGGCCTGCAATCAACCACACATACCACCAGGCTGTCATGCGCGCAGGTGAAAGGAAAGGGCATCAAATTAGTTTTGTTCCTTCAGCCTGAAAATCAGAAAAATAATGGAAAAAAGCAAAAGGCCTGGGGGGAATCGAACCCAGGACCTCTCAAGCAAACACACATACACGTTACCATTCCTGCTGGATGAGCGCATCTGATAATATAGTGACTATGATGCATAATATATGAAGCTTCATACTTGACCTGAAAAAATATGAAAAATTGTACAAAACCAGGATTCGAACCCCTGCCCTTTAACAACACACGCGCTGGCTTTACCACTGGGACAAGCGTTAGCTTGTGCTATTAAACAGAAACGAAGCATAAAAATATTAAACTCAAATTCAAATTCCAGCTTGCGCGCGCAGGGATCATCTTCAACCTATGGATGTTTGAATTTGCTGCGAAAATTGCTACGAACTTACTTGCGATTTTTCCTGCGTTTAAAAAACCTACGAAATTCATAATACATGATACACATATAATTTTGCCAAATTGATCATGCCAATATGATCAATACAGTTCATTCATGTTATTTATGTCCTTAGAAGGTATTTATATGGGCTAAATCGAAGAACCCCAATTTCAAGCTCAAAACCCTAACATGGCATCTCACGGGTTATTCATGATTTCTTTGATTTCTTTGCCCAGAAACGTTCTACACAACATCATAAACAAGATTAGACAATCAAAATTCATTAAAATGCATTGAATTAGTGCAATCGAAAAAAAATTGTTCATGCTCAAGAATGCTTCGGGTTATGCTATGTGAATGGTTTTGGATGCAACCAAGCATTGATTTCCACTCAATGATGTCCAAGGATCATAGCTGTGTCTTTAGATTACCTTCAAATGCCTTGTTTGATCGAAACCGAATGTGAGTTTTGAGAGGTTTTTTTGGTTTGTGAAACTTACTCTTGGAGGCTGCAAAATCGTGGCTTGTGATTTGTTAAGTGTTCATTATATATGAGTGAGTGAATTAGGTCAAAGACTTCACCAATTTGATGGATATTTGGATCATTTGAAGATTGAAAAAGATTGGTTTTAAAATTTGAATATTCTTGATCTCACCTTGCTATTTTAGGATGATTCTCATTACTCTTGTATCAATCAAGTCTAAATATAATTTAAGACCTTCTAGAAACCAAATCAAATTAAATTTTCATTATTTTATATTTTATTTGAATTTAAAATGATTTTTTAATATAAAAATCATAATAAATAAAAACAAAATGAATAAAATTATGAATAAATCAATTTAATCTCGTGCATGATGTTTTGATATGGATTGGGTCATTATTTGGCAAGCCCATTTGGAAGAAATTGGTTTTAGACATCCATTTTCTTCATAAACCAACCAAAAATTTCCCAACTTTGCAAGGGCACACATCCTTCAATTTTAATGCTATGAGGGTGTTCTTGGACATTTTGGAAAGCCTGAGGAGTCCTCTAACCAACCCTACTGGTTTCATGTCCATATCATTTACCATTCTCAAGTTATGCTATTTTGAAGTTGTTGACTTTTTGTTGACTTTCAAAAGGACCTATAATGTCTTAGCTCATACCTTCCAAATGAAGCATTTTTGGGCTTGGCTTGTGAGACACAAAGTTGTAGAGAATTCAATTTCCTTCAAAATGAGCTTTGGATGGAGACTTGGTGATGAAGCATGTGAAAGTTATGGCTGGTCAAAGTTCAGTTGACTTTTACTGAGGAAACCCTAATTTAGAAACTCCTGATTCTTGATGATCTGGAATCTCCTTGATGAATCATGATCAACCCTTGATCAAATGATGAATTTTACTTCATATACTTGATGTTGGCAAAAAATCATGAAGTTTTACTTTGGTTTGACCACAGTTGACCTCAGTTTGACTTTTTAACTGCTTTGACTGATTTTGACTTATCTGATCATTTGACTGAGCAAACTTTTGAGAAAAGTCTTGAAACTGTCATGGGGATTCTTAGACACATATAAGATGTTATGAAGCTCACTTGAAGTCTTGGAAATTCATTTAGCCTGATTAAAGTCAAAACCCTAGTTTTGGATGCACTGCTTAGGAGGTGCATTGTCTGAGGGAATTGTCAACTCTTCTGACCAGTTGTGAACCTTGTGAACCTTGTGAACAATCATAAAATGTCTTGTGAACCTAATGGGAGGTCTTGTGAACCTTGTGAACCTCATAAAGTGACTTGTAGACTTCATGAACCTCATGAAAGGTCTTGTAAGCATTGTGAATCTTGTGAACCTTGTGAACCTCATAAAGTGACTTGTAGACTTCATGAACCTCATGAAAGGTCTTGTAAGTATTGTGAATCTTGTGAACCTTGTGAACCTTCTTAGCACACAAAGTCTTGTATTGTGAGGGCAAATTTTGGGGTGCAACAGCTGCCCCTGTTCAATTTTCTGAAACCTGAGGGGTTAGATTGGTATATTTGCCAGTCGTGACCTGGAAGGTTGAAGGGGATTGAACACAAAAGCCCAAAAATTTGCACTCACCGGTGCGTAAACTGATATTGATGGTTGGTTTTATATGCTTGAGTGGGCTTAAAGATGCCACTTGGAGAAAAGTTCTTCAGATACATTTCTTGGAGGATAAAGCAGTCCAAAATATGGAAGTAAAATGATCGCTTTCAGGAGGATAAAGCAGTCCTGATGTAGTAATAATAACTTTCAGGAGGATAAAGCAATCCTGAGGTAATAATAAGCTTTCAGGAGGATAAAGCAATCCTGAGGGATGATACGCTTTCAGGAGGATAAAGCAATCCTGACACAGTGATAAGCTTTCAGGAGGATAAAGCAATCCTGAAGGAATAATAAGCTTTCAGGAGGATAAAGCAGTCCTGAGGTAATAATATGATTTCAGGAGGATAAAGCAGTCCTGAGGTAATAATAAACTTTCAGGAGGATAAAGCAGTCCTGACAGTCACAATTTGTTGATGAAGTTTGTTTGCTGGAGAATTAACCTGAAAACAAGGTAGCATTCTGTATGGTAGTATTAGTTTATGTATTATGTATGCATGTATAATATGATGCACCTAAGTAATGTATTATGTATCTATGGATATGTACGTTATGGTATGATGTAAATGATGTATGTATGATATGATACTGCCTGAAGCGTCCGGATATCTTCGTATAACAACTGCTGGCCAGGGAAAATAAATCCCGATTCGTTGTTGAAGAATATGAGGAACTCATTCCCGTCTTGTTTGATAATATATTATACATAACCTTCCATCTGCTGGGGATAGCAAGGTATATATAATCTCCCGTCTGCTGGGGATAGTAAGGTATATATAACCTCCGTCTTCGTTCGTCGTATTCTTATTGGAAGGTAAATTCCCGAATATCCGTATGAGGATAAAAGAGATGGATATAAATTCCAGGGGAGATGTGACTTTATGAAGATGGATTTGCCCTACTGAGGATTTGTGATTGTTTTGTAGAGATGAACCGGCGAAACTTTGTTGAAATCCTTCCCTCGTTCGTCCTTAGTAAATACTATTACTGCATTTTCATGCATTTCTGGTAAACATCAATCATATTAAGCATACATGCATTTCTGGTAAACATCAATCATATTCAAAAACATAATACATTCAAACACAACCAATGGACGTTTCGCTTATGTAAATAGGGTAAAAGTAAATCAGGATTCAAAAAATGGATTTTATTTATATCAAAGAGTGACCTATACATAGGTAAGTTTGTACAAGGAGACATAAACCCTAGTAAGAGGATTTTGTCATAAAATTTTACAAAACAAAGAAAATCATCTATGTGAGAAATAATCCCATTGAGTTTCAATTTTACTATTGCCATTATTTTCAAGTATCTCATCTTCTGCTGTTGAGACGGAAACAATTGGATTGAGCTTTATCTGTTCAAACTTGAGTAAGTAGCACAACTGGTTGCAGTTTCATGGGTGATCCAAACGAGATATAGTCATACGCTTTAATCCCTAACTTTTGCCTGGATTGCCCTTTCAGGTTTTCAATCCACCGGGATACCCTTTTTTGCCCAAGCCGCCTTTTCAGGTTTTCGACTTGCCGGGTGTACATCTTTTTATATATATCCCTAATTTTTGCCCAAACCCTTTTAGTTTGCCGGGATGCCCTTATTTTTGCCTAGGCCTGTCAACCTAGCGGGTCTCTTTTTATGCGTAGTATTTTTTTAACTATATCTGCGTTTACAGGCTGTGGGAAGTCTTCACCATCCATAGTAGTAAGTATCATGGCACCTCCTGAGAACACTGTCCTGACTACAAATGGTCCTTCATATGTTGGAGTCCACTTGCCCCTAGGATCACCCTGTGGTAATATGATACGCTTGATTACCAAGTCACCAGCCTGATATACCTTTGGCTTAACCTTTTTGTTAAAAGCTTTGATCATTCGTTTCTGGTACATCTGGCCATGACAAACTGCTGATAGCCTCTTCTCATCAATCAAATTCATCTGGTCAAGTCGAGTCTGAATCCACTCATCTTCATCCAAGCCTGCATCCTTCATAATTCTTAAGGAGGGAATCTGAACTTCAATGGGCAGAACTGCTTCCATACCATAGACTAAGGAGAATGGGGTTGCCCCTGTTGAAGTACGTATTGTAGTACGATAACCATGAAGAGCAAATGGTAACATCTCATGCCAATCCTTGTAAGTAACAGTCATCTTCTGTACAATCTTCTTAATGTTGTTATTAGCAGCTTCAACTTCCCCATTCATCTTTGGACGATACGGAGAAGAGTTGTGATGCTTAATCTTGAACTGCGTGCAGAGATCAGTAATCATAGTGTTGTTCAGATTAGAGCCATTGTCAGTGATAATCCTTTCAGGGATGCCATACCTACATATGAGATTATTCTTAATGAATTGAGCCACAACAATCTTGGTAACAGATGCAAATGAAGCTGCCTCTACCCACTTCGTGAAGTAATCAATAGCAACCGGGATGAAACGATTCCCGTTAGAAGCAGTAGGCTTGATCTCACCAATCATATCAATGCCCCACATGGCAAAGGGCCAAGGAGCAGTCAACACATTCAATGGTGATGGAGGTATATGTACTTTATCAGCATAAATTTGACACTTGTGACATGTTCTGGAGTGTTGATAGCAATCAGCTTCCATGGTAGACCAATAGTAACCTGTTCTCAATATCTTCTTTGCCATGGTATGACCACTAGAATGAGTGCCAAAGATCCCATCATGCATATCTCCCATAATCTCAATTGCTTCCTTCTTATCCACACAACGAAGCAAAGTTGAATCATGATTGCGCTTATATAGAATCCCATTACTCAAAAAGAACTTAGCAGAGAACCTTCTCAGAAATTTTCTATCTTTGACAGATGCCCCCTCAGGGAACTCCTGAGCTTCAAGATATCTTTTCACTTCATAGAACCAAGGCTTCTCCTCTGCCCCTTCAGTGTCAATCTCATTTCAGTATGCAGGCTTTTCAAATCTATCAATAGTAATCTTGGGAGCTTCATCATCCCAGCTGATCTCAAACATGGATGCCATGGTGGCTAAAGCATCTGCCAACTGATTCTTTCTTCGTGGAATATGTCCAAAGGTAATCTCTTTGAAATGTGGGATCAGAGACAACACATGCTCTCTGTAAGGAATGAGGTTATCATGCTTGGTATCCCAATCTCCTTTGATCTGACTAACTACCAGGGCTGAATCTCCATATACGTCAAGGAACTGAATCTTCATATCAATAGCAGCTTTAATACCCAGGATACATGCCTCATACTCAGCCATGTTATTGGTACAATAGAAACAAAGTCTGGCAGTAATCGGGGTATGACAACCTTCAGGGGAACTAATCACAACACCAACACCATTACCAAGTGCATTAGAGGCACCATCAAAAACCATAGTCCATCGGGATCCTTGTTTAGGTCCGTCATATTGTCCATGTTCTTTGGTAATAATCATAATGTCTTCATCAGGGAACTCAAAACTCATTGACTGGTAATCATCCACTGCTTGATGAGCCAAATGATCAGCAACAACACTTCCCTTGATGGCCTTCTGAGTAGTATACTGTATATCATATTCTGTCAAGATCATTTGCCATCTTGCAATTCTTTCGGAGAGAGCAGGTTTCTCAAATATGTACTTGATTGGATCCATCTTTGAAATCAATAAGGTAGTATGAGTCAACATATACTGTCTTAGTCGGCGAGCAGCCCATGCCAAAGCGCAGCAAGTTTTCTCGAGCAGTGAGTATCTTGTTTCACAGTCGGTAAACTTTTTGCTAAGGTAGTATATTGCCTGCTCTTTTCGACCAGACTCGTCATGTTGTCCCAACACACACCCCATTGAGTTGTCTAACACAGTTAAGTACATAATCAAGGGTCTTCCATCAACTGGTGGCATCAAAATTGGAGGTTCTAGCAGATATCTCTTGATTTCATCAAAGGCAGTCTGGCACTCATCATTCCATTCCATCACCTGATCTTTCTTCAACAACTTGAAGATTGGCTCACAGATGGCAGTTAATTGGGAAATAAATCTTGCAATGTAGTTCAATCGTCCCAAGAAACCTCTAACCTCCTTCTCAGTACGGGGAGCTGGCATCTCTCGTATAGCTTTCACTTTCGCTGGATCTACTTCAATACCTTTTCCACTGACTATGAAACCCAGGAGTTTACCAGACCTAACTCCAAAAGTACACTTGTTTGGGTTCAATCTCAACTTGTATTTCTTCAACCTTTCAAACAACTTATGCAAATGATCAAGATGTTGCTCTTCATTCTGGGACCTGGCTATCATATCATCCACATATACCTCGATCTCATGATGAATCATATCATGAAACAAAGCCACCATAGCACGCTGATATGTTGCCCCTGCATTCTTTAAACCAAATGGCATCACCTTATAACAAAAGGTGCCCCACTGTGTAACAAATGTTGTCTTTTCCATATCTTCAGGTGCCATCTTGATTTGATTGTAACCAGAGAAACCATCCATAAAAGAGAATACCTTATGCTGAGCAGTGTTGTCAACCAGAACATCAATATGAGGAAGTGGAAAGTCATATTTGGGGCTAGCCTTGTTCAAATCTCTGTAGTCCACACACATACGTACCTTACCATCTTTCTTAGGAACCGGTACCACATTTGCAACCCACTGAGGATAAGAAGTCACTGCTAAGAACCCTGCATTGAACTATTTCATTACCTCTGCTTTGATCTTCTCTGACATTTCAGGACGCATACGACGAACCTTCTGCTTCTTTGGACGACAATCTTCTTTTACTAGTAAACGGTGAACCACAATGTCTGTATCCAACCCTGGCATATCTTCATAAGACCAAGCAAAGATCTCCACATAATCATGTAACATCTGAATCAATCTGCTCTTGACACTATCTTCTAATTCAGCCCCTATCTTGACTTCTTTCCTGTTTTCTTCAGTTCCCAAATTCACAACTTCGACTGGCTCTTCATGTGGTTGTATAGCTTTCTTTTCTTGTTGTAACAACCTAGCAAGCTCTACAGGTACTTCACAATCGTCCTCATTTCCGTCTTCAGTTTGATAGATCGGATTCTCGAAATTATAATTGGCAATAGTAGAACTGTTATCAACAGGATCCAAAGTGGATGAGGATCTGCATTTTAGTGATGTGGGTGTGTGTAAGAACACATAGCTGATAAAACAAAAATAAAAGAAAATAAAGACAAGGAACACAATATTTACGAAAACGAAACGTCCACTAATTTTTATTGAATGAAGTATGCAAATGAAATGACAGCCCGTAACAAGCACACCATTGTGCCCCGGGTAAGGCACAAGGCTTAAAAGTTCAATTGTTCAAGAAATTACAAACTTAAAAGCAACAACACAGTAATAGTATTTACTCCTGACTAAAGGAGATATGGATAACATCTTCAGCTTTCCAGTTATTGAGTCCAGCACCCACAGTAGGAAAAATCCAAGCATACATATTGTAGTCTTCATCATAGTCTCCCACAGCATTGATCTGATCTTTCATGACCCCTTGATTGGTGATACGAACAGCGCGAGCACGACGAACAGCCTTCCGGGACTCTGCAGTGAAACCCAAACCAAATTTGTCAGACTTGTATGGGATATCAGGAAGCTGACCCCAAATAGTACAACCACCTTCATCTACCACAGCTCTAGCATCGTTGAGGGAAGCCATTGCCATTGTTGGAGGTACCCTGGTGACCACAGGAACTTTCTTGACAACCGGAGGAGCTACATAATCATTAACAATCCAAGGAACCACTTCAAATGTCTGACACGGAGTTTCAACATATTCACCTTCCATTTCCAGATACTTGAAGGTATTCACATGGCTGACAGAATATTCTTCTTCTCCATATACAGTAACAACCTTTCCTTCCACCAGATATCTTAGCTTCTGATGTAATGTAGAGGTTACAACACCTGCCCCATGGATCCAGGGACGACCAAGCAGACAAGAGTACGAAGGACGAATATCCATCACATAAAATGTAGCATTAAAAATCTGAGAACCAACTTTGATTGGGAGATCAATTTCCCCATGCACTACTCTTCTAGAACCATCAAAAGCCTTCACCACAATACTACTGGGCTTCAGCACAGCATCTTCAGGACTCAACTTATTCAGGACTTCCTTGAGCAACACATTCAGAGAGGAACCATTGTCTATCAATACATGTGACAGGGTAGTGCCCCTGCATTCAATTGAGACATGCAAGGCCCTGTTATGATCCCTCTTGGCAGGGGTCAAATCAGCATCAGAAAACCCTAACCCATTATCATAGGTCAGGTGGGCAACACAATTCTCAAACTGGTCAACAGAAATTGCATTGGGTACATGAGCAGTCTTTAGAAACTTGATCAAAGCTTTGGCGTGAGCCTCAGAACACAACAACAAGGACAACATAGAAATCTTTGAGGGAGTATGCCCCAACTGATCAACAATGTCATAATCACTCTTGCGAATGATTTTCAGTACTTCTTCCATCTGCTTAGAGAGATCATCAGCGGCTGGTACATCAGTATGTATAGGCTCAATAACAGGACCTTTGCCCCGTGCATTGGTGGAGGTAGCAGCTGGAGTAACTGCATTCTTGGAAGCAACTGGAGGAGAGAAGACTCTTCCACTACGTGTGATCTTACCAGATCAAGCAATATTATCAACATCAACAGGCACATCAGCTAAGGGTTCCTGCTTAACACCATGGATATAAACATCAGATCCATAATGCCAAGGCACAGCTTTATCAGACGTATACGGAATAGGACCAGGAGTGGTAATGACCATAGGAGCCACTCTGGCTTCAGCAACAACTTTCACAGGACCTTCAGCAGTAATCTTGATTGGACCTTGATGGGTGATTTTAATAGGTCCCTTTGAAGTGATCCTTACCGGCACTTTGTCAACCATATCAACCTCTTCAGTCTTCTTACCTTTAGTAATATGATCCACCATACTTTCCACAGAGGGTGGTCTCCTTTCAAACACTATGGTGTAATTATTCATGAGACGTTGAATTCCATCCTTCAACCTCCAACAACTATCTGGATTATACTCACAATAGACACAATCTTCACGACAACCCGGAAAGAATCCAGCTTGTACTAACTTCTTCCTGATGACAGACAATGGTGTGGTCAACTCCGCAACTGAATGGATATGTAAATCTTCATCAATGGCATTGACAGTCTTCTCGTGATTTGGCATTGGAGCAGTAATCACATTTGGAGTACCCGGAGGATCAAACTCAATCTCTCCAGCCTCAATCATATCTTGAATTTTGTTCTTCAAGACCCAACAGTTATTAGTATCATGTCCCTGACAGTTTGAATGATATGCACATCGTGCATTGGGATTGTACCTGGGAGAGGTAATATTTGGATTCTGAGGAGCCTCTTTCAGAGTAATAAGTTCAGCCTTCAACAAGTGTTGCAATGCCTGAGCCATTGACATGTTGATCTTAGTGAACTGCCTTCTAGCCCTCTGTTGGTTGCCCTGTGGCTGTTCTGTTGTTGCAGGAGTTGGATTTGAGATATGAACTGCACTCACAGACTGATGCCTTCTGTTACGATCAGGTTGACCATAAACAACATTGGATTCTTTCTTCCCAGTGGAAGGCTTTTTTGCAGCACCTGATGAAGAAGCACCCACTTGGATCTTGCCATTCTTTATACCATTTTCCACTCCCTCGCCTGTCATTATCAACTCAGTGAAGCCAGATGATGAGCTTCCAATGAGATGACTGTAAAACGGACCATTCAGCGTACACATGAACATATCAACCAATTCCCTGTCAGTTAAAGGGGGTTGAACTCTTCCAGCTAAATCTCTCCACTTCTGAGCATACTCTTTGAAACTTTCTTTGGCACCCATAGACATGCTTTGCAACTGCATGCGAGTGGGAGCTAAGTCAGCATTATATTGATACTGCTTATAGAAAGCCTCAGCAAGATCATTCCAATCCCTGATATTGACACTCTCCAACTGATAATACCACTCCAACTGAGCTCCAGATAAGCTCTCTTGAAAAAAATGGATCCACAATTTCTTATCAGCAGTGTGAGGTTGAATTCTTCTGACATAAGACCTCAGATGCAGCTTGGGGCAAGAGACCCCATCATAAACAACAAAGGTAGGAACCTTGAAATCATATGCAATGTTTTCAAGGACCGCAGGATTTAAATTTGCTTAAACAAACAAGAAGGCAAACTTTTATTAGTAATAAATTTGTTTTGCCTCTTGGGCTTACAAAAAAATGAAATGAAATAAGTACAAAAGATGGGGTTTTAAGTCTCCCATGGACGTTTCCTCTTTGTGTTGAGGTATGAGTTGAGATTCCGTTCCTCGTGAAGTTGCTTTGTTAGTTCTAGGATTCTTTCTTGGCTTGCTTTGTAATGAGCCTCAAAAGTATCCCTTTGCTCCTTCAATTGGATTCAGGATCTCTGCAAGTCTTCCATGTCAATAGGCATGTCTGGGTGAAGGATGGTATAAGCAGTATCTCCTTCAGCAACAGGTTCCATGGTAACTGGCTGGATAGTAGGATATGGCATCATGAGAGTCTGAGCACGAGATCGTACCCATCTGAGATAAGCTTCCATATGAATAGTGTACTTAGGCTCCAGAGTCTTGCTGTCAACCTTGTTTACTTTTCCCCAGGCTCGTATGAATCTCTGACGGTAACCTTGAAGATCGTTGTCGTAGTCAAACACAATTCCTTCAATCAACATGTCATGTGGGCCATCACTCCGAGCGTAACCAAACTGTCGTAAAGCTAGAGAGGGGTTGTAGGTGATGCCTCCTCTTATGCCTAGAAGTGGCACATTAGGAAACTCCCCACAACGGTCAATGATAGTGACATTCTCCATAGATCTAGAGCACCAATGGATATCTGAGTGAGAAAGTGACATGATCCTCTTGGACCACCTGAACCCTTGCTCATTCTTCATTACTGAGCGAGGAAGGTGAGAAATAAACCACCTAGATAGCAAAGGTATGCAACACATCAAAGTTCCTCTTGCCCTTGTAGTACGGGTGTGAAGAGAATGTAAGATGTCTCTAAGCAATGTAGGCACTGGATTGTGACTCAGGAATATGTTGATGGCATGAACATCTATGAACTGATCGGGATTGGGGAACAACACTAAGCCATATATCAACAAGGCTAAGATCTCCTCAAAAGCATCATAGCTCATAGCTTTCAAGAACACTTGAGCTTTATCCATTAATACCTTAGCAAGAATACCCTTAACTCCGCTTCTCGTTTCTAGAACAATGTCAGACTTCTTCAAATGTAGAGCTGCAGCAATAACCTCTGGTTTAAGCTCCTTCTCCAATCCTGTGAAGGGTCTTTGATCAAGAACAGGTATACCCAGAAGTTTAGAGAACTCCTCCATGGTTGGAACCAACTGATAGTCAGGGAATGTAAAGCAATGGTGTTTAGGGTCAAAGAACTGAAATAGAACACTCATCATGTCTTCATTGAACCCTGAAGTGACTAGATCCAATAGGTGACCATGTCTCTTGATGAACTGGGAGTGATCAGACACTTGAGAAACTAACTCTTTAAGCTTAGCAGGTATGCCCACAAAGTTGATCCTGATGGTGTTTCTACGAGCAGAAGCTATGACCTGCAACAAAGAACAAAGATAAATCCTTTGGTCCTTGAAATGGTTAGTGAAAATGCTATGCTTATGATTCATGATGATGTCATGATGTTATGTTCAATCACAAACATGTGGCACACACAAACAAGTCACGCAATAGCCCTAGGTTTAAAGGCTTGCATGAGGTTTAAAGGTAAGTACCCTCCCCTGAAGTTAGTTGGTTCATCCTGTCCTATAAAAGTAACCATGTTCTAAGGGATCTCAATATCATTGATCCTTCACAAGGGTGGTTGTTCAGTAGGCAACTTACTTGCCAACCAAAACCCTCCAAGTTTAGAATCTCAATGAGCGTAGTATCGAGTATCAACCAACTTTAGTCTGCACCAAAGCCGGCTATCTCACTACTTTTCTAAAGGCCAAGATGGGATAACTAGGGTTCTAAAAGTTAGTTAGTGTATTGACAACATATGGCAGCCTCATATTATCCTCAACTTGACTTAAGGAACATAAGCACCAACCAAGAAGTCACACTAACTATGGCCACCAGATCAACCATATCGGTATACGCCGTACAGTTTCCTTGGTCTATTGCCATTTACCTAAGGTACACTAGATCCGGGTTAGGATCTTTCACACATAAGAGCCCAACAAGATAATATAAAGCAAACAAGGCAAACAATTTAAAGTGATCTAATTCCTAAGGGTACCCCTCTTTAATATTAAGTCCCCAGCAGAGTCGCCAGTTCTGTAACACGGTGGGAAAACTGACTTTAGTTATGTTGCGGATAGCAAGAGTCGCCACCGACTTTTATTTAATCCAAAGGAAAGGCATAAAAGAACAGGAAAGACCTTTTAAAAAGATTTTTGGGTCCGGGGGGTAAGTTATGTAAAGGGAAGGTGTTAGCACCCTTTACATCCATGGTTATCCATGGGCTCTTAGTTACTTAGCTCACTTTAAATTGTTTTTTGAAAATGTGAAGTGTGTGAATAGAAATTTTCATAAGAGTTTGATAATGATCCATGTACGGATGCGTAAAAAACTTGTGTTTGAAAATTGTTTGAAAGTGTGAAGTGTTTGAAATTGTTTTTGAAGAGTGAGCAAGTAACTATGAGGAACCTACCCTAATTTTTAAGTCTTTTCTGTTCTTGAATCCTTTAAGTGGTAAGACTATCCCTATTATTAAGGAATAGGTAGTCATTACCTTGGATGTATGAGGGACATATGAGAGGGACATCTGTTTATGTAGGCAACTGTGGGGTGTATTAAGCATTTTTGGAGGGACTGTCATCATTATTCGAAAGGGACAAGATCATTACGAAGGCAACCGTTTAAGGGACTTGATCTTTTGATTGTTAAGGGACTAGATGACTTTTCTTTTAAGGGACTTTTTGCATTATACACCCTACTTAACCTTATGATTAGGCAACAATGAGAGGTAACCCTAGAAAGTGAGATGGCGATCAAAGATCGACTTACGTGTGTGAGTGTTCAATTTAATATTTATTCTTTGAAATTAAGTGATCTAAATTAATTTTAAATTACAAATATATTTACACTCCCTATTTTTACTAACCATGACATAAAAATAAATAATTTAAATATTACAAAAAAAATTACATCCAGGAGCAATTACAATAATAAAAAGCAATTTAAATAAATAGCAAAATAAATAAATAAATAAATAAGAAAAATAGAAATAATAAGCAAAATAAATAAGCAATATAATTGGGTTAGTGAAAATAATAATAGTAATCATAATTTAAAAATAAATGGGGTTAGCAATAAACATGGTTAATAATAATAAACAAAAAGATTATAATAAACAAAATTTTAATGGTTAATAGAAAAATATGAACAATTATTATAAAATTTTAAGTTAAGTATAAATTATAAGATTGATTATGAACGTAATTAAATTAGCAATTTTAAACACATAATAGAAATTATTTTCATGTAAAATTAAAGTATAAACAATTGTAGAATATTTACATATTATAAAAAAATAAATTAAGCATTTTAATTTTTAAACATGTTTATGTACAAAATTTTAAATTATAAACAATTTATGTATTTAATAAAAAATTAAATCAAGAATTTTAATTAAATTATAAATATAATATATACAAATAATAATATAAAAGAAGAAAAGAAAATTAGGGTTTTGAAAAGAAATATATTTTTTAGGGTTTTAGAAAATTAGGGTTTATATGCTTAGAAAATAAATTAGGAGTAATTATTAATTATACAAAATTAAATTATTTTTCTAATGATATTTAATAAAAAAAATGAATTTAGATTATAATAGAGAAAATAATAATATACATTATATATATATTTTTAAATTTATTTAGTTATATTATAAACATATTAATTAAAAATAATAATAAACAAACAAAACAAAAAAAATGAAGAAAAAAGAACTTACCATGGCTGGGGTTTGAACCCAGCACCTTTGGCCTGCAATCAACCACACATACCACCAGGCTGTCATGCGCGCAGGTGAAAGGAAAGGGCATCAAATTAGTTTTGTTCCTTCAGCCTGAAAATCAGAAAAATAATGGAAAAAAGCAAAAGGCCTGGGGGGGAATCGAACCCAGGACCTCTCAAGCAAACACACATACACGTTACCATTCCTGCTGGATGAGCGCATATGATAATATAGTGACTATGATGCATAATATATGAAGCTTCATACTTGACCTGAAAAAATATGAAAAATTGTACAAAACCAGGATTCGAACCCCTGCCCTTTAACAACACACGCGCTGGCTTTACCACTGGGACAAACGTTAGCTTGTGCTATTAAACAAAAACGAAGCATAAAAATATTAAACTCAAATTCAAATTCCAGCTTGCGCGCGCAGGGATCATCTTCAACCTCTGGATGTTTGAATTTGCTGCGAAAATAGCTACGAACTTACCTGCGATTTTTCCTGCGTTTAAAAAACCTACGAAATTCATAATACATGATACACGTATAATTTTGCCAAATTGATCATGCCAATATGATCAATACAGTTCATTCATGTTATTTATGTCCTTAGAAGGTATTTATATGGGCTAAATCGAAGAACCCCAATTTCAAGCTCAAAACCCTAACATGGCATCTCACGGGTTATTCATGATTTCTTTGATTTCTTTGCCCAGAAACGTTCTACACAACATCATAAACAAGATTAGACAATCAAAATTCATTAAAATGCATTGAATTAGTGCAATCGAAAAAAAATTGTTCATGCTCAAGAATGCTTCGGGTTATGCTATGTGAATGGTTTTGGATGCAACCAAGCATTGATTTCCACTCAATGATGTCCAAGGATCATAGTTGTGTCTTTAGATTACCTTCAAATGCCTTGTTTGATCGAAACCGAATGTGAGTTTTGAGAGGTTTTTTTGGTTTGTGAAACTTACTCTTGGAGGCTGCAAAATCGTGGCTTGTGATTTGTTAAATGTTCATTATATATGAGTGAGTGAATTAGGTCAAAGACTTCACCAATTTGATGGATATTTGGATCATTTGAATATTGAAAAAGATTGGTTTTAAAATTTGAATATTCTTGATCTCACCTTGCTATTTTAGGATGATTCTCATTACTCTTGTATCAATCAAGTCTAAATATAATTTAAGACCTTCTAGAAACCAAATCAAATTAAATTTTCATTATTTTATATTTTATTTGAATTTAAAATGATTTTTTAATATAAAAATCATAATAAATAAAAACAAAATGAATAAAATTATGAATAAATCAATTTAATTTCGTGCATGATGTTTTGATATGGATTGGGTCATTATTTGGCAAGCCCATTTGGAAGAAATTGGTTTTAGACCTCCATTTTCTTCATAAACCAACCAAAAATTTCCCAACTTTGCAAGGGCACACATCCTTCAGTTTTAATGCTATGGGGGTGTTCTTGGACATTTTGGAAAGCTTGAGGAGTCCTCTAACCAACCCTACTGGTTTCATGTCCATATCATTTACCATTCTCAAGTTATGCTCTTTTGAAGTTGTTGACTTTTTGTTGACTTTCAAAAGGACCTATAATGTCTTAGCTCATACCTTCCAAATGAAGCATTTTTGGGCTACGCTTGTGAGACACAAAGTTGTAGAGAATTCAATTTCCTTCAAAATGAGCTTTGGATGGAGACTTGGTGATGAAGCATGTGAAAGTTATGGCTGGTCAAAGTTCAGTTGACTTTTACTAAGGAAACCCTAATTTAGAAACTCCTGATTCTTGATGATCTGGAATCTCCTTGATGAATCATGATCAACCCTTGATCAAATGATGAATTTTACTTCATATACTTGATATTGGCAAAAAATCATGAAGTTTGACTTTGGTTTGACCACAGTTGACCTCAGTTTGACTTTTTAACTGCTTTGACTGATTTTGACTTATCTGATCATCTGACTGAGCAAACTTTTGAGAAAAGTCTTGAAACTTGTCATGGGGATTCTTAGACACATATAAGATGTTATGAAGCTCACTTGAAGTCTTGGAAATTCATTTAGCCTGATTAAAGTCAAAACCCTAGTTTTGGATGCACTGCTTAGGAGGTGCATTGTCTGAGGGAATTGTCAACTCTTCTGACCAGTTGTGAACCTTGTGAACCTTGTGAACAATCATAAAATGTCTTTTGAACCTCATGGGAGGTCTTGTGAACCTTGTGAACCTTATGAACCTCATAAAGTGACTTGTAGACTTCATGAACCTCATGAAAGGTCTTGTAAGCATTGTGAATCTTGTGAACCTTGTGAACCTCATAAAGTGACTTGTAGACTTCATGAACCTCATGAAAGGTCTTGTAAGTATTGTGAATCTTGTGAACCTTGTGAACCTTCTTAGCACACAAAGTCTTGTATTGTGAGGGCAAATTTTGGGGTGCAACAGTCCATAACGAAGAAAGTAGTTTTAAAGGTTTGTGGGCCAGTCATCAATGTAGATCAATCTCTCCAAGCACTGATCTTTTAGAGCCATCAAATGCTCTCACCACCAAGTTACTTAGACGTAATTCCAAACCATCATATTCCAGCTTCACCAAGGCTTTCTTCGGGAGTTCATTGAGCGAGGACCCAGTGTCTACCAGCACATGAGAAAGAACAACACATTTGCATTCTAAGGTGATATGTAAAGCCTTATTATGATTGCATCCCTCCATCGTTAAATCAGCATCTGTGAAGCCCAGTTCATGACTGGTGTTAACATTTGCAACCACTGTTTCCAGCTGATTAACCGTAATCTCTTCCGGTACGTAGACTGCGTGCAGGACTCTCAACAGTGCATTCAATTGGGCTTCGGAACACATTAGCAATGATAATATAGAGATTTTGGAGGGTGTCTGATGAAGCTGGTCCACCACTTTGTAATCACTTTTTTTGTGTGCCCTGAAAATTCTCATCTTGCTTTCTGAAGAAAGTTGATTCTGACCGATGCTTTAACCATTCGAAGTTTCCCATGTTGTAAGTGATACCGACGAATTCAGAATGCAGTTGTTCGCTTATTCCCTAATTTTGCGTGGATCGCCCTTTCAGGTTTTCAATCCACCGGGATACCCATTTTTGCCTGAGCTGTCCAATGAGGCTTTTCAACTCAGCGGGTGTACATTTTTCCCCCTTATTTTTGCCCGACTCTTTTATTCTGTTTTTGACTCGCCGGGATGCCCTATTTTTGCCTGGACTTACATTCTGTTTTTATGTCAAGCGGGTCATTTTATGCGAAGTATTTTTTAACTGCATCTGAATTCACAGGAGACAGGAAATCTTCACCATCCATAGTAGTGAGCATCAGTGCTCCACCGGAGAAAACCTTCTTTACTAAGAATGGACCATCATAATTCGGAGTCCACTTGCCCCTGTGGTCTGTATGAGGTGGAAGGAGTCTTTTCAGCACAAGATTTCCTACTTGGTATTCTCGAAGCCTGACTTTCTGATCGAAGGCTTTCTTCATTCTCTTCTGATATAACTGTCCATGACAGATTGCAGCTAATCTCTTCTCTTCGATCAGATTCAGTTGATTGTACCGAGAACGGACCCATTCTGCTTCATTCAACTTGACATCCATCAATACCCGTAAAGAGGGTAATTCAACTTTAACAGGTAGGACTGCCTCCATACCATACACAAGCTGATACAGTGTTTCCCCAGTGGATGTTCTGATTGAGGTACGGTACCCATGCAAGGAAAATGGTAGCATCTCATGCCAGTCTTTGAAAGTAACCACCATCTTTTGCACAATCTTCTTGATATTTTTGTTAGTTGCCTCAACAGCGTCATTCATCTTTGGTCTGTAAGGAGAAGAGTTGTGGTGTTGAATCTTGAAGTCCTGGCACAGTTCTGCCATCATTTTATTGTTCAAGTTGGAACCATTATCAGTAATGATTCGCTCGGGAACTCCATACCGAGAGATGATGTCTCTTTTCAGAAATATGGTTACCACTTATCTGGTGACGTTTGCATACGAAGCTGCTTCAACCCATTTGGTGAAGTAATCAATGGCTACCAGGATGAATTTGTGGCCATTTGAAGCAGTCGGTTCAATTTTTCCAATCATGTCAATGCCCCACATGGCAAAGGGCCAAGGTGAAGACATCACATTCAAAGGATTTGGAGGCACATGCACCTTATATGCATAAATCTGGCATTTTTGGCACTTTCTGGCGTAGGCACAACAGTCTGCATCCATTGTGATCCAGTAGTATCCTGATCTTAACAACTACTTAGCCATTGCATGTCCTCCAGCATGGGTACCGAAAGATCCTTCATGCACCTCCTGCATCAACAAATCTGCCTCTTTCTTATCAACACATCTGAGAAGTACCATGTCAAAGTTTCTCTTGTACAAGGAGCCATCAATATTCAGGAAGAAACTACCAGCTAGCCTTCTTAATGTCTTCTTATCATTGGATGATGCCCCAAGTGGGTATGTTTGATCCTCTAAGAAGCATTTGATGTCATGGAACCAAGGCTTGTCATCTTTAGCAATGTCTACAGAGAATACGTATGCTGGTCTGTCAAGTCTGGACACTGAAATTCGAGGCACAAAGTTGGCAGCTTGAACTTTGATCATGGAGGAAATGGTAGCCAGAGCATCTGCAAACTGATTTTCATCTCGACGGATATACTTAAGTTTGACTGTAGTGAAGAAAGTCAGTAATCTCCTCGTGTAGTCTCTGTATGGAATCAAATGCTCTTGGTGGGTGTACCATTTGCCGTTGGTCTGATTGATTACCAGAGCTGAATCTCCGAATACAGTTAAAGTCTTGATCCTGAGGTCAATGGCTTCCTCAAGACCCATGATACAAGCTTCATATTCATCTTTGTTGTTAGTGCAGTTAAAGGTGAGTTTTGTCGAGAAAGGCATGTGAACTCCCTTAGGTGTAATGAGCACTGCACCAACTCCACGACCATTCATGTTAACAGCCCCATCCAACATCATTGTCCATTCTTCTTCTAGGCCATGCCCTTCAGTGTGAACAGGATCTTCATGATCTTTTGCTTTTAGGAACATGATGTCTTCATCAGGGAAGTCAAATCTCATTGGCTGGTAATCATCAATGGGTTGCTCAGCAAGATAGTCGGACAGTACACTGCCTTTGATGGCTTTTTGAGATGTGTACTGAATGTCAAATTCTGTCAGAATCATTTGCCATCTTGCAACCCTTCCGGTAAGTGATGGCTTCTCAAATATGTACTTGACTGGATCCATCTTTAAGATCAACAAGGTAGTGTGGGTCAACATATACTGCCTTAGTCGGCGAGCAGCCCATGCTAAAGCACAACAAGTTTTCTCGAGCAGTGAATAATGTTGTTCATAGTCGGTAAACGTTTTGCTTAGGTAGTATATTGCATACTCTTTTCGACCAGACTCGTCATGCTGGCCCAACACACACCCCATTGATCCTTCTAATACTGTCAAGTACATTATTAGAGGTCTTCCTTCAACTGGAGGCATAAGGATTGGAGGTTCTTGTAAGTACTCCTTGATTTTGTCAAAAGCCTTCTGGCGGTCTTCATTCCACCTGACCGCTTGTTCTTTCCTTAACAATTTGAACAGGGGCTCACAGGTTGCAGTAAGGTGAGATATGAACCGTGCTATGTAGTTCAATCTACCTATAAACCCCCAAACTTCCTTTTCAGTCGTAGGTGCAGGCATCTCCTGAATGGCTTTGACTTTGTCAGGGTCAACTTCAATTCCTTTTTCACTTACAATGAAACCCAGCAGTTTATCGGAACGTACCCCGAATGTGCATTTGTTGGGGTTTAGCTTCAGCTGATACTTTCTCAGACGCTTGAACAACTTCAACAGATTTACCAGATGGTCTTTTTCTGTGAGGGACTTGGCAATCATGTCATCCACATAACATTCAATTTCTTTGTGGATCGTCGTGGAATAATGTTACCATAGCTCGTTGATAAGTGGCACCAGCATTCTTCAGTCCAAATGGCATTACCTTATAACAGAATGTGCCCCAGGGCGTGATGAAAGTTGTCTTCTCCATGTCTTCAGGTGACATCTTGATCTGATTATATCCTGAAAATCCATCCATGAAGGAGAATACCGAGAACTGAGCCGTGTTGTCGACCAATGCATCAATGTGAGGTAATAGGAAGTCATCTTTCGGGCTAGCTCTGTTCAGATCCCGGTAATCTACACACATCCGTACTTTGCCATCCTTCTTAGGCACTGGTACAATGTTAGCAACCCACGGTGGGTAACTAGTTACAGCAAGGAAACCGGCGTCCCACTGTTTTTGCACCTCTTATTTTATCTTCATGGCCATATCTGGACGAGTACGACGTAGCTTATGTTTTACTGGAGGATAGTCTTCTTTTAGTGGCAGCTTGTGCATAACAATGTCGGTATCCAGACCTGGCATGTCTTGGTAGGACCAAGCAAAGACATCAACATACTCTTGCAGCATGTCAATAAGTTGTTCCTTCACTGAATCTTGCAGAAGGGCCCCGATCTTCACTTCTTTCAAGTCTTCTTCGGTACCAAGATTGAATGCCTCAACTTCCTCCTGATGAGGAGTGATAACCTTCTCCTCTTGCCTTAACAATCTGGCTAGTTCTTCAGGTAGCTCATAATCTTCTTCAACCCCTTCATCGACTTGATTAATCGGATTGTCGAAGTCATACGAAGTCATAGCAGTGTCGTTGTCGGTGCAGTCTGGAGGGCACTCTCTGCAAGGGTTTAGATTGATTCATTTTAGTGATCAGTTTTACCTTGTTTAGAAAAAGTGAAAAAGAAGTCATTATTTTGAAAACATTGCCATTTTATTGTTTTGTACCAAAAATGAAAAATGAAAAATAGTGAGCGAAAAAGAGAGACTCGTTTGCAAAAGATGTCATGATATTCATTAATTGATCGTTTTCACAAAATACAAGATGGCCCGATTACAAAATGAGTCCTGACATCTTGGGCAAGATCTAGGACTTGATGCATGCTTAAAAGACAAGAAATAATAATTACTCTGCAGGAGTAACTCTTATAATTTCCTGGGAAGACCAGTTAGAGACTTGGTTCCCCGGGATCTTTGGACGTATCCAGCTTTCCAGGTTGCGTTCGTCTTCTTCCTCGTCTTCCAGACTGTTCACAGCATCCGGGGTAAGCATTCACCCGCTGACAAATTTGGGCTCCGTTGCATCCTCTGGTTGATCTTGTCGAGTTGGTTTGTAACCCAACCCGAATCTGTCTTCTTTCTTTTCTACTAGCAGCAGCTTGCCTCAGCCTTGAGCGGTAACCTCCTCAACAACCTTCCGAGCTTGCTGATATGACATGATGGAAGTTCCAGACACAACAGTTGCTTCATTGATGTTGAGGGCCTCAAACCCCTAACTCATAGTCTCATGGATCTCCCCATCCATCTCTATATACTTGTAAGTAGACAGCTGGCTAACAAAGATGTCCTCGTCCCCACAGATTGTGATGATCTGGCCTTCCCACTCAAATTTTAATTTCTGGTGAAGGGTAGATCTAACAGCGCCAACGACATGAATCCAGGGTCTACCCAACAAATAGCTGTAGGCCGGCTGTATGTCCATCACGAAGAAAGTAGTTTTAAAGGTTTGTGGGCCAATCATCACAGGTAGATCAATCTATCCAAGCACTGATCTCTTAGAGCCATCAAATGCTCTCACCACCAAGTTACTTAGACGTAATGCCAAACCATCATATTCCAGCTTCACCAAGGCTTTCTTCGGGAGGACATTGAGCGAGGACCCAGTGTCTACCAGCACATGAGAAAGAACAACACCTTTGCATTCTAAGGTGATATGTAAAGCCTTGTTATGATGGAATCCCTCCGTCGTTAAATCAACATCTGTGAAGCCCAGTTCATGACTGGTGTTAACATTTGCAACCACTGTTTCCAGCTAATTAACCTTAATCTCATCCGGTACGTAGGTTGCATGCAGGACTCTCAACAGTGCATTCCTATGGGCTTCGGAACACATTAGCAATGATAATATAGAGATTTTGGAAGGTGTCTGATGAAGCTGGTCCACCACTTTGTAATCAGTCTTTTTGATTTTTCTCATGAACTCGTCCACCTCTTGTTCAAAAGACGTCTTCGGAGTTTCTTTAACAGTCGGCTCTTCAAGCACCACATTCTTCCCTTTTGTCTTAGCAGCAGCTTCTACTTCAGCATTGGGTCTCGGTGTTTGTGAGGCAAAAAGGCGTCTGCTTCTGGTGAAGCCTCCGCCTCCCCCAACATTGTCAACTTGTGGTGAAGAGGTTGATGAATCTAGAGTGATCTTCTTTCCGTCGCAGTAGAGATCAGAGCCGTAGTGCCAAGGTATGACATTACTGCTTTCATAAGGAACGGGTCCAGGTACCGTAATGGTGACCGGACTGATTGCCGCAGCGGAAGGAACTGTGATGGTATGCGGGTCGTAGTAGATTGTGACTGGAGATCTGACAGGAGGTGTTGTAGTTTGTTGTTGGAAATTGTTGTTGGGATGAACGTTTGCTGGGTCATAATAGATCGTGACCGTTGAGACATCTTCATTAGTGTTTGCTGGTGTTGTAGGCATTTCCGTTGATAAAATGGGTGTTGATGTTGTAGAAGTAAATGTTGCTGAACTCTGATCTGTTTAAATAATGGATGGAGTGATTGCTGGAGTTGTGGATGAATCAGTGGGAATGATAGTTGTTGCTGTTGTAGGAGGATCTATTGTTGCTGGAGAAAGAATTGTTGAGTTTGTAGGAGAATCCATTGTTGCTGAAGAAAGAGTTGTTGATGCCGAAGGAGCCGTTGTGGTAATTTGCAAAATCCCATCTCTGATAAGGCCATCTATTCCAAACCTTAGCCTCTCACAACCATTAATAACAGTCATGCATGATTCGCAGCAGGCCTCACAGCCCGGGAACTCCTGGCATCTCAGGAGTTGAGCTTTGACTTCTGCCAACGATGTTTGAATCTGTTCAACATTGTCAATCAGTGCAGATGGTTGATCCTCTTCTATGGTATTAATCATGGGCCCACCATTATTAGCCATAGGATTTCTGTTAACATTCGGAGGAGGTGCGAAATTGAGGGCCTTGGAATCGACCAGATCTTGAACCTTCATTTGCAAGGCTCTACATTTCTCGGTATTGTGAACAGGTGCGTTGGAGTGAAAGGCACACCTGGCATTAGCATCATAATTCTTCGGGAGATTGAGAGGATCTGGTGGAGCCAACGTCCTTAACTCAACCAGGTTAAGCTTCAGGAGTTGTGGTAGTAAAGCAGCATAAGGCATAGGAATGGGGTCAATCACCCTATTTGCTTGAGATGGCCTTTGTTGAAAAGGGCGTTGTTGTTGGTTGTTGTTGTTATTGTTGTACGTTCTTTGTTGTGGAAAATGAGATTGTTGCTGATAGTGATGTTGTTGTTGCTGTTGTTGAGGAAAAAGTGGTTGCTGTGGAGCTGGAGCCGGGATGGTAACGGCTGCTATTGATCTATGAGAATACTAGGGTCTGCCCCTGCCAGTATGGATAGCATTTGTTTCACCTGCCCTTCAGGGTCCTGAGAAAGGCTTTCTGTAGTTGTTGGAAGAGCTTGCACCATTGTCATAGATTTTTCCCATCTTCAAAAGACTCTCAATCCTCTCACCAGCTATAACTACATCGGCAAAACTGGTGGAAGAGAAAGCAGCAAGTCTATCAATATAAGTTCCCTGCAAGGTGTTCATAAACATGTCAGCCATTTCTCTTTCATACATGGGTGGCTGGACAGCAGCAGCAAGCTGTCTCCACCTCTGAGCATAATCCCGAAAGCTTTCCCTTGAAGACTGAGACATGCCCATTAGAAGAGTTCTATTGGGGGCCATGTCTAGGTTCTACTGGTATTTCCGAATGAAGGCTTCGGCCAAGTCTTTCCAACATCTTATAGTGGCCCTCGTCAGATGCGAATACCATTTTCTTGATGCTCCAGTCAGTCTGTCCTCAAAATAGAACATCCATAACTTCTCGTCCATGGTATAAGCCTTGAGTCTCCCTAAGAAGGACTGCAGATGAGTACGCGGACAGGAGGTAGCATTGTATTTTTCAAAGCATGGGGGTTTGAATTTGTGGGGAATCCTCACCCCATCTACCAGCCCCATATCCATTACGTCAAAGCCTAAAGAATTATAGGATTCCAAAGATCTTAGCTTTTCAGCAATCTCATCCAGTCTTCGGTCATACACCTCATCCCCAGCCCCAATAACTGTGAACTGCTCCTCCTGAGGATCTTCTTGCAAGATCCTGCCTGCAGCAGTGTTTCCTTGAATATTCCTTGGGATATTAACATCTGGGTTCAAATGGGGCTCAAACTCTGGTGGGTCGATATGAGGCTGCCCTCGTTCATTATTGCTGGTTCCTCTTGTTCCAGGGTGGGGCTCTTCAGGTGTCTACCTTTCTACCAGCTCTCTCAGCCTTTCCTGGCTCTGAGCTAAGCCAGTCATCACATCCATAAACTTGGTCATTTGGTTTCTCATTTCAACCCTTTCGTTTGCCATTTGATTTCTTACTTCATTCAGGTCCTGCTGCACCTGATCCATTTGAATGCCTGGAAGGTTGTTTCGCGTTGTGTACCGGTGTATGCGGTTGACAAGGAACACTCTGCGACGAGCAATGTTTCCTGAAACCACAACAAAGTGAGAAACAAAATAATAAACAAAAACCTACAAAACAAAGAAAATGTTAGTATACAATGCAATATGCTTATTTGTCTTCCAAGGTATCCGGTTTGGTTCTTTTGGTTTTGACCTTTCCAGACCTCGAGGAAATGCTTGATGATGTTGAGAGAAAGCCCACAAAAATAAAACAAACTGATATATTACAAATGATGGAAATACATAGTTTGTTTACAATACATGCCCATGGTGGGTCAAAAAATACAACAACCAAAAGAAAAAGTACATCAAAAGGAAAGAAATACAAGCAAAAGGAATCAGACATCTAATCCAAAGTCATCCTCCCTGACTTCCTTCAGGAGGGCCTCCGTCACTGGACCAGTCGGGTGCTCTATAATAGTCCTAATGAGGAGATTCCTGGTAGCAATGGCATTAGTCAGCTTCTTATGCCTGTCCTGATCCTTTGATCTCTTTAACCCCGCCCGGAGTTTCAATTCTGATATCTTCTTCTGAGCTGCCAACAAAGCTTCCTGCTGCTTCTTCTTATTGGCCTCCAGCTGCACAATCTTGGCCTGGGTCCTCTGGTCTTCTTGTGCACGGGCTTCGGTGATCCAGATCTACCTAGCCTGGCTCTCCTCCAGGTAATGCTCAACCCTAGCTTTCTGAATCTTGGCCTCCTTACAGACATTCTTCAAAACCAACTCTCCTGCTCTTGCTTTCCTTATGTAGTCATTTGTCCTTTCAATCTTGGTCAGATGCTCAGTCTTGAGTCTTTCCAATCTCTCAATGTCCAGAAGACCGTCATTTCTCTCCCAGAGAGTTTTCTTCAGGGCTTCAGATAGCTGATTATTCCTCTCTTTTAGCTTTTCAAATTCCTCCAGGCTAACAGTTGCTGCAGGCTGTACTGTAGAAGGTCCAGGTGTGTCTTCCAAGGTGAAAGGCATCCTGGTGATCTGAGCTCTAGTACGGGACCAGTCAAAGTACTGGGTTGAAGCAATATTGTTGCACCTTCCAAGGATGGCTGTCCCTTTGGTCTGAATGTTGTCCCAAGCCCAGACAGCTTGCCTGACAACAGCAGAGCCAGATTGGATCTCACAATATAGGGTCTCAGCTAAATCTTGCCCTCTGGGAGGGTGAACCAAGGCATATCCCAATTGTCTCTTAAACAGTAGAGGGTTGTAGTTGATGCAACCTTTTACTCCTATTAGAGGCACATTAGGGTATTGCCCGCATCTGGTAATAATATCCTTGCCTTTGGTGCTCTGAGTGCACCATCTGATATCATCTGATGTTAAGGCAATGAACCTCTTGGCCCAATTCTTCTGCTGATGGGGGTTTAAGAAGGCATCTGATTTAGGCAAGTGTTTGAGCAGCCAAGAGTATAACAGTGGAGCACAACATCTGACAAGCTTCCCTCTCTGCTTTTCATTTCTCTGATGGATGGAGTAGTAAAAATTCCCTAGCAATGTAGGCACTGGGTTCCTCAGCAGGAACAAGTGGATGGCATTCTTACTCACAAATTTGGGCTCATCTACAAACAATATAGCCTCATATATGCTGAGGGATAAAAGTGCACAGACTGCCTTCCATTCTCCCACTGCAGCCTTCAGGATGGCCTGAGAAATCAAGAAGTCCAGATGTAAGCCCGAAATCCCAGCTTTTGTTGTCATGTTTTGCTCAATAAGGGCAGGCTCCAAATGCACTGCCTTAGCTATCTCTTCACTTCTGGGAGCAGTCATCTCTGGGTTGAAGGGGATCCCTCTTCTGATAGGAACTCCAATCAACAAGGAAAACTCTTCCAATAGAGGCCTTATCTGGAAATCAGGAAAGGGGAAGCATCTGAGTAGAGGGTCATAAAACTGCAAGCATGTGTGGATCATACTCCTCTGAGATGAATCAAGATCCATAACCATGTCCAAGATACCCCCATATTGCTCTCTAAATAGTGGGATGCGGTCAGGTGTGATAAGTGACTGGACCTGCTTGATACCAGTCAATATAGGCTCAAAGAAGTGATAAGATATGTTGCTTTTCCTTGGAACATCCATGAGTGCTGATGAAGAAGCTGAAGTCAAATGCTGATGAAGATCACATACGGAGAAGATGGAGGTAAGTCTCTGATAGACTGATGCAGGTGTTGAAGGAGATAGCTGAAACAAATGCTGAAGATGATAACTGAAGCAGAGGTCTAAGCAGTAGAAGGGGTCAAAACCAAACCAAATATGATATGATGGATACCATGAAAAACAAATAAACAAATGTATATGATGCAATGACGATATATGCAAATGATATGCAAGGGTTTGTGATCAAGAGCTGGATCTGATTATCTGTCTTGGTATAAGGTCCATGTATGTTCAAAGGTCCGGATAGAGGATCAGAAATCCAGAAACCAGGGTGGGGGACTCAAATAAAGAGTCAGATGTCCAGGGTTAATCACAAGAACTGTCCAAAGTGAAGTATTATTAAACAATACAGTAACAGGGAATGATGTGGCCAAGGGTTCCTGCAAACCTGTAAACAACCCAACCCCCTCACATGTAATGTTTTAGAACAAGGATCCTCAGACTTGGATCAGTTATGAGAAGTGTAAAAACTTTTAACCCGGAGGTACAGTGTTTACAATAACCATAAAAGATCCTCCTCTAATTCACCCCAGATTCTGAAGGTCAAAATAAAGGTCATCCAGACTTAGCAGGCTTCCCAGATAGCCCTAGCACTACAGGAAATCTGTAGCACAGAGTTCTCAAGAAGAAACCCACATCTGAATCGTGTTTCATATTCCCGCACTAGACCGAAATGGAATGGGAGAGAACATGAACCACTCTAGCCTAGGTGTCACTCAGGTCCCAGGTATAGGACCTTAATCACTCAGTGAAACCCCACCCACCAAAACAGAAGCCAGATCCAACAATGATAATGACAGTATGATGTATAAAAAACTGTAACGAAAGCAGTAAATAAAACTGTACATAAGGCAATAAATAAAGCAAATAAACAAGCACAATTAACACATAGCACCCCAGTAAACACAAATCAAACAAGCGCTAGGAGGAACCCACAAAAAGAACCAGAAGCCCTGGTTGTAGTATAAGGGTCCCCAGCAGAGTCGCTAAGTTGTCGCTCCTACCAAATGACACCTGGTCAGATAGGGTACGAACGCGAACGGTCGGCGAAAGGAGAACATGAAGATGAACTGAAAAGAGTCGCCATCTAGGCATTTTTATCCCGAAGGAAAGGTAATGCAGCATAAACCTAGGAAGAAATGGATAAGACGGTCGCGAACCAGAGAAACTGAGAAAGGGGGTTGGTTACAACCTGGGAAGGTATTAGCACCCAGATTGTCCGTTGTACTCGACGGGATCCATGCTTGAAAGTTTGTGCTTAAAGGGGTAGTGTCAGTGCTATCTGTGTGCAAAAGCCGTAAAAGAATGTACAAGTGTCAGTGTAAGAAAGTGAAGTGAAGAAAAGGAGTGTCAGTGTAAGAAAAGAGTGCAATGCTCAAGACAATGAGGCTTAAAAGAATAATGCTAGAAGAGGGGGAATATACAGAGACTTTTGTTCGATAACAGTTAAGTTATGCCTACGTATCCTCTCGTGCAATGAGGAAGTCAGAACACCGTAGTTCGACTCAAAGAGACTGAAAGATAAATTGACTTGTGAACTGCTTGCTTGCCTATGCTCAAGTGTATGACCTGTCTGGCTCAGGTGCAAACTGTCTTGCATTAGGAGGAATAAGCGAGTTCTCGTTTATGAGTGAATGAGGTGAGAAAAGAATCCCGAAGGAGACGATTATTGTTTGTTTTTGGTATTTTTAATCTTTTATTGCTTTTTGGAGTTTGTCATAAGAAAATGAGCTTAAGCCTAAACCAAGGGTTAGTAAACTCATCACATCTTCCCTCTGATTAGGGGTAATGAGAATACTTTAAATATGAAGTAAGCACCTCACACTTAATCACCATGATGTAGGATTAAGATCATTAACCTGCTTGTAATTATTTAGATGTTTTTTTGGAGTTTTTGTTTAGTGTTAAGTAATGAGTTTAAGCCATAATCAAGGATTTAATGGACCCATTACACCATCCTAATAGAAGGATAATAGATGAGAACATTTAAACTGAGGAAGGTACCTCAACTTAATCCATGATTAGGGATTAACCTCATGACAAAGAAAGCCTTTATTAAAGTGGATTTTAGTTAATGGTAAGATTAAGAAGTAAATTTTATGGTTTGTAAGACAACTTGAGGGGGACTTGTCCATTAACACTAGGGTTAGTCCTTCTTAACCAATTAAGGAAGAATTAGAACCCTAATGCAAGGCCCAAGTTACAAGCTTAATGTCTTAGTGATTATTAGATGGATTGATTAAGAGATTTAAACACATTAAAGGCTTAACACTTAGGATTAGAGTTATACACTCCATCCTAAGAGAAGGATGCATGCATAATCTTAATCACAAAGCCTTAAAACCTTAAAGGTTTAGTCCCTGATTAAGAGGTGAGAAGAGAGACACAAAAGATGACACAAAGGTAAAACTAATGGGGGGCTAATAAAACCCTAATTGTTAACATGCTTGGGTGTTCCTAGGGTTTATGAGGCTTGCAAGAGATCTTCAAGAAGAGCCACCAAGGAAGAAGCAGATGAAAGGAGGAGAAGCAGAAGAAGCAAGTCAACTTACTTCATTTAAGAAGATAAGTTGCTTGAAGAAAGAAAGTGAGGAAGGAACATGAATGAGCAAGCTCACTCTAAAACAAAAGCAAAATGCAGTAATGAATGCATAAAGAGATGAGAAGAGATTGTGAGAAGTGAAGGCAAATTCACTTCCCAAATACTTACCACCTGAAAAGTTAGCATAAAGAAATGAAGTGAAAATGAAAATGAAATGAATGCAATGATGCAAAACAAAACCAGAAGCATGTTCATGGTGAAAATGATGTTATGAGATGATATGAAATCATGTCAAGAGTTGTGAATGATCATATAAGTGATGAGAATGCAAATGAAGCATGAAAGGAACATGAAAGTTCATGAATGCTCATGGAATGTAATGAATGCATAACATGGAAATTGGATGAGGAAATGATCAATCATGATTATAATGTGTCCTAATATGTCTTAGAAGTCATGTGAATGCATAAAATGTCATGGCAAGTTCTTATATGCAAGCATATGCAAGATGTATGCAAAGGAAGATGAGAAATTAGGGTTTTCATGCAACATGAGATGCAAAACTCAAAAACAGAAGAAAATGACAAGATAAAAAATTGAAAATGCAATCAAAAGAATCCTAACCCCATATGATATCACACCACAAAGGAGAAGACCTAACTCTTAACCTAATGAAAGTTATGCTTTTTCTAATTTTTCTAGGGTTTTAAGGTACCTAAAGGGAAAAAATGTCAATCAAATCAAAAACGCAGAAGAAATTTATGACAAAATTATGTTCGAGACTACATGTCAAATGAAGATCAATGAAAAAAGAATCATTGTCATACCATTCTTGGTTAGGCGGAAAATAATTCTTGAAGTTTTGGTTCTCAAATGTGAATTTTGTGAACCCTAAATTCAAGAAAATTATCAAAGATGGTTCAAAACCAAAAAGAAATTTTTGTGGATGATATGACAATGTCTCTAAATGTTTAAAGATGCAATGCAATTTTTTTTTGGGATTTTTAGAAACCTAAATGATATTTTAATTAATTAATTCTCATTAATTAATTAAAATAAACATTTAAATGTTTTAAAAATGATTTTTTAATGTAAAAAATAAAAATAAAAATATTTTTGGGTTGAGAAAATTATTTGAAAAAAAAATGCAGAATAAAATATTTTTGGAATTTTTTTAACTATTTTTAATAAAATGAACAAAATAAATAAGAAAAATATAATTAAAACTGAATTAAATAAAAGTAAGCCAATCCAATGGTTCACATGGATTCTGGGGATTTTCAGGTTGACCACGCGCCAGATCCTAGGGCTCTAATTCAAACTTAACTAATCTCAATTAATTAATTAAATAATCCTGATTAAACTTAAATGAGCTAATCTCCACCCTCCATCTCACGCGGGAAAGAAAGATCCAATGGCCCTAATTCAAACACTGCCCTAACCCTAATTATCTCATTAATCACTTTCAGGTCACCGGAGAAGAGCTCTGGTCGTCTTCTCCGGTGACCCCCTCACTTGAAAATTCCTTCTTCCCTAGGTTATTTCTGGAGCTCTAAAGCTCCAGATCAACCCCCCTCACTCTCCTAAGCTCAAATCTATCCCTAAAACGCATTTATTCATGCTCAAATTCAAGATTCGAAAGGAAGAACAAAAATGGCAGAAATTTCAGAACAATCATACAAACTCATTTCTCAACCATTTTCGAAAATTCCAAGTTCAGTGTGATCAGTGAAGCATGCTTATTCATTTTGTAACATAAAAGAGAGGTTCTGGAAAAATGAATTTAGATGGCTACCTGAGATGAAGCTTTTCACCTTTGAGCTTTCTGGCCACTTCCTTGGTGCAAAAAGACTCATTTGAACCTCCTGAGGCAGTTGCAATGCTTGGAAAGCTTTGAGGACGACTGGTTTGAGTGGTAGCAATCCAACTGGTCAGAAATCGTGTTTGGTGCATTCTTGAAATTTATGGGATTTTTACCAACTTTGACAAGACATATCTTGAGTTCCAAAATGAATTAGGTCTTGTTCTTGTACTTTTTGAAAAGGGAATGATCCAATCTACAACTTTCATGACCAACAATTTTTCATTTGAAGCATTTTTGGTTGAGAAAGAGGTGGTTGAAAAACTTTCCCAAAATGGAAAGTTTACATTACAAGTCATTTCCATTTTTGGCAACTTTTGGTTTAGCTCATTTTTATTCAATTTTGTGAACTTCTAAACACTTAAATGATCAAATAAAGATCACATAACCTCAATTTGATGAAAAATCCACTTTGGTTCCATGTTGGGGGGCCTCAGATGCCCTGATTTTGCTCTGACTTGCTCAAGAAGTTACCCAGTGATCAGATGACTTCCACAATGAATTTCTTCATAAAACTCGGTACATATGATCCTTATAACATATTGAGACCATTAGAAACAAGAATGACCAAAAAATTTGGAGTTATGGCCTCTGAAACCAAAACCCTAATTTTAAGTCATCTGTGTAGTGAAACCCTGGCTCTGCTTCCATGCTGTGCAAGCTCTTGTGATTCTTTGACTTCCTTGATCTTTGGAGGATAAAATATGATGATTGAACATACATGGACCCTCTTGAGATGATTGAAGACCCTTGGAGTGGCTCATATGAATCTTGGATGGCTCAAGTCACAAACCCTAGATGCAGATGAACTTGAACTAATGCAGTGAAGCAAAAATGCAATATGATATGGTATGCTTGAACTAATGCAAATATGAAAGATAAAAAGCCATGGTGTGAACTTAGTGAGGGAAAATTTGGGGTGTTTACAGCTGCCCCTATTCAAACATGAGTTAGCTGTATAGGGTGTAAGCGACGGGCTTAACAGACAAACAAGATAACTTGTGGTTGAATACCAAAGACAGTCCAAAATTTGCACTCACTGGGGAGAAGTAGAAAAGGGATATAGACTGTAAAAGAAAGTATAGTATGATTATAAAGTGCGGGCGATGGAGGACGACCATCGAGCAGAGGACGACTGCTGGGGATAGAGCAATGACGGGGACGGCCGACATGCTGGGGAAATAAAGATACTATGATGGGGACGACCATCAAGTAAAGAAACAAGACTATCTGGGGATAAAGGCAATGATGGGGACGACCATCATGTTCTGAGAATAAATGAAGTAATAATGAGGGACGATCATCAATGGTGAAAGACAATCACCTAGCAGGGGACGGCTGCTCTTTACCACGACATAGGACGAATGTCGGATAGAAAAAGGTCAACGATGGGGACGTCCATCGGATAAGCATGATGAAGGACGATCATCAAGAGGTGAAGGATGATCACCTAGCAGGGTACGACTGCTCTCGGGGTTTATCACGACATAGGATGAATGTCAGATAACAAGATCAACGATGGGGACGACCATCAGATAGAATGATGAAGGACGATCATCAAGAAGGTGAAGGACGATCACCTAGCAGGGGACGACTGCTAAATATCATGACATAGGACGAATGCCGGATATAAAAGGGTTCCAATAATGGAGACTCCGCTGGGAGAAGGATGAGGGACGGTCATCCTAAGGTGAAGGATGATCACCTGGCAGGCTACGGTTGCCGAAAGTTTCACGACATAGGACGAATGTCGGATAGAAGAAAAGTTACTTTTACTGGGGAATGGTAAACACTGACGAGTGCCTACAACCAAGAAATAAAAGGTATAAGTGTTTTGACGCTGTGTATAGATTAAAGATGCGGACGAGCATCCTTAAGACTATGATACGGACGAGTATCGGTAGAAACAACGCTGACACATGTTCAGAGATGATGATACGAACGAGTATCAACTGGTTAACAAAGAACATAGACGAGTGTCGAATCTGAGGGGAAATAAGTGTGTATACAAGATACGGACGAGTATCTGTATGAGTAAAAATAAGCATTGTGAAGCATGAGCAAGACACGGACGAGTGCTCAACTTGCTGGGAAAAGCGACACGGACGAGTGTCGAAAGAGAAAATGTATAAGTTATGAACTTATAAGTGTAAAAGGTGTTCAGGCAATCTGTGGGGATAGGATGACACAGACGGGTGTCAATAAGAGTGTATTATAATACGTACTTGGTTTGCAACAAGTATTTAGGTAACCATGCTAGGGAAAGGTGACACATATGGGTGTCAAAAGAGTATGTAAAGTTCTGTATTCAAAAAGGATATTTGTGGCTTATATCTGCAGGGAGATGATATGACACGGACGGGTGTCAGATGAGTATATATAAACATGTATTTGTGTTGGAGAGTGCAAAGGGGACGTTTTGGCTTTCTGTTGGGGATGTTGAGACGTCCTTTGTATATTGCTTGATGAAGTGCTGTTGGTATTTACAGGTGACGGGTCCGAACCTGACTTGTGATTATGCAATATTTTGGTTTTTGCCGTAATGCTCCGTATTAGACGGAATGCTACGCTTTTGTGGTGATTTATGATGTGAATGCTATGATTATGCAAAAGATACCGATCCGGGATTCGGATCCCGCTGCCTGTGGAGATTTCTGACTGATCTTCTTGAAAGGATATCCCAGCAGGGGATGAGATCATTGGTAGATCTGATAAGAATATGGTTCTGCTTGGGGAATTAGATCGCTGATAGATCTATCCGATAATGGTATAACCAATCTGGGGATGAGGAAGCTTTCGTCACTTTGTTGTGTGAGAACTTCAGACATTGCTCTTCTGGGAGAGGCTGGAGCTCTGTGGGGAGATGATTCCCTGTCCTTGATGATGATGAGAGATCTGGTGCTCTGTTGGGAGGGAAAATCACTGAACGATCTTCCTAAAGATTTCTGTGGGGATCCTGCTGAGGATGAGGAAACTTGACAACTCAGTTGGGGGAATGAGCATTTTCTGATGCTGCTTGAAGATGTGCTGGAGAAGTGATGCCTTGGCAACTTTGCTGGGGAAAAACGATCCAGATACTGTTAGGGGAGGAGGTATGCTTGGCATGCCCCATGTCACGAATTGAATACCTACAAACCTGTTAAGACAAAGAAACACACAAGTGCCCCGAGGTATCCCTTACCGGATTCCATCATAGGAGTTTAGATACTCCTGGGAGTAAAATACATTTCCTGAAAGCATTTTATTAGCAAGGCATACTTGTTTTATGCAAGTATCATATCATGAATATTGGACATTTTGCAAAAGAAACAAAAATGTACAAGACGAAATGTGACTAAAAATTCTGGTTTTATTAATTTGTGTGCCCTGAATTGGCAAGTACAGTCAAAGAAATGAATCCCCTGAAATGAGGATATTGTTACAAATTGAGAAAAATGAAGGTGCTGGCAATGTTGATGACGCTTCAGTGGGCTTCCCTTTGCTATGACCCGTATGACCTTGACGTCCTTCTCATCTTGCTTTCTGAAGAAAGTTGATTCTGACCGATGCGTTAACCATTCGAAGTTTTCCATGTTGTAAGTGATACCGACGAATTCAGAATGCAGTTGTTCACTTATTCCCTAATTTTGCGTGGATCTCCCTTTCGGGTTTTCAATCCACCGGGATACCCATTTTTGCCTGAGCTGTCCAATGAGGCTTTTCAACTCAGTGGGTGTACATTTATTTTCCCTTATTTTTGCCCGAGTCTTTTATTCTGTTTTTGACTCGCCGGGATGCCCTATTTTTGCCTGGACTTACATTCTGTTTTTATGTCCAGCGGGTCATTTTATGCGAAGTATTTTTTAACTGCATCTGAATTCACAGGAGACAGGAAATCTTCACCATCCATAGTAGTGAGCATCAGTGCTCCACCGGAGAAAAACTTCTTTACTAAGAATGGACCATCATAATTCGGAGTCCACTTGCCCCTGTGGTCTGTATGAGGTGGAAGGAGTCTTTTCAGCATAAGATCTCCTACTTGGTATTCTCGAAGCCTGACTTTCTGATCAAAGGCTTTCTTCATTCTCTTCTGATATAACTGCCCATGACAGATTGCAGCTAATCTCTTCTCTTCGATCAGATTCAGTTGATTGTATCGAGAACGGACCCATTCTGCTTCATTCAACTTGACATCCATCAATACCCGTAAAGAGGGTAATTCAACTTTAACAGGTAGGACTGCCTCCATACCATACACAAGCTGATACAGTGTTGCCCTAGTGGATGTTCTGATTGAGGTACGGTACCCATGCAAGGAAAATGGTAGCATCTCATGCCAGTCTTTGAAAGTAACCACTATCTTTTGCACAATCTTCTTGATGTTTTTGTTAGCTGCCTCAACAACGCCATTCATCTTTGGTCTGTAAGGAGAAGAGTTGTGGTGTTGAATCTTGAAGTCCTGGCACAGTTCTGCCATCATTTTATTGTTCAAGTTGGAACCATTATCAGTAATGATTCGTTCGGGAACTCCATACCGAGAGATGATATCTCTTTTCAGAAATATGGTTACCACTTGTCTGGTGACGTTTGCATACGAAGCTGCTTCAACCCATTTGGTGAAGTAATCAATGGCTACCAGGATGAATTTGTGGCCATTTGAAGCAGTCGGTTCAATTTTTCCAATCATGTCAATGCCCCACATGGCAAAAGGCCAAGGTGAAGACATCACATTCAAAGGATTTGGAGGCACATGCACCTTATATGCATAAATCTGGCATTTTTGGCACTTTCTGGCGTAGGCACAACAGTCTGCATCCATTGTGATCCAGTAGTATCCTGATCTTAACAACTACTTAGCCATTGCATGTCCTCCAGCATGGGTACCGAAAGATCCTTCATGCACCTCCTGCATCAACAAATCTGCCTCTTTCTTATCAACACATCTGAGAAGTACCATGTCAAAGTTTCTCTTGTACAAGGAGCCATTAGTATTCAGGAAGAAACTACCAGCTAGCCTTCTTAATGTCTTCTTATCATTGGATGATGCCCCAAGTGGGTATGTTTGATCCTCTAAGAAGCATTTGATGTCATGGAACCAAGGCTTGTCATCTTTAGCAATGTCTACAGAGAATACGTATGCTGGTCTGTCAAGTCTGGACACTGAAATTCGAGGCACAAAGTTGGCAGCTTGAACTTTGATCATGAAGGAAATGGTAGCCAGAGCATCTGCAAACTGATTTTCATCTCGAGGCATATACTTAAGTTTGATTGTAGTGAAGAAAGTCAGTAATCTCCTCGTGTAGTCTCTGTATGGAATCAAATGCTCTTGGTGGGTGTACCATTTGCTGTTGGTCTGATTGATTACCAGAGCTAAATCTCCGAATACAGTTAAAGTCTTGATCCTGAGGTCAATGGCTTCCTCAAGACCCATGATACAAGCTTCATATTCATCTTTGTTGTTAGTGCAGTTAAAGGTGAGTTTTGTCGAGAAAGGCATGTGAACTCCCTTAGGTGTAATGAGCACTGCACCAACTCCACGACCATTCATGTTAACAGCCCCATCAAACATCATTGTCCATTCTTCTTCTAGGCCATGCCCTTCAGTGTGAACAGGATCTTCATGATCTTTTGCTTTTAGGAACATGATGTCTTCATCAGGGAAGTCAAATCTCATTGGCTGGTAATCATCAATGGGTTGCTCAGCAAGATAGTCGGACAGTACACTGCCTTTGATGGCTTTTTGAGATGTGTACTGAATGTCATATTCTGTCAGAATCATTTTCCATCTTGCAACCCTTCCAGTAAGTGCTGGCTTCTCAAATATGTACTTGACTGGATCCATCTTTAAGATCAACAAGGTAGTGTGGGTCAACATATACTACCTTAGTCGGCGAGCAGCCCATGCTAAAGCACAACAAGTTTTCTCGAGCAGTGAATAACGTTGTTCACAGTCGGTAAACTTTTTGCTTAGGTAGTATATTGCATACTCTTTTCGACCAGACTCGTCATGCTGGCCCAACACACACCCCATTGATCCTTCTAATACTGTCAAGTACATTATTAGAGGTCTTCCTTCAACTGGAGGCATAAGGATTGGAGGTTCTTGTAAGTACTCCTTGATTTTGTCAAAAGCCTTTTGGCGGTCTTTATTCCACCTGACCGCTTGTTCTTTCCTTAACAATTTGAACAGGGGCTCACAGGTTGCAGTAAGGTGAGATATGAACCGTGCTATGTAGTTCAATCTACCTATAAACCCCCGAACTTCCTTTTCAGTCTTAGGTGCAGGCTTCTCCTGAATGGCTTTGAATTTGTCAGGGTCAACTTCAATTCCTTTTTCACTTACAATGAAACCCAGCAGTTTACCGGAACGTACCCCGAATGTGCATTTGTTGGGGTTTAGCTTCAGCTGATACTTTCTCAGACGCTTGAACAACTTCAACAAATTTACCAGATGGTCTTTTTCTGTGAGGGACTTGGCAATCATGTCATCCACATAACATTCAATTTCTTTGTGGATCGTCGTGGAATAATGTTACCATAGCTCGTTGTTAAGTGGCACCAGCATTCTTCAGTCCAAATGGCATTACCTTATAACAGAATGTGCCCCAGGGCGTGATGAAAGTTGTCTTCTCCATGTCTTCAGGTGACATCTTGATCTGATTATATCCTGAAAATCCATCCATGAAGGAGAATACCGAGAACTGAGCCGTGTTGTCGACCAATGCATCAATGTGAGGTAATGGGAAGTCATCTTTCGGGCTAACTCTGTTCAGATCCCGGTAATCTACACACATCCGTACTTTGCCATCCTTCTTAGGCACTGGTACAATGTTAGCAACCCACGGTGGGTAACTAGTTACAGCAAGGAAACCGGCGTCCCACTGTTTTTGCACCTCTTATTTTATCTTCATGGCCATATCTAGACGAGTACGGCGTAGCTTATGTTTTACTGGAGGATAGTCTTCTTTTAGTGGCAGCTTGTGCATAACAATGTCGATATCCAGACCTGGCATGTCTTTGTAGGACCAAGCAAAGACATCAACATACTCTTGCAGCATGTCAATAAGTTGTTCCTTCACTGAATCTTGCAGAAGGGCCCCGATCTTCACTTCTTTCAAGTCTTCTTCGGTACCAAGATTGACTGTCTCAACTTCCTCCTGATGAGGAGTGATAACCTTCTCCTCTTGCCTTAACAATCTGGCTAGTTCTTCAGGTAGCTCATAATCTTCTTCAACCCCTTCATCGACTTGATTAATCGGATTGTCGAAGTCATACGAAGTCATAGCAGTGTCGTTGTCGGTGCAGTCTGGAGGGCACTCTCTGCAAGGGTTTAGATTGATTCATTTTAGTGATCAGTTTTATCTTGTTTAGAAAAAGTGAAAATGAAGTCATTATTTTGAAAACATTGCCATTTTATTGTTTTGTACAAAAAATGAAAAATGAAAAATAGTGAGCGAAAAAGAGAGACTCGTTTGCAAAAGATGTCATGATATTCATTAATTGATCGTTTTCACAAAATACAAGATGGCCCGATTACAAAATGAGTCCTGACATCTTGGGTAAGATCCAGGACTTGATGCATGCTTAAAAGACAAGAAATAATAATTACTCTGCAGGAGTAACTCTTATAATTTCCTGGGAAGACCAGTTAGAGACTTGGTTCCCCGGGATATTTGAACGTATCCAGCTTTCCAGGTTGCGTTCGTCTTCTTCCTTGTCTTCCAGACTGTTCACAGCATCCGGGGTAAGCATTCACCCGCTGACAAATTTGGGCTCCGTTGCAGCCTCTGGTTGATCTTGTCGAGTTGGTTTGTAACCCAACCCGAATCTGTCTTCTTTCTTTTCTACTAGCAGCAGCTTGCCCCAGCCTTGAGCGGTACCCTCCTCAACAACCTTCCGAGCTTGCTGATATGACATGATGGAAGTTCCAGACACAACAGTTGCTTCATTGATGTTGAGGGCCTCAAACCCCTAACTCATAGTCTCATGGATCTCCCCATCCATCTCTATATACTTGTAAGTAGACAGCTGGCTAACAAAGATGTCCTCCTCCCCACAGATTGTGATGATCTGGCCTTCCCACTCAAATTTTAATTTCTGGTGAAGGGTAGATGTAACAGCGCCAACCGCGTGAATCCAGGGTCTACCCAACAAACAGCTGTAGGCCGGCTGTATGTCCATCACGAAGAAAGTAGTTTTAAAGGTTTGTGGGCCAATCATCACAGGTAGATCAATCTCTTCAAGCACTGATCTCTTAGAGCCATCAAATGCTCTCACCACCAAGTTACTTAGACGTAATGCCAAACCATCATATTCCAGCTTCACCAAGGCTTTCTTCGGGAGGACATTGAGCGAGGACCCAGTGTCTACCAGCACATGAGAAAGAACAGCACCTTTGCATTCTAAGGTGATATGTAAAGCCTTGTTATGATTGCATCCCTCCGTCGTTAAATCAACATCTGTGAAGCCCAGTTCATGACTGGTGTTAACATTTGCAACCGCTGTTTCAAGCTAATTAACCTTAATCTCATCCGGTACATAGGCTGCATGCAGGACTCTCAACAGTGCATTCCTATGGGCTTCGGAACACATTAGCAATGATAATATAGAGATTTTGGAGGGTGTCTGATGAAGCTGGTCCACCACTTTGTAATCACTCTTTTTGATTTTTCTCATGAACTCGTCCACCTCTTGTTCAAAAGACGTCTTCGGAGTTTCTTTAACAGTCGGCTCTTCAAGCACCACATTCTTCCCTTTTGTCTTAGCAGCAGCTTCTGCTTCAGCATTGGGTCTCGGTGTTTGTGAGGCAAAAAGGCGTCCGCTTATGGTGAAGCCTCCGCCTCCCCCAACATTGTCAACTTGTGGTGAAGAGGTTGATGAATCTAGAGTGATCTTCTTTCCGTCGCAGTAGAGATCAGAGCCGTAGTGCCAAGGTATGACATTACTGCTTTCATAAGGAACGGGTCCAGGTATCGTAATGGTGACCGGACTGATTGCCACAGCGGAAGGAACTGTGATGGTATGCGGGTCGTAGTAGATTGTGACTGGAGATCTGACAGGAGGTGTTGTAGTTTGTTGTTGGAAATTGTTGTTGGGATGAACGTTTGCTGGGTCATAATAGATCGTGACCGTTGAGACATCTTCATTAGTGTTTGCTGGTGTTGTAGGCGTTTTCGTTGATAAAATGGGTGTTGATGTTGTAGAAGTAAATGTTGCTGAACTCTGATCTGTTGAAATAATGGATGGAGTGTTTGCTGGAGTTGTGGATGAATCAGTGGGAATGATAGTTGTTGCTGTTGTAGGAGGATCTATTGTTGTTGGAGAAAGAATTGTTGAGTTTGTAGGAGAATCCATTGTTGCTGAAGAAAGAGTTGTAGATGCCGAAGGAGCCGTTGTGGTAATTTGCAAAATCCTATCTCTGATAAGGCCATCTATGCCAAACCTTAGCCTCTCACAACCATTAATAGCAATCTTGCATGATTCGCAGCAGGCCTCATACCCAGGGAACACTTGGCATCTCAGGAGTTGAGCTTTGACTTCTGCCAACGATGTTTGAATCTGTGCAACATTGTCAATCAGTGCAGATGGTTGATCCTCTTCTATGGCATTAATCCCGGGCCCACCATGATTAGGCATAGGATTTCTGTTAACATTCGGAGGAGGTGCGAAATTGAGGGCCTTGGAATCGACCAGATCTTGAACCTTCATTTGCAAGGCTCTACAATTCTTGGTATTGTGACCAGGTGCGTTGGAGTGAAAGGCACACCTGGCATTAACATCATAATTCTTCGGGAGATTGAGAGGATCTGGTGGAGCCAACGTCCTTAACTCAACCAGTTTAAGCTTTAGGAGTTGTGGCAGTAAAGCAGCATAAGGCATAGGAATGGGGTCAATCACCCTAGTTGCTTGAGATGGCCTCTGTTGAAAGGGGCATTGCTATTGTTATTGCTGTACGTTCTTTGTTGCAGAAAATGAGTTGCTGATAGTGATGTTGTTATTGCTGTTGTTGAGGAAAAAGTGGTTGTTGTGGAGCTGGAGCCAGGATGGTAACGGCTGCTATTGATCTGTGAGAATACTGGGGTCTGCCCCTGCCAGTATGGATAGCATTTGTTTCACCTGCCCTTTGGGGTCCTGAGAAAGGCTTTCTGGAGTTGTTGAAAGAGCTTGCATCATTGTCAGAGATTTTTCCCATCTTCAAAAGACTCCCAATCTTCTCACCAGCTATAATTACATCGGCAAAACTGGTGGAAGAGAAAGCAGCAAGTCTGTCAATATAAGTTCCCTGCAAGGTGTTCATAAACATGTCAGCCATTTCTCTTCCAGACATGGGTGGCTGGACAGCAGCAGCAAGCTGTCTCCACCTCTAAGCATAATCCCGAAAGCTTTCCCTTGAAGACTGAGACATGCCCATTAGAAGAGTTCTATTGGGGGCCATGTCTAGGTTGTACTAGTAAAACCGGATGAAGGCTTCAACCAAGTCTTTCCAACATCTTATATTGGCCCTCGTCAGATGCGAATACCATTCTCTTGATGTTCCAGTCAGGCTGTCCTCAAAATAGAACATCCATAACTTCTCGTCCATGATATAAGCCTCGAGTCTCCCTAAGAAGGATTGCAGATGAGTACGCGGACAAGAGGTACCATTGTATTTTTCAAAGCATGGGGGTTTGAATTTGTGGGGAATCTTCACCCCATCTACCAGCCCCATATCCATTACGTCAAAGCCTAAAGAATTCTGGGATTCCAAAGATCTTAGCTTTTCAGCAATCTCATTCAGTCTTCGGTCATACACCTCATCCCCAGCCCCAATAACTGTGAACTGCTCCTCCTGAGGATCTTCTTGCAAGATCCTGCCTGCAACAATGTTTCCTTGAATATTCCTTGGGATATTAACATCTGGGTTCAAATGGGGCCCAAACTCTGGTGGGTCGATACGAGGCTTCCCTCGTTCATTATTGCTAGTTCCTCCTGTTCCAGGGTGTGGCTCTTCAGGTGTATGCCTTTCTACCAGCTCTCTCAGCCTTTCCTGGCTCTGAGCTAAGCCAGTCATCACAACCATAAACTGGGTCATTTGGTTTCTCATTTCAACCCTTTCGTTTGCCATTTGATTTCTTACTTCATTCAGGTCCTACTGCACCTGATCCATTTGAATGCCTGGAAGGTTGTTTCGCGTTGGGTACTGCGAACACCCCAAATTTGCCCTCACTTATTCACACTATGGCTTGTGATTTTTTCATGTGCATAAGTTCAATCATAGCATCTCATATTACATTTTTGGTTCACTGCATTGCTTCTAAGTCATCTGCATCTAGGGTTTGTGATCTGAGCCATCCAAGAGCTATTTGAGCCACTCCAAAGGTCATCAATCACTTCAAAAGGGTCCATGTATGTTCAAGCATCATATTATATCCTCACAAGGTCAAGGAAGTCAAAAAAATCACAAGAACTGAGAAATGCATGGAAGCAGAGCCAGGTTTAACTACAGATGGCCTAGAATTAGGGTTTTGGTTTCAGAGGCCATAACTCCAATTTTTTTGGTCATTCTTGTTTCTATTGGTCTCTATATGTTATAAGGATCATGCATATCAATTTTCATGAAGAAATTCCATGGGGAAGGCATCTAATCAAGAGTTGACTTCTTGAGCAAGTCAGTGCAAAATCAGGGCATCTGAGGCCCCCAATGACCCAACCAAAAAGTGTTATTCATCATTTTGAATGTGTATGATCTTTATTTAATCATAGAAGATGTTAGAAGTTCACAAAATTGAAGAATTTCAAGCCATTTGCAAAATTGCCTTTTTGGGAAGGTGACTTGTAATGTAAACTTGCCATTTTGGGAAAGTTTGTCAACCTCCTCAAATTGATTCAAAAATGCTTCAAATGAGAAAACTTTGGTCATGAAAGTTGTAGAATGGATCATTCCCTTTTCAAAAAGTACAAGAACTCATTCCAATTCATTTTGGATCAAAAGTTATGGCCTTGCAAAGTTGGATAAAATCATTGAAATTTCACTTTTGCACAAAATGGAAAACTTGCAAATCCTCATGACAAGCCTTTATGTGACTTCAAAGTGACCTATAATTATCATACAAACACAATGCATGACCTAAAATTCAGTTTGGCCCAAGGAATTTCCCATTTCTATGCCTTATGTTTCAAGTAACCAGAAGCCATTCTTCATAAAAGTGCAAAGAGGATTTTCTTGCAAAATGATTCTCAAAGGATTGTATGATCTCTAGCTGGTCTCAAAACATTACCATGACCTCATGAGGCATCTCACACCAAAAATTCAGCAAGACTTATCACATGTTCATGGCCAAAAATCATGAAATTTAACAAGTTGCCATATTGCAAAAACACTTCAAACTTGTGATCCAATGCACCCAGCTGTCTTCTCTTGATCCTAAGGACTTCCTTGACTCAAGCTGAGGCAGGATAAGCCCTAAGTTTGCCTCTGACCCGAGCCATGCTTAGAGTACACAAAATCTTGACTTTCTTGCATTTTGCCCATACCAATCCCACAGTGCCACCACCAACTCTCTGCCCAACCAGAGTATGATATGTGGACATCAAGCAACCCAAAAACAGACCACACACAAGCAAGAAGCTCCCACATTGCAGCATACACAAAAACTGTCAAAACCTTTCCCTCTTCGAATCACTCAACACAGCCTTCAAACAACCAAAATTTCTTCACCCACAAACCATGAATCATTCATAGAACATAATCTACCCTCTGAAACTGCCTGAATCATCACCTATAGAGACCCCCATTTCTGCTACACCAGAGTTGAATCACTCAAACCAGCCACTCACCAAGCTTTCTAAGTTCCATTCCATCATCAGGAGGATCAAGGGAGAAGGTTTGCACAAAGCTTGAGGCCAGAAAGCTCAAAATCAGGGAAGCTTCATCTCAGGTAACATGAAGAACATTTTTCCCAAAAATTGATTTTTAAGTTCTTTTATGATGCTATGTCTTCCACTGATCATGAATATGTGTTTAGTTTTTGAAATGGTGAAGAAACCAGCATGTATGACATCTCTGAATATTTGCCCGTGTTTCATACTTTGCTTCGATTCAGGCTTGTGAGTGAAAATAAATGAATTTAGGGCGAGGGGTTAGGTTTAGATTGATGAGAGGATCATTTTGGTGGAAAAAATTTCATGATTGGTAACTTGTAGCAGAATCTAGGGTTTATGCTCGCCGGAGAAGATGACCGGAACCACTGTTCCGGTCACTTGAAAATCATTTGCCCTAATTGTGTAATTAAGGAACTTTGATTGTTGGCCTTAGGATCCTGATTCCCGCGCGCGTTTGGATGGTTCAGATGGCTCATTAAGCCCTAATCCTTAATTAATTAATTAAATCCAGTTTAATTAGTCATAAAACAAAAATTAGCTAGGTTTGAACTTGGGCCATTGGATGTGGCGCCAAGTCAACTTTTCCTAGCTCAGACTCAATCTGATCCCTTCATTTTGCATACTTCCCAATAATTCAATTTTTATTCATTTATTTTATAATTAACTTGTACGAATTATTTAAAATAGCTAAAATCATTTAAAAATTATGAAAATTTTTGTCAAAGATTTCATTAATTTTTAGAACCCAAAAATATTTTTATTTTTATTTTTTGCATTAAAAATTATTTTTAAATTATTTAAATGTTCATTTTTAATTAGTTAATGAAAATTAATTAATTAAAAATGCATTTAGGTATTTAAAAATCACCAAAAAATTCACATTGCATTTAGAAGCATTTAGAAACATTATCAAACCCTCAAACCAAATTTATTTTTTGATCTTGGTGCATTTTGATCATTTTCTTTGGAATTAAATTCATTTTAAGGCAATATATTTGTGCAAACTTTGAAAAATTCATTCTGCCTAACCCTTGAGAGTTTGATGATGATTCTTCTTGCATTGCATCCTTCATAGCATGTAGTTTATAGGATAAATTTGGTTTGATTTGATCTTGCATTTTCAATTTGTTTTGCATTTTTCATGATGAGGTACCTTAAAACCCTAATTGACTTGAGAAATTCATAACTTGCACTAGGTTAAGAGTTGAGTCCCCTCCTTTGGGCAGTGAACTTATATAGGTTTAGGGTATCTTTGATTGCATTTTCAATTTTTTATCATGTCATATGCTTCTGATTTTGAATTTTGCTTTGTGTGTTGATCATAAACCCTAATTTGTGCTTTCCTTTGCATCCATCTTTCATTTGCTTGCATCCAATGACTTGACATGACATTTTGTGCATCCACATGATTAATAATACATCTTAGGACATATTAGAATCATGTTTGATCATTGCATCTTTCATTTTCCATGTTGTATGTCCATTGCATTTCATAAACTTTTCTTGAACTTTCATGGTTCAAAGCATACCTCATTTGCATCCTTATGCTTGTTTGATCATTCTCATCTTTTGTCATGTGTTTGCATCATCTCTTAGCATAATTAACATCATGTTTATGCTTCTGACTTTGGTTTTCATCATGACATTTCATCTCATTTGCATTGCATTCCATCTCTTTTGCTAACTTTTCAGGTGGTAAGTTGTTTTGAGAAGTGAATTTGCCTTCGCTTCTCACAATCTCTTTTCATCTCTCTTATGCATCATTGATGCATTTTATCTGGTGTATTTGAGTGAGCTTGCTCATTCATGTTCTCTCCCACTTTTTTCCTCCAAGCAACTTGTCTTCTTAAGTGAAGCGAGTTGTCTTGCTTCTCTTTGCCTCTTGCTCCTTTCAACTGCTTCCTTCCTGGTGGTTTCTCTGAAGATCTTCTTGCAAACCTCACTAACCCTAGGAATAACCAAGCATGATAACAATTAGGGTTTGATTAGTCCCCGATTTAGTTTTACCTTTGTGTTATCATTGAGTCTTCTCCTCTCATCTCATAATCCAGGACTAAACCCTAAAGGTTTTAAGGCTTTGTGATTAAGCTTATGCCTGCATCCTTCTATTAGGATGGAGTGTATAACTTTAATCCTAAGTGTTAAACCCTTAATGTGTTTAAATCCTTTAATCAACCCATCTAATAATCACTAAGACATCAAGCTTGTAACTTGGGCCTTGCATTAGGGTTCTAATTCTTCCTTAATTGGTTAAGAAGGACTAACCCTAGTGTTAATGGACAAGTCCCCCTCAAGTTGTCTTACAAACCATAAAATCCACTTCTTAATTCTATCATTAACTAAAATCCACTTAATAAAGGCTTTGTTTTGTCATGAGGTTAATCCCTAATCATGGATTAAGTTGAGGAGTCTTCCTCAGCTTAAATGTTCTCATCTATTATCCTTCTATTAGGATGGTGTAATGAGCCCATTAAATCCCTTATTATGGCTTAAACTCATTACTTAACACTAAACAAAAACACCAAAAACATCTAAATAATTACAAGTAGGTTAATGATCTTAATCCTACACCATGGTGACTAAGTGTGAGGTGTTTACTTCATGCTTAAGGTATTCTCATTACCCCTAATCAGAGGGAGGATGTGATGAGTTTACTAACCCATTGTTTTAGGCTTAAGCTCATTTTATTATGATAAATTTCCAAAAGCAATAAAAGATTAAAAATCCAAAAACAAACAATAATCGTCTCCTCCGGGATTCTTTTCTTACCTCATTCACTCATAAAAGAGAACTTGCTTCTTCCGTCTAATGCAAGACAGTTTGCACCTGAGCCAGACAGGTCATACACTTGAGCATAGACAAGTAAGCAGTTCATCAGTCAATTTATCTTTCAGTCTCTTTGAGTCGAACTACGGTGTTCTGACTTCCTCATTGCACGAGAGGATACGTAGGCATAACTTAACAGTTATCGAACAAAAGTCTCTGTTTATTCCCCTTCTTTCCTGCCTTATTCTTTAAGCCTCATGGTATTGAGCATTTCATTCTTGTTCTTACACTGACACTTCACTTATACACTTCACACTTCTTTTACACTGACACTTGCATTCTTCCCAGCTTTGATACACAAATAGCACTGACACTACCCCTTTAAAACACAAGTCTTCTAAGCGTGGATCCCGTCGAGTACGGCGGACAATCTGGGTGCTAATACCTTCCCAGGTTGTAACCAACCCCCTTTCTCAGTCTCTCTGGTTCGCAACCGTCTTATCCATATCTTTTCCTAGGTTTATGCAGCATTACCTTTCCTTCGGGATAAAAATGCCTAGCTGGCGACTCTTGTCATCTGAGTTCACCCTTTGTGTGTTCTCACTCCTTTCGTCGACCGTTCGCGTCTGTACCCCTTCTGACCATGTGTCATTTGGTGGGAGCGACAGGTACCAGTGTATGCGGTTGACAGGGAACACTCTGCGACGAGCAATGTTTCCTGAAACCACAATAAAGTGAGAAACAAAATAATAAACAAAAACCTACAAAACAAAGAAAATGTTAGTATGCAATACAATATGCTTATTTGTCTTCCAAGGTATCCGTTTTGGTTCTTTTGGTTTTGACCTTTCCAGACCTCGAGGAAATGCTTGATGATGTTGAGAGAAAGCCCACTAAAATAAAACAAACTGATATATTACAAATGATGGAAATACATAGTTTGTTTACAATACATGCCCATGGTGGGTCAAAAATACAACAACCAAAAGAAAAAGTACATCAAAAGGAAATAAATACAAGCAAAAGGAATCAGACATCCAATCCAAAGTCATCCTCCCTGACTTCCTTCCTGCTGCTTCTTCTCATTGGCCTCCAGCTGCATAATTTTGGCCTGGGTCCTCTAGTTTTCTTGTGCACGGGCTTCGGTGATCCTGATCCACCTAGCCTGGCTCTCCTCCAGGTAATGCTCAGCCCTAGCTTTCTGAATCTTGGCCTCCTTACAGACATTCTTCAAAACCAACTCTCCTGCTCTTGCTTTCTTTATGTAGTCATTGTCCTTTCAATCTTGGTCAGATGCTCAGTCTTGAGTCTTTCCAATCTCTCAATGTCAAGACGACCGTCATTTCTCTTCCAGAGAGTATTCTTCAGGGCTTCAGATAGCTGATTATTCCTCTCTTATAGCTTTTCAAATTCCTCCAGGCTAACAGTTGCTGCAGGCTGTACTGTAGAAGGTTCAGGTGTGTCTTCCAAGGTGAAAGGCATCCTGGTGATCTGAGTTCTAGTACGGGACCATTCAGAGTACTGGGCTGAAGCAATATTGTTGCACCTTCCAAGGATGGCTGTCCCTTTGGTCTGAATGTTGTCCCAAGCCCAGGCAGCTTGCCCGACAACAGCAGAGCCATATTGGATCTCACAGTATAGGGTCTCAGCCAAATCCTGCCCTCTGGGAGGGTGAACCAAGGCATATCCCAATTGTCTCTTAAATAGTAGAAGGTTGTATTTGATGCAACCTTTTACTCCTATTAGAGGCACATTAGGGTATTGCCCACAGCTGGTAATAATATCCTTGCCTTTGGTGCTCTGAGTGCACCATCTGATATCATCTGATGTTAAGGCAATGAACCTCTTGGCCCAATTCTTCTGCTGATGGTGGTTCAAGAAGGCATCTGATTTAGGCAAGTGTTTGAGCAGCTAAGAGTAGAACATTGGAGCACAACATCTGACTAGCTTCCCTCTCTGCTTTTCATTTCTTTGATGGATAGAGTAGTAAAAATCCCCTAGCAATGTAGGCACTGGGTTCCTCAGCATGAACAAGTGGATGGCATTCTTACTCACAAATTTGGGCTCATCTGCAAACAATATAGCCTCATATATGCTGAGGGATAAAAGTGCACAGACTGCCTTCCATTCTCCCACTGTAGGCTTCAGGGTGGCCTGAGAAATCAAGAAGTCCAGATGTAAGCCAGAAATCCCAACTTTTGTTGTCAAGTTTTGCTCAATAAGGGCAGGCTCCAAATGTACTGCCTTAGCTATCTCTTCACTTCTGGGAGCAGTCATCTCTGGGTTGAAGGGGATCCCACTTCTGATAGGCACTCCAATAAACCAGGAAAACTCTTCCAATAGAGGCCCTATCTGGAAATCAGGAAAGGTGAAGCATCTGAGTGGAGGGTCATAAAACTGCAAGCATGTGTGAATCATACTCCTCTGAGATGAATCAAGATCTATAACCATGTCCAAGATACCCCCATAGTTCTCTCTAAACAGTGGGATGTGGTCAGGTGTGATAAGTGACTGGACATGCCTGATACCAGTCAATATGGGCTCAAATAAGTGATAAGATATGTTCCTTTTCCTTGGAACATCCATGAGTGCTGATGAAGAAGCTGAAGTTAAATGCTGATGAAGATCACAGACTGAGAAGCTGGAGGTAAGTCTCTGACAGACTGATGCAGGTACTGAAGGAGATAGCTGAAACAAATGCTGAAGATGATAACTGAAGCAGAGGTCTAAGCAATAGAAGGGGTCAAAACCAAACCAAATATGATATGATGGATACCTTGAAAAACAAATAAACAAATGTTAAATGATGCAATGATGATATATGCAAATGATATGCAAGGGTTTGTGATCAAGAGCTGGATCTGATTATCTATCTTGGTATAAGGTCCATGTATGTTCAAAGGTCCGGATGGAGGTTCAGAAATCCAATAACCAGGGTGGGGGACTCAAATAAAGAGTCACGTGTCCAGGGTTAATCACAAGAACTGTCCAGAGTGAAGTATTCTTAAACAATACTGTAACAGGGTATGATGTGGCCAAGGGTTCCTGCAAACCTGTAAACAACCCAACCCCCTCACATGTAATGTTCTAGAACAAGGATCCTCAGACTTGGATCAGTTATGAGAAGTGTAAACACTTCTAACCCGGAGGTACAATGTTTATAATAACCATAAAAGATCCTCCTCTAATTCACCCCAGATTCTGAAGGTCAAAATAAAGGTCATCCAGACTTAGCAGGCTTCCCAGATAGCCCTAACACTACAGGAAATCCGTAGCACAGATTTCTCAAGAAGAAACCCACATCTGAACCGTGTTTCATATTCCCGCACCAGACCGAAATGGAATGGGAAAGAAAATGAACCACTCTAGCCTAGGTGTCACTCAGGTCCCAGGTATAGGACCTTAATCACTCAGTGAAACCCCACCCACCAAAACAGAATCCAAATCCAGCAATGATAATGACAGTATGATGTATAAAAACCTGTAATGAAAGCAGTAAATAAAACTGTACATAAGGCAATAAATAAAGCAAATAAACAAGCACAATTAGCACATAACACCCCAGTAAACACAAATCAAACAAGCGCTAGGAGGAACCCACAAAAAGAACCAGAAGCCCTGGTTGCAGTATAAGGGTCCCCATTAGAGTCGCCAAGCTGTCGCTCCCACCAAATGACACCTGGTCAGATAGGGTACAGACGCGGACGGTTGGCGAAAGAAGAACATGAAGATGAACTAAAAAGAGTCGCCAGCTAGGCATTTTTATCCCGAAGGAAAGGTAATGCTGCATAAACCTAGGAAGAAATGGATAAGACGGTCGCGAACCAGAGAAACTGAGAAAGGGGGTTGGTTACAACCTGGGAAGGTATTAGCACCCAGAATGTCCGTCGTACTCGACGGGATCCACGCTTGAAAGTTTGTGCTTAAAGGGGTAATGTCAGTGCTATTTGTGTGCAAATGCCGTAAAAGAATGTACAAGTGTCAGTGTAAGAAAGTGAAGTGAGGAAAAGGAGTGTCAATGTAAGAAAAGAGTGAAATTCTCAAGATAATGAGGCTTCAAAGAATAATGCTAGAAGAGGGGGAATATACAGAGACTTTTGTTCGATAACAGTTAAGATATGCCTACGTATCCTCTCGTGCAATGAGGAAGTCAGAACACCGTAGTTCGACTCAAAGAGACTGAAAGATAAATTGACTTGTGAACTGCTTGCTTGCCTATGCTCAAGTCTATGACCTATCTGGCTCAGGTGCAAAATGTCTTGCATTAGGCGGAAGAAGCGAGTTCTCGTTTATGAGTGAATGAGGTGAGAAAAGAATCCCGAAGGAGACGATTATTGTTTGTTTTTGGTATTTTCAATCTTTTATTGCTTTTTGGAGTTTGTCATAAGAAAATGAGCTTAAGCCTAAACCAAGGGTTAGTAAACTCATCATATCTTCCCTCTGATTAGGGGTAATGAGAATACTTTAAGTATGAAGTAAGCACCTCACACTTAATCACCATGATGTAGGATTAAGATCATTAACCTACTTGTAATTATTTAGATCTTTTTTTTGGAGTTTTTGTTTAATGTTAAGTAATGAGTTTAAGCCATAATCAAGGATTTAATGGACCCATTACACCATCCTAATAGAAGGATAATAGATGAGAACATTTAAGCTGTGGAAGGTACGTCAACTTAATCCATGATTAGGGATTAACCTCATGACACAACAAGCCTTTATTAAAGTGGATTTTAGTTACTGGTAAGATTAAGAAGTGAATTTTATGGTTTGTAAGACAACTTGAGGGGGACTTGTCCATTAACACTAGGGTTAGTCCTTCTTAACCAATTAAGGAAGAATTAGAACCCTAATGCAAGGCCCAAGTTACAAGATTAATGTCTTAGTGATTATTAGATGGATTGATTAAGAGATTTAAGCACATTAAGGGCTTAAAACTTAGGATTAAAGTTATACACTCCATCCTAAGAGAAGGATGCAGGCATAATCTTAATCACAAAGCCTTAAAACCTTAAAGGTTTAGTCCCTGATTAAGAGGTGAGAAGAGAGACACAAAAGACGACACAAAGGTAAAACTAATGGGGGACTAATCAAACCCTAATTGTTAACATGCTTGGGTGTTCCTAGGGTTTATGAGGCTTGCAAGAGATCTTCAAGAAGAGCCACCAAGGAAGAAGCAGATGAAAGGAGGAGAAGCAGAAGAAGCAAGTCAACTTACTTCATTTAAGAAGATAAGTTGCTTGAAGAAAGAAAGTGAGGAAGGAACATGAATGAGCAAGCTCACTCTAAAACAAAAGAAAAATGCAGCAATGAATGCATAAAGAGATGAGAAGAGATTGTGAGAAGTGAAGGCAAATTCACTTCCCAAATACTTACCACTTGAAAAGTTAGCATAAAGAAATGAAGTGAAAATGAAAATGAAATGAATGCAAGGATGCAAACCAAAACCAGAAGCATGTTCATGGTGCAAATGATTTTATGAGATGATATGAAAGCATGTCAAGAGTTGTGAATGGTCATACAAGTGATGAGAATGCAAATGAAGCATGAAAGGAACATGAAAGTTCATGAATGCTCATGGAATGTAATGAATGCATAACATGGAAAATGGATGAGGAAATGATCAAGCATGATTCTAATGTGTCCTAAGATGTCTTAGAAGTCACGTGAATGCATAAAATGTCATGGCAAGTTCTTATATGCAAGCATATGCAGGATGTATGCAAAGGAAGATGAGAAATTAGGATTTTCATGCAGCATGAGATGCAAAACTCAAAAACAGAAGCAAATGAAAAGATAAAATATTGAAAATTAAATCAAAAGAACCCTAACCCCATATGATTTCACACCTCAAAGGAGAAGACCTAACTCTTAACCTAATGAAAGTTATGATTTTTCTAAGTTTTATAGGGTTTTAAGGTACCTAAAGGGAAAAAATGCCAATCAAATCAAAAATGCAGAAGAAATTTATGAAAAAATTATGTTAGAGACTACATGTCAAATGAAGATCAATGCAAGAAGAACCATTTCCATACCATTCTTGGTTAGGCAGAAAATAATTCTTGAAGTTAGGGTTCTAAAATGTGAATTTTGTGAACCCTAAATTCAAGAAAATTATCAAAGATGGTTCAAAACCAAAAAGAAATTTGTATGGGTGATATGACAATGTCTCTAAATGTTTAAAGATGCAATGTGAATTTTTTTGGGATTTTTAGAAACCTAAATGATATTTTAATTAATTAATTCTCATTAATTAATTAAACTAAACATTTAAATGTTTTAAAAATGATTTTTTAATGTAAAAATTAAAAATAAAAATATTTTTGGGTTGAGAAAATTATTTGAAATAAAAATGAAGAATACAATATTTTTGGAATTTTTTTAACTATTTTTAATAAAATGAACAAAATAAATAAGAAAAATATGAATTAAAACTGAATTAAATAAATGTAAGCCAATCCAATGGTTCACATGGATTCTGGGGATTTTCAGGTTGACCACGCGCCAGATCCTAGGGCTCTAATTCAAACTTAACTAATCTCAATTAATTAATTAAATAATCCTGATTAAACTTAAATGAGCTAATCTCCACCCTCCATCTCACGCGGGAAAGAAAGATCCAATGGCCCTAATCCAAACACTGCCCTAACCCTAATTATCTCATTAATCACTTTCAGGTCACCAGAGAAGAGCTCCGGTCGTCTTCTCCGGTGAGCCCCTCACCTGAAAATTCCTATCTTCTTCCCTAGGTTATTTCTGGAGCTCTAAAGCTCCAGATCAACTCCCCTCACTCTCCTGAGCTCAAATCTATCCCTAAAACACATTTATTCATGCTCAAATTCAAGATTCGAAAGGAAGAACAAAAATGGCAGAAATTTCAGAACAATCATACAAACTCATTTCTCAACCATTTTCGAAAAATCCAAGTTCAGTGTGATCAGTGAAGCATGCTTATTCATTTTGTAACATAAAAGAGAGGTTCTGGAAAAATGAATTTAGATGGCTACCTGAGATGAAGCTTTTCACCCTTGAGCTTTCTGGCCACTTCCTTGGTGCAAAAAGACTCCTTTGAACCTCTTGAGGCAGTTGCAATGCTTGGAAAGATTTGAGGACGACTGGTTTGAGTGGTAGCAATCCAACTGGTCAGAAATTGTGTTTGGTGTATGGGGTGTTTTTGGCTGTTTCAATGGTTGGTTTGTGATCAGTGAGTGATTTAGAGATGAATGGTGGAATTTGTTTTGAGTTTGAGTAAGTGAACTATGAGTTTCATAGGAAAATGCAAGAGGGAGAGTTTTTGGCTATGCTGAGTTCTTGGAGGTTTCAACTTGTGTGTGTTATGAAAAAATAACCCTTGAGGCATGCTTGTAGTGTCTGGATTGGGCAGAGAGTGGGTGGTGGACTGTTGTGATTGGTATGGGTGAATTTGCATAAAGTCAACATTTCTTGTACTTGAGGTATGAGCAAGAATGCAGCTGGCCTTTGGGCATGTCCATGCGCAACTGACTTCAACGATGTCCACAAAATCAATCTTGAGGCAATTCAGCATGTGGGAATAAAGTTATGGGGGGTTTTGCAATTATGTGAAGTTTTGGCCCTTTTGAGAAATCTTGATGTTCAAGGCATGCAATATTGCAATTCTTTGGGCAATTCTGATCTAGAGGCAATGCACTATGATGTTATGATACATTGAAGTGTGTTTGAAGTCACAAAAAGCCTTGGAAAGTGGTTTTGCAAAGAATCCCTTTTGGTGCATTCTTGAAATTTATGGGATTTTTGCCAACTTTGACAAGCCATATCTTGAGTTCCAAAATAAATTAGGTCTTGTTCTTGTACTGTTTGAAAAGGGAATGATCCAATCTACAACTTTCATGACCAACAATTTTTCATTTGAAACATTTTTGGTTGAGAAAGAGGAGGTTGAAAAACTTTCCCAAAATGGAAAGTTTACATTACAAGTTATTTCCATTTTTGGCAACTTTTGGTTTAGCTCACTTTTCTTCAATTTTGTGAACTTCTAAACACTTCAATGATCAAATAAAGATCATATAACCTCAATTTGATGAAAAATCCACTTTAGTTCCATGTTAGGGGGCCTCAGATGCCCTGATTTTGCTCTGACTTGCTCAAGAAGTTACCCAGTGATCAGATGACTTCCACAATGAATTTCTTCATAAAACTTGGTACATATGATCCTTATAACATATTGAGACCATTAGAAACAAGAATGACCAAAAAATTTGGAGTTATGGCCTCTGAAACCAAAACCCTAATTTTAAGTCATCTATGTAGTGAAACCCTGGCTCTGCTTCCATGTTGTGCAAGCTCTTGTGATTCTTTGACTTCCTTGATCTTTGGAGGATAAAATATGATGATTGAACATACATGGAACCTCTTGAGATGATTGAAGACCCTTGGAGTGGCTCATATGAATCTTGGATGGCTCAAGTCACAAACCCTAGATGTAGATGAACTTGAACTAATGCAGTGAAGCAAAAATGCAATATGATATGGTATGCTTGAACTAATGAAAATATGAAAGATCACAAGCCATGGTGTGAACTTAGTGAGGGAAAATTTGGGGTGTTTACAGTTATATGCATGCAATGTAACTATCCATGCTTCCAAGTTTAGGCATTTATGTGCCCCAGTTCTGGTATTTGCTCCAGATAACCCCTTGAGCATTAATTTTCCAACTCTCCCTTTGAAGAGTGCTCAGATCTTAGCAGCCTCATACAAACAAGCTTTGCGTACTCAGAAATGGTAATTGGGATTTAACATTGCATAACATGGGTAACCCATTGGCAGCCAAAGTTAGAGCACAAACAAATTCCCCGAAGGGTTACAAGTTAATACATGAATAAAAAGATAAAGCAGGACTCCTACAACAAGCCTGTAGGTAGCCTGAACATCAATAAATTAAAATCCTAGACTAAAGAAAAGACCCAGGTTCTTCTTCTGCAGCTATCACCTCTGTCCGGTTCTTCTTCACGCATGCTCTCAGCTTAAGCTCTGCAATCTCCTTCAATGCCTCCTCCAAGGCCATTTGGCTCTGTGCCAATTGTCGAGTCTTCTCTCTTTGTATTTTGTGAACTTGTTCTACTTCTTCTTTCTTGAAGGCCATCTGTACCTCGAAAAACTCTTCCTTTTCTTTATACTTCTTCTGCTTCTGTTCCCTTTGGCCTTGCAACCAAACAATGGACTGGCGAGCTTCTTTAAGAGTCTTCAAAGTCTTTACACTCCGCTTCTCTTTTTGATTCCATTAGACCCAATCTCTGAAAATGAGCTTCTTTTCCAACAAACTCCTTCTCTTTAGCTCCTAAGGTGACCTGCATCCTCTGTAGCTTTTCCTCTGCTTCATTCTTAGCACGATTGGAAAGGTGGTACCGGTTAATCATTTCAGTATTCTCTACCCGGACCTCGTGCAACTGAGCTTCCAACTTCTTATATTCTTCTAGAGGAACAGTGTTCTGACATGGCACCTCCTTGGGATACAATGGAGCTTCCACTGAAAATGGCATGAGCATTTCCTCTACACGTTTCTGCAACCATGTAGCAAAAAGAGGATATGTCTTGGGATCTACCCTTCCTAAATCCTTCTTTCCTTTCTTCACCCTGTGAGCCCAAGCCTGAGATGCTTGTATGACCAACTCTTTGTTTCCCTCCACAGAAAAGTACAAAGACCCAACTAATTCTTCCATACTCGGTGGATCCCTCAGAGGATAACCAAATTGCTTCCTGGCTAAGACTGGATGGTAACTGATCACACCCTTTCTTCCTAGCAAAGGCACATTAGCAAAACTTCCACAACTAACCAGTAACTCCTTCCCCAACAAATCTCTGTTATAACCCCAAGCTATATCCTCAGAAGTTAGTCCCATTAGCCTCCTGGACCACCTCCATTCATCTCTCATCTTTTTGAAAGGGCCTGACTTTGGAAATTGCTTAGCAAACCAATCAGCAAATAATGGAGCACAATAACCCACTGGTCCACCTCTGCCTTTCTCATTCCGGTAATGAACATTTTAGTAGAAATCTCCCAACAAAGTTGGTACAGGATTACCTTTAGAAAAAATGGAAATTACCTCCAAGCTTACAAACTTCTTTTCTCCCGAGAAAAGACTAGATCCATATACCATCAAGGCCACCACAGCACCAAAATCTCCCCACCTACTCTCTTTGGCATACTCTTTAGCTTCTAGTATAAGCACATCCCAAGGAAGTCCTCTGCCCTCACTGTCCTTCAAATCTTTCTTGACCTTAGCAGCTGGTATACGACAGACTCTGGTTGTGTTTTCTTCCTTGAGAGCTACCTCTGACCCATAGTAAGGCAAAGTATCTCTGACAGGAATACCCAAAATGTTAGAAATCTCCTCCAAGGTAGGAGCCAAGATATAATCTGAAAATACAAAACACCGCAACAAGGGATCATAGAACTGAAGCAAAGTGTGCAAGCTATCCTTCTGGTCTACAGTAAGTTTATCCATGTACTTCAAAATCTGAGCATACCGCTTTCTGAAATTCCCTAAAACTTGATCATTCATCAGCCCTGCTAGTCTCTGAACACTCTTGACTTCTGGTTGGAGAAAAGTGTAATGAACATTCTTCTTTCTTGTAATTTTCTTAACTTCTGCCATCTGGAGAGCTTACAATTACCAGAACTGGGTGCTAAACTATAAACAACAACCTGAAAAATGGAAACACAAATAGTTAATGCGAGTATGATGCGATGCAAAGGCAATGCATGCATATGATCCATCTGGGACCATCTGGATATTGGATATTGGGACCCCCAAGTAACTGAAAACCAAGATTCTCTGAGCCATGACCATCTGATAAAAACCCTCAGAACCAAAAGATCAAGAAATCCAGAACCATAAAAACTAAATCATAACAAAGACCACACTGATAATGAGGGTATGTGGAGGTCAAGGGATCCTGCAAACCTTCAAACCCCCTCCAATCTCACAGGTGTGCTCCGGGTCAAACATCACGGACTCTCAAAGCCGAATAGCAATAATACTTTCACCATTTTTGAGAAATGGCTCATGACCAAATCTGGGAATCGGTTTGGCATTATGTACTACTCAGGGAGGCCTCAGCTGAGTCCGGGAAAACAAGGTCATCCTATGTGAGTTCCAGGTGGGCCCTCGGGTGCGGATGGGTTTGCCACACAATGTGGTCTGCCACTGTCACCACTAAAGAGGGATGTTTCCACAAGGTTCTCAATGATCGGTCCCCAGCTGCACATAACTATCGAGGTCATGAAATGAGAGAGGAAAATCCCCAAATCAATACATTTCCAAGACGGTCGCAAATCTGGGCGTGGAACTCACTACTACCCCTATGACAAGATCTCATGAGGCCAAAGTGGAACCACTCTAAGTCCTAAGGTGCACTCGAGCCTTGGTAATGAGCTCATCTCACAGTAACAGTATCACCCAAGTCCCACCAAACGGAAAAAATCCAATCCAGACAGTCTAGTATAAAATATGATGCAGGAAAATAAATACTGAAAACTGTAAATAAAGCTGTAAATAAAACTGTAAATAAACAACAGTAAAATATACACACAACAACAAACAATCAACGCCCAACGAAACAGAAACGCGCAAGCGCTAGGAGAGACTCTCAAGGGAACCAGATATACTCTGGTTATGAATTCCCCAGCAGAGTCGCCAGCTGTCGCTCCCCGGAATTCCATCCTGGTACAAACGCGAAAGTGGCGCGGAAAGAGGTAGAGTCGCCAGCCAGACATTTTTATCCCGAAGGAAAGAGAATGGTAATGCTGCACAAACCAGAAGAAAATAAAAGGAAGGACACGGGTCCTGCGAACCAGATAAGCTGAGTTCGAGAGTCGGTTACGACCTGGGAACGTATTAGCACCCCAGATCGTCCACCGTACCCGACGGGATCCACGCTTGCAAAGAAATCTGTTTCAAAGGGTGAAGAAATGAAAGCTGCTGCGAAGAAAAGGAACTTAACTGGATAAAAGAAACGAAAAGAGAAGTGAAAAATAAATGAAAAGGAAAAATGTAGGGAAAATAAAGATTGTGCTCGAACGGGCCCTACCCCGCTGCATACGTACCTCATCTGGACAATGAGGATCAGAGTCGTCGTAGTTCCCCTAACTAGGGGTGGAAAAGATTGCTTGTGTCTTAAGGCTTGAACTTCCTATGTCAATGCTCAGGTGTTGTAGGCTCGGACGACGAGTGTGTAACCGTCTTTCAAAATGACAAGTAGGAGCAAGTTCGTACGATGAGAGTGAAGGTGATGAGAAAAGAAGTCCCGAAGGAGAGACGCTTATTGTTTATTTGTGTTTTTTAGAAGCTTTTTGTGAGTGTGTCACAAGTAAGTAAACTCAAGCTCTTTTCCATGGAATGTGTACTTGATACTACATTCCAAGATGGAATAATAGAACAAGCACACTCAAGTAAGGAGAAAATCCCCAAAACTTGATTCCAGAGATTAGGGCTTAGGCTCACTAACTCATTGAATTTATTAAGTGTTTTTGTATTTTTGATGAAGAAGTCTTTTTTATGATTTTCTTGATGAAGATGGTCTCATGATCAGACTTGTGCATCATGATGAACAAGCTTGTACTATCCCAAGATGGTCTCATGATCAGACTTGTTTCATGGAATAAGGCTATTGCACAGGAGACCACTTCAATCCTTATTAAGTTCTTTTTAGAGTTTTGTTTTGAGATGAGAAGAGAAAGAAACAAAAGGATCTTAAAGGTAAAAGTCTAATGGGGGACTAACACCTAATTGTTATCATGCATAGAAAATCCTAGGTTAGTGAGGTTTGCTATCCTAAAGAAGGAAGAGATAAGAAGAGAAAGAGGGGAATGAAGAAAAGAAGAAGTAAGAAAGGGTAGCCTAAGCCCCTCAAACACAAATAGGAAAGCACTAAAGAAAAGAGAAAAGATAAGAATTGGAGATGTGGTAATCACATCCACACCTCTCACTTACCAGAGCCCCTGAAATGGTTAGTAACATAAGCAAATGTCATGACAAAAGCAAATGAGAACAAATGAAACACAAAATGGGCATAAGAACACACCAAAGCAACACAACCAGAATTGGAATCTCAATTACAAATGTCAAGATCACACAAGAATGAAAAATGGATTAAACAATTCAACATGAAGCATTATGGATTATCATGACAAAGCAAAACAAACATGAGATAACACAAAGCAAACCAAGCAAACAAACATCACAAACTTCAAGACCAGAACCCTAACATGTCAAGAATGTGTCTAAGCAACACAAGAGATGAAGATTAGAAGCATACAAACTTAAACATTATCATCATGAGAAGCAAAGAAACATAAGAAGTGAGGTGAACATGTACAAAAGTGAATGAACTTCAAAGGCAAGCAACCACAAAATTTATCAAAGTACACACATCATTCAAAGACCAGAAGGGTATCCTCATCCTAAAAGGGGTCTAAACAACCTAAGGGAGTTGGCACAAGTGCCCTCCCAACCTAAGGACTAACCATATGACCAAAAAGGATGCAAAAGAAGATAAGCAAAGAACAAAATTCAAATCAAATCAAGAATTCATCTAAAAATTCCACAAATTTGCACAAAGACTCTTCAAACATCTAATGTTAGAATGTTAAAAGAATAGGATCAAAATCAGAAGTTAAGTAGGTCAAATATATGCCTAAACATGGATTAGGGTTATGAAACTTCATGCACAAGTTAAGGACCAAAAATAATCAAGCAAACTTCTAAAAATCAGAAGAAAAATCATCAACAAACTAAATTTCAATGTGAATCCAGAGCAAAAAGAATCGACTCAAAATTCAAATTAATGATTAAGATACAAATTCTACAAGACATCATGCTTTAAAAGTGAATAAAAAACAAATAATAAAAGAAGAAATTAATTCCAGCGTGGAAAATGAAAATAAATGGAAAATAAGAATATCAAATATTAAAGAAAACTCAAAATATCATACATGAATGTTTTTGGAATTTTTAATAACCTCTAACTATTTTAATTAATTACAAATCAAAATGAAATAAAATAACAATAAAAAAGAATTAAATGAGCCAGGGGTGTGATTAGTGAGGAAATCAGTTCAATTTGTTAGGGCTTAATGGAACAGAGGGTGTGAATAGCACTACAGGCCCAATGGATTCAGCGTGTATACACAATATTTACCATGGAAATTCAAATAATCAGGAAAAAACGCAAGCCAATGGATCAATCTCACGCATCCAATGAAGTCAACAAACTCAATCAAGTCAACCCATCAGTGAACCCTAACACACATACACAACAACTATGGTGAACTGGAAAACACACAACATTATTGAGAAATTAAAAGATCACGTGAGAGGGAGGCTCTCTCATTAATGTGCTGGCAACGCATGAGCCATCCAGATCACAAATCCAAGGGTTCAGACATCATCTTCCTCATTTTCAAATTTCCAGAATCCGGTGACGGAGCCCTAGCTCCGGTCACCGGAAAATTCATCAGCATGAACAAATCATCACTAAAATGCATCATAATCTCCAGATCTACCAAATAAAACATGCTGAATCCAAATATGAACTTAGATTTTCCAATAGATCCATGGATCGAGCAAATTGAACACAAACAGTTTTGTACATCAAACTTCAGATCAACATAATACACTCAATATTCACTCATTTCCAAAACCAAATACATCCAGATCATCAGTGTAATAAGTAGATCACAAAGAACATAATTAAAACAATTTATAGATCCACGAATTTGAAGCTAACCTGAAACTTGCAGAGCTCAAATTAGATCCAGAAACTCCTCCTCCAGCTGCAGATCAACCTCCTCTACCCTCTCCTTGCAAAATAAATGCAAGAGAGAGCTTGAATTGCTCTAGATCTTGAAATTCGAACTGAACTGCACCACTCTTGCACTTGAAGAAATCTTGAGTTTCAGTTGAAATGAAAGGTGGATTTATGATCTTTATGCTTTCAGGATCAAGAATATGCAAAGAGATTAGGAAATGGATGAGAGAATTAGGAGAATCGAAGGAAAGAATGTGATGTGCAAAAACTTTGGTGTGAGAAAATGGTGATGAATCTGCAGCAAATGAAACCCTAGTTTTCTTTTATAGTGTGCCAATGAACACTGATGAAAGAATGAGAGGAAATGCACGTGAGGAATGAGTGGGAGGGTTGATTTTGCAAAAAATGCAAGAGTGATGTGAGGAAGTGAATTTCTCGTGCTCTTCATCCTTCCTTGCACATGCTAAACTCTCATCCAGCCTTTGATTCATAAGTGAACTTATCCTGTCCTTTGGATGTTGGTATCATGTTTTTTGAATGTTCATGCACTTTTGCATTTTATGAAATACATCCCTTCCCATGCACGATTTTAAAGTTTTCTCTTGATCCAAATGTGTCTCATGTCATGAATAATGATATAGTGACCTTACTTTGCACATAAAACAGCTTGGAATTGATATAGATGAGTTTTTGCTCTTGGTGGAAACTTGAATTTTAAGGTAAACCCTAAAAAATAAGTGAACTTTCGAAGGCCATAACTTTTGATCCATGAGGGCTATGAAAATGCACTTGTACTTTCTGAAAATGGGAGAACCTACCCTACAACTTTCATGTTTATTGGAAATTCATTTGAGCTCATTTTCACCATGAAAGAAGCCTTTGAAAATTAGGGCAAAAGTTGCCAAAAATGGAAAGTTTCAAAACAAACCATATGCCAAAAATGGAAAGTTCTTCAAAACCCTTTGATTCTTGATCCTTGACTTTTCCAAATCTCTTCTAAGGTCTTAAGGACATCCCTTGACTTGAAAAATGGGGTTGGACCCCTTGAATTCTCACAGTTGACTTTTAAAATGCACAGTTGACCAATTTCTTCTTATGCAGGCAACTGATGAAATAACTGCCTTCCACAAGGAATTTTCTCACCAAATTTCATCCCTAGGATCCTCTTATCATATGAGAGAATTTTCCCTCATGAAATGGCCAAAATCACAAAGGATTCATGTTTGAAAGTGAAACCCTAATTTGGGAACCATTGTGTAGGAGCTTGCCCTAGCTTGGATTCCCTGATGATCTCCCAACCTCCTAGGGTTTTGTAAAGGATCTTGAACTTGTGAGTATCATATAGACTCTTCATGGGACTTGGACAAGTCCACTGGGCCTCTTGCTATAGCTTATAATTCCTCAAATCCACCAATAGTTGATCATATGCCTAATGTTAGAACATGAGAATGTTATGCTTTACTTTTCCATGCAAATATGCCAAAGATATGATATGCTTATGATTATTATGATATGATGATGATGCTTAAAAAGAAGAGGGAAAATTTGGGGTGTTACAGAAGACACCTCAACTTAATCCATGGTTAGAGATTAAATTCATTATATAACAAGCCTTTATTAAATGGATTTTAATTAAGGGATGAGATTAAGAAGTGGATTTTAAGTTTGTAAGACAACTTGAGGGGGACTTCTCCATTAAACACTAGGGTTAGTCCCTCTTAACCATAAGGAAGAGATAGAACCCTAATGTAAGGCCCAAGTTACAAGATAAAGTCTTGGTGATTGTTAGGGTGATTTGACTAAGAGGTTTAAACAAATTAAATGTTTAACACTTTGGATTAAAGTTATACACTCCATCCTAAGAGAAGTATGTAGGCATAACCCTAATTCCAAAGTCCTAAAACTTTAACAGTTTAGTCTCTGATTATTGGGATGAGAAGAGAGACTCAAGGAGACTCAAAGGTTAAAAGATAAGGGGGACTAATCACAACCCTAATCATTATCATGCTTGTATATCCTATGGTTTGTGAGGCTTAGAGAAAAGATCTTAAAGGAAGCCACCAATGAAAGAAGCAGATGAAAGGAGGAGGAAGCAGAAGAACAAGTTACTTACTTCCTAAGAAGATAAGTAACTTAAAGGAAGAAGGTGAAAGATGGAACATAAGTAAATTAGATTCACTTCAAGAACAAATAAGATGCATATGAATGAGATAAGAATAAGTGAGAGGTGAAGGCAAATCCACCTCCCAAATAACTTACCAAAAGTACCTGAAAGTGTTAGTATGAATACATAAGGTATAAAGCATAAAGAAATAAGTTGAAATGAGATGAAATGAGGTGCAAAAACCACAGTCAGAAGTGTTTATGCAATGCAAATGGCATATGAGATGATTCAATGTCATACAATGTGCATATGAATGATCATACAAAGATGGGATGTCATGAAAGCATGTTTAGAAGTTTGAAAACACATGGATGTTTGTGAAATGAAATGAATGCAAAAACATGGCAAATGAAAGAATAAATGATCAAGAAATGTTTTAACATGTCCTAAGATGTCTAAGATGACATATGAATGCTTGAAATGTCATGGCAAGTTCATGTGATGGTGAATATGCAAAGCTGATGCAAATGAACATGAGAAATTAGGGTTTTATGAACATATGAGATGCAAATGGATAAAACAGAAGCATACAACAAGATAAAAATGGAAATCAAGCTCAATCAAACCCTAATCCCATATAAGATAACACTCCAAAGGACGAGGTCAGAAGCCTATCCTATTGCAAGTTATGATTTTCCTATGTTTTCTAGGGTTTTTGGGTGATTCAAAAGGAAAAATGCAAATCAAATTGAAAATGCAATATAAATTCATGAGAAATATATCCTATAAACTACATGCCATATGTAACACAATGCAAAAAGAATCAAGTTCAAACTCTTCTTGGTTAGGCAGAAATGATTTTTCAAAGTTAGGGTTAAGAAATGTGATTTTAAAGACCCTTAATTCAAAGAAAATTGGTAAACTATGATCAAACCTAAAACAAAATTTGTGTGAAGAGTTTGAAAATGTTTCTAAATGCATTGGAATGGTTCATGATTTTTTTGGTGATTTTTAGAAACCTAAATGCATTTTTAATTAATTAAAATACTTTAATTAATTTAAAATAACATTTAAATATTTTAAAAATACTTTTTTAATGCAAAAAAAAAAAAATATTTTCAGGTTGATAAAAATATTTGAAATCAGAATGCAAAGTTTCATATTTTTGTGATGATTTTTGGTATTTTAAATTAATTATGCAAAAGAAATGAAATAAAAAATAAATAAAATGCAAAGTCAACTAATCCAAAGGCTAGGATTCAAACTGGGCTTGACTGTGCGCGCAGATGAAAGGCTGAGATTGTTTCTGGCTAAATAAATAAATTAACTTAATTAATTACGAATTAGTGTTAAGTGAGTGAATCAGGACCATCCAAACACGCGACAAACAAGATCCAAGGGACAAAATTTAAACTGACGCGCTAACCCTAATTAATTAACTTAATCACTTTCAGGTGACCGGAGCAAGCTCCGGTCATCTTCTCCGGCGAGTCAAAATGCCAACTTCTTCCCTAGGTCACTAAACAACAATTTTTTTGCCCATAAATGATCCCCAAACATCATATATCATGAATCCACAAACAAAACACATTTATCATTCGTAATGAAGTTGAATCGAAGCTAAAACATCTTAGGTCAAAACGTTTCAGAAGTTTCATACATGGTCATTTCTCAAGCATTTTCAAAACAAAACATATTAGGGTGATCAGCTAAACATGTAGATTCATTTAGGAACTTAAAATAAGAGTTCTGGAAAAAAAGTTCTTCATGGTTACCTGAGATGGAGCTTTTAGTTCTTGAGCTTTCTGGCCTCTTCCTTTGTGCAAGATGCCTCCAATGATCCCTCTGATGCTTCTGAAAGGCTTAGATAGAGTTTAAATAGGCTGGTTTGAGTGTTTTAGTTCTGATAACTCAGAAATCGTGTTTGTGTTGTGGGGTGTTTCAAGCCATTGTAATGGTTGGGAAATGATCTTGAGGTTATATGGAGTTGATTGGTGGAAGAGTTTGTGGTTTTTTCTGGTTGTGTTATGAAATTCGAAGAGAGGAAGGTGTGAAGTAATTTTGTGAAATCTGAGCTTTTGAGAGGTTTAAATCTTGTGTGTTATGTGTTTTGAGGTCCACGATGTTCACATAAGTCATGCTGATTGGTTCAGAGAGTTGGTGTGACATAGTTTGATTGGTATGAGCCAAATTGCAAAAAGTCAAAGTTTTGTGTACTTGAAGCATAGCACGGGTTATAGGTGTTTCTATGGCTTGTCCTGCCTCAACTTGATTCATGGAGGACCTTGGGATTGAATTTGATGAGCTGAAAGGCTTGGATGAAGAGTTCTCATGGTTTATGCATTTTCCCTCTTTGATGTTTCTTGTGATTCAAGCCACGAAATGCTTCAATTCTTGGGCCAATTCTGATCCTTTGAAGTTGTTTTGACATGTTGTAACATATTTGTGCACATAAGAAGTCATTTAGAAGCTTGAACATGCCAAAATGCAAAATCCCTCTTTGACATGAAACTTGAAATTATGTGATTTTTGCCAACTTTGAAAGGCCATATCTTGAGTTCTATGATGAATCAAGACATGTTATTGTACTTTTTGAAAAGGGAAAGACCTAATATACAACTTTCATGCCCAAGAATTTTTCATTTGAAGCATTTTTGGTCAAGAAAGAGGAGGTTGAAAATCTTTCCCAAAATGGAAAGTTTCCATTACAAGTCATTTCCAAAAATGGCAAGTTTGCAATTGGCTCAAAATTCTTCAACTTTGTGAAATTACAACCACCTCTAAGATCAAATGAAGATCATAGAACCTCAATTTGATGAAAATGATCCTTTGGTTCCCTTGTTGGGGGCCTCAGATGCCCTGATTTTGACTTTACTTGCTTAAGAAGTTACCCAATGATCAGATGACTTCCACAATGAATTTCTTCATAAAACTTGGTGCACATGATCCTTATAACATATTAAGAACATTAGAAACAAGAATGACCAAAATATTTGGAGTTAAGGCCTCTGAAACAAAAACCCTAATTCTGGTCATCTGTGTAGGAAAACCCTAGCTCTGCTTCCATGCATTTGCCAATTCTTGTGATCCCTTGACTTTCATGGACTTTGGGGAGCATAATATGATCATAGAACACACATGGACCCTATGGGAAAGCTTTAAGAGCTTTGGGATGGCTCATATTGATCCTTGGATTGCTCAAATCACAAACCCTAGATGCAGATGAAATTGAACTATGCTGTGAAGCAAACATGCAACATGAGATAGTATGCTTATGCTAATGCAAAATGAAAGATCACAAGCCATGGTGTGATAAAGAGTTAGGGAAAATTTGGGGTGTTTACATCTGCCCTTATTCAAGCATGAGTTAGCTGTGCAGGGTGTAAGCGCCTGGCTTAACAAACAAACAAGATAACTTATGGTTGAATACCAAAGACAGTCCGAAATTTGCACTCGCTGGGGAGAAGAAGAAAAGGGATATAAATTGTAAAAGGTGGTATAGTATGATTACCAAATGAAAGCGATGGAGGACGACCATCGAGCAGAAGACGACTGCTGGGGATAAATCGGTAAGCAAAGCAATGACGGAGACGACCGACAAGCTGGGGAAATAGAGAGATCATGATGGGGACAACCATCGGGTAACTAAATGAAAAATCTCTGGGGGTTAAAGTAATGAGAAAAGCAATGATGGGGACGGCCACCAGGCTTATGGAAAGCAAAGTAAACAACGATGGGGACGACCATCGATTTAAAGAATACATGAAATAAATGATGAGGTACGATCATCAAAGGTGAAGGACGATCACCTAGTAGGGAACGACTGCTATTTATCACAACATAGGACGAATGCCGGATAGAAAAGGTCAATGATGGGGACGACCATCAGATAAGCATGATGAAGGACGATCATCAAGAGTTGAAGGACGATCACCTAGAAGGGTACGGCTGCTTTCGGGGTTTATCACGACATATGACAAATGTCGGATAACAAGATCAACGATGGGGACGACCATCAGATAAAATGATGAGGGACGGTCATCAAAATGTGAAGGACGATCACCTAGTAGGGGACGACTGCTCTTTATCACGACATAAGACGAATGTCAGATAGAAAGTTCCAATAATGGAGATTCCACTGGGGAAAAGGATGAGGGACAATCATCCAAAGGTGAAGGACGATCACCTGGCAGGGGACGGCTGCTGGAAGTATCACGACATAAGACGAATGTCGGATAAGAGAAAGTTGTTTGGTTGATGACTTACTGGGGAATGGTAAACACGGACGAGTGCTTACGCTTTAAGAAAATAAAAGGTATAAGTGTTTGATAGTGTGTATAGATTAAAGATGCAGACGAGCACCCTTAGAACCACGATACAGACGAGTATCGGTAGAAACAAACGCTGACGCATGTTCAAAGATGATGATACATACGAGTATCAACTGGTTAACAAGGAACACGGACGAGTGTCGAATCTGCTGAGGAGTGATATATACAATGATACATACGAGTATCAAAGGAACCCTGTATTGGTATGTATAAGTATTGATTTGTTGGTGAGGTATGTGCAAGATACGGACGAGTGTCTGACTTGCTGGGGAAGTATGACACGGACGAGTGTCAAATATGTATAAATGTAAACAGGCATCTGTTTTGAGAGTGCAAAGGAGATGCTTTGGCTTTCTGTGGGGAGATAAGATGAGACAGACGAATGTCGAGAAAAGCATGCTAAGGACAAGTATCTGCTTGTAGAAAGTATTCTGGAAACCTTACTGGGGAAGGATGACACGGACGAGTGTCAAAAAGAGCATGCATAGGTATCTGTATTTGAGAGTGCAAAGGGGACGCTTTTGCTTTCATGTGCAGGGGATATGAGTTTTGTATATTGTTAATGAAATATTGATGGTATTTGCAGGTGACTGGCTTGAACCCGACTTGTGATCATGAAAATGTTTGATTTTTGCCGTAATGCTCCGTATTAGATAGAATGCTAAGCTTATTTCGGTGACTATGATGCGAATGCTATGATTATGCAAAAGAGGAACTGATCCGAGACTCGGATCCTGCAAGGATAAAAATCTCTGGCTGATCTGCTTGGAGGAATAACCCGACTGGGGAAGAGATCATTGATGGATCTGCGCGGAGGGAGAACTCTGCTTGGGGAAATAGATCATTGGTAGATCTAACCGAAGGGAAAACTCAGCTGGGGGGAAGGAAGTTTTAGCCACTCCGTTGGGGATGGGTTTCAGACATTGCTCTACTGGGGAGAGAATGGAAACTCTGTGGGGAATTGGTCCCATCAACTTTGCTAAGGATGAGGGAAATTTGGCACTCTGGTGGGGAACAAAGAGTTCTTTGATCACTTCTTGCTGTGAAATAGTTGTCCATCTCTGTTCGGGAGGTCCTGCTTGGGGAGGAGATAACTTCTGGAGAGTAGCATGCTGGAGATTTAATGCTTAATGTTACCCATGCTGTGAAAGATTTTCTGCCTGCAACCTGTTAAGACAAAGGAAAACGCATAAGTATCCTGAGGTATCCCTAACTGGATTCCGTCATAGGAGTTAGACTTATCTGAAAGTAATACATTTCCTGCAAGCATTTTATCAAAAATGGCTTATATGTTTTATGCAATTGTTGTATTGTGAACATTGGACATTTTGTAAACGAAACAAAAATGTACAAAACAAAGTGAAATTGGAAACTCTGACTTTATTAATTTAGGTGCCCTGAATTGGCAAGTACAGTCAAAAGAAGCGAATCCCCTGAAATGAGGAGATTGTTGTAAAGTGAGAAAATAAAAGTGTTGGAAATGTTGATGACGGTGCTCCAGTGAGCTTCCTTTGCTATGACCCATATGACCTTGACATTCTTCTTATCTTGCTTTCTGAAGAAGGCAGATTCTGACTGACGCTTTGTCCTTTCGAAGCTTTCCATGTTCGCTTATTCCCTAATTTTGTGTGGATCGCCCTTTCGGGTTTTCAATCCATCGGGATACCCATTTTTGCTTGAGCTGTCCAATGAGGCTTTTCAACTCAGAGAGTGTACATTTTTTCAATTTTTCCCTTATTTTTGCCCGAGTCTTTTATTCTGTTTTTGACTCGCCGAGATGCCCTATTTTTTCCTAGACTTACATTCTGTTTTTATGTCCAGCGGGTCTTTTTATGCAAAGTATTTTTTAAATGCATCTGAATTCATAGGAGATGGGAAGTCTTCACCATCCATGGTTGCGAGCATCAGTGCTCCACCTGAGAAGACTTTGGTTATCACATAGGGACCTTCATAGTTTGGTGTCCACTTGCCCCTGTGGTCTGTATGAGGAGGAAGCATTCTCTTCAGAACAAGCTCTCCCACTTGGTATTCCCGAGGTTTGACTTTCTGATCGAAGACTTTCTTCATTCACTTATGATATAGCTGACCATGACAGATGGAAGCCAATATTTTCTCTTCAATCAAATTCAGTTGATTGTACCGAGACCGAACCCATTATGCTTCATCCAGTTTTACGTCCATCATTACCCGTAAAGAGGGTAGCTCAACTTCAACAGGTAGAACAACTTCCATACCATACAACAACTAATAAGGTGTTTCCCCAGTAGAGGTTCTGATTGAGGTTCGGTATCCGTGCAAGGCAAATGGTAGCATTTCATGCCAGTCTTTGTAGGTAACCACCATCTTTTGTACAATCTTCTTGATGTTTTTGTTGGCTGCCTCAACAGCGCCATTCATCTTTGGCCTGTAAGGAGAAGAGTTGTGATGTTGGATTTTGAAGTCCCGACACAGTTCTTCCATCATTTTGTTGTTCAAATTGGAACCATTATCAATAATGATTTGCTTGGGAACTCCGTATCGAATTATGATGTCTCTTTTTAGAAATATGGCTACCACTTGTCTGGTGACGTTTGCGTACGAAGCTGCTTCGACCCATTTGGTGAAGTAATCAATGGCCACCAGGATGAATCGGTGACCATTTGAAGCATTCAGTTCAATCTTTCCAATCATGTCAATGCCCGACATGGCAAAGGGCCAAGGTGAAGACATCACGTTCAAAGGATTTAGAGGCACATGCACTTTGTCTGCGTAGATCTGGCACTTGTGGCACTTTTTGGCATAGGCACAATAGTCTGCATCCATTATGATCCAGTAGTAACCTGATCTTAATAATTTCTTTGTCATTGCATGTCCTCCGGCATGGGTACCGAAAGAACCTTCATGCACCTCGTGCGTCAGCAGGTTTGCTTCCTTCTTGTCAACACATCTGAGCAGGAACATGTCGAAGTTTCGCTTGTATAATGAACCATCGGCAGTGAGGAAGAAACTGTCGGCCAACCTTCTTAATGTCTTCTTATCATTGGATGATGCCCCAAGTGGGTATGTCTGATTCTCCAAGAAGCATTTGATGTCGTGGAACCAAGGCTTGTCATCACTAGTAGTGTCCACAAAGAATACATATGTCGGTCGGTCTAGTCGGGATACCAAAATCCAAGGCACATAATTGGCAGTTTGAACTTTGATCATGGAGGAAATGGTAGCTAAAGCATCTGCAAACTGATTTTCGTCTCGAGGGATGTACTCAAGTTTGACTGTTGTGAAGAAAGTCAATAATTTCCTCGTATAATCACGGTATGGAATCAGATGCTCCTGATGAGTGTACCAGTTTCTATTGGTCTGATTGATTACCAAAGCTGAATCTCCGAATACATTCAAAGTTTTGATCCTGAGGTCAATGTCTTCCTCAAGTCCCATGATACATGCTTCGTATTTTGCTTCGTTGTTAGTGCAGGCAAAGGTGAGTTTATCCTAGAAAGGCATATGAACTCCTTTAGGTGTAATGAGCACTGCACCAACCCCACGACCATTCATATTGACAGCTCCATCAAACATCATAGTCCATTCCTCTTCTGGGTCAGGCCCTTCAGTGTGAACTGGCTCTTCACAATCTTTTGCTTTTAAGTACATGATGTCTTCATTAGGGAAGTCAAATCTTATCGGCTTATAATCATCAATGGGTTGCTCAGCCAGATAATCAGACAATACACTACCCTTGATGGCTTTTTGAGAAGTGTACTGAATGTCATATTCTGTTAGAATCATTTGCATTCTTGCAACCCTCCCGGTAAGTGCTGGCTTCTCAAATATGTACTTGACGAGGTCCATTTTTGAGATCAACAAGGTAGTGTGAGTCAGCATATACTGTTTTAGTCGGCGAGCAGCCCACGCTAAAGCACAACAAGTTTTCTCGAGCAGTGAATAACGTTGTTCACAGTCGGTCAACTTTTTGCTTAGGTAGTATATTGCATACTCTTTTCGACCAGACTCGTCATGCTGGCCCAACACACACCCCATTGGCCTTTCTAATACTACCAGGTACATTATCAGAGGTCTTCCTTAAATTGGAGGCATGAGAATTGGAGGTTCTTGTAGGTACTCTTTGATCTTGTCAAAAGCTTTCTGACAATCGTCGTTCCACCTGACTGTCTGTTCCTTTCTTAATAGCTTGAACAAGGGCTCACAGGTAGCAGTGAGGTGAGATATGAACCTTGATGTAGTTCAATCTACCAAAGAACCCCCAAACTTGTTTTTCAGTCCTAGGTACAGGCATCTCCTGAATGGCTTTGACTTTGTCGGGATCAACCTCAATTCCCTTTTCACTTACGATAAATCCCAGCAACTTACCAGAACGTACCCCGAATGTGCATTTGTTGGGGTTCAACTTCAGCTGATACTTCCTCAGACGCTTAAACAACTTCAGCAGATTTACCAGATGGTCTTCTTCAGTAAGGGACTTGGAAATCATATCATCCACTTAGCATTCAATTTCTTTGTGGATCATATCGTGGAATAACGTTACCATATCCCGTTGATAAGTTGCACCGACGTTCTTCAGTCCAAATGGAATTACCTTGTAACAAAATGTGCCCCAAGGTGTGATGAAGGTTGTTTTCTCCATGTCTTCAGGTGACATCTTGATCTGATTATAACCAGAAACTCCATCCATGAAAGAAAATACCGAGAACTGAGCTGTGTTGTCAACCAATACATCAATGTGAGGTAATGGGAAATCATCCTTCGGGCTAGCTCTATACAGATCCCGGTAATCCACACACATACGCACCTTTTCATCCTTCTTAGGCATTGGTACAATGTTAGCAACCCACGACGGGTAACTAGTTACAACAAGGAAATCGGCGTCCCACTGTTTTTGTACTTCTTTCTTAATCTTCATGGCCATATCTGGGCGAGTACGGTGCAACTTCTTCTTGACTGGAGGGCAATCTTCTTTCAAGGGTAGCTTGTGCATGACAATATCCGTATCTAGACCTGGCATGTCTTGATAGAACCAAGCGAAGACATCGACATATTCTCGAAGCATGTTGATAAGCTGTTCTTTTACTGAAGCTTGCAGATTGGCCCCAATCTTTACTTCTTTCAAATCCTCCTCAGTACCAAGATTAACAGTTTCAACCTCCTCCTGATGAGGAGTAATCATTTTCTCTTCTTGCCTCAACAACCTGGCTAACTCTTCAGGCAACTCATAGTCTTCTTCAACCCCTTCATCTGCTTGATTAATTGGATTGTCGAAGTCATACAAGGTCATAGCAGTGCTGTTGTTGGTGCAATCTGGAGGATAATCTCTGCAAGGGTTGAGATTTGTTCGTTTTAGTGATCAATTTTAATCTTGTTTAGAAAAAATGAAGTTATTTATTTTGAAAACATTGCCATTTTATTATTTTGTGCGAAAAATAACAAAAATGAAGAGACAGTGAGCGAAAGAGAAAATTGTTTGCAAAAGATGTCCAATATTCCATTGATATTCCATTTGCACAAAAATACAAATATGGCCCTATTACAAAATGAGTCCTGACACCTTGGGGAAGATGCAGGACTTGATGCATGCTAAAAAAAAGGGCAGGAAATAATAATTACTCTACAGGAGTAACTCTTATAATTTCCTGGGAAGACCAGTTAAGGACTTGTTGGCCCGGGATCCTTGGACGAATCCAACTCTCTAGGTTGAGGTCGCTTTCTGCCTCGTCTTCCACGTTATTGACAGCATCTGGGGTTAGCATCCCCCCACTTATGAACTTGGGCTCCTTAGCAGCCTCTGCTTGATCTTGTCGGAATGGTTTGTAACCTAAACCGAACATGTCCTCCTTCTTCTCCACCGGTAGCAGCTTGCCCCAACCTTGGGCGTTTCCATCTTTAACAACCTTCCGAGCTTGTTGGTAGGAGACAATTGAAGTACCCATCTTATCCTCCTGGGATGCAGCAAATACTTCAGTTGTCGCCTCATTGACGTTCAGTGCTTCGAAACCTTGGCTCATGGTCTCGTGGATTTAACCATCCATCTCAGTGTATTTGTAGGTGGCCAAGTGGCTAACAAAAATATCCTCTTCACCACAAATTGTGATAATCTGCCCTTCCCACTCATATTTCAATTTCTGGTGAAGGGTCGACGTAACTGCACCAGCGGCGTGAATCCATGGTGTTGCACCCCAAAATTTGCCCTCACAAGACAAGACTTTGTGTGCTAAGAGGTTCACAAGGTTAACAAGGTTCACAAGACATCTTATGAGGTTCACAAGGTTCACAAGACCTCTCATGAGGTTCACAAGGTTCACAAAGTTCACAATTAGTCAGAAGATGTGCAATTCCCTCAGACAATGCATCCTCCTAAGCAATGCATCCTAAACTAGGGTTTTGACTTTAATCAGGTTAAATGGACTTCCAAGACTTCAAGTGAGCTTCATAACATCTTATATGTGTTTAAGAATCCCCATGACAAGTTTCAAGACTTTTCCCAAAAGGTTTGCTCAGTCAGATGATCAGATAAGCAAAAATCAGTCAAAGCAGTTAAAAAGTCAAACTGAGGTCAACTGTGGTCAAACCAAAGTCAAACTTCATGATTTTTTCCCAACATCAAGTATATGAAGTAAAATTCATCATTTTATCAAGGGTTGATCATGATTCATCAAGGAGATTTCAGATCATCAAGAATCAGGAGTTTCTAAATTAGGGTTTCCTTAGGAAAAGTCAACTGAACTTTGACCAGCCATAACTTTCACATGATTCATCAAATGTTTTCCATCCAAAGCTCATTTTGAAGGAAATTGAATTCTCTACAACTTCGTGTCTCACAAGCCAAGCCTAAAAATGCTTCATTTGGAAGGTATGAGCTAAGACATTATAGGTCCTTTTGAAAGTCAACAAAAAGTCAACAACTTCAAAAGGGCACAACTTGAGAATGGTAAAAGATATGGACATGAAACCAATAGGGTTGGTTAGAGGACTCTTTATGCTTTCCAAAATGTCCAAGAACACCCTCATAGCCTTAAAATTGAAGGATTTGTGTCCTTGCAAAGTTGGGAAATGTTTGAGAAGAATATTGAATAAAAGAGGTCTTAGAATCAATTTTTTCCAAATGGGCCTACCATTGTGCAACCCAATCCTTGAGATATCATCCCACACGACCCAATCCAAGCATTTTCATGATTTTTATTTTTTATTTAGTATTTATTTAAATTTTATCCATTAAAAATCAAATTAAATCTAAATAAAATATGAAAATTGAATATTTAAAAGTAATTCTTCTTCTAGAAAGTCTTAAAAACCATTCAAAGCTGATTGATATCACACAAATTCGTGCTAGCCTAATTTGGAAGGGTTAGGTAGGATATTTTTCAATATTTGAAAGGAGAAAACTTCATGATCAAGTAATCAAGACAAGGCCCATAAATCCATGTTATTTTGACCTAATTTCATCCATTACATATACACAAACATAACACAATGCCAAGGACACGATTTTGCTGCCTCAAGAACAAGTCTCCAACTTTCAAAATCCATCAAAAAACTTCAATTCAGATTCTTCCTTAGGGACTCTTTCAAGGCATTCTAAAGGTTGCAAAACAATCCTTAGACATCACTGAACCTACTCCAATCCTTATTTGCATCAAAATCATGCTAGAAAGCCCTAACCGAATCATTCTTTCTCAAGTTTATTGACTTTTTTATTCCATACTTTTATGCATTATCAATTGATTCTAATGATTGTTTTGTGTTTGTAATGATCTTAGCAAGCTTTCTGGATAATTGGATTGAAGAATAATGACCTGAATCGTAAATAGCCATTTTTAGGGTTTCGGCCAAGCTTTTAGGGTTTCATGATAAACCAAATATAAATGAATTTTAAAGACATATGGAGATTGTGTGAGTTCTGGGGATCATAATGCACTGATTAATTGGAAGAAATTGTACTGTTTGATTGATGTTTGAGTTTCGCAGGTTCTGAGTATGGAGGAAATCGCAGGAAAAATCGTAGATAAAATCGTATGAATTTTCGCAGGTATCATGAAGAAGATGAAGTTCAGTGGCGCCAAAATCTAGATTCAAATCTTTGACATAATATTTTTTGATTTATTGTTAATTTTATTTCAATTGATACAGCCTGGCTCAGTTGGTTAGTGTCTACGCGCATGATATTGATGGTCCTAGGTTCGAATCTCCCCAGGCCATTTTGCATTGTTTTGTTTTTTTAGGATTTTACAAATGAAGAAACAAAACATAATGGTACTCATTCCATATCACATGCGCGCGCATAGCCCAGTGGCTGGCTTATTGGTCTTGAAGGAATAAAGCCTAGGGCCTGGGTTCGAATCCCAGCCCCAGGTAAGTCTGTTTTTTCATTTTTTTCTTATTTTTTGATTTTTTGATTATAGTTTATTTGATTTAGTTTATAATAAATATTTAAAATAAAAATGTTCATGTTATTATCTTATATATATTTCAAACTTATATTTTCAAAAAAAGAATAATAAACTTTAGTAACAAAATTATTTAATATTTATATTATAGTATATTATTAATATTATATTGTTTTTTTTGTATAAATAATTTAATCATGTTTATATTAAATAATTAACCCTAAAAATTCTATATGTAAAAAACCTATTTTTTATATAAACCCTAATAATATTTATAAACCCTAGTCATATTGTAAATATTAATTTATTTGTTTATAGATTTTAATTTTATAATTTATTCATATTATATGTAGTTTTCTAATTTAGATAATTTAATTAAGTAGTAAACTTTAATTTATTTTTTTAAAATATTAAAAACCCTAATTTTATTGTATGAATTTAATTTATTATTTTGTATGCTTATAATCAAATATTTTTATAATATGTATATAAAATTTAATAATTAGACTATTAATCATATCTTATTAGTATATAATTGTTATTATTTATTTCTTTTATTTAAAATTCCCTTAAAAATAATTATTTATTTAACTTTGAATTTTTAATTTATTGCTATATTATATTGTTATACTAACCCTCTTATATTTATTTATTTTTGTTTATTGTTACTAACCCATTTAATTATTTATTTATTTGCTTATTTATTTTAATTATTTTAATTATTATAATGTAATTGTATCCAATATGTAATAGCTATAGAATAATTTTTATTATTTTTAATTGCTATGGTTAGTAAAATAGGGAGTGCAAGTCATGTTTGTATTTAAAATTGGATTTAGATCATTAATCGTAAAGATAAATATTTGAATTGGAACACGCACACACTTAAGTCGATCCTGGATCGCCATCTTACTTCTTAAGGGTTACCTCTCAAGTTGCCTAAACAAAAGGTCAAGTAAAGTGTGAAGCAAAGTCCCTTCTCTCATATCATCTAGTCCCTTTACGATTATAAGATCAAGTCCCTTCGAATGTTGCCTTCGTAATGATCTTGTCCCTTTCGAATAAAGATGATAAGTCCCTTCGAATTGCTTATACACCTTACAGTTGCCTAAATAAACAGTTGTCCCTTTACTTGTCCCTCCTACATCCAAGGTAATGACTACCTATTCCTTAATAATAGGGATAGTCTTACCATTTAAAGGATATTTAAGAACAGAAAAGACTTAACTTAGGGTAGGTTCCTCTTATGTACTTGCTCACTTTTCAAAAATATTTCAAACACTTCACATTTTCAAACAAATTTTCAAAACAAAGACTTTATATATATCCGTACATGGATCATTATAAAGTACTTAAAGGAAATTTTATTCACACACTACACTTCTTAAAACATTTTAAAGTGAGCTAAGTAACTAAGAGCCCATGGATAACCATGGATGTAAAGGGTGCTAACACCTTCCCTTTACATAACCTACCCCCCGAACCCAAAAATCTTTTAAGGTCTTTCCTGTTCTTTTATGCCCTTTCCTTTGGATAAAATAAAAGTCGGTGGCGACTCTTGCTATCCGCGACATTTAACTAAAGTCAGTTCTCCCACCGTGTTACAGAACTGGCGACTCTGCTGGGGATTTAATAAAAGAGGGGTACCCTTAGGAATTAGATCACTTTAAAATTGTTTGCCTTGTTTGCTTTATAATTATCTTGTTGGGTGCTCTTATGTGTGAAAGATCCTAACCCGGATCTAGTGTACCTTAGGTAAATGGCAATTGACCAAGGAAACTGTACGGCGTATACCGATATGGTTGATCTGGTGGCCATAGTTAGTGTGACTTCTTGGTTGGTGCTTATGTTCCTTAAGTCAAGTTGAGGATAATATGAGGCTGCCATATGTTGTCAATGCACTAACTTACTTTTAGAACCCTAGTTATCCCATCTTGGCCTTTAGAAAAGTAGTGAGATAACCGGCTTTGGTGCAGACTGAAGTTGGTTGATACTCGATGCTACGCTCATTGAGATTCTAAACTTGGAGGGTTTTGGTTGGCAAGTAAGTTGCCTACTGAAAAACCACCCTTGTGAAGGATCAATGATATTGAGATCCCTTAGAACCTGGTTACTTTTATAGGACAGGATGAACAAACTAAACTTCAGGGGAGGGTACTTACCTTTAAACCTCATGCAAGCCTTCAAACCTAGGGCTATTGTGTGACTTGTTTGTGTGTGCCACATGTTTGTGATTGAGCATAACATCATAGCATCATCATGCATCATAAGCATAGCATTTTCACTAACAATTTCAAGGACCAAAGGATTTATCTTTGTTCTTTGTTGCAGGTCATGGCTTCTGCTCGTAGGAACACTATCAGGATCAACTTTGTAGGCATACCTCCTAAGCTTAAAGAGTTGGTTTCTCAAGTGTCTGAAAACTCCCAGTTCATCAAGAGACATGGTCACCTACTGGATCTAGTCACTTCAGGGTTCAATGAAGACATGATGAGTGTTCTGTTTCAGTTCTTTGATCCTAAGAACCATTGCTTCACATTCCCCGACTACCAGCTGGTTCCTACAATGGAAGAGTTCTCTAAACTTCTGGGTATACCTGTACTTGATCAAAAACCATTCACAGGCTTGGAAAAAGAGCCCAAACCTGAGGTTATTGCTGCAGGTCTACATCTGAAGAAGTCAGACATTGTTCTAGAAACGAGAAGCGGAGTTAAGGGTATTCTTGCTAAGGTGTTGATAGAGAAGGCTCAAGTATTCCTGAAAGATATGAGTTATGATGCTTTTGAGGAGATCTTAGCCTTGTTGATTTATGGCTTAGTGTTGTTCCCCAATCCTGATCAGTTCATAGACGTTCATGCCATCAACATATTTCTGAGTCACAATCCAGTGCCTACATTGCTTGGAGACATTCTGCACTCTCTTCATACTCGTACTACAAAGGCACGAGGAACTCTTATGTGTTGTATACCTCTATTGTCCAGGTGTTTTATTTCTCACCTTCCTCGATCAGTGATGAAGAATGAACAAGGGTTAAGGTGGTCCAAGAGGATTATGTCACTTTCTCATTCAGATATTCATTGGTGCTCTAGATATATGGAGAATGTTACTATCATTGACCGTTGTGGGGAGTTCCCTAATGTGCCACTCCTGGGCATAAGAGGGGGCATTACCTACAATCCTTCCTTAGCTCTACGTCAGTTTGGTTATGCTCGGAGTGATGGTCCTCATGACATGTTGATTAAGGGTATTGTGTTTGACTACGATAACGATCTGCAAGGTTACCGTCAAAGGTTCATACGAGCATGGGGAAAAGTGAACAAGGTTGACAACAAGACTCTGGAGCCCAAGTACACTATTCCTATGGAAGCTTACCTCAGATGGGTGCGATCTCGTGCTCAGACTCTCATGATGCCATATCCTGCCATCCTGCCAGTTACTATGGAGCCTGTTGCTGAAGGAGATACCTCTTATACCATCCTTCACCCAGACATGCCCACTGACATGGAAGACTTACAAAGGTCCTGGATCCAGTTGAAGGAGCAAAGGGATACTTTCGAGGCTCATTACAAAGCAAGTCAAGAAAGAATCCTGGAGCTAACAAAGCAACTTCACGAGGAGCGGAATCTCAACTCATACCTCAACACAAAGAGGAAACGTCCATGGGAGACTTAAAACCCCATCTTTTGTATTTATTTCATTTCATTTTGTAAGCCCAAAGGGCAAACAAATTTATTACTAATAAAAATTTACTTTCTTGATTGTTTAAGCAAATTTAAATCCTGCGGTCCTTGAAAACATTGCATTTACATACCATATCATTGCATCACAGGTTTCTTGTGCACAGGTTTCTTATCTTCTCGCTGTTTATTTCAGCAATGGATCTTGAACAAACAGTTAAAGATCTCCAGGCACAAAATGCACAGTTCCAAGAGCTGATCCTGAACTTGTCCAAGGGGTAAGATGAATTGAAGACACTGCTGGCCAAGAAGACTAAGAAGACTAGAAGGTCAGGAGGCCTAATCAACATGGGAAGAAGGTTCAGAGGTCCTGTCAAGACCAAATAACAGGTTGAAGATTATGAGTCTGAAGAGTCTGAGAAAAAGGGAGGCAGTCTCCATAATACAATGGGGGATTCTGATTCTGAAGCTAACTACTATCATGAGCCTAATGAAGATAAGTTCAAGATGCTGGTGGATAGAATGGATGCTATGGAATTGCAAAAGTCTTCTGGGCTGGATTTTGAAGACCTGAGTTTGATATCTGGTGTGGTCATACCCATTGGTTTCAAGGTTCCTACTTTCGTAGTTTATGATGGTGTCTCTTGTACTAAGCTGCATCTGAGATCATATGTCCGGAGAATCCAACCTCATACTGCTGATAAGAAGTTGTGGATCCATTTCTTCCAAGAGAGCTTATCTGGAGCTCAACTTGAATGGTACTATCAGTTGGAGAGTGTCAACATCCGTGATTGGAATGATCTTGCTGAAGCCTTTTATAAGCAATATCAATACAATGCTGACCTATCCCCTACTCGCATGCAACTACAGAGCATGTCTATGGGTGCTAAAGTAAATTTCAAGGAGTATGCCCAGAAGTGGAGAGACTTGGCTGGCAAAGTGCAACCCCCTCTAACTGACAGGGAGTTAGTTGATATGTTCATGTGTAAATTGAATGGTCCTTTTTACAGTCATCTCATTGGAAGCTCATCATCTGGCTTCACTGAGTTGCTAATGACAGGAGAGCGCATAGAAAGTGGTATAAGGAGTGGCAAGATCCAAGTGGGTGCTTCTTCATCAAGTGCTGCAAAGAAGCCCCCTAGTGGGAAGAAAGAGTCAAATGTTGTTTATGGTCAACCTGATCATAGTAGGAGGCACCAATCTGTGAGTGCAGTTCATATCTCCAATCCAACTCCTGCAACACCAGAACAACCACAGGGCAATCAACAAAGGCCTAGAAGGCAGTTCACTAAGCTCATCATGTCACTGGCCCAAGCCTTGCAACACTTGTTGAAGGGTGAACTTATCAATTTAAGGGACCCTCCTCAGAATCCCAATGTTACCTCTCACAGGTACAATCCTAATGCACGATGTGCATATCATTCGAATTGTTAGGGACATGATACCAATAGTTGCTGGGTATTGAAGAATAAAATTCAGGATATGATTGATGCTGGAGAGATTGAGTTTGACCCTTCGGGTACTCCAAATGTGATTACTGTTCCCATGCCAAATCATGAGAAGACTGTCAATTCCATTGATGAAGTTTCACATATTTCCTCAGTCGCAGATTTGACTACACCATTGTCTGTTATTAAGAAGAAGTTGGTACAAGCTGGGTTCTTTCCAGGTTGTCGTGAAGATTGTTTATATTGTGCTTATAAGTCGGATAGTTGCTGGAGGTTGAAGGACGGAATTCAACGCCTCATGAATAATTACACCATAGTGTTTGAGAGGACCCCACCTTCTATGGAGAGCATGGTTGATCATATAACTAAAGATGCTAGAGCTGTGGTGGATGAAGGTGGTTGTACTATTTGGGGTCAGCTTCCTGACATTCCTTACAAGTCTGACAAGTTTGGTTTGGGTTTCACTGCAGAGTCCCAGAAGGCTGTTCGTGGTGCTCGTGTTGTTCGTATCACCAATTAGGGGATCATGAAAGATTAGATCAATGATGTGGGTGACTATGATGAAGACTACAACTTGGATGCCTGGATTTTTCCTACTGTGGGTGCTGGGCTCAATAATTGGAAAGCTGAAGAAGTTATTCCTATCTCCTTTAGTCAGGAGTAAATACTATTACTGTGTTGTTACTTTTAAGTTTGTAATTTTTGAACAATTGAATTCTTAAGCCTTGTGCCTTACCCGGGGCACAATGGTATGCTTGTCTCGGGATGTCATTTCATTTGCATACTTCATTCAATAAAAATCAGTGGACATTTCGTTTTCGTAAATATTGTGTTCCTTGTCTTTCTTTTATTTTATTTTTGTTTTATCAGCTATGTGTTCTTACACACACCCACATCACTAAAATGCAGATCCTTATCCACTCTGGATCCTGTTGATAACAGTTCTACTATTGCCAATTATAATTTCGAGAATCCGATCTATCAAGCTGAAGATGGAAAGGAGGACGATTGTGAAGTACCTGTAGAGCTTGCTAGGTTGTTACAACAAGAAGAGAAAACTATACAGCCACATGAAGAGCCAATCGAAATTGTGAATCTGGGAACTGAAGAAAACAGGAAAGAAGTCAAGATATGGGCTGAGTTAGAGGATGGTGTTAAGAGCAGGTTGATTCAAATGTTACATGATTATGTAGAAATCTTTGCTTGGTCCTATGAAGATATGCCAGGTTTGGATACAGACATTGTGGTTCACCGTTTACCAGTAAAAGAAGATTGTCGTCCAAAGAAGCAGAAGGTTCTCCGTATGCGTCCTGAAATATCAGAAAAGATTAAAGCGGAGGTAATGAAACAGTTTAATGCAGGGTTCTTAGCTGTGACTTCTTATCCTCAGTGGGTTTCAAATGTGGTACCGGTGCCTAAGAAAGATGGTAAGGTACGTATGTGTGTAGATTACAGAGATTTGAACAAAGCCAGTCCCAAGGATGACTTTCCACTTCCTCATATTGACGTTCTGGTAGACAACACTTCTCAGCATAAAGTATTCTCTTTCATGGATGGTTTCTTTGGTTACAATCAAATCAAGATGGCACCTGAAGATATGGAGAAGACAACCTTTGTTACACAGTGGGGCACTTTTTGTTATAAAGTGATGCCATTTGGTTTGAAGAATGCAGGGGCAACATATCAGCGTGCTATGGTGGCTTTGTTTCATGATATGATTCATCACGAGATAGAGGTATATGTGGATGATATGATAGCCAGGTCCCAGAATGAAGAGCAACACCTTGATCATTTGCATAAGTTGTTTGAGAGGTTGAAGAAATACAAGTTGAGATTGAACCCGAACAAGTGTACTTTTGGAGTTAGATCTGGTAAGCTCCTGGGTTTCATTGTCAGTGGAAAAGGTATTGAAGTAGATCCTGCGAAAGTAAAAGCTATACAAGAGATGCCAGCTCCCCGTACTGAGAAGGAAGTTAGAGGTTTCTTGGGACGATTGAATTACATTGCAAGATTTATTTCCCAATTAACAGCTACCTGTGAGCCAATCTTCAAGTTGTTGAAGAAAGATCAGGTGATGGAATGGAATGATGAGTGCCAGACTGCTTTTGATGAAATCAAGAAATATCTTCTAGAACCTCCAATTTTGATGCCACCAGTTGATGGAAGACCCTTGATTATGTACTTAACAGTGTTAGACAACTCAATGGGGTGTGTATTGGGGCAACATGACGAGTCTGGTCGAAAAGAGCAGGCAATATACTACCTTAGAAAAAAGTTTACCGACTGTGAGACAAGATACTCACTGCTCGAGAAAACTTGCTGCGCTTTGGCATGGGCTGCTCGCCGACTAAGACAGTATATGTTGACTCATACTACCTTATTGATTTCGAAGATGGATCCAATCAAGTACATATTCGAGAAACCTGCTCTCTCTGGAAGAATAGCAAGATGGCAAATGATCTTGACAGAATATGATATATAATACACTACTTAGAAGGCCATTAAGGGAAGTGTTGTAGCTGATCATATGGCTCATCAAGCAGTGGATGATTACCAGTCAATGAATTTTGAGTTCCCTGATGAAGACATTATGATTATTACCAAAGAACCTGGACAATATGACGGACCTGAACAAGGATCCCGATGGACTATGGTTTTTGATGGAGCTTCTAATGCACTTGGTAATGGTGTTGGTGTTGTAATCAGTTCCCCTGAAGGTTGTCATACCCCGATTACTTCCAGACTTTGTTTCTATTGTACTAATAATATGGCTGAGTATGAGGCCTGTATCCTGGGTATCAAAGCTACCATTGATATGAAGATTCAGTTCCTAGACGTGTATGGAGCCCTGGTAGTAAGTCAGATTAAAGGAGATTGGGATACCAAGCATGATAATCTCATTCCTTACAGAGAGTATGTTTTGTCTTTGATTCCACATTTCAAAGAGATTACCTTTGAACATATTCCACGAAGAGAGAATCAGTTGGCAGATGCATTAGCCACCATGGCATTCATGTTTGAGATCAGCTGGGATGATGAAGCTCCCAAGATTACTATTGATAGATTTGAAAAGCCTGCATACTGCAATGAGATTGACACTGATAAAGCAGAGGGGAATCCTTGGTTCTATGAAGTGAAAAGATATCTTGAAGCTCAGGAGTTCCCTGAAGGGGCATCTGTCAAAGATAGAAAGTTTCTGAGAAGGTTTTCTGCTAAGTTCTTTTTGAGTAATGGCATTTTGTACAAGCGCAATCATGATTCAACCTTGCTTTGTTGTGTGGATAAGAAGGAAGCAACATAGATTATGGAAGACATGCATGATGGGATCTTTGGCACTCATTCTAGTGGTCATACCATGGCAAAGAAGATATTGAGAGCAGGTTACTATTGGTCAACCATGGAAGCTGACTGCTATCAACATTCCAGAACGTGTCACAAGTGTCAAATCTATGCTGATAAAGTACATATACCTCCATCACCATTGAATGTGTTGACTGCTCCTTGGCCTTTTGCCATGTGGGGCATTGATATGATTGGTGAGATCAAGCCTACTGCTTCTAATGGGCATCGTTTCATCCTGGTTGCTATTGATTACTTCACGAAGTGGGTGGAGGCAGCTTCATTTGCATCTGTTACTAAGAATGTGGTGGCTCGATTCATTAAGAATAATCTCATATGTAGGTATGGCATCCCTGAAAGGATTATTACTGACAATGGCTCTAATCTGAACAACACTATGATTACTGATCTCTGCACGCAGTTCAAGATTAAGCATCACAACTCTTCTCCGTATCATCCGAAGATGAATGGGGCAGTTGAAGCTGCTAATAAGAACATTAAGAAGATTCTACAGAAGATGACTGTCACTTACAAGGATTGGCATGAGATGTTGCCATTTGCTCTTCATGGTTATCGTACTACAATACGCACTTCAACAGGGGCAACCCCATTCTCCTTAGTATATGGTATGGAAGCAGTTCTACCCATTGAAGTTCAGATTCCCTCCTTAAGAATTATGAAGGATGCAGGCTTGGATGAAGATGAGTGGATTCAGACCCGACTTGACCAGATGAATTTGATTGACGAGAAGAGGTTAGCAGCAGTTTGTCATGGCCAGATGTACCAGAAACGAATGATCAAAGCTTTTAACAAGAAGGTTAAGCCAAAGGTATATCAGGCTGGTGACTTGGTAATCAAGTGTATCATATTACCACAGGTGATCCTAGGGGCAAGTGGACTCCTACATATGAAGGGCCATTCGTGGTCAAAAAAATATTCTCAGGAGGTGCCATGATACTCACTACTATGGATGGTGAAGACTTCCCACAGCCTGTAAACGCAGACATAGTTAAAAAATACTACGCATAAAAAGAGACCCGCTAGGTTGACTGGCCTAGGCAAAAATAAGGGCATCCCGGCGAACCAAAAGGGTTCGGGAAAAAATTAGGGATATATATATATATATATATATATATAAGTACACCCGGCAAGTCGAAAACCTGAAAAGGCGGCTTGGGCAAAAAAGGGTATCCCGGTGGATTGAAAACCTGAAAAGGCAATCCAGGCAAAAGTTAGGGATTAAAGCGTATGACTATGTCTCGTTTGGATCACCCATGAAACTACAATCAGTTGTGCTACTTACTCAAACTCGAACAGATAAAGCTCAATCCAATCATTTTCGTCTCAACAGCAGAAGATGAGATACTTGAAGATAATGGCAATAGTAGAATTGAAGCTCAATAGGATTATTTCCCACATAGCTGATTTTCTTTGTTTTGTAAAAAAAAAAAATATTTACGACGAATTCCTCTTACTAGGATTTCTGTCTCCTTGTACAAACTTGCCTATGTATAGGTAACTTTGTGATATAAATAAAATTTCATCTTTGAATCCAGATTTACTTTTACCCTATTTACATAAGCGAAACGTCCATTGGTTGTGTTTGAATGTATGTATGCTTTTGAATATGATTGATGTTTACCAGAAATGCATAAAATGCTTAATATGATTGATGTTTACCAGAAATGCATGAAAATGCAGTAATAGTATTTACTAAGGACGAACGAGGGAAGGAATTCAACGAAGCTTCGCCGGTTCATCCCCACCAGACAGCTACGAGTCCCCCAGTAGGGCAAATCCATCTTCATAAATACTTCGAGTCACATTTCCCCTAGAATTTATATCCATCTCTTTTATCCTCAGTCGGGATACTCAGGAACTTATTCCTTCAATAAAAGTACGACGAACGAAGACGGGAGACCTTACAATCGAACGAAGACGGGAGGTTATGGATACCATACTATCGAACGAAGACGGGAGGTTATGAATACTATGTTATCAAGCAAGACGGGAACGAGTTCCTCATATTCTTCACTATATTATCAAATGATATGGGAACAAGTTCCTCATATTCTTCAGCAACAAATCGGGATTTATTTTCCCTGGCCAGCAGTTGTTATACGAATATATCCAGACGCGTCAGGCTGCATGGTTCATACATACATCATCTACATCATACCATAATATACATATCCATAAGTACATAATACATTACTTAAGTGCATCATACTATGCATGCATACATAATGCATAAACTAATATTTTCCTTGCAGGATAGTTATATGCAGGTAAAACAATATCAACAACTTATACCTCGGGACGTTGTTTATCCTCTTGAAAGCTATCATGACTTAGGGCCGTTGTTTATCTTCCCAAAAGTTATACTTATACCTCGGGACGTTGTTTATCCTCCTGAAAGCTATCATGACTTTGGGACGTTGTTTATCTTCCCAAAAGTTATACTTATACCTCGGGACGTTGTTTATCCTCCTGAAAGCTATCATGACTTTGGGTCGTTGTTTATCTTCCCAAAAGTTATACTTATACCTCGGGACGTTGTTTATCCTCCTGAAAGCTATCATGACTTTGGGATGTTGTTTATCTTCCCAAAAGTTATACTTATACCTCGGGACGTTGTTTATCCTCCTGAAAGCTATCATGACTTTGGGCCGTTGTTTATCTTCCGAAAAGTTATACCCTTACCTTGGGCCGTTGTTTATCTTCCCAAGTACTCTATCATGACTTTGGGACGTTGTTTATCTTCCCAAAAGTTATACCATTACCTTGGGCCGTTGTTCATCTTCCCAAGTACCCTATCATGACTTTGGGTCGTTGTTTATCTTCCCAAAAGTTATACTTATACCTCGGGACGTTTTTTATCCTCCTGAAAGCTATCATGACTTTGGGCCGTTGTTTATCTTCCCAAAAGTTATACTTATACCTCGGGACGTTGTTTATCCTCCTGAAAGTACCCTATCATGACTTTGGGACGATGTTTATCTTCCCAAAAGGTTATACCCTTACCTTGGGCCGTTGTTTATCTTCCCAAGAGTTACCATTATTTTGGGTCGTTGTTTATCTTCCCAAAAGCTATATCTTCATACTTTGGACTACCTTATTCTCCAAGAAGTATATTTGAAGAACTTTTCTCCAGATGACATCTTTAAGCCCATCTCCTTTTCTCCAAGTGGCATCTTTAATCCCACTCAAGCATATACAATTAATATTCAGTAATACTCTATGCATTGGTGAGTGCAAATTTTTGGGCTTTTGTGTTCAATCCCCTTTAACCTTCCAGGTCACGAATGGCACGTATACCAATCTAACCCCTCAGGTTTCAGAAAATTGAACAGGGGCAGCTGTTGCACCCCAAAATTTGTCCTCACAAGACAAGACTTTGTGTGCTAAGAGGTTCACAAGGTTCACAAGGTTCACAAGACATCTTATGAGGTTCACAAGGTTCACAAGACCTCTCATGAGGTTCACAAGGTTCACTAAGTTCACAATTAGTCAGAAGATGTGACAATTCCCTCAGACAATGCATCCTCCTAAGCAATGCATACTAAACTAGGGTTTTGACTTTAATCATGTTAAATGGACTTCCAAGACTTCAAGTGAGCTTCATAACATCTTATATGTGTTTAAGAATCCCCATGACAAGTTTCAAGACTTTTCCCAAAAGGTTTGCTCAGTCAGATGATCAGATAAGCTAAAATCAGTCAAAGTAGTTAAAAAGTCAAACTGAGGTCAACTGTGGTCAAACCAAAGTCAAACTTCATGATTTTTTTCCAACATCAAGTATATGAAGTAAAATTCATCATTTGATCAAGGGTTGATCATGATTCATCAAGGAGATTTCAGATCATCAAGAATCAAGAGTTTCTAAATTAGGGTTTCCTTAGGAAAAGTCAACTGAACTTTGACCAGCCATAACTTTCACATGCTTCATCAAATTTTTTCCATCCAAAGCTCATTTTGAAGGAAATTAAATTCTCTACAACTTTGTGTCTCACAAGCCAAGCCTAAAAATGCTTCATTTGGAAGGTATGAGCTAAGACATTATAGGTCCTTTTGAAAGTCAACAAAAAGTCAACAACTTCAAAAGGGCATAACTTGATAATGGTAAAAGATATGGACATGAAACCAATGGGTTTGGTTAGAGGACTCTTTAAGATTTCCAAAATGTCCAAGAACACCCTCATAGCCTTAAAATTGAAGGATTTATGTCCTTGCAAAATTGGGAAATTTTTGAGAAGAATATTGAATAAAAGGGGTCTTAGAATCAATTTTTTCCAAATGGGCCTACCATTGTGCAACCCAATCCTTGAGATATCATCCCACACGACCCAATCCAAGCATTTTCATGATTTTTATTTTTTATTTAGTATTTATTTGAATTTTATCCATTAAAAATCAAATTAAATCTAAATAAAATATGAAAATTGAATATTTAAAAGTGATTCTTCTTCTAGAAAGTCTTAAAAACCATTCAAAGTTGATTGATATCACACAAATTCGTGCTAGCCTAATTTGGAAGGGTTAGATAGGATATTTTTCAATATTTGAAAGGAGAAAACTTCATGAGCAAGTAATCAAGACAAGGCCCATAAATCCATGTTATTTTGACCTAATTTCATCCATTACATATACATAAACATAACACAATGCCAAGGACACGATTTTGCTGCCTCAAGAACAAGTCTCCAACTTTCAAAATCCATCAAAAAACTTCAATTCAGATTCTTCCTTAGGGACTCTTTCAAGGCATTCTAAAGGTTGCAAAACAATCCTTAGACATCACTGAACCTACTTCAATCCTTATTTGCATCAAAATCATGCTAGAAAGCCCTAACCGAATCATTCTTTCTCAAGTTTATTGACTTTTTCGATTCCATACTTTTATGCATTATCAATTGATTCTAATGATTGTTTTGTGTTTGTAATGATCTTAGCAAGCTTTCTGGATAATTGGATTGAAGAATAATGACCTGAATCGTAAATAGCCATTTTTAGGGTTTCGGCCAAGCTTTTAGGGTTTCATGATAAACCAAATATAAATGAATTTTAAAGACATAGGGAGATTGTGTGAGTTCTGGGGATCATAATGCACTGATTAATTGGAAGAAATTGTACTGTTTGATTGATGTTTGAGTTTCGCAGGTTCTGAGTATGGAGGAAATCGCAGGAAAAATCGTAGATAAAATCGTATGAATTTTCGCAGGTATCATGAAGAAGATGAAGTTCAGTGGCGCCAAAATCCAGATTCAAATCTTTGACATAATATTTTTTGATTTATTGTTAATGTTATTTCAATTGATACAGCCTGGCTCAGTTGGTTAGTGTATACGCGCATGATATTGATGGTCCTGGGTTCGAATCCCCCCAGGCCATTTTGCATTGTTTTGTTTTTTTAGGATTTTACAGATGAAGAAACAAAACAAAATGGTACTCATTCCATATCACATGCGCGTGCATAGCCCAGTGGCTGGCTTATTGGTCTTGAAGGAATAAAGCCTAGGGCCTGGGTTCGAATCCCAGCCCCAGGTAAGTCTGTTTTTTCATTTTTTTTCTTATTTTTTGATTTTTTGATTATAGTTTATTTGATTTAGTTTATAATAAATATTTAAAATAAAAATGTTCATGTTATTATCTTATATATATTTCAAACTTATATTTTCAAAAAAATAATAATAAACTTTAGTAACAAAATTATTTAATATTTATATTATAGTATATTATTAATATTATATTGTTTTTTTTGTATAAATAATTTAATCATGTTTATATTAAATAATTAACCCTAAAAATTCTATATGTAAAAAAACCTATTTTTTATATAAACCCTAATAATTTTTATAAACCCTAGTCATATTGTAAATATTAATTTATTTGTTTATAGATTTTAAGTTTATAATTTATTCATATTATATGTAGTTTTCTAATTTAGATAATTTAATTAAGTAGTAAACTTTAATTTATTTTTTTTAAATACTAAAAACCCTAATTTTATTGTATGAATTTAATTTATTATTTTGTATGCTTATAATCAAATATTTTTATAATATGTATATAAAATTTAATAATTAGACTATTAATCATATCTTATTAGTATATAATTGTTATTATTTATTTTTTTTATTTAAAATTCCCTTAAAAATAATTATTTATTTAACTTTGAATTTTTAATTTATTGTTATATTATATTGTTATACTAACCCTCTTATATTTATTTATTTTTGTTTATTGTTACTAACCCATTTAATTATTTATTTATTTGCTTATTTATTTTAATTATTTTAATTATTATAATGTAATTGTATCCAATATGTAATAGCTATAGAATAATTTTTATTATTTTTAATTGCTATGGTTAGTAAAATAGGGAGTGCAAGTCATGTTTGTATTTAAAATTGGATTTAGATCATTAATCGTAAAGATAAATATTTGAATTGGAACACGCACACACGTAAGTCGATCCTGTATCGCCATCTCACTTCTTAAGGGTTACCTCTCAAGTTGCCTAAACAAAAGGTCAAGTAAAGTGTGAAGCAAAGTCCCTTCTCTCATATCATCTAGTCCCTTTACGATTATAAGATCAAGTCCCTTCGAATGTTGCCTTCGTAATGATCTTGTCCCTTTCGAATAAAGATGATAAGTCCCTTCGAATTGCTTATACACCTTACAGTTGCCTAAATAAACAGTTGTCCCTTTACTTGTCCCTCCTACATCCAAGGTAATGACTACCTATTCCTTAATAATAGGGATAGTCTTACCATTTAAAGGATATTTAAGAACAAAAAAGACTTAACTTAGGGTAGGTTCCTCTTATGTACTTGCTCACTTTTCAAAAACATTTCAAACACTTCACATTTTCAAACAAATTTTCAAAACAAAGACTTTATATATATCCGTACATGGATCATTATAAAGTACTTAAAGGAAATTTTATTCACACACTACACTTCTTAAAACATTTTAAAGTGAGCTAAGTAACTAAGAGCCCATGGATAACCATGGATGTAAAGGGTGCTAACACCTTCCCTTTACATAACCTACCCCCCGAACCCAAAAATCTTTTAAGGTCTTTCCTATTCTTTTATGCCCTTTCCTTTGGATAAAATAAAAGTCGGTGGCGACTCTTGCTATCCGCAACATTTAACTAAAGTCAGTTCTCCCACCGTGTTACACATGGTCGACCCAACAAACAACTATAGGCTGGCTGAATGTCCATCACGTAGAAAGTAGTTTGAAAGACCCGCAGGCCAATTATCACAGGCAGCTCCACTTCTCCAAGAACAGACCTCTTAGAACCATCAAAAGCTCTAACCACCAGATTACTTGGTCGGAGAGCAATACCATCATACTCAAGCTTAACAAGGGCTTTCTTTGGCAAGACATTGAGTGAAGACCTAATGTCAACTAGAACATGTGAAAGCACAGCCCCTTTACACTCCAGAGTGATGTGCAAAGCTTTGTTGTGGTGACGACCTTCCGTTGTCAAATCAACATTGGTGAATCCTAGCCCATGGCTAGTATTAACATTAGACACCACTGTCTCAAGCTGATTTACCGTGATCTCCTCAGGCACGTAGGCTGCGTGCAAGACTTTAAGTAATGCATCCCGGTGATCTTCGGAATATAACAGCAATGATAAGATGGAGATCTTGGAAGGAGTCTGGTGGAGCTGATCCACAACCTTGTAGTCGCTTCTCTTGATTATCCTCATAAATTCATCCACATCTTGATCAAAGGATATTTTATGGGCTTCTTCCGGCACTACATTTTTACCTTTGGCTTTGGCAGCAGCCTCTGCCTCAGTATTAACTCTTGGAACTTGTGACACGAAGAGGCGTTCGCTTCGGGTGAAGCCTCCGCCTCCCCCGACATTATCCACCAGTGGTGTATGAGCTGAAGAATCAAGAAGGACTCTATCCCCGTTGAAGTAGAGGTCTGAACCATAGTACCATGGTACAACATTATCTTTTTTATATGGAATGGGTCCGGGTAGCGTGATGGTGATTGGACTGACTGCAGTGGAGGTAGGAACTGTTATTGTCTGTGGATCATAAAATATGGTGACAGGACTTCTGATTGATGGTGGTGGTGATTGACTGAAGCTAGGTTGTTGCCGAGATTGTTACTGAAAATTGTTGGAATCAGGGACCATTGCTGGGTCGTAGTATATGGTGACTGTGGAGACGTCGTTGTTAATGGTTGTTGTAGTTGTAGAAGCGGATGCGGTTGAACTAGTGTTTGTTGAAGTGATGGAAGAGGTGGTTGCTGATTTTGTAGATGAGTCTATCGGAACAATTGTCTTTGAAGTTGTAGGAGGAGTACTGGTTGTTGTAAAAGGAGTTACTGATGTTGTAGAAACCGTTGATGTTATCTGCAGGATACCTTCTCTGATAAGGCTATTGATACCACTTTTCAAGCTTGCACACCCATTGACGGAAACTTTGCAAGATTCACAATAGGCCTCACAACCTAGAAACACCTGGCATTTTAAAAGCTGAGCTTTAATCTCTGCCAAAGGTGTTTGAATGCTTGCAGTATCTTCAATCAAATTCATGGGTTGATCCTCCTCAATTGCATTTATCCTTGGCCCACCGTGGCTGGGCATAGGATTCTTCATGACATTAGGAGGTGGTGCAAAATTTAAGGCCTTTGAATCAACTAGATCTTGGACCTTCATGTGCAAAGCTCTGCACTTTTCTGTGGTGTGACCAGGTGCATTAGAATGGAAGGCACATCTGGCATTGACGTCGTAATTTCTCGGAAGGTTTTGAGGATCTGGTGGAGCCAGAGTCCTTAATTCAACAAGATTAAGCTTCAGAAGTTGTGGCAACAAAGTGGCATAGGGCATTGGTATAGGCTCAATTACCCTGTTGACTTGAGATGGCCTTTGGTGGAAAGGGCGTTGCTGTTGGTTGTTGTTGTTATAGGACCTTTGTTGAGGAAAATGTTGTTGTTGAGGAAAATGTTGTGGTTGTGGAGTGTATTGTTGTTGAGGAGGTGGAGTAGGAATTGTGACAGCGGAAATTGACCTTGGCATATACCGGGGTCTTCCTCTGCCCATGTGTACAGACTTGGTTTCACCCGTCCTTCGAGGCCCTGCAAATGGTTTCCTTGTGCTGCTTGAGCTGGCGCCGTTATCAGAAATCTTTCCTATTTTCAATAAACTCTCAATCCTTTCTCCAGCTATGACCACATCTACAAAGCTAGTGGAAGAGAAAGCAGCCAACCTATCAATGTATGTCCCCTGGAGGGTGTTCATAAACATATCCGCCATTTCTCTTTCTGACATTGGAGGTTGAATGGCAGCAGCTAATTGTCTCCATCTCTGAGCATACTCTCTGAAGCTTTCCCTGGAGGACTGTGACATACCCATTAAAAGCGTTCTGTTAGGAGCCATGTCTAGATTGTATTGATATTGGCGAATGAAGGCCTCAGCCAAATCTTTCCAATTTCTAATGGTTTCCCTAGTCAGATAAGAGTACCACTCATGGGATGCCCCTGTCAAGCTATCCTCAAAATAGAACATCCATAGCTTTTCATCCATGGTGTAGGCCTTTAGTCTTTCCAGAAAAGATTGAAGATGGGTGCGCGGGCAGGATGTCCCGTTATATCTTTCAAAGTAGGGAGGTTTGAATTTGTGAGGAATTCTAACTCCCTCTACCAGCCCCATATCCATAACATCAAAGCCTAAGGAGTTTTGAGACTCTAGAGGCCTCAGCTTTTCTGCTATCTCGTCCAGGCGATGATCATATACTTCATCTCCTGCCCCAACTACAGTGAATTTTTCCTCCTGAGGGTCCTCTTGAAAGGCACACCCTCTAGTATTACCCTGGGTATTCCTGATAGCATTAATGTCAGGGTTAAGATGAGGTCCAAACTCCGGGGGATCAGTACGAGGTTGTACATGATCATTGTTGCTGGTACCCCCTGTACCTGGGTGGTTTTCTTCAGGAGTTTGCCGCTCAACTAACTCTCTTAATATTTCCTAGCTTTGGGCCAACCCAGTCATCACTGCCATAAACTGGTTCATCTGAGCCCTCATCTCAGTTCTCTCATTAGCCATTTGGGTTCTCACGTCAGTCAGATCTTGTTGAACCTGGTCCATCTGTAAGCTCGAAAGGTTGTTTCTTGTCGGATACCGGTGAGCTCTGTTGATGGGGAAGACTCTCCTACGAGCAATGTTTTCTGAAACCACAACAAAGTGAGAAACAACAAAAACAAAAACCTACAAAACAAAGAAAAGAGGTTAGTATGCAATGCAGGATGCCTATTTGTCTTCCAAGGGTATCCGGTTTGGTTCTTTGGTTTTGACCTTCCAGACCTCGAGGAATGATGACATTGGAGAGAGATGAAGCTCAAAAAATAACATAAACCATATATTACAAAATATAAAGATACATAGTTTTGATTACAACAAGTCCCCACGATGGGTCAAAATACAACAAAATCAAAAGTACAAACAAAACGAAGTACAAATACAAAGAAATCAAACATCCAGCCCATAATCATCCTCTCTGACTTACTTCAGGAGAGCATCAGTCACTGGGCTAACTGGAAGCTCTATGATGGTCCTAATAAGAAGGTTCCTGGTGGCAATGGCACTTGTCAACTTCTTATGCTTGTCTTGGTCCTTTGATATCTTCAACCCCGCCCAGAGTTTCAACTCAGAGATTTCTTTCTGTGCTGCTAACAAGGCCTTCTGATTCTTCTTCTCATTAGCTTCCAGCTGCTCTATCCTAGCATGGGCCCTCTGATCTTCCTGTGAACGAGCCTTAGTGATCCTGATCCACCTAGCCTGACTCTCCTCCAAGTAGTGCTCAGCTCTGGCCTTCTGAATCTTGGCTTCCTTGCAAGCATTCTTCTATACCAACTCCCCTGCTCTATCCCTTCGGATGTAATTGTAAACACCCCAAATTTGCCCTCACCCATGGCTTGTGATCTTTTCATCATCTCACATCTCATTTTTGATTCACTGCATAGTTTCTAAGTCATCTGCACCTAGGGTTTGTGATCTGAGCAATCCAAGAGCTTCTTGAGCCACTCCAAAGGCAACCAATCACTTCAAAGGGGTCCATATGTGTTCTTGTATCATATTTCATCCTTTCAAAGTCAAGATTTCAAAAGAATCACAAGAACTGGGTTTGGAAGGGATGCAGAGCCAAGTTTGACTGCACAGTTGACCTAAAATTAGGGTTTTGGTTTCAGAGGCCATAACCCCAAATTTTTTTGGTCATTCTTGGTTCCATTGGTCTCTATATGGTATAGGGAGTATGCATATCAATTTTCATGAAGAAATTCCATGGGGAAGTCATCTGATCAAGAGTTGACTTTCTGGACAAGTCAGTGCAAAATCAGGGCATATGAGGCCCCCAATGACCCAACCAATGGGTGATCTTCATCATTTTGAGTGTATATGATCTTTATTTGATCATGGAAGAGGGTTGAAGTTCACAAAAATCAAGAATTTGGAGTTTTTTGCAAGTGTTGACTTTTTGGGCATAGTTGACTTTTCAAGAATGCTTCATTTTAGGTCATTTTTCAAGCCTTGATTCTTGATCCAAAAATGCTTCAAATGGAAACACTTTGGTCATGAAAGTTGTAGAATACATTTTTCCCTTTTCAAAAAGTACAAGAACATGATCAAATTCTTCTTGGATCAAAAGTTATGGTGTGACAAAGTTGGCAAAAATCATTGATTTTCAAGATGTGCACCAAATGTGAATTTTGCAAAACCATGAACCAATGCCATTTGTAACTTCTAATTCACTTCAAACCATTACACAAACATTCTATGAGCCTTAAAAATCAGAATTGGACCAAGGTTTCACATGGTTATGGTTTGTGTAACAAGACTTTTCCATGAAGTTTCAAAAGTGTGCCAACTTGCAAAACCACTCATCACACTTCCTACAACTTGCAACATTGGATGCTGACTTTGGCTAGCCTTTCCCCTCACCCTTGCTGCGCAGCCCCATGCCTTGTACTAGCCTATAACCAAGCCATACTTCTCTTACACAAAGAGTGGACTTTTGGCAAAAGCAAACTTACCAATCAATAGAGGCCATGTCAAATCATCTAACCTATAGGATTAAAATATACTATCCATTTGCAAGCCATTTCATAAAGGAAGCAAGGCTGAAACACTCTCAAGCATCACATACACAAAAACTCACCATTTTGCAAAACCATTCGAATCTGCCTGCACAACTCACAAACACTCAAACAAATTCCTCTAATCATCTCACCTTGCCTTATTGAGTAGAAACCACCAAGAGCCAGGCCTGATTTGAGCAAGAACACCCCATTGCCATTTTTCACCTCAGCCTGCATTTCTCTTCGAATCAACTTCCACAGCCATCAAACATCCAAGCTCTTAGCACCAACAAATCAAACACATCAAAAGGAGTCAAAACCACCCTTTACATTGATCTGAAGCAGCCTGTACACAAAGCTCATTTCCTGCTACACCAGAACTGGGTTTCTCAAAGCAGCTTGTCTAAGCTCATTCCAAGCCTTCCATTGGCTTCAGGGGGTTCAGGGAAAGCATTCTGCACCAGAGCAAGGTCAGGAGAGCTCAAATTCACAGTTCATCACTTCAGGTAGCTTCAGGTTTACAACTTTTCAGAGCTTGGTTTTTATGTTAAAAATTGATTATGTATGCTTTGCTAGTCATGGGGATGGTTTTAGATTTAAGAATGAGTGAGAGATGAGGATTTATTGATGCTCTGAAATTTTGCCCGTGAAACTTCATGGCTTCGATTCCTTTAGTTTAAGCATGAGAAATTCTTTTTGAAAGTTGATTCGAGCAAGGTTTGAGTGGATGAACATTTCCCTGGAATTAATTTGGAGATTGGTGGCCTGAATCGTATTTTAGGGTTTGGATACCACCGGAGAAGATGACCGGAGCTCCCCTCCGGTCACCTGAAAGTGATTTGCCCTAATCCCTGTAATTAGTGTCATTTGAATATGGGGCGTTGGATTGGGTTGAAATGTTGACTTCCCGCGTGGATAGAGGGCCCAGATCATTTGGATTAGCCCTAATTCATTTTATTAATATTAATTAATTGTAATTAAGTTAATTGACTCGGAAACAATCCTGGCCACTAGATCTGGCGCCAGTCAACGCATTCAAACCAGGATGCAATCCCAGCCTCTCCTTTCGTTTACTTTTCCATTTTCTTTATTTTTATTTCATTTCTTTTCATTTAACTTGCATAATTTATTAAAAATAGTAAAAAATATCTAAAAATTATGAAAATTTTTCTCATGGGTTTTAATAATTTTTATGACACAAAAATATATATATTTTTTTTTTTATCATTAAAAAAGTATTTTTAAATATTTAAAAGATTATTTTTAATTAATTAATGGAAATTAATTTATTAAAAATACCTTTAGGTATTTAAAAATCACCAAAAAATTCATGAAATGTTCTAAGACATTTAGAAACATTGTCCAACCTTCAAACCAAATTTCTTTTTTGATCTTGATGCATTTTGAGAATTTTTCATTGAATAAAAATCATTTTTGTGCATTATTTTGATCCTAAGTTCAAAAAATCATTTCTGCCTATCTATGAGGAGTTGGACATTGATTCTTCTTGCATTGCATTGTGTTTAGCATGTAGTTTCTAGGATTAAATGGTCATGATTTGATTCCTCATTTTCAATTTGTTTGGCATTTCTTTTGTTTAGGAACCCTAAAAACCCTAATAACTTGTAAAAATCATAACTTGAGATTGGTTAAGAGTTGAGACCTCCCCTTTGGACATTGGTTTAGTATAAGATTAGGGGCCTTTTGAGTGGCATTTTCCATTTTTTATCTTAGGGTTTGCTTCTGTTTTTGGTTTTTGTTTGATGTTTGGTTTATAAACCCTAATTTGGGCTTTCATTTTGCATACCTCTTGCATTCTCTTGCATAACATGACTTGGCATGACATTTCAAGCATCCATTTGTTACATTTGACATCATAAGACATATAGAAAACATGTTTGACCATTGCATCATGTATCTGCCATGTTGTATGCCATGTGCACTTCATAACTTTTCATGTATGTTCATGCTTCTTAACCTGCACCATTTGCATCCATGAACTTGTATGACCATTTCCATGTGCTGCCTCATGTTTGTAGCATCTCATAACATCATTGGCATCATGTGTATGCTTCTGGTTTTGTTTCTCACCATGTCATTTCATCTCATCTTGCATTGCATTGCAATTCTTTTCTAACCTTTTCAGGTGGTAAGTGACTTGAGAAGTGAATTTGCCTTCACTTCTCATAACTTTTCTTTTCATCTCTCTTGCATCCATGCTGCATTTTTTATTTGTGTTTGAGTTTGAGCTTGCTCATTCTTCTTCTTCCCACTTTCTTCCTTCAAGTGACTTGACTTCTTGAATAAAGCAAGTCACTTTGCTTCTCTTGATCCTTTCATCTGCTTCCTGGTGGCTCCATTGAAGACTTCTCTTGTAAAACCTCACAAACCTTAGGAACAACCAAGCATGACAATGATTAGGGTTTTGATTAGTCTCCCCTCTTAGCCTTTACCTTTGTGTCTCTTTGAGTCTTCTCTTCTCATCTCACAATCAAGGACTAAACCCTAAAGGCTTTAAGGCTTTGTGATTAAGCTTATGCCTGCATCCTTCTATTAGGATGGAGTGTATAACTTTAATCCTAAGTGTTAAACCCTTAATGTGTTTAAATCCTTTAATCAATTCACCTAATAATCATCAAGACATCAAGCTTGTAACTTGGGCCTTGCATTAGGGTTCTAATTCTTCCTTAATTGGTTAAGAAGGACTAACCCTAGTGTTAATGGACAAGTCCCCCTCAAGTTGTCTTATAAACCCTAAAACTCACTTCATCATCATATCATTAACTAAAATACACTCAATAAAGGCTTTGTTTTGTCATGAGTTTAATCCCTAATCATGGATTAAGTTGAGGAGTTTTCCTCAGCTTAAACATTCTCATCTATTATCCTTCTATTAGGATGGTGTAATGAGTCTGTTTAATCCCTGATTATGGCTTAATCTCATTACTTAACACTAAACAAAAACAACAAAAACATCTAATTAATCACAAGTAGGTTAATGATCTTAATCCTACACCAAAGGTGTTTAAGTGTGAGAAGCTGACTTCACACTTAAGGTATTCTCATTACCCCTAATCAGAGGGAAGATGTGATGAGTTTACTAAATCCATTGGTTTAGACTTAAGCTCATTAACTTATGACAAAATTCAAAAACAATAAAAGACTGAAAACACAAAAAACAAACAATAATCGTCTCCTCCGGGATTCTTTTCTCATCTCATTCACTCACAAACGAGAGCTCGCTTCTTCCGTCTAATGCAAGACAGTTTGCACCTGAGCCAGACAGGTCATACACTTGAGCATAGACAAGTAAGCAGTTCACAAGTCAATTCATCTTTCAGTCTCTTTGGGTCGAACTACGGTGTTCTGACTTCCTCATTGCACGAGAGGATACGTAGGCATAACTTAACAGTTATCGAACAAAAGTCTCTGTGCATTCCCCCTCTTTCCAGCTTCATTCTTTTAGCCTCATGATCTTGAGCATACTCCCATCCTTACACTGACACTGTACATTTATACACTTCACATTCTTTCTTTACACTGACACCTATACATCATCTTTCCAGCTCTTTATACACAGATTGCACTGACACTACCCCTTTAAAACACAAATCTTTTAAGCGTGGATCCCGTCGAGTACGACGGACAATCTGGGTGCTAATACCTTCCCAGGTTGTAACCAACCCCCTTTCTCAGTCTCTCTGGTTCGCAACCGTCTTATCCATGTCTTTCTAGGTCTATGCAGCATTGCCTTTCCTCCGGGATAAAAATGCCTAGCTGGCGACTCTATTCATCTCCAGTGAGTTCACGGCTGTGTGTTCTCATTGTCCCTCTCGCTGACCGTTCGCGTCTGTACCTTTATTTGGGCCGGTCCCATCTATCGGGAGCGACAGCTTGGCGACTCTGCTGGGGATGCCTTATAGTGTAACCAGGGCTTCTGGTTCTTTTTGTGGGTTCCTCCTAGCGCTTGTTTGATCTGTGTTTACTGGGGTGTTATGTGTTTATTTGTGTTTGTATTTTTGTATTTATTTTTGCTTTATGTACAGTTGCTTTACTGCTTTCTTTATGGCTTTTGTATATATCATATTGTCATGCTGCTGGCTGGATCTGGTCTTTGTTTTGGTGGGTGGGTGATTCATTAAGAGTTAAGGTCCTATACCTGGGACCTGAGTGACACCTAGGCTAGAGTGAATCATATTCTTTCCCATTCCATTTCGGTCTGGTGCGGGAATATGAAACACGGTTCAGATATGGGTTTCTTCTTGAGAACTCTGTGTTGCAGATTTCCTGCAATGCTAGGGCTATCTGGGGAGCCTGCTAAGTCTGGATGACCTTTAGTATTGACCTTCAGAAACTGAGGTGAATTAGAGGAGGAACTTTTATGGTTATTGTAAACACTGTACCTCCGGGTTAGAAGTGTTTACACTTCTCATAACCGATCCGAGTCTGAGGATCCTTGTTCTAGAGCACCACCTGTGAGGGGGTTGGGTTGTTTGCAGGATTGCAGGTACCTTGACCTCAGAATACCCTGTTACTTTGACTTGATTAAGAATACTCCATGTTGGGACAGTTCTTATGATTCTAAAACCCTGGACATGTGGCTCTTTATTTGAGCCCCCCTACCTTGGTTATTGGATTTGTAGACCTCCTTCTGGAATTCTTGAACATACTTGGGCCTATATCAGAGCATGTTGATCAGATCCAGCTCAGTCACGGACCCTTGCATTTCATTTGCATACATAATCATTGCATCATATTGACATTTGCTTATTTGTGTTTCAGGGTATCCATCTTTACCTTTGGCTAGTTTTGACCCCATCTTCAGTATTGACCTATCTTCATCAACACCTGCTTCAGTTTAGCTATCTGCTTCAGCTATCACCTGCACCAGCCAATCAGTGGCCCCTTCTTCAGTATCATCATCAGCACCCATCTCTACTCAGTCTTCAGCATCATGGCTCCTAAAAAGAGCAACATCACCTATCACTTCTTCCAGCCAGAGTTATCAGACATCAGGAGGATTCAAACCCTGATCACTCCAGATCACATACCATTGTTCAGGGAAAGCTATGGGGATATACTTGATATGGTTATGGATCTGGACCCTTCACAGAGAAGCCTGATCCACACTTGCATTCAGTTCTATGATCCCCCACTGAGATGTTTCACTTTTCAGGACTTTCAACTAGGCCCTCTATTGGAAGAATACTCATCATTGGTTGGTCTGCCTATCAGGGGTGGAATCCCTTTCAACCCTGAGATGGTCTTTCCTGGTAATGGAGAAATAGCGAAGGCTCTGCATCTGGAACCTGTCCTGATTGAGCAGCATATGACTTCTAAAGCTGGAATCCCTGGCTTTCATCTGGACTTCTTGATCTCTCAAGCTACCCTGAAAGCCTCTTTAGGGGAGTGGAAAGCTGTCTGTGCCTTATTGGCTTTGAGCATATATGGAATTGTATTGTTTGCAGATGAGCCTCGATTCATTAGCAAGAATGCAATCCATCTGTTCATCTTGAAGAACCCAGTGCCCACTTTATTGGGGGATCTCTACTATTCAGTGCATCAGAGGAATGAAAAGCAGAGGGGAAGGTTAGTGAGGTGTTGTGCTCCATTATTCCATATTTGGCTTCTCAGGCATCTGCCCAGGACAGATGCATTTTTGAACCCTCATCAGCAGAGCAACTGGGCTAAGAGACTCACTGCTCTAACTTCAGCCGATATCAGATGGTGCACTCAAAGCACCAAGGGTAGGGATATCATCACCAGCTGTGGGCATTTTCCCAATGTGCCCCTAATAGGAGTTAAGGGAAGCATTAATTATAATCCTCTGCTGTTCAGAAGGCAACTGGGCTATGCACTGGTCCATACCCCTAAGGCACAGGACTTAGTGGAAACTCTTTATTGTGAGAACAAGACTAATTTGACTACTGTTAGGCAGGCTGCTTGGGCCTGGGATAATGTTCAAACCAAGGGAGTGACCATCCTAGGGAAGTGCAACAATGTGGCATCAGCACAATATTATGAGTGGTCCCGTGCCAGGGCCCAACTCTCTGGGATGCCCTTTACCATAGAAGACATGCCTGAGTCATCTTCAGCACCACCCCCTGCCACTATCAGTTTGGAGGAGTTTGAGGGCTTGAAGGAAAGAAATGAGAAGTTAACCCAGGCTTTGCAGAAGACCCTCCGGGAGAGGAGTGAGGGTATGAGGGAGATTGAGAGATTGGAGAAGTTGAGAGTGGAGCATATGACTAAGATTGAGAAGTCTGGGGATTATATCAACAAGTCTAAGGCTGGAGAACAAATTCTGAAGAATGCTTGCAAGGAAGCCCAGTTCCAGAGAGCAAGGACAGACCTGTATTTGAAGGAGAGCCAAGCCCGGTGGGTCAGGATCACCGAGGCTCGTACCCTGGAGGACAAGAGAGTTCAAGACAAGATGGAGCAACTAGAAGTTAGTGCAAAAGAGCAGCAAGAAGCCCTGGCAGCAGCCCAGAGGGAGATATCAGAGCTGAAGATCAAAGCAGGAGTGAAAAGGTCGAAGGACCAAAGTCAGCACAAGAAGCTAACAGCAGCTGTTACAACCCGGAATCTCCTCATCAGGAATCTCACGGAGCGTCCGACTGATCCTGTGACCGAGGCACTTCTCAAGGAAGTTCGTGAGGATGAGTTTGGTCTTGGTGTTTGACCATTTGTTTGTTGTTGCTTTCTTTCCATGTACTTTTATTTTCTTGTAATGTATTTTGACCCCTTAGAGGGCTTGTGTTGTAAAATGAACAAGTTGTATTATTTCACCTTCTGTAATATATTTGTGTTAGCTTGCTTCATCTGAGTTTTCTTCAAAAGCAACATCAACAGCATCTTCAAGGGTCTGGAAGGGTCAAAACTGAATGCCAAGCCGGATACCTTGAGAACAAATAAGCATAATTGCATTGCATGCTAACCCTTTTGTTTGTTTTGTAGGTTTGTGTTTTATTGTTGCTAACTCTGTTGTGATGTTCAGGAACTATTGCTCGGCGCCGAGTATTTCCCCTCAACCGTCCGCACCGTTATCCGACCCGTAACAATCTTCCGGGCATTCAAATGGATCAGATGCAGCAGGACCTTACTGAGGTCAGAAATCAAATGGCAAATGAAAGGCTAGAAATGAGGAATCAAATGACTCAGTTTATGGAAGTGATGAACAACATGGCTCAGAGCCAGGAAAGATTGAGGGCCATGGTGGAAAGGAAGAATCAAGAAGATCCACATATAGGGACTGCCGGCACCAGCAACAATGAAAGGGTCCAACCTCATGTAAATCCCCCTGTATTTGGACCACACCTCCATCCTGAGGTCAATATTCCTGCAAATGTTCAAGGGACTGCCACTGCAGCCAGGGTACTTCAAGAAGACCCCCAGGAGGATCAATTCACAGTAATGGGTGCTGGGGAGGAAGCTTATGATAGAAGATTGGATGAGATAGCTGAGAAGTTGAGGTCCTTAGAATCTCAAAACTCTTTGGGCTTCGACGTCATGGACATGGGCTTGGTAGACGGGGTCAGGATCCCCCATAAGTTCAAGCCTCCTTGTTTTGAAAAATACAACGGGACTTCATGCCCCCGGACTCATTTACAATCTTTTCTGGGAAGGCTGAAGGCCTACACTATGGATGAGAAGCTCTGGATGTTCTATTTCGAAGACAGCTTGACAGGGGCCTCAAGAGAATGGTACTCTCACCTGACAAGGGCAACTATTAGATGCTGGAAGGACCTGGCTGAGGCCTTCATCAGACAATATCAGTATAACTTAGACATGGCACCCAACAGGACCCTCCTAATGGGAATGTCACAATCGTCAAGGGAAAGCTTCCGAGAATATGCCCAGAGATGGAGGCAATTGGCTGCTGCTGTTCAGCCACCTATGTCTGAAAGGGAAATGGCAGACATGTTTATGAACACCCTTCAGGGGACTTACATTGATAGGCTAGCTGCCTTCTCATCTACCAGCTTTGCAGATGTTGTCATAGCCGGGGAGAGAATTGAAAGCCTATTGAAGATGGGAAAGATCTCAGACAACGGTGCAAGCTCGTCCAGTAATACAAGGAAGCCTTTTGCAGGCCCAAGAAGAACTGGCGAGACCAATGCCATCCACACCAACAGGGGCAGGCCCCAATATGTTCACAGATCAGTGGCAGCAGTCACCATTCCCGCTCCAGCTCATCCTCAGCCAGTTTATCAACCTCCGCAACAAAACTATCAACAACAACCTCAGTACCATCAACAGAATCAGTATCCTCCGAGAAATTACAACAACAGAAACACCAATAACAACAGTCAACAAAGGCCATTTCAACAGAGGCCTTCTCAAGCTAACAGGGTAATCGATCCGATCCCTATGCCGTATGCTACCTTGCTGCCACAACTCCTGAAACTCAACCTAGTTGAGCTAAGGACGCTGGCACCTCCAGATCCCAACAGTCTACCCAGGAACTATGACTCCAATGCTAGGTGTGCTTTTCATTCAAACGCACCTGGCCACAGTACAGAAAAGTGCAGAGCCCTGCATATGAAGGTACAAGACCTGGTAGACTCAAAAGCTCTGAATTTCGCACCACCACCCAATGTCAATAAGAACCCGATGCCGAACCACGGTGGTCCTAGAATTAACGCTATTGGAGAAGACAAACCGTCTTATTTAATAACCAGTGTGGGTCAGATCCGGACACCGTTGGTAGAAATCAAGGCTCAACTCCTGGAATGTCAAATGTTCCCGGGGTGTGAGTTGGGTTGTGCTTACTGCAACATCTCAGTAAATGGGTGCGATAATTTGAGGAATGGCATAGATGGCCTAATTCAGAGTGGCCAGCTTCAGATCACCACATCATTTCCAACAAATCCATCAATCTCATCAGCAACAGCTTCAGAACCTCCTACAACTGCAACAACTATTGTTCCTGACAATTCTTCGGTTTCATCAACGAGTACTTCATCTGTCATCTCAACTGATCAGATATCAATGAATGTTCCTTCTACAACTCCAGCACCACTCCATTATGAAGCTCCTACAACAACAACACCCACACTCCCGACAATGTCTCCTACAACACCAGCAACAAATCATGAAGATGTTTCAACTGTCACCATATTCTACGATCCTGAAAACAACTCCGCCTACAACTCAGAAAGTGCTGCTCCCATCAGGGCACCAGTTACAATTTATTATGATCCGCAGACTATCACAGTTCCTCCAACAGCTGCAGTCAGTCCAGTCACCGTCACGGTGCCTGGACCCGTACCTTATGAAAGCAGTAATGCTATTCCCTGGCATTACGGCTCTGACCTGTACTACGAAGGACAAAGAATCGCTTTTGAATCATCAACCCCTGCACCACAAATTGACAATGTGGGAGGAGGCGGAGGCTTCACTCGAAGCGGACGTCTTTTCGCTCCACAAATTCAGAGACCCACTGCCGAAGCAGAAGCTGCTGCCAAGGCAAAAGGGAAGAGCCCTGTGCAGGAAGATCAAGCTGTTAAGGAAGCTTTGAAGACACCATTCGATCAAGAGGTTGATGAGTTCATGCGAATCATCAAAAAGAGTGATTATAAAATAGTGGATCAGCTTCATCATACGCCTTCCAAGATCTCAATCCTATCATTGCTCATGTGCTCCGAAGCCCATCGGAACGCACTACTCAAAGTCTTGCACGCAGCTTACGTGCCTGAAGAGATCACTGTCAATCAGCTGGAAGCTGTAGTGGGGAATGTTAATGCTAGTCACGGACTAGGGTTCACCAATACTGATTTGACAACGGAAGGCCGCAACCATAACAAAGCCTTGCACATAACCATGGAATGCAAAGGTGCTGTCCTTTCCCATGTGCTGGTAGACACAGGGTCATCCCTCAATGTCTTACCTAAGAAGGCCCTGGTGAAGCTAGAATATGACGGATTGGCGTTGAGACCCAGCAACCTGGTGGTGAGAGCCTTTGATGGTTCAAAGAGATCGGTTCTGGGAGAGATTGAGCTACCTGTGACAATTGGCCCACAGACCTTTACAACTATCTTCTACGTGATGGATATACAGCCCGCCTACAGCTGTTTATTGGGTAGGCCATGGATTCACGCTGCTGGCGCCGTGACCTCTACCCTTCACCAGAAGTTAAAATATGAGTGGGAGGGTCAAATCGTTACAATCTGCGGAGAGGAGGACATTTTTGTCAGCCACCTGGCTACTTATAAATACATTGAGATGGATGGGGAGATCCATGAAACAATGAGCCAGGGGTTTGAAGCCTTGAATGTGAATGAAACATCTGCTGTACCTGGTACTTCAATATCGTCATACCAACAAGCCCGGAAGGTTGTTGAGGGAGGAAACGCCCAAGGCTGGGGCAAACTGCTATCGGTGGAGAAGAAAGAGGATAGATTTGGGTTGGGTTACAAACCAACTCAACAAGATCCGACAGAGGCTGCGAAAGAGCCCAACTTTGTGAGTGGGGGGATGCTCACCCCTGATGCTGTCAACTGTCTGGAAGACGAGCTGGAAGAAGAACGCAACCTGGAAAGCTGGATTCGTCCAAAGAACCCGGGGAGCAGTATCTCGAACTGGTCTTCCCAGGAAATTATAAGAGTTACTCATGCAGAGTAATTATTATTTCCTGTATTTTTATAGCATGCATCAAAGTCTTGCATCTTGCCCAAGATGACAAGGCTCATTTTGTAATCGGGCCATCTGTACTTTTTGTGCAACAAGATTAATCAATGAAATATCAGACATCTTTTTGCAAATGAGTCTTTTTCTTTTCCGTTCACTGTTTTTTCCATTTTTCTTTTTGTACAAAAAAATAAATGGCGGTGTTTTCAAAATGACAACTCTATTTCACTTTTCTAAAACAAGATTAAAATCAAATCACTAAAATGAACAAACTGAACCCTTGCAGAGTGTGCCTTCCAGACAGCACTGACAACAGCACGGCTATGACTTCGTATGACTTTGACAATCCGATCAATCAAGCTGATGAAGGGGTTGAAGAAGAATATGAGCTCCCTGAAGAGCTAGCCAGGTTGTTAAGACAAGAGGAAAAGGTTATTACTCCTCACCAGGAGGAGGTTGAAGTAATCAATCTTGGTACAGATGAAGACGTGAAAGAAGTTAAAATCGGGGCCTGCCTGCAAGACTCAGTGAAGAGACAACTGATTGACCTGCTTCAAGAATATGTGGACGTGTTCGCTTGGTCTTATCAAGATATGCCAGGTTTGGATACCGATATTGTTGTGCACAAGCTGCCCTTGAGAGAAGAATGCCCGCCAGTTAAACAGAAACTTCGCCGTACTCGTCTAGACATGGCTATGAAAATCAAGGAAGAGGTACAAAAGCAATGGGACGCCGGATTCCTTGCGGTAACTAGCTACCCACCGTGGGTTGCTAACATAGTACCTGTGCCTAAGAAAGACGGTAAAGTAAGAATGTGCGTTGACTACCGGGATCTAAACAGAGCCAGCCCGAAAGATGATTTCCCATTACCTCACATCGATGTATTGGTTGATAATACGGCTCAGTTTTCGGTATTCTCCTTCATGGATGGATTTTCAGGATACAATCAGATTAAGATGTCACCTGAAGACATGGAGAAGACAACCTTCATCACACCTTGGGGCACGTTCTGTTACAAAGTGATGCCATTCGGACTGAAGAATGCTGGTGCCACATATCAACGGGCTATGGTGACACTATTCCACGATATGATCCATAAAGAAATAGAATGTTATGTAAATGACATGATCGCCAAGTCCCTTACTGAAGAAGACCACCTGGTGAATCTATTGAAGTTGTTCAAACGTCTGAGGAAGTACCAATTGAAGTTGAACCCCAACAAATGCACATTCGGGGTGCGATCCGGTAAGCTGCTAGGATTTATTGTAAGCGAAAAAGGGATTGAAGTTGACCCTGATAAAGTCAAAGCCATTCAAGAGATTCCTGCACCGAAAACAGAGAAAGAAGTTCGAGGTTTCTTAGGTCGATTGAACTACATCTCAAGGTTCATATCCCACCTTACAGCAACCTGTGAACCCTTGTTCAAATTGTTGAGAAAAGAACAGACGGTCAGGTGGAACGAAGACTGCCAGAAGGCTTTTGACAAGATCAAGGAGTACTTACAAGAACCTCCGATCCTTATGCCGCCAGTTGAAGGAAGACCTCTGATAATGTACTTGACAGTATTAGAAGAGTCGATGGGGTGTGTGCTGGGCCAACATGACGAGTCTGGTCGAAAAGAGTATGCAATATACTACCTAAGCAAAAAGTTTACCGACTGTGAACAACGTTATTCACTGCTCGAGAAAACTTGCTGTGCTTTAGCGTGGGCTGCTCGCCGACTGAGACAGTATATGTTGACCCACACTACTTTATTGATATCCAAGATGGACCCGGTTAAGTACATTTTCGAGAAGCCAGCTCTTACCGGACGGGTTGCAAGATGGCAGATGATTCTCACAGAATACGACATACAGTACACATCTCAGAAAGCCATCAAGGGCAGTGTACTATCTGAATATCTTGCTGAGCAACCCATTGATGACTACCAGCCTATGAGATTTGACTTCCCTGATGAAGACATCATGTTCATAAAAGCGAAAGATCATGAAGAGCCTGTTCACACTGAAGGGCCTGACCCGGAAGAAGAATGGACTATGATGTTTGACGGGGCTGTTAATATGAATGGTCGTGGTGTTGGTGCAGTGCTCATTACACCTAAAGGAGTCCACATGCCTTTCTCGGCAAAACTCACTTTCAACTGCACTAACAACGAAGCTGAATACGAAGCTTGCATTATGGGTCTTGAGGAAGCCATTGACCTCAGGATCAAGACGTTGACTGTATTCGGAGATTCAGCTCTGGTAGTTAATCAAACCAACGGCAAATGGTACACCCACCAGGATCATCAAATACCTTACAGGGATTATACAAGGAGGTTATTGACTTTCTTTACAACAGTCAAGCTTGAGTATATCCCTTGGGACGAGAATCAGTTTGCGGATGCCCTGGCTACCATTTCATCCATGATCAAAGTTCAAGCTGCTAACTTTGCACCTCAGATTTCAGTATCCAGACTCGACAGACCAGCATATGTGTTTGCAACAGATGTTGTTAAAGATGATAGGCCTTGGTTCTATGACATTAAATGCTTCTTGGAAGATCAAACATACCCACCTGGGGCATCTTCCAATGATAAGAAGACTTTGAGAAGGCTTGCTGGTAGTTTCTTTCTGAACACTGATGGGTCTTTATACAAAAGGAACTTTGATATGGTACTCCTCAGATGTGTTGACAAGACGGAAGCAGATTTGTTGATGCATGAAGTGCACGAAGGATCATTTGGTACCCATGCTGGAGGGCATGCCATGGCTAAGAAATTGCTAAGATCAGGCTATTACTGGATCACAATGGATGCAGACTGTTGTACTTATGCCAGGAAATGCCACAAATGCCAGATTTATGCAGATAAGGTGCATGTGCCTCCCAATCCTTTGAACATCATGTCTTCTCCATGGCCTTTTGCCATGTGGGGCATTGATATGATTGGCAAGATTGAGCCAACTGCTTCAAATGGCCACAGATTCATCCTGGTCGCCATTGACTATTTCACTAAGTGGGTCGAAGCAGCCTCATACGCAAACGTCACAAGACAAGTGGTAGCCAGATTTCTGAAGAGAGATATCATCTGTCGATATGGAGTTCCCGAGCGAATCATTACTGATAATGGTTCCAATCTAAACAACAAAATGATGGCAGAACTGTGCCGGGACTTCAAGATCCAACATCACAATTCTTCTCCTTACAGGCCAAAGATGAATGGCGCTGTTGAGGCAGCAAATAAGAATATCAAGAAGATTGTGCAGAAGATGGTAGTCACATACAAAGATTGGCATGAAATGCTACCGTTTGCCTTGCATGGGTACCGCACGTCAATCAGAACATCCACTGGGGCAACACCGTATCAACTTGTGTATGGTATGGAAGCAGTCCTACCTGTTGAAGTTGAATTACCCTCTCTGTGGGTATTGATGGATGTTAAGCTGAACGAAGCAGAATGGGTTAGGTCCCGATACGAGCAACTGAGTCTGATTGAAGAGAAGAGATTGGCTGCAATCTGTCATGGGCAGTTGTATCAGAAAAGAATGAAGAAGGCCTTCGATCAGAAAGTCAGGCACCGAGAGTACCAAGTGGGAGATCTTGTGTTGAAAAGGATCCTCCCTCCTCATACAGACCACAGGGGCAAGTGGACCCCAAATTATGAAGGACCATTTGTGGTAAAGAAAGTTTTCTCTGGTGGAGCACTGATGCTCAGCACCATGGATGGTGAAGATTTCCCGTCCCCTGTGAATTCAGATGCAGTTAAAAAATACTTCGCATGAAAATGACCCGCTGGACATAAAAACAGAATGTAAGTCCAGGCAAAAATAGGGCATCCCGGCGAGTCAAAAACAGAATAAAATACTTGGGCAAAAATAAGGGAAGTAAATGAAAAAATGTACACCCGCTGAGTTGAAAAGCCGCATTGGACAGCTCAGGCAAAAATGGGTATCCCGATGGATTGAAAACCCGAAAGGGCGATCCATGCAAAATAAGGGAATAAGCGAACAACTGCATTCTGAATTCGTCTGTATCACTTACAACTTGGTAAGCTTCGAAAGGATCAGGCTTCAATCAGGATCAACGTTCTTCAGAAAGCAGGACGAGAAGAACGTCATTGTCATACGAGTCATAGCAGAAGAGGAAGCTCCTTGAAAGCGTCGTCAACACTGCCAGCATTCTGTTTCTCCATTTGTAACAATCTCCTCATTTCAGGGGATTTGTTTCTTTGACTGTGTTTCGCCGATTCAGGGCATATGAATTAATAAAATCAGATTTTTAGTCATGTCTCGTTTTGTACATTTTCATTTTGCAAAAAGGTCTGATATCTTAAAGAAACACTGATTGCATAAGGATACAGATGTTTATCTTCAAATAAACGCATGCTTGCAGGGAATATATTTACTCTCGAAAGTACTTAACTCCTATGACGGAATCCAACAAGGATACCTCGGGACCATTTGTGCGTTTCCTCATCTTTGCAGGATTGCAGGTATCCAGAACACGACTTGGGGCATGAAAGTTTCATCTCAGCAAGTCGGCAAATCAACAAGTAATCTCAGCATCCGGAATGTTCTATCCCCAGCTGAGTTGCCTCTCAGTTGCTCTCCCCAGCTGATTTGCCTCTCATTTACTCTCCCCAGCTGAGTGGCCAACAATATTCCCCAGCTGTAGTGCCATTTATTTTTCCTCAGCAGAAGGCAGAAGTCAGGGAATCATCTCCCCACAGAATCCTCAGCCTCTATTCAGAAGAGCAACGCATGAAGGAGTCACAACAGAGTACGGAAGACTTCTACAAACCCCAGCTGGGTCTCATATTACAAGGATATGTCAATCAGTGACCTATACCCCCAAGCAGATACATCTCTCCAGATCCACAAATGATCTCATCCCCAGCTGGAATGCCCATTTCAAGCAGATCGACCAGAGATCTTCACATCAACGGGATCCGAATCCCGGATCGGTATCTTTTGCATAACCATAGCATTCGCATCATATTCACCCATAAAACGTAGCATTCCGTTTAATACGGAGCATTACGGCAAAAATCAAACATATAGCATAATCATAAGCCATGATATGGATCAAACACTTGTGAATAATAACCATTCATCAGAATACGGGATACTTTCCCCAAAATCCCCCAGAGTCCCAGCAAGAGCAGCTGCCTCACAAATCACAAACACCAGTATATACTCCTTTTGACACCCGTCCGTGTCATATCCCAGCAGAAAGCCAAAGACATCCTCTTTGCACTCACTTGTATATTCACTTTCTTGACACCCGTCCGTGTCATATCCCAGCAGAAAGCCAAAGACATCCTCTTTGCACTCACTTGTATATTCACTTTCTTGACACCCGTCCGTGTCGTATCCCCAGCGCAGTTACTTACACTTTTACAACCCAGATACTTGTCGATATTATTACACTTTTCTCTTGACACTCGTCCGTGTCACCATCCCCAGCAGATAAACACCCATCTATACACCACTCGTACTTATTTCACTCATACAGGTACTCGTCCGTATTTTGCATACACCACTTATATACCCACAGATTCAACAGTAGTCTTTGTTCTTTGTTAACCAGTTGGTACTCGTCCGTATCATCATCTCAGAACATTGCGTCTAGTGTTTGTTTCTACATGATACTCGTCCGTATCATAGTCTTAAGGATGCTCGTCCGCATCTTTAATCCATACACCGTGTCAAACACTTGTGTCTTCTTGAATATAGATACTCGCCTGTGTCTGTCATTCCCCAGAAGAATTCTTTCAGATTCAACACTCGTCCGTGTTCTCTGTTAACCAGTTGATACTCGTCCGTATCATCATCTCTGAACATGTGTCAGTTTGTTTCTACCCGATACTCGTCCGTATCATAGTCTTAAGGGATGCTCGTCCGCATCTCTAGTCTATACACAACATCTGAACACTCATACCCTTTGTTTCTTGGATGTGAACACTCGTCCGTGTTTACCATTCCCCAGTAGATCGCAAGCAAATTTTCCTTCTTATCTGACACTCGTCCTGTGTCATGATAAACTTTGAGAGCAGCCGTACCCTGCTAGGTGGTCGTCCTCCACCTCTTGATGGTCGTCCTCCATCATGCTCATCCGATGGCCGTCCCCATCGTTGTTTTTTTTAGCAGCCGTCCCCTGCTAGGTGGTCGTCCTCCACCTCTTGATGATCGTCCTTCATCATTTTATCCAATGGCCGTCCCCATTGTTGATTTTGGTTATCTGGCATTCGTCCTATGTCATGATAGACCTTGAGAGCAGCCGTACCCTGCTAGGTGGTCGTCCTCCACCTCTTGATGGTTGTCCTCCATCATGCTCATCCGATGGCCGTCCCCATCGTTGATATTTTCGGCAGCCGTACCCTGCCAGGTGGTCGTCCTCCACCTTTGATGGCCGTCCCCATCATATTCCCCAACAGAGCAGCCGTCCCTTGCTAGGTGATCGTCCTTCACCTTTGATGACCGTACCCCATCATCTGTTTATTTCATTTATTCTTTAACCCGATGGCCGTCCCCGTCGTGGCCCTTTTCTTTTTAGCCCGATGGCCGTCCCCATCGTCGGTTACCTTGCTTTATGAACCTGATGGCCGTCCCCGTCATGTTTCATTAATCCCCAGAGAATTTTTACAGCTTTATCTTGATGGCCGTCCCCATCATAATATCTTATTTTCCCCAGCCAGTCGGCCGTCCCCGTCTTGGCTTTACCTTTTATCCCCGGCATGTCGGTCGTCCCCGTCATTGCTTTACTTCACACACTTTTCCCAGCATGTCGGCCGTCCCCGTCATTGCTTTATTTCCCACACTTTACAATATACTTTATTTTCCTTTACAATCTATATCCCTTTTCTTCTTCATTCTGTGAGTGCAAATTTTGGACTGTCTTTGGTATTCAACCACAAGTTATCTCGCTTGCCTGTTAAGCCGTTGCTTACATCCTGCACAGATAACTCATGTTTGAATAGGGGCAGCTGTAAACACCCCAAATTTGCCCTCACCCATGGCTTGTGATCTTTTCATCATCTCACATCTCATTTTTGATTCACTGCATAGTTTCTAAGTCATCTGCACCTAGGGTTTGTGATCTGAGCAATCCAAGAGCTTCTTGAGCCACTCCAAAGGCAACCAATCACTTCAAAGGGGTCCATATGTGTTCTTGTATCATATTTCATCCTTTCAAAGTCAAGATTTCAAAAGAATCACAAGAACTGGGTTTGGAAGGGATGCAGAGCCAAGTTTGACTGCACAGTTGACCTAAAATTAGGGTTTTGGTTTCAGAGGCCATAACCCCAAATTTTTTTGGTCATTCTTGGTTCCATTGGTATCTATATGGTATAGGTAGTATGCATATCAATTTTCATGAAGAAATTCCATGGGGAAGTCATCTGATCAAGAGTTGACTTTCTGGACAAGTCAGTGCAAAATCAGGGCATATGAGGCCCCCAATGACCCAACCAATGGGTGATCTTCATCACTTTGAGTGTATATGATCTTTATTTGATCATGGAAGAGGGTTGAAGTTCACAAAAATCAAGAATTTGGAGTTTTTTGCAAGTGTTGACTTTTTGGGCATAGTTGACTTTTCAAGAATGCTTCATTTTAGGTCATTTTTCAAGCCTTGATTCTTGATCCAAAAATGCTTCAAATGGAAAAACTTTGGTCATGAAAGTTGTAGAATACATTTTTCCCTTTTCAAAAAGTACAAGAACATGATCAAATTCTTCTTGGATCAAAAGTTATGGTGTGACAAAGTTGGCAAAAATCATTGATTTTCAAGATGTGCACCAAATGTGAATTTTGCAAAACCATGAACCAATGCCATTTGTAACTTCTAATTCACTTCAAACCATTACACAAACATTCTATGAGCCTTAAAAATCAGAATTGGACCAAGGTTTCACATGGTTATGGTTTGTGTAACAAGACTTTTCCATGAAGTTTCAAAAGTGTGCCAACTTGCAAAACCACTCATCACACTTCCTACAACTTGCAACATTGGATGCTGACTTTGGCTAGCCTTTCCCCTCACCCTTGCTGCGCAGCCCCATGCCTTGTACTAGCCTAGAACCAAGCCATACTTCTCTTACACAAAGAGTGGACTTTTGGCAAAAGCAAACTTACCAATCAATAGAGGCCATGTCAAATCATCTGACCTATAGGATTAAAATATACTATCCATTTGCAAGCCATTTCATAAAGGAAGCAAGGCTGAAACACTCTCAAGCATCACATACACAAAAACTCACCATTTTGCAAAACCATTCGAATCTGCCTGCACAACTCACAAACACTCAAACAAATTCCTCTAATCATCTCACCTTGCCTTATTGAGTAGAAACCACCAAGAGCCAGGCCTGATTTGAGCAAGAACACCCGTTGCCATTTTTCACCTCAGCCTGCATTTCTCTTCGAATCAACTTCCACAGCCATCAAACATCCAAGCTCTTAGCACCAACAAATCAAGCACATCAAAAGGAGTCAAAACCACCCTTTACATTGATCTGAAGCAGCCTGTACACAAAGCTCATTTCCTGCTACACCAGAACTGGGTTTCTCAAAGCAGCTTGTCTAAGCTCATTCCAAGCCTTCCATTGGCTTCAGGGGGTTCAGGGCAAGCATTCTGCACCAGAGCAAGGTCAGGAGAGCTCAAATTCACAGTTCATCACTTCAGGTAGCTTCAGGTTTACAACTTTTCAGAGCTTGGTTTTTATGTTAAAAATTGATTATGTATGCTTTGCTAGTCATGAGGATGGTTTTAGATTTAAGAATGAGTGAGAGATGAGGATTTATTGATGCTCTGAAATTTTGCCCGTGAAACTTCATGGCTTCGATTCCTTTAGTTTAAGCATGAGAAATTCTTTTTGAAAGTTGATTCGAGCAAGGTTTGAGTGGAGGAACATTTCCCTGGAATTAATTTGGAGATTGGTGGCCTGAATCGTATTTTAGGGTTTGGATACCACCGGAGAAGATGACCGGAGCTCCCCTCCGGTCACCTGAAAGTGATTTGCCCTAATCCCTGTAATTAGTGTCATTTGAATATGGGGCGTTGGATTGGGTTGAAATGTTGACTTCCCGCGTGGATAGAGGGCCCAGATCATTTGGATTAGCCCTAATTCATTTTATTAATATTAATTAATTGTAATTAAGTTAATTGACTCAGAAACAATCCTGGCCACTAGATCTGGCGCCAGTCAACGCATTCAAACCAGGATGCAATCCCAGCCTCTCCTTTCGTTTACTTTTCCATTTTCTTTATTTTTATTTCATTTCTTTTCATTTAACTTGCATAATTTATTAAAAATAGTAAAAAATATCTAAAAATTATGAAACTTTTTCTCATGGGTTTTAATAATTTTTATGACACAAAAATATTTTTGTTTTTATTTTTATCATTAAAAAAGTATTTTTAAATATTTAAAAGATTATTTTTAATTAATTAATGGAAATTAATTTATTTAAAATATCTTTAGGTATTTAAAAATCACCAAAAAATTCATGAAATGTTCTAAGACATTTAGAAACATTGTCCAACCTTCAAACCAAATTTCTTTTTTGATCTTGATGCATTTTGAGAATTTTTCATTGAATAAAAATCATTTTTGTGCATTATTTTGATCCTAAGTTCAAAAAATCATTTCTGCCTATCTATGAGGAGTTGGACATTGATTCTTCTTGCATTGCATTGTGTTTAGCATGTAGTTTCTAGGATTAAATGGTCATGATTTGATTCCTCATTTTCAATTTGTTTGGCATTTCTTTTGTTTAGGAACCCTAAAAACCCTAATAACTTGTAAAAATCATAACTTGAGATTGGTTAAGAGTTGAGACCTCCCCTTTGGACATTGGTTTAGTATAAGATTAGGGGCCTTTTTAGTGGCATTTTCCATTTTTTATCTTAGGGTTTGCTTCTGTTTTTGGTTTTTGTTTGATGTTTGGTTTATAAACCCTAATTTGGGCTTTCATTTTGCATACCTCTTGCATTCTCTTGCATAACATGACTTGGCATGACATTTCAAGCATCCATTTGTTTCATTTGACATCATAAGACATATAGAAAACATGTTTGACCATTGCATCATGTATCTGCCATGTTGTATGCCATGTGCACTTCATAACTTTTCATGTATGTTCATGCTTCTTAACCTGCACCATTTGCATCCATGAACTTGTATGACCATTTCCATGTGCTGCCTCATGTTTGTAGCATCTCATAACATCATTGGCATCATGTGTATGCTTCTGGTTTTGTTTCTCACCATGTCATTTCATCTCATCTTGCATTGCATTGCAATTCTTTTCTAACCTTTTCAGGTGGTAAGTGACTTGAGAAGTGAATTTGCCTTCACTTCTCATAACTTTTCTTTTCATCTCTCTTGCATCCATGCTGCATTTTTTATTTGTGTTTGAGTTTGAGCTTGCTCATTCTTCTTCTTCCCACTTTCTTCCTTCAAGTGACTTGACTTCTTGAATAAAGCAAGTCACTTTGCTTCTCTTGATCCTTTCATCTGCTTCCTGGTGGCTCCATTGAAGACTTCTCTTGTAAAACCTCACAAACCTTAGGAACAACCAAGCATGACAATGATTAGGGTTTTGATTAGTCTCCCCTCTTAGCCTTTACCTTTGTGTCTCTTTGAGTCTTCTCTTCTCATCTCACAATCAAGGACTAAACCCTAAAGGCTTTAAGGCTTTGTGATTAAGCTTATGCCTGCATCCTTCTATTAGGATGGAGTGTATAACTTTAATCCTAAGTGTTAAACCCTTAATGTGTTTAAATACTTTAATCAATTCACCTAATAATCATCAAGACATCAAGCTTGTAACTTGGGCCTTGCATTAGGGTTCTAATTCTTCCTTAATTGGTTAAGAAGGACTAACCCTAGTGTTAATGGACAAGTCCCCCTCAAGTTGTCTTATAAACCCTAAAACTCACTTCATCATCATATCATTAACTAAAATCCACTCAATAAAGGCTTTGTTTTGTCATGAGTTTAATCCCTAATCATGGATTAAGTTGAGGAGTTTTCCTCAGCTTAAACATTCTCATCTATTATCCTTCTATTAGGATGGTGTAATGAGTCTGTTTAATCCCTGATTATGGCTTAATCTCATTACTTAACACTAAACAAAAACAACAAAAACATCTAATTAATCACAAGTAGGTTAATGATCTTAATCCTACACCAAAGGTGTTTAAGTGTGAGAAGCTGACTTCACACTTAAGGTATTCTCATTACCCCTAATCAGAGGGAAGATGTGATGAGTTTACTAAATCCATTGGTTTAGACTTAAGCTCATTAACTTATGAAAAAATCCAAAAACAATAAAAGACTGAAAACACAAAAAACAAACAATAATCGTCTCCTCCGGGATTCTTTTCTCATCTCATTCACTCACAAACGAGAGCTCGCTTCTTCCGTCTAATGCAAGACAGTTTGCACCTGAGCCAGATAGGTCATACACTTGAGCATAGACAAGTAAGCAGTTCACAAGTCAATTCATCTTTCAGTCTCTTTGGGTCGAACTACGGTGTTCTGACTTCCTCATTGCACGAGAGGATACGTAGGCATAACTTAACAGTTATCGAACAAAAGTCTCTGTGCATTCCCCCTCTTTCCAGCTTCATTCTTTTAGCCTCATGATCTTGAGCATACTCTCATCCTTACACTGACACTGTACATTTATACACTTCACATTCTTTCTTTACACTGACACCTGTACATCATCTTTCCAGCTCTTTATACACAGATTGCACTGACACTACCCCTTTAAAACACAAATCTTTTAAGCGTGGATCCCGTCGAGTACGACGGACAATCTGGGTGCTAATACCTTCCCAGGTTGTAACCAACCCCCTTTCTCAGTCTCTCTGGTTCGCAACCGTCTTATCCATGTCTTTCTAGGTCTATGCAGCATTGCCTTTCCTCCGGGATAAAAATGCCTAGCTGGCGACTCTATTCATCTCCAGTGAGTTCACGGCTGTGTGTTCTCATTGTCCCTCTCGCCGACCGTTCGCGTCTGTACCTTTATTTGGGCCGGTCCCATCTATCGGGAGCGACAGTAATCATCTGTCTTCTTAATCTTGGTCATATGCTCGATCCGGAGCTTCTCTAACCTCTCATTGTCCAGACGACTATCATTCCTCTCCCAGAGGGTCTTCTTTAGAGCTTCAGAAAGCTGAGTGTTCCTCTCTTTCAACTTCTCAAATTCCTCTAAGATGATTGTAGCTATAGGCTCTACTGCTGAGGGTCCAGGCACATCCTCTAGAGTGAATGGCATACGGGTGATCTGTCCTCTGATGTGAGACTACTCAATGTACTATGCTGAAGCTATGTTGTTGCAATTTCCAAGAATGGCCGTCCCTTTTGTCTGAATGTTATCCGAAGCCCAGGCTGCTTGTCGGGCAATGGCAAGGTTATGCTGAATATCACAGTAAAGGGTTTCTGACAAGTCCTGATCTCTTGGTGGATGTACCAAGGCATACCCTAGCTGCCTTTTGAACCGCAAAGGATCGTAGTTGATGCAACCCTTTACCCCAATCAGAGGTACATTGGGATACTTCCCACAACTGGTGATTATGTCTCTGTCCTTGGTGCTTTGAGTGCACCATCTGATGTCTTCTGATGTAAGGTTAATCATTCTCTTAGCCCAATTTCTTGACTGATGAGGATTCAGGAAAGCTTCTGTCTTTGGAAAGTGTCTCAATAACCAACAGTAGAAGAAAAGTGCACAACATCTGACTAATGTTCCCCTCTGCTTCTCATTCCTTTGATGCACTGAGTAATAGAAATCCCCTAGCAAGGTGGGAACTGGATTCTTCAGCAAGAAAAGATGGATAGCGCTCTTGCTTACGAACTTAGGCTCATCTGCAAAAAAGATGATACCATATATGCTAAGGGCCAAAAGAGCACAAACAATGTCCCACTTCCCTACTGCAGCATGAAGGGTGGCTTGAGTAACCAAGAAGTCTAAATGGAGGCATGGGATTCCAGCCTTGGTGGTCATATTCTGATCAATGATGGTGGATTCCAAGTACAGAACTTTAGCTATATCTTCATTCCTGTGAGCATTCATCTCAGGGTTGAAAGGAATCCCTCTCCTGATGGGGACACCCAACAACATGGAGAACTCCTCTAGCAAAGGGCCCAACTGAAAGTCTAGAGAGGTAAAACATCTGAGTGGATGGTCATAGAACTGAAGGCAAGTGTGGATCATACTCCTCCGTGATGCATCCAAGTCCATGATCATGTCCACAATGCCACCATAATGTTCCCTGAATAAAGGAACATGATCAGGAGTGATGAGTGTCTGAATCTGCCTGATGCCTGCCAGAGTGGGCTCAAAGAAATGATAGGTAATGTTGCTCTTCCTGGATGGGTCCATGCTGACAATGGATGTTGATGAAGAAGACTGAGGAGAAACATTGATGAAGGTGTTGAAAAGAATCTCAGATGAAGATAACTGATGAAGATAGCTGATGCAGATGAACAGTCAAAACCAAAACCAAATAAGATATGGATACCCTGTAAAACAAATAGACAAATGTCAAAATGATGCAAAATGATGCAAAATGATGTATGCAGAATGATATGCAAGGGTTTGTGATCGAGTGTTAGATCTGTTATCTTCCTTGATAGGGTCCATGTGTGTTCATAAGTCCGGATGAAGGCTTAGAGAATCAGTAACCTGGTGGGAGACTCAAATAAAGAGTCACAAATCCAGGGTTTCACAAGAATAGTCCAAAATGATGCCATCTTAAAATAAAACTGGTAACAGGGTATGATGAAGCCAAGGGTTCCTGCAAACCTGTAAACATCCCAACCCCCTCACATGAATTGTTCTAGAATAAGGATCCTCATACTTGGATCAGTTATGAGAAGTGTAAACACTTATAACCCAGAGGTACAGTGTTACAATAATCATAAAGGATCCTCCTCTAATTCACCTCAGATGCTGAAGGTCAAAAAAGCTCATCCATACTTAGCAGGCTTCCCAGATAGCCCTAGTACTACAGAAAATCCGTAGCACAGAGTTCTCAAGAAGAAACCCATGTTTGAACCGTGTTTCATATTCCCGCACCAGACCGAAATGAAATGGGAAAGAATATGAAGCCACTCTATCCTATGTGTCACTCAGGCTCCCGATATGGAACCTTACTCACTCAATATCCCTCCTACCAAGGCAAACCAAAGATCCAGCACAATGATATGATGATAGTAATGAAATGCATAAAACCAGTAAATGAAAGAAATAAATAAAGCTGTATAGAAAGCAATAAATAAAGCAATAAACAACAAGCACAAGTAGCACATAACACCCTCATAAACACAAATCAAACAAGCGCTAGGAGAAACCCACAAAAAGAACCAGAAGCCCTGGTTGCAAGATAGATCCCCAGCAGAGTCGCCAAGTAGTCGCTCCCGGAAATTTGCATCCCGGATCAGACGCGAACGGTCGGCGAAAAGAGAAAAATGAAGATGAAGTGAATAGAGTCGCTGTAACACGGTGGGAGAACTGACTTTTAGTGATGTTGCGGATAGCAAGAGTCGCCACCGACTTTTATTTTATCCAAAGGAAAGGGCATAAAAGAACAGGAAAGACCTTAAAAGATTTTTGAGTTCGGGGGGTAGGTTATGTAAAGGGAAGGTGTTAGCACCCTTTACCTCCATGGTTATCCATGGGCTCTTAGTTACTTAGCTCACTTTAAACTGTTTTGAGAAGTGTAGTGTGTATTTGACAAATTCTCTAAGTACTTTATAATGATCCTTGTATGGATGTATATAAAGACTTTGTTTTTGAAAATTTGTTTGAAAATGTGAAGTGTAATGAAGTAATTTGATGAAAAGTGAGCAAGTACTTAAGAGGAACCTACCCTATGTTAAATCTTTACTGTTCTCGTATGTTCTTTCAATGGTAAGACTATCCCTATTATTAAGGAATAAGTATTCATTACCTTGGATGTTATAAGGGACATGTGAAGGGTCATTTGTGTTTAGGCAACTGTAAGGTGTCTTAGCAATACGAAGGGACTTATCATCTTTTATTCGAAGGGACAAAATCATTTATCGTAGGCAACATCGAAGGGACTTGATCTTATAATCTTTAAAGGGACTTGATGATATTTTATGAGAAGGGACTTTGCTTTAAGACACCTTACTTGACCTTTTATTTAGGCAACATGAGGGATAACCTTAGGAAGTGAGATGGCGATCAAAGATCGACTTACGTGTGTGAGTGTTCATATATTTATCTTATTAAATTAGTGATTCTAAATTAATTTTAAAGTACAAACATGTTATCACTCCCTATATTTACTAACCATGGCAATATAAACATTTATAGATAATAAAATAAAGACGAAAATAAAACCTACAACTATTACAAGGCTTTCGCATTTACATAAATATAGAAACGACAAATAATAAATATATAAATAAATAATAAAGAGGGTTAGTAATAAAACAATTATAAGAAGAGGAGGTTAGCACAAAAAATATATACAAGTTGATTAAATATTTTTAGATTAAATAAACAATTTTTGAAGAATTTTTGATATGAAAATAAAATAATAAAGATAATAATAATAAACCATATACTAATTTATTTACAAAAGAAAACATGATTAATTATTTAATTAGATATTAGAAAAAATTTATTAAGTTTAATATTTGAATAAAATAATTAAGGTAATAAATTAGGGTTTTATATTTAGCAAATAGAATTAGGGTTACAAATTTTAAAGATAAAATTAGGGTTTATAATTTAAATTACAATATTAATTTGGTTATTTACAAAAATAAATATATAATAAATAATATGTACATATTTTAATTTAAATATAAACTAAGAATAAAGTTGTAAAAAAAATAAATTAAGGATTTTTTTAGAACACATGAAATTACATACATATATATTATTAAAATAATTTTCTTTTATATGAAAAATATAATTTGAATTAACTTAAAACAAATAAACAAGAAAACAAAATAAAAAAACAAAACTTACCTGGGGCAGGGATCGAACCCACGCCCTAGGCCTTTCCACCCTTGGACCAGCAAGGCTGCCACCAGGCCAGGTGCGCGCTGGTGATAATGTTTGGGTAGTAATCCTTTTATTTTTAACCTGCAAAAACACTGAAAATAAAAACAAAACAAAATGGCCTGGGGGAGGTTTGAACCCAGGACCATTCATTTACAAGCCAAACGTACAAACCAGCTGAGCCAAGCGCATTAGTTGTAATATAACATAAACGAATTCAAAAAATATTAAGTTGCAAATTTGAATTTCCCAGATGGAGCCAATGGTCTTCATCTTCTTCATCATACCTGTGAATTTTCCTGCAATTATACCTGCGAATTTCCCTGAGTTTTTTCACCTTCAAAAACCTACGAAACTTGGATCTTGCTTAATACGTAAAATTTCAACAGATTGATCACATAAACATGATCCTTACATCATCCACGATTCATTGACGTTCTTAAAATTCATTTATATTAGTTCCATTGAGAAACCCTAAACGACTACCTCAAACCCTAACAATGGTGAATCTCTGATCCTGTACCAAAACTCAAATTAAAATGTCTAGAAACGATCGTTAGCTTGTTACAAACACGAAACAACAATCAAATACAATTTATTTTGCACGAATATACGAAAACGAGAAATTCATAAAGGTGTAAGAAGTTTGATTCGGTTTGAGCAATTCATGGGGTTTGAGATGCATATGACTATTGCTACATGATCAGTGATATTCAAGGAAGAGATTGGTGCCCTTAATTCACCTGAAAAAGCACAAAATCTTAGAATCTGAATTCTAACTTTTTGATGAATTTTGAAATTTTGAAACTTGTCCTTGAGGCTGTGAAATCGTGTCCCCTTGCTTGCTTAATGTTCTATGTATATAAGTGAATGAAATTAGGTCAAGAAAAGTCATAACTCTTTAGGCTTTTTGGATAGTTAGAGATTGAAAAAGATTTGTCATTAAACTTAAATTTTCTTTGATCTAACATTGCTATATTGGTATGATCTAAAATATATTGGTACCAATCAAGTTTAAATGGATATTAAGACCTTCTAGAATCCAAATCTTTTCCAAATATATGACTTTCATATTTTATTTTAATTTAATTTGTATTTTAATGAATAAAATTCAAATAAATATTAAATAAAATATAAAAAAATCAGAAAATGTGTGGGTTGGGTCGTGCTTGATGATTTTGTAAAGATTGGATGGCAATTTGGTGGGCTCATTTAGCAAAAATTGGTTTTAAGGCCTTATTTGCTTCATAAACTTCCCAAAAGTTTCCCAACTTTGCAAGGGCACAAATACTTCAATTTTAATGCTATGAAGGTGTTCTTGGACATTTTGTAAAGATTAAAGAGTCCCCTAACCAAACTCTTTGGTCTCATGTCGATATCTTTTACCATTCTCAAGTTATGTCCTTTGGAAGTTGTTGACTTTTTGTTGACTTTTAAAAGGACCTGTAATGTCTTAGCTCATACCTTCCAAATGAAGCATTTTTGGGCTTGGCTTGTGAGACACAAAGTTGTAGATAATTGAATTTCCTTCAAAATGAGCTTTGGATGGAAAAATTTTGATGAAGCATGTGAAAGTTATGGCTGGTCAAGTTTAGTTGACTTTTCCTATGGAAACCCTAATTTAGAAACTCCTGATTCTTGATGTTCTGAAATCTCCTTGATGAATCATGATCAACCCTTGATCAAATGATGAATTTTAATTCATATATTTGATGTTGGCAAAAAATCATGAAGTTTGACTTTGGTTTGACCACAGTTGACCTCAGTTTGACTTTTTAACTGCCTTGACTGATTTTAACCTATCTGATCATCTGATTGAGCAAATCTTCTGGGAAAGTATTGAAACTTGACATGGGGATTCTTGAACACATATAGGATGTTGTGAAGCTCACTTGAAGTCTTAGAAGTTCATTTAGCCTGATGAAAGTCAAAACCTTAGTTTAAGATGCATTGCTTAGGAGGATGCATTGTTTGAGGGAATTGTCAAACGTTCTGACTAATTGTGAACTTTGTGAACCTTGTGAACTTCGTGAGATGTATTGTGAACCTCGTGAACCTTGTGGACCTCTTAGTACACAATGTCTTGTCTTGTGGAGGGTAAAATTTGGGGTGCAACAGCTGCCCCTGTTCAATTTTCTGAAACTTGAGGGGTTAGATTGGTATATGTGCCATTCGTGACCTGGAAGGTTGAAGGGGATTGAACATAAAAGCCCAAAAATTTGCACTCGCCAGTGCGTAAAGTAAAGCTGATGATTAATTGTATATGCTTGAGTGGGTTTGAAGATGCCACTTGGAAGAACTGGAGATGGGCTTATAGATGCCATCCAAAATATCAGGAGGTGATGATATCTTTATGTTGATACTAGATATCAGTACTAGGTATTCGTATAGGCCGTCTCTGAGTCGTTTATGCAACATGATTTGAATTGTTGAATAGACCAGTAGAAATAAATCTTCGTGACGATTATATCTTCTGGAAATATCTTGGATTAGGGAATAGATCTTTGTACAGACCGGTTGCCTACTCTCCAAGGACAAAAGAATATCAGGATTAATTCTTCTGAAAAATATCTTGAACTAGGGAATGGATCTTTGTACAGACCGTTTGCCTACTATTCAAGAGCAAATAGATTAAATCCTCTGAAAATATCTTGAACTAGGGAATGGATCTTTGTACAGACCGTTTGCCTATTATTCAAGACCAGATAGATGAAATCTTCTGAAGTATCCTGGACTAGGGAATGGATCTTTGTACAGACCGTTTGCCTATTCTCCGAGGAAAAAAGAGGGTCAGGATTAAATCTCCTGAAAATATCCTAGATTAGGGAATGGATCTTTGTACAGACCGTTTGCCTACTCTCCGAGGACAAAAGAGTGTCAGGATTAAATCTCCTGAAAATATCCTGGATTAGGGAATGGATCTTTGTACAGACCGTTTGCCTATTCTCCAAGGACATCTTGAGTAATGTACAGATCTTTTCTGACCTGTTGTGGATTGTTGATAGTATTTCATCTGTATATAACCATCCTGCAAAGAAAAGGTTAGTTTACACAATATGTGTGCATGCGTGGCATGGTGCATCTAAATAAATGTATTATGCATTCATGAATATGTTATGGTATGATGTAAATGATGTATGAATCATGCAGCCTGAAGCGTCTGGATATCTTTGTATAACAACTGCTGGCTAGGGAAAATAAATCCCGGTTTGTTGCTGAAGAATATGAGGAACTTGTTCCCGTCTCGTTTTGATAGTATAGTATTTATAACCTCCCGTCTTTGTTCGTCGTACTTCTACTGAAGGAATAAGTTCCTGAGTATCCTGACCGAGGATAAAAGAGATGGACATAAATTCAAGGGGAGATATAACTTGAAGTATCTATAAAGATAGATTTGCCCTGCTGGGGATTTGTAGTTATCTTGTGGGGATGAATTGGCGAAGTTTCGTTGAATTCCTACCTTCGTTCGTCCTTAGTAAATACTATTACTGTATTTTATGCATTTCTGGTAAACATCAATCATATTCAAAAGCATACATACATTCAAACACAACCAATGGACATTCCGCTTATGTAAATAGGGTAAAAGTAAATATGGATTCAAAGATGAAATTTTATTTATATCACAAAGTGACCTATACATAGGCAAGTTTGTACAAGGAGACATAAATCATAGTAAGAGGAATTCGTCGTAAAGTTTTTTACACAAACAAAGAAAATCAGCTATGTGAGAAATAATCCTATTGAGTTTCAATTCTACTATTGCCATTATCTTCAAGTATCTCATCTTCTGCTGTTGAGACGGAAACGATTGGATTGAGCTTTATCTGTTCGAGCTTGAGTTAGGTAGCACAACTGGTTGGAGTTACATGGGTGATCCAAACGAGACATAGTCATACGCTTTAATCCCTAACTTTTGCCTGGATTGCTGTCGCTCCCACCTGATGACACAGGGCCAAGAGCGGTACAGACGCGAACGGTCGGTGAAAAGAGAAGGAAATGAATAGAGTCGCCAGCTAGGCATTTTTATCCCGAAGGAAAGGTAATGCTGCATAAACCTAGGAAAAGATGGATAAGACGGTCGCGAACCAGAGAAATTGAGAAAGGGGGTTGGTTACAACCTGGGAAGGTATTAGCACCCAGATTGTCCGCCGTACTCGACGGGATCCACGCTTAAAAGATTTGTGTTTTAAAGGGGTAGTGTCAGTGCAATTTGTGTATCAAAAGCTGGAAAAGAATGCAAGTGTCAGTGTAAAAGAAATGTGAAGTGTATAAGTGAAGTGTCAGTGTAAGAACAAGAGTGAAATGCTCAAGACCATGAGGCTAAAAGAATAAGGCTGGAAAGAGGGGGAATATACAGAGACTTTTGTTCGATAACTGTTAAGTTATGCCTACGTATCCTCTCGTGCAATGAGGAAGTCAGAACATCGTAGTTCGACCCAAAGAGACTAAAAGATGAATTGACTTGTGAACTGCTTACTTATCTATGCTCAAGTGTGTGACCTGTCTGGCTCAGGTGCAAACTGTCTTGCATTAGACGGAAGAAGCAAGTTCTCGGTTGTGAGTGAATGAGGTGAGAAAAGAATCCCGGAGGAGACGATTATTGTTTGTTTTTGTGTTTTTAATCTTTTATTGATTTTTGAATTTGTCATAAGAAAATGAGCTTAAGCCTAAACCAATGGGTTAGTAAACTCATCACGTCCTCCCTCCGATTAGGGGTAATGAGAATACCTTAAGCATGAAGTAAACACCTCACACTTAATCACCATGGTGTAGGATTAAGATCATTAACCTACTTGTGATTATTTAGATGTTTTTGGTGTTTTTGTTTAGTGTTAAATAATGAGTTTAAGCCATAATCAAGGATTTAATGGACTCATTACACCATCCTAATAGAAGGATAATAGATGAGAACATTTAAGCTGAGAAAGACTCCTCAACTTAATCCATGATTAGGGATTAACCTCATGACAAAGCAAAGCCTTTATTAAAGTGGATTTTAGTTAATGGTAAGATGAATAAGTGATTTTTATGATTTGTAAGACAACTTGAGGGGGACTTGTCCATTAACACTAGGGTTAGTCCTTCTTAACCAATTAAGGAAGAATTAGAACCCTAATGCAAGGCCCAAGTTACAAGCTTGATGTCTTGATGATTATTAGGTGAATTGATTAAAAGATTTAAACACATTAAGGGTTTAACACTTAGGATTAAATTTATACACTCCATCCTAATAGAAGGATGCAGGCATAAGCTTAATCACAAAGCCTTAAAACCTTTAGGGTTTAGTCCCTGATTATGAGATGAGAAGAGAAGACTCAAAGATGACACAAAGGTAAAAGCTAAAGGGAGACTAATCAAAACCCTAATTTTTATCATGATTGGTTATTCCTAGGGTTAATGAGGTTTGCAAGAAGATCTTCAGATAAACCACCAGGAAGGAAGCAGATGAAAGGAGCAAGAAGCAAAAAGAAGCAAAAAAACTTGCTTCACTTAAGAAGACAAGTTGCTTGAAGAAAGGAAGTAAGATGAACATGAATGAGCAAGCTCACTCAAATACACAAGATAAAATTCATCAAGGATGCAAAAGAGATAAGAAGAGATTGTGAGAAGTGAAGGAAAATCCACTTCTCAAAACAACTTACCACCTGAAAAGTTAGCCAAAAGAAATGAAATGCAATGCAAATGAGATGAAATGCCATGATGCAAACCAAAGTCAGAAGCAATTACATGATGTAAATGATGCTAAGAGATGATACAAACATGAAGCAAGACATGGGAATGATCAAACAAGCATAAGGGTGCAGATGAAGCATGCTTTGAACCATGACTGTACATGAAAAGTTATGGAATGCAAGGGACATATAACATGGCAAATGAAAGATGCAATGCTCAAACATGATTCTAATATGTCCTAAGATGTATTATGAATCATGTGGATGCACAAAATGTCATGGCAAGTCATTGGATGCAAGCAAATGAAAGATGGATGCAAAGGAAGGCACAAATTAGGGTTACATGCATCATGCAAAGCAAAAATCCAAAACCAGAAGAAAGTGACATGATAAAAGTTTGAAAATGCAATCAAAGATACCCTAAACCTATAAAAGCTCACTGCCCAAAGGAGAGGATCCAACTCTTAACCTAGTGTAAGTTATGAATTTCCTAAGATTGCTAGGGTTTTGGGGTACCTCAAAAAGAAAAATACTAAACAAATTGAAAATGCAAGATCAGATCAAACCAATTTTATCCTATAAACTACATGCCTTGAAGGATGCAATGCAAGAAGAATCATCATCCAACTCTCAAGGGTTAGGCAGAAAGAAAATTTTAAAGTTTGAAACAAAATATTGCCTTAAAATGAATTTAATTCCAATGAAAATGATCAAAAGGCATCAAGAACAAAAAGGAAATTTGGTTTGAGAGTTGGATAATGTTTCTAAATGTTTCTAAATGCAATGTGAATTTTTTGGTGATTTTTAAATACCTAAATGCATTTTTAATTAATTATTTTTCATTAATTAATTAAAAATAAACATTTAAAAATGATTTAAAAATGATTTTTAATGCAAAAAATAAAAATAAAAATATTTTTGGGTTTTAAAAATTAATGAAATCTTTGACAAAAATTTTCATAATTTTTAAATGATTTTTGCTATTTTAAATAAAATGTAAAAGATAAATCAAATTAAATGAAATAAAAATTAAAATAAATGGAAGTATGCACAATGAAGGGATCAGATGCAATCTGGGCTTGGAGGGTTTGACTTGGCGCGCAATCCTACGGCCCAAGTTCAAACCTGGATAATTTAAGTTTTATAATTAATTAAACAGGATTTAATTAATTAATTGGAGATTAGGGCTTTAATGAGACATCCAGGCCACTCATTCACGCACGGGAAAGCAAATCTAAGGGTCCATATTCAAAACTCCTAATTAATTACACTTAACCCTAATTAAACTCAGGCGACCGGAGATAAGCTCCGGTCGTCTTCTCCGACCATCATCCTCACCTGAATCACTCAAAACGCATCCCCAAGACTTCCAAATCTCCAGAATCAATCCTCCAACCATGGGTAACAAGAATCCAGGGCCACAAACAATTTATATTAACCACACAGAGAGAATCGAAGAAAACAAATTCTAGGGCAAAAGTTTCAGAGCAACACCAAATGTTCATTTCTGGCTTATTTTCAAAAATAAATAGATCCCCATGATCAGGACAACATATAGAACAATATTCTAACAAGAAATCAGAGTTCTGGAAAATTTGTTCATCATGTTACCTGAGGTTGAGCTTTCAATCCAGGAGCTTTCTGCCTGCCTCTTTGCTTCAAAATGGCTCCAATGATCCTCTTGATGAAGCTTTGAAGCTTGGTTGGTGTTTAGAGTGGCTGGTTTGTGAGTTTGATGAAGTTCTGTTCAGTGAGGGGTGAGAATTGTGTTTCTGATTGAAGAGGTTTCAGGGACAAATGAGGCTTGGGAGATGATCAGAGGAACATGTTGAGTGATTCTATGAAGTTAGTTTTGGTGTTTGATGTTTGTGTAATGAATTTCGAAGGAAAGTGCATAAGAGGTGAAAACATGAAACTATGGCTTATGAGAGAGATCAGGCTTGTGTGTGTTATGAAAATGAACCCTTGGAGTGTGTTTGTAAGGTCTGGATTGGGCAGAGAGTGGGTGGTGGACTGTTGTGATTGGTATGGGTGTTCTTGCCAAAAAGTCAAAAGTGTTGTACTTGAGGTATGGGCAATTGTGTAGTTGGCTCATTGGCTTGTCCTGGCTCAGCTGAGATTAAGGATGTCCATGGAATTGGTTTTGAGACAATTCAACAAGTTGAGTGAAGTTTATGTAGTGTTTTGTAAATTTGTGAACTTTTGGCCCCTTTGGAATTTCTTAATGCACAAGTCATGAAATTGGACAAATCTTTGGTGCATTCTGACTTTTAGGCATTGGTTTATGTTTGTTCAAGGATTAGAAGTCCATTTGAAGTTACAATTTGCCTTGGCAAGAGGTTTTGCAACTTTGCCTCTTTGGTGCAAAACTTGAAATTATATGATTTTTCCCAACTTTGACAAGCCATAACTTTTGATCCAAAATGAATTAGAATGAGTTCTTGTACTTTTTGAAAAGGGAATGATCCATTCTACAACTTTCATGACCAAATTTTTCTCATTTGAGGTATTTTTGAATCAATTTGAGGAGGTTGAAAAACTTTCCCAAAATGGCAAGTTTCCATTACAAGTCATTTTCCCAAAAAGGCAACTTTGCAAATGGCTTGAAATTTTGCAATTTTGTGGACTTCTAACATCTTCTATGATAAAGTAAAGATCATACACATTCAAAATGATGAACAATGCCCTTTGGTTGGGTCACTGGGGGCCTCAGATGCCCTGATTTTACACTGACTTGCTCAAGAAGTCAACTCTTGATCAGATGCCTTCCCCATGGAATTTCTTCATGAAAATTGATATGCATTATCCTTATGACATATAGAGACCAATAGAAACAAGAATGACCAAAAAATTTGGAGTTATGGCCTTTGAAACCAAAACCCTAATTCTAGGTCATCTGTGTAGTTAAACCTGGCTCTGCTTCCATGCCTTTCTCAGTTCTTGTGATTTTTTGACTTTCTTGACTTTGTGGGGATATAATATGATGCTTGAACATTCATGGACCCCTTTGAAGTGATTGATGACCTTTGGAGTGGTCCAAATGGCTCAGGGATGGCTCAGATCACAAACCCTAGATGCAGATGACTTTGAATCAATGCAGTGAAGCAAAAATGCAATATGAGATGCTATGATTGAACCTATGCAAATGAAAAGAATAACAAGCCATGGTGAAATGAGTGAGGGCAAATTTGGGGTGTTTACAGCTGCCCCTATTCAAACATGAGTTAGCTGTGCAGGATGTAAGCGACAGCTTATCATTCAAACAAGATAACTTGTGGTTGAATACCAAATACAGTCCAAAATTTGCACTCACAGAATGAAGAAGAAAAGGGATATAGATTGTAAAGGAAAATAAAGTATAATTATGAAGTGCGGGCGATGGAGGACGACCGTCGAGCAGAGGACGACTGCTGGAGATAAAGCGATGACGGGGACGACCGACACGCTGGGGATAATGCGGGAAGTAAAGCAATGACGGGGACGATCGACAAGCTGGGGATATGAGAGATCATGATGGGGACGGCCATCAAATAAAGATATAAGACCCTCTGGGGGACTAAAGGTAAATGAAATAAAATGATGAGGTACGGTCATCAAAGGTGAAGGACGATCACCTAGCAGGGGACGGCTGCTTTGTTGGGGATAAGATGAGGGACGGTCATCTACGGTGAAGGACGATTACCGGGCAGGGTACGGCTGCCGAATGTACCACGACATAGGACGAATGTCGGGTAACAAGGTCGACGATGGGGACGGCCATCGGATAAGCATGATGAAGGACGATCATCAAGAGGTGAAGGACGATCACCTAGCAGGGTACGGCTGCTCTCGGGGTTTATCATGACATAGGACGAATGTCAGATAACAAGATCAACGATGGGGACGGCCATCGGATAAAATGATGAAGGACGATCATCAGGAGGTGAATGACGATCACCTAGCAGGGGACGGCTGCTAAAAAAATCACGACATAGGACGAATGTCGGATAGGAAGGGGTTCTAATGAATAGAGACTCCACTGGGGGTGATGAAGGACGATCATCAAAAAGGTGAAGGACGATCACCTGGCAGGGTACGGCTGCCGAAAAGGTATCATGACATAGGACGAATGTCAGATAGAAAGGAAATAGTTTAACAAGTTTTGTTGGGGACTTCGCTGGGGAAAAGTAAACACGGACGAGTCTCTACATCCAAGAAATGAGAGGTATAAGCGTTTGGGTACCGTGTATAGACTAAAGATGCGGACGAGCATCCTTAAGACTATGATATGGACGAGTATCAGGTAGAAACAAATGCTGACTCATGTTCAGAGATGATGATACGGACGAGTATCAACTAGTTAACAAAGAACACGGACGAGTATTGATTCTGCGGGGACTCTTCTGGGGAAAAATAGACACAGACGCGTGTCTAAACTCTAAAAAGAGGTAAAAGTATCTGACATTGTGTATGGATTAAAGATGCGAACGAGCCTCCTTAAGACCATGATACAGACGAATATCGGTAGAAACAAACGCTGACGCATGTTCAGAGATGATGATACGGACGAGTACCAACTGGTTAACAAAGAACACGGACGAGTGTCAAATCTGAGGGGATATAAGTGGTGTATACAAGATAAGGACGAGTATCTGTATGAGTAAAATAGGAGTAACAAGTGTGAGTGGTGTACAGACGAGTGTTTAACTTGCTGGGGAGAGTGACACGGACGAGGGTCAAAAAGAGAAAAGTGTAATATAAACCAGTGTATGTGTACCACGGAAGTTGTGTATAAGTATATGTGAGTGCAAAGGGGACGCTTTGGCTTTCTACTGGGGATATGACACGGACGGGTGTCAGGAAGTATCTGTATCTTTAGGGAAAGTGCCTTGGTTCTCTGCCGGGGAATCTGGGGAGTTTTCTGTATATCGTTGATGGATTGTCAGTATTTACAAGTGTTTGATTCAGAACATGGCTTATGATCATGCAACATGTTTGACTTTTGCCGTAATGCTCCGTATTAGACGGAATGCTACGCTCTGTGGGGAAAATAATGATGCGAATGCTATGATTATGCAAAGATACCAATCCGGGATTCGGATCCCGTTGCTGTGGAGATCTCTGGCTGACCGGCTTGAAGCGGACATCCCAGCTGGGAATGAGATCATTGGTAGATCTGACATTCATGACTCTGTATGGGGAAGTAGATCACTGATAGACCTATCCTGGTAATGAGAGACCCAGCTGGGGTTTGTAGAAGCTTTCGTCACTTTGTTGTGAGATCTTCGTGTATTGCTTTGCTGGATAGAGGTTGAGACTCTGTGGGGAAATGGTTCCCGGTCTAGCATTTGGTCGAGAAGGAATGATGACTGGCAACTCAGCTGGGGAGAAGAGAGATCACTGAAAGACCTTCCCATAGATCTCTGTGGGGGATCCTGCTGAGGACGATACTTGACAACTCAGCTGGGGATATGAACACCTTCTGGTACTGCTCTGAAGGAAGTGTTGGAGAAGTGATGCCTGGCAACTCTGACGGGGAGAAAGCATCCCTGGTACTGTTTGGAAAGTGTGTTGAGGAAACAATGATTTGGCAGCCCGCTGGGGAGAAGCTATCATGCCCCATGTTGTGCTTTGAACACCTACAATCCTGAAAAGACAGAGAAACGCACAAGTATCCCGAGGTATCCTTTACTAGATTCCATCATAGGAGTTTAGACACTCCCGGGAGTAAACATATTCCCTGCAAGCATGTAGTTTAGGAAAGACGCATCTGTATTTATGCGATTAACAAAATAATGACATCGGACATTTTTGCAAATGAAAGAGTACGAGACAATGTGTGACTGAAAAATCTGATTTTATTAATTCGTGTGCCTTGAATTGGCAAGATACAGTCAAAGAAACAAATCCCCTGAAATGAGGAGATTGTTACAAATTGAGAAACAAAAAGGTGCTGGCAATGTTGATGACGCTTCAAGGAGCTTCCTTTCTGCTATGACTCGTATGACATTGACGTTCTTTTTATCCTGCTTTTGAAGAAGGATGATTCTGAACGAAGCTTGAACCTTTCGAAGCTTACCACGTTGTAAGTGACACAGACGAATTCAGAATGCAGTTGTTCGCTTATTCCCTTATTTTGCGTGGATCGCCCTTTCGGGTTTTCAATCCACCGGGATACCCATTTTTTGCCTGAGCTGTCCAATGCGGCTTTTCAACTCAGCGGGCGTACATTTTTTTGTTTATTTTCCCTTATTTTTGCCCGAGTCTTTTTATTTTGTTTTTGACTCGCCGGGATGCCCTATTTTTGCCTGGACTTACATTCTGTTTTTATGTCCAGCGGGTCGTTTTCATGCGAAGTATTTTTTAACTGCATCTGATTTCATAGGGGATAGAAAGTCTTCACCATCCATAATACTGAGCATGAGTGCTCCACCGGAGAAAACTTTCTTTACTACGAATGGCCCTTCATAGTTCGGAGTCCACTTGCTCTTGTGGTCTGTATGAGGAGGGAGGAGTCTTTTCAGCACAAGATCTCCTACTTGGTATTCTCGGAGCCTGACTTTATGATCGAAGGCTTTCTTCATTCTTTTCTGATACAGCTGCCCATGATAGATTGCAGCCAACCTCTTCTCTTCAATCAGATTCAGTTGTTCGTATCGGGATCGGACCCATTCTGCTTCATTCAGCTTAACATCCATTAGTACTCGCAGGGAGGGTAATTCAACTTCAACAGGTATGACCGCTTCCATACCATACACAAGCTGATATGGTGTTGCCCTAGTGGATGTTCTGATTGACATACGGTACCCATGCAAGGCAAACGGTAGCATTTCATACCAGTCTTTGTAGGTAACCACCATCTTCTGCACAATCTTCTTGATATTCTTGTTAGCTGCGTCAACAGCGCCATTCATCTTTGGCCTGTAAGGAGAAGAATTGTGGTGTTGGATCTTGAAGTCCCGGCACAGTTCTGCCATCATTTTGTTGTTTAAATTGGAACCATTATCAGTAATGATTCGCTCGGGCACTCCATACCGACAGATGATGTCTCTCTTCAGAAATCGGGCTACCACCTGCCTTGTAACATTTGCATAGGAAGCTGCTTCAACCCACTTGGTAAAATAGTCAATGGCAACCAAGATAAATCTGTGGCCGTTTGAAGCAGTCGGTTCAATCTTGCCAATCATATCAATGCCCCACATGGCAAAGGGCCAAGGTGAAGACATCACATACAGATGATTTGTAGGTACATGCACTTTATCCGCATAGATCTGGCATTTATGGCATTTTCTGGCGTAAGCACAACAGCCTGCATCCATTGTAATCCAGTAATAGCCTGATCTTAACAACTTTTTAGCCATGGCATGCCCTCCTGCATGGGTACCAAAGGATCCGTCGTGCACCTCGTGTATCAACAAGTCTGCTTCTGTCTTATCAATGCATCTGAGGAGTACCATATCAAAGTTTCTTTTGTACAGGGAACCGTCAGAATTCAGGAAGAAACTACCAGCTAGCCTTCTTAATGTCTTCTTGTCATTAGAAGATGCCTCAGGTGGGTATGTTTGATCCTCCAAGAAGCATTTGATGTCATGGAACCAAGGCTTATCATCTTTGACAATGTCTGCTGAAAATACATACGCTGGTCTGTCGAGTCTGGATACTGTGATCCGAGGCACAAAGTTGGCAGCTTGAACTTTGATCATTGATGAAATGGTAGCCAGAGCATCTGCAAACTGATTTTCATCTCGAGGGATATACTCAAGCTTGACTGTTGTGAAAAAAGTCAATAACCTTCTTGTATAATCCCTGTAAGGTATCAGATGATCTTGGTGGGTGTACCATTTGCCGTTGGTTTGATTAATCACCAGAGCTGAATCTCCGAATACAGTCAAAGTCTTGATCCTGAGGTCAATGGCTTCCTCAAGACCCATAATACAAGCTTCGTATTCAGCTTCGTTGTTAGTGCAGTTAAAGGTGAGCTTTGCCAAGAAAGGCATGTGAACTCCTCTAGGTGTGATGAGTACTACACCAACACCACGACCATTCATATTAACAGCCCCATCAAACATCATAGTCCATTCTTCTTCTGGGTCAGGCCCTTCAGTATGAACGGGCTCTTCATGATCTTTTGCTTTTATGAACATGATGTCTTCATCAGGGAAGTCAAATCTCATAGGGTGGTAATCATCAATAGGTTGCTCAGCAAGATAATCAGACAATACACTGCCCTTGATGGCTTTCTGAGATGTGTATTGAATGTCATATTCTGTGAGAATCATTTGCCATCTTGCAACCCGTGCGGTAAGTGCTGGATTCTCAAAAATGTACTTAACTGGATCCATCTTTGAGATCAACAAGGTAGTGTGGGTCAACATATAGTGTCTCAGTCGGCGAGCAGCCCACGCTAAAGAACAACAAGTTTTCTCGAGCAGTGAATAACGTTGTTCACAGTCGGTAAACTTTTTGCTTAGGTAGTATATTGCATACTCTTTTCGACCAGACTCGTCATGCTGGCCCAACACACACCCCATTGACTCTTCTAATACTGTCAAGTACATGATTAGAGGTCTTCCTTCAACTGGAGGCATAAGGATTGAAGGCTCTTGTAAGTATTCCTTGATTTTGTCAAAAGCCCTATGGCAGTCTTCGTTCCACCTGACTGTTTGTTCTTTTCTTAGCAACTTGAACAAAGGTTCGCAGGTTGCTGTAAGGTGAGATATGAACAGTGAAATGTAGTTCAATCTACCTAGAAACCCCCGAACTTCTTTTTCAGTCCTTGGTGCATGCATTTCTTGAATGGCTTTGACTTTATCAGGGTCAACTTCAATCCCTTTTTCACTTACAATAAATCCAAGTAGCTTACCGGATCGCACCCCGAATGTGCATTTGTTGGGGTTTAACTTTAGTTGGTATTTCCTCAGGCGCTTGAACAACTTCATCAGATTCACCAGGTGGTCTTCTTCCGTGAGGGACTTGGCAATCAAGTCATCCACATAACATTCAATTTCCTTATGGATCATGTCGTGGAATAATGTTACCATAGCCCGTTGATAAGTTGCACCAGCATTCTTCAGTCCGAATGGCATCACCTTATAACAGAATGTGCCCCAGGGTGTGATAAAAGTTGTCTTCTCCATGTCTTCAGGTGACATTTTGATTTGATTGTATCCTGAAAATCCATCCATGAAGGAGAACACTGAGAACTGAGCCGTATTATCAACCAATACATCAATGTGAGGTAAAGGGAAATCATCTTTCGGGTTGGCTCTGTTCAGATCCCGGTAATCCACACACATTCTTACCTTGCCGTCCTTCTTAGGCACAGGTACAATATTAGCAACCCACGGCGGGTAACTAGTTACAGCAAGGAACCCGGCGTCCCATTGCTTTTGTACCTCTTCTTTAATCTTCATTGCCATATCTGGGCGAGTACGGCGCAACTTCTGTTTTACTGGTGGGCAATCTTCCTTTAGAGGCAGCTTATGCATAACAATATCGGTGTCCAACCCTGGTATATCCTGATAAGACCAAGCAAAGACGTCCACATACTCCCGAAGCATGTCAATCAGTTGCTCTTTCACTGAATCTTGTAAACAGGCCCCGATCTTAACTTCTTTTACGTCTTCTTCCGTACCAAGATTAACTATTTCGATCTCCTCCTGATGAGGAGTGATAAACTTCTCCTCTTGACTTAACAACCTGGCTAGCTCGTCAGGAAGCTCATAATCTTCTTCAACCCCTTCATCAGCTTGATTGATTGGATTGTCAAAGTCATGCGAAGCCATAACTGTGTTGTTGTAGGTGCAGTCTGAAAGGCACTCTCTGCAAGGGTTTAGATTGTTCATTTTAGTGATCGATTTTAATCTTGTTTAGAAAAAGAGAAAAGAAGTTATCATTTTGGAAAACATTGCCATTTTATTTTTGTACAAAAAGAAAAATGGAAAAACAGTGAGCGGAAAAGAAAAAGACTCATTTGCAAAAGATGTCCGATATTCATTGATTGATCAGTTTGCACAAAATTACAAGATGGCCCGATTACAAAATGAGTCTTGTCATCTTGGGCAAGATGCAAGACTTGATGCATGCTTAAAAATACAGGAAATAATAATTACTCTGCAGGAGTAACCCTTATAATTTCCTGGGAAGACTAGTTAAGGACTTGGTTCCCCGGGATCCTTGGACGTATCCAGCTCTCCAGGTTGCGGTCGCTTTCTTCCTCGTCTTCCAAGTTGTTTACTGCATCCAGGGTGAGCATTCCCCCGCTGACAAAATTGGGCTTCTTGGAAGCCTCTGATTGATCTTGTTGAGTTGGTTTGTAACCTAACCCAAATCTGTCTTCCTTCTTCTCCACGGGCAGCAGCTTGCCCCAACCTTGGGCAGTACCCTCTTCAACAACCTTCCTGGCTTGCTGATAAGATGTTATGGAGGTTCCCAGTACAGCAGATGCTTCATTAATGTTCAGGGCCTCAAACCCCTGGCTCATAGTTTCATGGATCTCTCCATCCATCTCTATGTACTTATACGTAGCCAGATGGCTAACAAAGATGTCCTCTTCCCCACAGATGGTGATGATCTGGCCTTCCCACTCGATTTTCTGCTTCTGGTGAAGGGTAGACGTAACAGCGCCAACTGCATGGATCCAGGGTCTACCCAACAAACAGCTGTAGGCCGGCTGAATGTCCATCACATAGAAGGTAATCTTAAAAGTCTGCGGGCCAATCATCACAGGCAGATCAATCTCCCCAAGCACTGATCTCTTAGAGCCATCGAATGCTCTCACCACCAAATTACTCGGACGCAATGCCAAGCCATCATACTCCAGCTTCACCAAGGCTTTCTTTGGTAGGACATTGAGCGATGACCCAGTGTCTACCAGCACATGAGATAGAACAACACCCTTACATTCTAGAGTGATGTGTAAAGCCTTGTTGTGGTTACGTCCCTCAGTCGTTAAGTCAGCATTGGTAAAGCCCAGTCCATGACTGGTGTTGACATTTGCTACCACAGTTTCCAGCTGATTAACGGTAATCTCCTCTGGCACGTATGCTGCATGCAGGACTTTCAATAATGCATTCCTGTGAGCTTCCGAACATATTAACAAGGATAATATGGAGATCTTTGAGGGAGTTTGGTGAAGCTGATCCACCACCTTGTAATCACTTCTCTTTATGATTCTCATAAACTCGTCTACATCTTGTTCAAAAGATGTCTTTTGAGTTTCCTTGATAGCTGGCTCTTCAAGCACCACACTCTTTCCTTTTGCTTTGGCAGCAGCTTCTGCTTCTGCACTAGGTCTTAGCACTTGTGAGGCAAAAAGGCGCCCGCTTCTGGTGAAGCCTCCGCCTCCCCCAACATTATCAATTTGTGGAGAAGAGGTTGAAGAATCCAAAGTGATTTTCTCCCCGTTGCAGTAGAGGTCAGAGCCATAATGCCAAGGTATGGCATTACTACTTTCATATGGAACTGGTCCAGGTACCGTAATGGTAACTGGACTGACTGCTGCAGAGGAGGGTACTGAAATGGTGTGCGGATTGTAGTAAATGGTGACTGGCGACCTGGCAGGAGGTGCCACTGCTTGTTGTTGAAAGTTGTTGTTTGGAGGAACATTTGATGGGTCATAGTAGATTGTGACTGCGAAGACATCTTCATTAAGTCTTGCTGGTGTTGTAGAAGATTCTGCTGAATAAATGGATGCTGATGTTGTAGAAGAAAGGGTTGTTGTCATTTGATTTGTTGAAGTGATGGAAGGAGCCATTGTTGATGATATTGATGAATCGGTCGGAATGATGGTTGCTGCTGTTGTAGGAGACTCAGGAATTGTTGTCAAAGGAATTGCTGGATTTGTAGGCGCCGTTGTTGAGATCTGAAGGATACCATCTTTGATAAGACTATCTATGCCGCTTCTCAAGTTATCACACCCATTGACTGCAATGTTGCAATACCCACAACCGAGCTCACACCCGGGGAATATCTGGCACTCTAGAAGCTGAGCTTTAATTTCGACCAGGGGTGTTCGAATTTGTGCAACACTGGTTATCAAGAAAGATGGCTTGTCTTCCTCTATGGCATTGATCCTTGGTCCTCCATGATGAGGCATAGGATTCTTGTTGACATTTGGAGGGGGTGCAAAGTTGAGGGCTTTAGAATCCACCAGATATTGGACCTTCATTTGCAAGGCCCTACATTTCTCAGTATTGTGGCCAGGTGCATTGGAGTGGAAAGCACATCTGGCGTTGATATCATAATTTCTTGGAAGATTGGAGGGATCTGGTGGTGCCAATTTCCTTAATTCAACCAAGTTGAGTTTCAGGAGTTGTGGCAATAAGGTGGCATAAGGCATAGGGATAGGGTCAATCACCCTATTTGCCTGTGACGGTCTCTGCTGAAAAGGTCTTTGTTGTTGATTGCTGTTGTTGTTGTTGTTGTAGGTTCTCGGTGGCAGATACTGGACTTGCTGTTGATAATGTGGTTGTTGTTGTGGTTGATATGCTGGTTGTTGAGGAATCGGAGCTGGAATAGTGACAGCTGCTACTGATCTGTGGACATACTGAGGTCTGCCCCTGGTGGCATGAATGACATTTGTCTCACTGGTTCTTCTAGGTCCCACAAAAGGCTTCCTGGGATTACTGGACGAACTTGCACCATTATCAGAAATCTTACCCATTTTCAAAAGACTTTCAATCCTTTCCCCAGCTATGACTATGTCAGCGAAACTGGTGGAAGAAAAGGCAGCTAGCCTATCAATATATGTTCCTTGCAGAGTATTCATGAACATGTCGGCCATCTCTCTTTCCGACATGGGTGGCTGGACAGCAGCAGCAAGCTGTCTCCACCTTTGGGCATATTCCCTGAAGCTTTCCCTGGAGGATTGAGACATTCCCATCAGAAGGGTCCTGTTAGGAGCCATGTCCAGATTGTATTGGTACTGCCTGATGAAAGCTTCAGCTAGGTCCTTCCAGCATCTGATAGTAGCTCTGGTTAAGTGTGAATACCACTCCCTGGAAGCCCCAGTCAAACTGTCTTCAAAGTAAAACATCCACAGTTTTTCATCCATGGTGTATGCCTTAAGTCTCCCCAGAAAGGACTGTAAGTGAGTTCGTGGACAGGAAGTTCCATTGTACTTCTCGAAGCACGGGGGTTTAAACTTGTGGGGAATCCTTACCCCATCCACTAACCCCATATCCATTACATCGAAGCCTAAGGAATTTTGAGACTCCAGAGATCTCAACTTCTCAGCAATTTCATCAAACCTCCTATCATAGACTTCATCCCCAGCTCCCATTACAGTAAACTGCTCCTCTTGTGGATCTTCTTGCAAGATCCTGCCTGCAACAGTATTGCCCTGTACATTCCTTGGGATGTTGGCCTCTGGATCTAGATGAGGTCCAAATACTGGTGGGTTAACATGAGACTGACCTCCCTCATTGTTGCTGGTTCCTCCAGTTCCAGGATGAGGTTCCTCGGGGTTTTGTCTTTCTACCAATGCCCTTAACCTCTCTTGACTTTGGGCCAAGTTAGTCATTACAGTCATGAACTGAGCCATTTGGTTTCTCATCTCCACTCTTTCGTTAGCCATCTGAGTTCTGACCTCTGTCAGGTCCTGCTGTACTTGATCCATTTGGATACCAGGAAGGTTGTTGCGAGTAGGATACCGGTGTGGACGGTTGAGAGGGAACACCCGATGGCGAGCAATAATTCCTGAACCACAACAGAGTTAGTAACAAACAAACTAAAAACAAAAACCTACAAAACAAAACAAAAGTTAGCATGCAATGCAGTATGCTTATTTGCTTTCCACGGTATCCGGCTTGGCTCTTGGTTTTGACCTTTCCAGACCCCGAGGAAGATGCTTTGATGTTGCTTGAGAAAAGAAACTCATTGAAACAAACTAACAAATACATTACAAATGGTGGATCATACATAGTTTGTTTTTACAACATATGCCCCTGAAGGGTCAAAATACAACATAAAAAGAAAAGTACATGAAAAGGAAATGAACAACAAGCAAGGAAGTCAAACATCTAATCCAAACTCATCCTCCTTAACCTCCTTCAAAAGTGCTTCAGTTACAGGACCAGCCGGATGCTCTGTGATGTTTCTGATGAGGAGGTTTCTGGTGGCAATAGCAGTGGTCAACTTCTTGTGCCTATCTTGATCCTTTGACCTCTTCAAACCAGCCCTAAGCTTCAACTCTGAAATCTCCTTCTGGGCTGCCAGCAAAGCTTCTTGTTGTTTCTTTTCATTGGCCTCTAACTGCTCAATCCTGGATTGAATTCTCTTATCTTCTTGAGTACGAGCTTCAGTGATCCTGACCCACCTAGCTTGACTTTCTTGCAGATAGAGATCAGTCCTAACATTTTGAAACTTGGCCTCTTTACAGGCATTCTTCAATATTTGCTCCCCAGCTCTTGATTTCTTGATGTAGTCCTCTGCTTTCTCAATCTTGGCCAGATGCTCCACCTTAAGCTTCTCCAACCTCTCAATGTCTAGACGACCATCACTCCTCTCCCAGAGGGTCTTCTTCAGAGCTTGAGACAGATTCTCATTCCTTTCCTTCAGCTTCTCAAATTCTTCCAGGCTGACAGTGGCTGCTGGCTGTACTGTGGATGGTCCAGGTATATCCTCAATGGTGAAAGGCATCCCAGAAATCTGAGCTCTAGCATGGGACCATTCATAGTACTGAGCTAAAGCCACATTATTGCACCTTCCAAGAATAGCCATCCCTTTTGTCTGGATGTTGTCCCAAGCCCAAGATGCTTGTCTAACAACAGCTAGATTAGGTTTTATCTCACAATACAGAGTCTCAGCTAAGTCTTGCACTCTAGGAGGGTGAACCAAAGCATAGCCCAGTTGTCTCTTAAACAGCAAAGGATTGTAGTTGATGCAACCCTTCACTCCTATTAGAGGTACATTTGGGTACTGCCCACAGCTAGTGATTATGTCCTTGCCCTTGGTGCTCTGGGTGCACCATCTGATGTCATCTGAAGTCAAAGCAATAAGTCTCCTAGCCCAATTCTTCTGTTGGTGAGGATTTAGGAAGGCATCAGTCCTAGGTAAGTGTTTGAGCAGCCAAGTGTGAAATAGAGGAGCACAGTATCTCACCAACTTTCCTCTTTGCTTCTCATTCCTCTGATGAATGGAATAATAGAAATCTCCCAGCAAGGTGGGTACTGGGTTCATCAGAAGGAAAAGATGAATGGCATTCTTGCTGATAAACTTGGGCTCATCTGCAAATAGTATAACCCCATATATACTGAGGGCTAACAATGCACAAACTGCCCTCCATTCTCCAAAGGAGGCCTTCAGGATGGCCTGAGAAGTTAGAAAGTCTAAGTGCAAGCCAGGGATCCCAGCCTTTGTTGTCATGTTCTGCTCAATCAATATAGGCTCTAGGTACAGTGCCTTTGCCACTTCTCCATTGCTGGGAGAAGTCATCTCTGGGTTGAAGGGGACACCACCCCTGACAGGTACTCCAATCAATGATGAGAACTCCTCCAGCAGAGGTCCTAATTGAAAGTTCTGGAAAGTGAATCATCTCAAAGGAGGGTCATAAAACTGTAGGCAGGTGTGAATCATACTCCTCTGAGAAGGGTCCAGGTCCATAACCATATCAAGGATGCCTCCATAATGCTCTCTGAATAATGGGATGTGGTCTGGAGTGATAAGTTCCTGAACCTGCCTGATACCAGTCAACACAGGCTCAAAGAAATGGTATGAAATGTTGCTTTTCCTAGGAGGAGCCATGACTGCTGATGAAGAGCTGAAGACAAGTGCTGCTGAAGATCAAGACTGGTACTGGAGATGAGCCACTGATAGGCTGATGCTGGTGATGAAGGCAACTGAAGCAGGCAGCTGATGAAGATAGCTGAAGCAGATAACTGATGGAACAGAGGTCTATGCCGATAAAGGGGTCAAAACCAAGCCAGATGTAATGTGGATACCCTGAAAAACAAATAAACAAATGCTAAATGATGCAAATGATGAGTATGCAAATGATATGCAAGGGTTTGTGATTAAGCTGGATCTGATTAACTGTCTTGATATAAGTCCATGTATGTTCAAGAAGTCCAGATGGAGGTCTAGAAAACCAATAACCAGGGTGGGGGACTCAAATAAAGAGTCACATATCCAGGGTTAAGTCACAAGAACTGTCCAAAGTGAAGTACTCTTAAACCAAATAAGTGACAAGGTATGATGTGGCCAAGGGTACCTGCAAACCTGTAAACAGCCCAACCCCCTCATAGGTGGTGTTCTAGAACAAGGATCCTCAGACTTGGATCAGTTATGAGAAGTGTAAACACTTCTAACCCGGAGGTACAGTGTTTACAATAACCATAAAAGATCCTCCTCTAATTCACCTCAGTTTCTGAAGGTCATAATAAAGGTCATCCAGACTTAGCAGGCTTCCCAGATAGCCCTAGCACTACAGGAAATCTGTAGCACAGAGTTCTCAAGAAGAAACCCACATCTGAACCGTGTTTCATATTCCCGCACCAGACCGAAATGGAATGGGAAAGAACATGAACCACTCTAGCCTAGGTGTCACTCAGGTCCCAGGTATAGGACCTTAAACTCTCAGTGAAACCCCACCCACCAAAACAAAAACCAGATCCATCAAGATGACAGTATGACAGTATGATGTATAAAGCTGTAAAGAAAGCAATAAATAACTGTACATAACGCAGTAAATAAAGCAAATATATAAACACAATTAGCACATAACACCCCAGTAAACACAAGTCAAACAAGCGCTAGGAGGAACCCACAAAAAGAACCAGAAGCCCTGGTTACAGTATAAGGGTCCCCAGTAGAGTCGCCAAGCTGTCGCTCCCACCTGATGACACACGGCCAAGAGGGGTACAGACGCGAACGGTCGGCGAAAAGAGAAGGAAATGAATAGAGTCGCCATCTAGGCATTTTTATCCCGAAGGAAAGGTAATGCTGCATAAACCTAGGAAAAGATGGATAAGACGGTCGTGAACCAGAGAAACTGAGAAAGGGGGTTGGTTACAACCTGGGAAGGTATTAGCACCCAGATTGTCCGCTGTACTCGACGGGATCCACGCTTAAAAGATTTGTGTTTTAAAGGGGTAGTGTCAGTGCAATTTGTGTATCAAAAGATGGAAAAGAATGCAAGTGTCGGTGTAAAAGAAATGTGAAGTGTGTAAGTGAAGTGTCAGTGTAAGAACAAGAGTGAAATGCTCAAGACCATGAGGCTAAAAGAATAAGGTTGGAAAGAGGGGGAATATACAGATACTTTTGTTCGATAACTGTTAAGTTATGCCTACGTATCCTCTCGTGCAATGAGGAAGTCAGAACACCGTAGTTCGACCCAAAGAGACTAAAAGATGAATTGACTTGTGAACTGCTTACTTATCTATGCTCAAGTGTGTGACCTGTCTGGCTCAGGTGCAAACTGTATTGCATTAGACGGAAGAAGCAAGTTCTCGGTTGTGAGTGAATGAGGTGAGAAAAGAATCCCGGAGGAGACAATTATTGTTTGTTTTTTTGTTTTTAATCTTTTATTGCTTTTTGAATTTGTCATAAGAAAATGAGCTTAAGCCTAAACCAATGGGTTAGTAAACTCATCACATCCTCCCTCTGATTAGGGGTAATGAGAATACCTTAAGCATGAAGTAAACACCTCACACTTAATCACCATGGTGTAGGATTAAGATCATTAACCTACTTGTGATTATTTAGATGTTTTAGGTGTTTTTGTTTAGTGTTAAATAATGAGTTTAAGCCATAATCAAGGATTTAATGGACTCATTACACCATCCTAATAGAAGTATAATAGATGAGAACATTTAAGTTGAGAAAGACTCCTCAACTTAATCCATGATTAGGGATTAACCTCATGACAAAACAAAGCCTTTATTAAAGTGGATTTTAGTTAATGGTAAGATGAAGAAGTGATTTTTATGATTTGTAAGACAACTTGAGGGGGACTTGTCCATTAACACTAGGGTTAGTCCTTCTTAACCAATTAAGGAAGAATTAGAACCCTAATGCAAGGCCCAAGTTACAAGCTTGATGTCTTGATGATTATTAGGTGAATAGATTAAAAGATTTAAACACATTAAGGGTTTAACACTTAGGATTAAAGTTATACACTCCATCCTAATAGAAGGATGCAGGCATAAGCCTAATCACAAAGCCTTAAAACCTTTAGGGTTTAGTCCCTGATTATGAGATGAGAAGAGAAGACTCAAAGATGACACAAAGGTAAAATCTAAAGGGAGACTAATCAAAACCCTAATTGTTATCATGCTTGGTTATTCCTAGGGTTAATGAGGTTTGCAAGAAGATCTTCAGAGAAACCACCAGGAAGGAAGCAGATGAAAGGAGCAAGAAGCAAAAAGAAGCAAAAAAACTTGCTTCACTTAAGAAGACAAGTTGCTTGAAGAAAGGAAGTAAGATGAACATGAATGAGCAAGCTCACTCAAATACACAAGATAAAATGCAGCAAGGATGCAAAAGAGATAAGAAGAGATTGTGAGAAGTGAAGGCAAATCCACTTCTCAAAACAACTTACCACCTGAAAAGTTAGCCAAAAGAAATGAAATGCAATGCAAATGAGATGAAATGCCATGATGCAAACCAAAGTCAGAAGCAATTACATGATGTCAATGATGCTAAGAGATGATACAAACATGAAGCAATACATGGGAATGATCAAACAAGCATAAGGGTGCAGATGAAGCATGCTTTGAACCATGACTGTACATGAAAAGTTATGGAATGCAAGGGACATATAACATGGAAAATGAAAGATGAAATGCTAAAACATGATTCTAATATGTCCTAAGATGTATTATGAATCATGTGGATGCGCAAAATGTCATGGCAAGTCATTGGATGCAAGCAAATGAAAGATGAATGCAAAGGAAGGCACAAATTAGGGTTACATGCATCATGCAAAGAAAAAATCCAAAACCAGAAGCAAGTGACATGATAAAAATTTGAAAATGCAATCAAAGATACCCTAAACCTATAGAAGCTCACTGCCCAAAGGAGAGGATCCAACTCTTAACCTAGTGTAAGTTATGAATTTCCTAAGATTGCCAAGGTTTTGGTGTACCTCATTAAGAAAAATACCAAACAAATTGAAAATGCAAGATCAGATCAAACCAATTTTATCCTATAAACTACATGCCTTGAAGGATGCAATGCAAGAAGAATCATCATCCAACTCTCAAGGGTTAGGCAGAATGAAAATTTTAAAGTTTGAAACAAAATATTGCCTTAAAATGAATTTAATTCCAATGAAAATGATCAAAAGGCATCAAGAACAAAAAGGAAATTTGGTTTGAGAGTTGGATAATGTTTCTAAATGTTTCTAAATGCAATGTGAATTTTTTGGTGATTTTTAAATACCTAAATGCATTTTTAATTAATTAATTTTCATTAATTAATTAAAAATAAACATTTAAATGATTTAAAAATGATTTTTAATGCAAAAAATAAAAATAAAAATATTTTTGGGTTTTAAAAATTAATGAAATCTTTGACAAAAATTTTCATTATTTTTAAATGATTTTTTCTATTTTAAATAAAATGTAAAAGATAAATCAAATTAAATGAAATAAAAATTAAAATAAATTGAAGTATGCACAATGAAGGGATCAGATGCAATCTGGGCTTGGAGGGTTTGACTTGGCGCACAATCCTACGGCCCAAGTTCAAACCTGGCTAATTTAAGTTTTATAATTAATTAAACAGGATTTAATTAATTAATTGGAGATTAGGGCTTTAATGAGACATCCAGGCCACTCATTCACGCCCGGGAAAGCAAATCTAAGGGTCCATATTCAAAACTCCTAATTAATTACACTTAACCCTAATTAAACTCAGGCAACCGGAGATAAGCTTCGGTCGTCTTCTTCGGCCATCATCCTCACCTGAATCACTAAAAACGCATCCCCAAGACTTCCAAATCTCCAGAATCAATCCTCCAACCATGGGTAACAAGAATCCAGGGCCACAAACAATTTATATTAACCACATAAAGAGAATCGAAGAAAACAAATTCTAGGGCAAAAGTTTCAGAGCAACACCAAATGTTCATTTCTGGCTTATTTTCAAAAATAAATAGATCCCCATGATCAGGACAACATATAGAACAATATTCTAACAAGAAATCAGAGTTCTGGAAAATTTGTTCATCATGTTACCTGAGGTTGAGCTTTCAATCCAGGAGCTTTCTGCCTGCCTCTTTGCTTCAAAATGGCTCCAATGATCCTCTTGATGAAGCTTTGAAGCTTGGTTGGTGTTTAGAGTGGCTGGTTTGTGAGTTTGATGAAGTTATGTTCAGTGAGGGGTGAGAATCGTGTTTCTGATTGAAGAGGTTTCAGGGACAAATGAGGCTTGGGAGATGATCAGAGGAACATGTTGAGTGATTCTATGAAGTTAGTTTTGGTGTTTGATGCTTGTGTGATGAATTTCGAAGGAAAGTGCATAAGAGGTGAAAACTTGAAACTATGGCTTATGAGAGAGATCAGGCTTGTGTGTGTTATGAAAATGAACCCTTGGAGTGTGTTTGTAAGGTCTGGATTGGGCAGAGAGTGGGTGGTGGACTGTTGTGATTGGTATGGGTGTTCTTGCCAAAAAGTCAAAAGTGTTGTACTTGAGGTATGGGCAATGGTGTAGCTGGCTCATTGGCTTGTCTTGGCTCAGCTGAGATTAAGGATGTCCATGGAATTGGTTTTGAGACAATTCAGCAAGTTGAGTGAAGTTTATGTAGTGTTTTGCAAATTTGTGAACTTTTGGCCCCTTTGGAATTTCTTAATGCACAAGTCATGAAATTGGACAAATCTTTGGTGCATTCTAACTTTTAGGCATTGGTTTATGTTTGTGCAAGGATTAGAAGTCCATTTGAAGTTACAATTTGCCTTGGCAAGAGGTTTTGCAACTTTGCCTCTTTTGTGTAAAACTTGAAATTATGTGATTTTTCCAAACTTTGACAAGCCATAACTTTTGATCCAAAATGAATTAGAATGAGTTCTTGTACTTTTTGAAAAGGGAATGATCCATTCTACAACTTTCATGACCAAAGTTTTCTCATTTGAAGCATTTTTGAATCAATTTGAGGAGGTTGAAAAACTTTCCCAAAATGGCAAGTTTCCATTACAAGTCATTTTCCCAAAAAGGCAACTTTGCAAATGGCTTGAAATTTTGCAATTTTGTGAACTTATAACTTCTTCTATGATCAAGTAAAGATCATACACATTCAAAATGATGAAGAATGCCCTTTGGTTGGGTCATTGGGGGCCTCAGATGCCCTGATTTTACACTGACTTGCTCAAGAAGTCAACTCTTGATCAGATGCCTTCCCCATGGAATTTATTCATGAAAATTGATATGCATTATCCTTATGACATATAGAGACCAATAGAAACAAGAATGACCAAAAAATTTGGAGTTATGGCCTTTGAAACCAAAACCCTAATTCTAGGTCATCTGTGTAGTTAAACCTGGCTCTGCTTCCATGCCTTTCTCAGTTCTTGTGATTTTTTGACTTTATTGACTTTGTGGGGATATAATATGATGCTTGAACATTCATGGACCCCTTTGAAGTGATTGATGACCTTTGGAGTGGTCCAAATGGCTCAGGGATGGATCAGATCACAAACCCTAGATGCAGATGACTTTGAATCAATGCAGTGAAGCAAAAATGCAATATGAGATGCTATGATTGAACCTATGCAAATGAAAAGAATCACAAGCCATGGTGAAATGAGTGAGGGCAAATTTGGGGTGTTTACAATTGCCCTTTCAGGTTTTCAATCCACCGGGATACCCTTTTTTGCCCAAGCCGCCTTTTCAGGTTTTCGACTTGCCGGGTGTACATTTTTTTATATATATCCATAATTTTTGCCCGAACCCTTTTGGTTCGCCGGGATGCCCTTATTTTTGCCTAGGCTAGTCAACCTAGCGGGTCTCTTTTTATGTATTTTTTAACTATGTCTGTGTTTACAGGCTGTAGGAAGTCTTCACCATCCATAGTAGTAAGCATCATGGCACCTCCTGAGAATACTGTTTTGACCACAAATGGTCCTTCATATGTAGGAGTCCATTTGCCCATAAGATCACCTTGTGGTAGTATGATACGCTTGATTACCAAGTCACCGGCCTGATATACCTTTGGCTTAACTTTCTTATTAAAAGATTTGATCATCCGTTTCTAGTACATCTGTCCATGACAAACAGCTGCCAACCTTTTCTCATCAATCAAATTTATCTGGTCCAGTCGAGTCTGAACCCATTCATCTTCATCCAAGCCTGCATCCTTCATGATTCTTAAAGAGGGTATCTGAACTTCAATGGGCAGAACTGCCTCCATACCATAGACTAAGAAGAACGGGGTTGCCCCTGTTAAAGTACGTATTGTAGTACGATAAACATGAAGAGAAAATGGTAACATCTCGTGCCAATCTTTGTAAGTAACAGTCATCTTCTATAGAATCTTCTTAATAGTCTTATTAGTAGCTTCTACTGCTCCATTCATCTTCGGACGATACGGAGAAGAGTTGTGAAGCTTAATCTTGAACTGCGTGCAGAGATCAGTAATCATAGTGTTGTTTAGATTAGAGCCATTGTCTGTGATAATCCTTTCAGGGATGCCATACCTGCAGATGAGATTATTCTTAATGAATCGAGCCACCACATTCTTAGTAACAGATGCAAATGAAGCTGCCTCCACCCACTTAGTAAAGTAATCAATAGCGACCAGGATGAAACGATGTCCATTAGAAGCAGTTGGCTTGATCTCACCAATCATATCAATGCCCCACATGGCAAAAGGCCAAGGAGCAGTCAACACATTCAATGGTGATGGAGGTATATGTACTTTATCAGCATAGATTTGACACTTGTGACATGTTCTGGAATGTTGATAGCAGTCAGCTTCCATGGTAGACCAATAGTAACCTGCTCTCAATATCTTCTTTGCCATGGTATGACCACTAGAATGAGTGCCAAAGATCCCATCATGCATGTCTTCCATAATCTCTGTTGCTTTCTTCTTATCCATACAACGAAGCAAAGTTGAATCATGATTGCGCTTGTACAAAATTCCATTACTCAAGAAGAACTTAGCAGAAAACCTCCTCAGAAACTTCTTATCTTTGACAGATGCCCCTTCAGGGAACTCCTGAGCTTCAAGATATCTTTTCACTTCATAGAACCAAGGTTTCCCCTCCGCTTCTTCAGTGTCAATCTCATTGCAGTATGCAGGCTTCTCAAATCTATCAATAGTAATCTTGGGAGCTTCATCATCCCAGCTAATTTCAAACATAGATGCCATGGTGGCTAGTGCATCTGCCAACTGATTTTCTCTTCGTGGAATATGTCCAAAGGTAATCTCTTCAAAATATGGGATCAAAGACAACACATGCTCTCTGTAAGGAATGAGATTATCATGCTTGGTATCCCAATCTCCTTTAATCTGACTTACTACCAGGGCTGAATCTCCATATACATCTAGGAACTGAATCTTCATATCAATGGCAGCTTTGATGCCCAGGATACATGCCTCATACTCAGCCATGTTATTCGTACAATAGAAACAAAGTCTTGCAGTAATCGGGGTATGACAACCTTCAGGGGAAATGATCACAACACCAACACCATTACCAAGTGCATTAGAAGCTCCATCAAAAACCATAGTCCATCGGGATCCTTGTTCAGGTCCGTCATATTGTCCAGGTTCTTTGGTAATAATCATAATGTCTTCATCAGGGAACTCAAAACTCATTGACTGATAATCATCCACTGCTTGATGAGCCAAATGATCACCTAAAACACTTCCTTTAATGGCCTTCTGAGTAGTGTAATGTATTTCTTATTCTGTCAAGATCATTTGCCATCTTGCTATTCGTCCAGAGAGAGCAGGTTTCTCGAATATGTACTTGATTGGATCCATCTTCGAAATCAATAAGGTAGTATGAGTCAACATATATTGTCTTAGTCGGCGAGAAGCCCACAGGTAGCTGTTAATTGGGAAATAAATCTTGCAATGTAATTCAATCGTCCCAAGAAACCTCTAACTTCCTTCTCAGTACGGGGAGCTGGCATCTCTTGTATAGCTTTTACTTTCGCAGGATCTACTTCAATACCTTTTCCACTGACAATGAAACCCATGAGTTTACCAAATCTAACTCCAAAAGTACACTTGTTTGGGTTCAATCTCAACTTGTATTTCTTCAACCTTTCAAACAACTTATGCAAATGATCAAGATGTTGCTCTTCATTCTGGGACCTGGCTATCATATCATCCACATATACCTCTATCTCATGATGAATCATATCGTGAAACAAAGCCACCATAGCACGCTGATAAGTTGCCCCGGTGTTCTTCAAACCAAATGGCATCACTTTATAACAAAAAGTACCCCACTGTGTAACAAATGTAGTCTTTTCAATATCTTCAGGTGCCATCTTGATTTGATTGTAACCAGAGAAACCATCCATGAAAGAGAATACTTTATGTTGAGCAGTGTTGTCTACTAGAACATCAATATGAGGAAGTGGAAAGTCATCTTTGGGGCTGGCCTTGTTCAAATCCATGCAATCTACACACATACGTACCTTACCATCTTTCTTAGGTACTGGTACCACATTTGCAACCCATTGAGGATAAGAAGTCACAACTAAGAACCCTGCATCAAACTGTTTCATCACCCCTGCTTTAATCTTCTCTAACATTTCAGGACGCATGCGACGAACCTTCTGCTTCTTTGGACGACAATCTTCTTTTACTGGTAAACGGTGAACCACAATGTCTGTATCCAACCCTAGCATATCTTCATAGGACCAAGCAAAGATTTCCACATAATCATGTAACATCTGAATTAGTCTGCTCTTGACACCATCTTCTAATTCAGCCCCTATCTTGACCTCTTTCCTGTTTTCTTCAGTTCCCAAATTCACAACTTCGATTGACTCTTCATGTGGCTGTATAGCTTTCTCTTCTTGTTGTAACAATCTAGCAAGCTCTACAGGTACTTCACAATCTTCCTCCTTTCCATCTTCAGCTTGATAGATCGGATTCTCGAAATTATAATTGGCAATAGTAGAACTGTTATCAACAGGATCCAGAGTGGATGAGGATCTGCATTTTAGTGATGTGGGTGTGTGTAAGAACACATAGCTGATAAAACAGAAATAAAATAAAAGAAAGACAAGGAGCACAATATTTACGAAAACGAAACGTCCACTGATTTTTATTGAATGAAGTATGCAAATGAAATGACATCCCGAAACAAGCATACCATTGTGCCCCGGGTAAGGTACAAGGCTTAAGAGTTTAATTGTTCAAAAATTACAAACTTAAAAATAACAACACAGTAATAGTATTTACTCCTGACTAAAGGAGATAGGAATAACGTCTTCGGTCTTCCAATTGTTGAGCCCATCACCCACAGTAGGAAAGATCCAAGCATCCAGGTTGTAGTCTTCACTATAGTCACCCACAACATTGATTTGATCTTTCATGATCCCTTGATTGGTGATACGAACAGCACGAGCACGACGAACAACCTTCTGGGACTCTGCAGTGAAACCCAAACCAAACTTGTCAGACTTGTAAGGAATGTCGGGAAGCTGACCCCAAATAGTACAACCACCTTCTTCAACCACAGATTTGGCATATTTGAGGGAGGCCATTGTAGGAGGTACTCTGGTAACCACAGGAACTCTTTTAACAACAGGAGGAGCTTCAGCAGCAGGAACAACCCAAGGAACTACTTCAAATGTCTGGCAAGGAGTATCAACATATTCACCTTCCACTTCAACATACTTAAATGTATTCACATGACTTATCATATATTCTTCCTCTCCATAAACAGTGACGACCTTTCCCTTTACTGGGTATCTCAACTTCTGGTGTAGAGTAGAGGTCACGGCACCTGCCCCATGAATCCAGGGGCGCCCAAGCAAACAAGAGTACGCAGGACGAATATCCATTAAATAAAAGGTAGAATTGAAGATTTGAGAGCCAACTTTGATTGGGAGATCTGTTTCTCCATGCACCACCCTTTTTGAACCATCAAAGGCCCTCACCACTATATTACTTGGTCTCAACAAAGCATCTTCAGGACTGAGCTTGTTCAGAACCTCTTTGGGAAGTACATTCAATGAAGAGCCATTATCTATCAACACATGAGATAAGGTAGTGCCCCTACATTCAATGGAGATATGTAAAGCTCTGTTATGGTTTCTTTTGGCAGGAGTCAAGTCAGCATCAGAAAAACCTAACCCATTATCATAAGTCAGATGTGCAACACAATTTTCAAATTGATCCACAGAAATCTCATTTGGTACATGAGCAGTCTTCAAGAACTTGATCAAGGCTTTAGCATGAGCCTCAGAACACAACAACAAAGATAACATGAAGATTTTGGAGGGAGTATGCCCCAATTGGTCAACAATATCATAATCACTCTTGCGAATGATCTTCAGCACTTCTTCCATCTGTTTAGAAAGATTCTCAGCAGTCGGTGTCTCAGCTTGCACAGGTTCAATTACAGGACCTTTGCCCCGAGTATCAATACTTGGCTCAGAAGTGGAGGTAGTAGTTGGAGTAACTGTATTTTTTGAGGTAACCGGAGGAGAGAAAATTCTTCCACTTCTGGTGATCTTACTAGATCCAGCAATATTATCAACATCAAGGTTATCATCAATAGCAGGGGTATCAGTCAAAGGTTCTTGTTTAACACCATGGATATAAACATCGGAACCGTAATTCCAGGGTATAACTTTATCAGAAGTATACGAAATAGGTCCTGGAGTGGTAATAATCATGGGAGCCACTCTAGCTTCAACAATAGTCTTTACCAGACCTTCAGCAGTAATCTTGATAGGTCCCTTGGAAGTGATTTTGACAGGGCCTTTGGAAGTAATCCTCACTGGCACTTTATCAACAATATCCACATCTTCAACCTTCGTACCCCGGGTCAGATGTTCAACCATATTTTCCACAGAAGGTATCCTCTCAAACAATATAGTGTAATTGTCCATGAGGCGTTGAATACCATCCTTCAACTTCCAGCAGCTATCAGGTTTATAAGCACAATAAAAACAGTCTTCATTACAGTCTGGAAAGAATCCAGCCTGCACCAGCTTCTTCTTGATAATGGATAAGGGAGTGGTCACATCTGCAACTGAGGAAATATATGTGACTTCATCAATGGCATTGACAGTCTTCTCATGATTGGGCATGGGAGCAGTAATCACATTTGGAGTACCAGGAGGGTCAAACTCAATCTCTCCAGCGTCAATCATATCTTGAATCTTGTTTTTCAATATCCAGCAGTTGTTGGTGTCATGTCCCGGACAATTAGAATGATAGGCACATCGTGCATTAGGATTGTACTGAGGAGAAGAAGTATTAGGATTCTGAGGAGGGTCCTTCAGAGTGATGAGTTCCCCTTTCAACAAGTGTTGCAAGGCTTGGGCCAGTGACATGTTGATCTTGGTGAACTGTCTTCTAGGATTCTGTTGATTGCTTTGTGGTGGCTTTGGTGTTGCAGGAGTAGGATTAGAGATGTGAACTGCTCCCACAGATTGGTGATTCCTGCTACGACTGGGTTGACCATACACAACATTGGACTCCTTCTTCCCACTAAGGGGCTTCTTGGCAGTGCTTGATGAATAGGCACCCACTTGTATCTTACCACTTCTTATACCACTTTCCACACGCTCTCCAGTCATTATCAGCTCAGTGAAACCAGATGATGAGCTTCCAATGAGGTGACTATAGAAAGGACCATTCAGTGTACTCATAAACATATCCACTAGCTCTCTGTCAGTCAGAGGAGGTTGAACTCTGCCAGCCAGGTCTCTCCATTTCTGGGCATACTCCTTGAAATTCTCCTTAGCACCCATTGACATGCTTTGGAGCTACATGCGAGTAGGTGCTAAATCAGCATTGTATTGGTATTGCCTATAGAAGGCCTCAGCAAGATCATTCCAATCACGAATATTGGCGCTCTCCAATTGATAGTACCATTCCAATTGAGCTCCAGACAAGCTCTCTTGGAAGAAATGAATCCACAATTTCTTATCAGCAGTATGTGGTTGAATCCCCCGGACATAGGACCTTAGATGCAGCTTGGGACATGAGACACCATCATACACCACAAAAGCAGGAACCTTGAAACCAATAGGTATAACCACTCCAGATATTAAACTCAGATCTTCAAAATCCAGCCCAGAAGATTTTTGTAACTCCATAGCATTCATTCTATCCACCAGCATCTTGAACTTATCTTCATTAGGATCATGATAATAATTTGCTTCAGAATCAGAATCTCCCACAGTATCATGGAGACTACCTCCCTCTTTCTCAGAATTTTCGGACTCATAATCATCAACCTGTTCCTTTGTCTTGACAGGAACTTTGAATCTTCTTCCCAAATTGATAAGGCCTCCTGATCTTCTAGCCTTCTTAGTCTTCTTAGCCAGCAGTGTCTTCAACTCATCTTGTCCCTTGGACAAGTTCAGAATCAACTCTTGGAATTGTGCATTCTGAGCCTGGAGATCTTTGACAGTCTGTTCAAGAGCCATTTCTGCTGAAATAAACAGCGGGAAGATAAGATACCTGTACATAAGAAACCTGTGATGCAGTGATATGATATGTAAATGCGTATGCAATGTTTTCAAGGACCGCAGGATTTAAATTTGTTTAAACAATCAAAAAGTTAAACTTTTATTAGTAATAAATTTGTTTGCCCCTTGGGCTTACAATAAAAAAGAAATGAATACAAAAATGGGGTTTTAAGTCTCCCATGGACATTTCCTCTTTGTGTTGAGGTATGAGTTGAGATTCCGCTCCTCGTGAAGTTATTTTGTTAGCTCCAAAATTATTTCTTTACTTGCTTTGTAATGAGTCTCAAAAGTATCTCTTTGCTCCTTCAACTGGATCCAGGACCTCTGTAACTCCTCCATTTCAGTGGGCATGTCTGGATGAAGAATGATATAAGAAGTATCTCCTTCAGCAACAGGCTCCATAGTAATTGGCAGGATAGCAGGATATGGCATCATAAGGGTCTGAGCACGAGATCGTACCCATCTGAGATAATCTTCCATAGGAATAGTGCACTTGGGCTCTAGAGTCTTGCTGTCAACCTTGTTCACTTTACCCCATGCTCGTATGAACCTTTGACGGTAACCTTGAAGATCGTTGTCGTAATTGAACACAATACCCTGAATGAGCATGTCATGAGGACCATCACTCCGAGCGTAACCAAACTGACGTAGAGCTAAAGAAGGATTATAGGTAATGCCCCCTCTTATGCCAAGGAGTGGCACATTAGGGAACTCCCCACAACGGTCAATGATAGTAACATTCTCCATAGATCTAGAGCACCAATGAATATCTGAATAAGAAAGTGACATGATCCTCTTGGACCACCTGAACCCTTGTTCATTCTTCATCACTGATCTAGGAAGGTGAAAAATAAGCCACCTATATAGCAAAGGTATGCATCACATCAGAGTTCCTCGTGCCTTCATAGTACGGGTATGAAGAGAGTGTAAGATGTCTCCAACTAATGTAGGCACTGGATTATGATTCAGAAATATGTTGATAGCATGTACGTCTATGAACTGGTCTGGATTGGGGAACAACACTAAACCATAGATCAATAGGGCTAAGATCTCCTCAAAAGCATCATAACTCATAGCCTTCAGGAACACTTGAGCTTTCTCCATCAATACCTTAGCAAGAATACCCTTAACTCCACTCCTTGTTTCTAGGACAATGTCTGATTTCTTCAAATGTAGAGCTGCAGCAATGACTTCAGGTTTAGGCTCTTTATCTAACCCTGTGAAAGGTCTCTGATCAAGGACAGGTATACCCAGAAGTTTGGAGAACTCTTCCATTGTAGGAACTAGCTGATAATCAGGGAATGTGAAGCAATGATGTTTAGGGTCAAAGAACTGAAACAGAACACTCATCATGTCTTCATTGAACCCTGAAGTGACTAGATCCAGTAGGTGACCATGCCTCTTGATGAACTGGGAGTTTTCAGAAACTTGAGAGACCAACTCCTTAAGCTTAGGAGGTATTCCTACAAAGTTGATCCTGATAGTGTTCCTACGAGCAGAAGCCATGACCTGCAACAAAGAACAAAGATAAATCCTTTGGTCCTTGAAATGGTTAGTGAAAATTCTATGCTTATGATGCATGATGATGTTATGATGTTATGCTCAATCACAAACATGTGGCACACACAAACAAGTCACACAATAGCCCTAGGTTTGAAGGCTTGCATGAGGTTTAAAGGTAAGTACCCTCCCCTGAATTTTAGTTGGTTCATCCTGTCCCATAAAGTAACCAAGTTCTAAGGGATCTCAATATCACTGATCCTTCACAAGGGTGGTTGTTCAGTAGGCAACTTACTTGCCAACCAAAACCCTCCATGTTTAAGATCTCAATGAGCGTAGTATCGAGTATCAACCAACTTCAGTCTTCACCAAAGCCGGTTATCTCACTACTTTTCTAAAGGCCAAGATGGGATGACTAGGGTTCTAAAAGTTAGTTAGTGTATTGACAACGTATGGAAGCCTCATATTATCCTCAACTTGCTTAAGGAACATAAGCACCAACCAAGAAGTCACACTAACTATGGCCACCAGATCAACCATATCGGTATACGCCGTACAGTTTCCTTGGTCTATTGCCATTTACCTAAGGTACACTAGATCCGGGTTAGGATCTTTCACACATAAGAGCACCCAACAAGATAAGTATAAAGCAAATAAGGAAAACAATTTTAAAGTGATCTAATTCCTAAGGGTACCCCTCTTTTATTAAATCCCCAGCAGAGTCATCAGTTTTGTAACACGGTGGGAGAAATGACTTTTAGTCATGTTGCGGATAGCAAGAATCGCCACCAACTTTTATTTTATCCCAAAGAAAGGGCATAAAAGAACAGGAAAGACCTTAAAAGATTTTTGAGTTCGGGGGGTAGGTTATGTAAAGGGAAGGTGTTAGCACCCTTTACATCCATGGTTATCCATGGGCTCTTAGTTACTTAGCTCACTTTAAACTGTTTTGAGAAGTGTAGTGTGTATTTGAAAAATTCTCTAAGTACTTTATAATGATCCTTGAATGGATGTATATAAAGACTTTGTTTTTGAAAATTTGTTTGAAAATGTGAAGTGTAATGAAGTAATTTGATGAAAAGTGAGCAAGTACTTAAGAGGAACCTACCCTATGTTAAATCTTTACTGTTCTCGTATGTTCTTTCAACGGTAAGACTATCCCTATTATTAAGGAATAGGTAGTCATTACCTTGGATGTTATAAGGGACATGTGAAGGGTCATTTGTGTTTAGGCAACTGTAAGGTGTCTTAGCAATACAAAGGGACTTATCATCTTTTATTCGAAGGGACAAGATCATTTACCGTAGGCAACATCGAAGGGACTTGATCTTATAATCTTTAAAGGGACTTGATGATATTTTATGAGAAGGGACTTTGCTTTAAGACACCTTACTTGACCTTTTTATTTAGGCAACATGAGGGATAACCTTAGGAAGTGAGATGGCGATCAAAGATCGACTTACGTGTGTGAGTGTTCATATATTTATCTTATTAAATTAGTGATTCTAAATTAATTTTAAAGTACAAACATGTTATCACTCCCTATATTTACTAACCATGGCAATATAAACATTTATAGATAATAAAATAAAGACGAAAATAAAACCTACAACTATTACAAGGCTTTCACATTTACATAAATATAGAAACGATTAAATAATAAATATATAAATAAATAATAAAGAGGGTTAGTAATAAAACAATTATAAGAAGAAGAGGTTAGCACAAAAAATATATACAAGTTGATTAAAAATTTTTAGATTAAATAAACAATTTTTGAAGAATTTTTTATATGAAAATAAAATAATAAAGATAATAATAATAAACCATATACTAATTTATTTACAAAATAAAACATGATTAATTATTTAATTAGATATTATAAAAAATTTATTAAGTTTAATATTTGAGTAAAATAATTAAGGTAATAAATTAGGGTTTTATATTTAGCAAATAGAATTAGGGTTACAAATTTTAAAGATAAAATTAGGGTTTATAATTTAAATTACAATATTAATTTGGTTATTTACAAAAATAAATATATAATAAATAATATGTATATATTTTAATTTAAATATAAACTAAGATTAAAGTTGTAAAAAAAATAAATTAAGGATTTTTTTAGAACACATGAAATTACATACATATATATTATTAAAATAATTTTCTTTTATATGAAAAATATAATTTGAATTAACTTAAAACAAATAAACAAGAAAACAAAATAAAAAAAAACAAAACTTACCTGGGGCAGGGATCGAACCCACGCCCTAGGCCTTTCCACCCTTGGACCAGCAAGGCTGCCACCAGGCCAGGTGCGCGCTGGTGATAATGTTTGGGTAGTAATCCTTTTATTTTTAACCTACAAAAACACTGAAAATAAAAACAAAACAAAATGGCCTGGGGGAGGTTTGAACCCAGGACCATTCATTTACAAGCGAAACGTACAAACCAGCTGAGCCAAGCGCATTAGTTGTAATATAACATAAACGAATTCAAAAAATATTAAGTTGCAAATTTGAATTTCCCAGATGGCGCCAATGGTCTTTATCTTCTTCATCATACCTGCGAATTTTCCTGCAATTATACCTGCGAATTTCCCTGCGTTTTTTCACCTTCAAAAACCTACGAAACTTGGATCTTGCTTAATACGTAAAATTTCAACAGATTGATCACATAAACATGATCCTTACATCATCCACGATTCATTGACGTTCTTAAAGTTCATTTATATTAGTTCCATTGAGAAACCCTAAACGACTACCTCAAACCCTAACAATGGTGAATCTTTGATCCTGTACCAAAACTCAAATTAAAATGTCCAAAAACGATCGTTAGCTTGTTACAAACACGAAACAACAATCAAATACAATTTATTTTACACGAATATACGAAAACGAGAAATTCATAAAGGTGTAAGAAGTTTGATTCGGTTTGAGCAATTCATGGGGTTTGAGATGCATATGACTATTGCTACATGATCAGTGATGTTCAAGGAAGAGGTTGGTGCCCTTAATTCACCTGAAAAACCACAAAATCTTAGAATCCGAATTCCAAATTTTTGATGAATTTTGAAATTTTGAAACTTGTCCTTGAGGCTGTGAAATCGTGTCCCCTCGCTTGCTTAATGTTCTATGTATATAAGTGAATGAAATTAGGTTAAGAAAAGTCATAGCTCTTTGGGCTTTTTGGATAGTTAGAGATTGAAAAAGATTTGTCATTAAACTTGAATTTTCTTTGATCTAACATTTCTATATTGGTATGATCTGAAATATATTGGTACCAATCAAGTTTAAATGGATATTAAGACCTTCTAGAATCCAAATCTTTTCCAAATATATGACTTTCATATTTTATTTTAATTTAATTTGTATTTTAATGAATAAAATTCAAATAAATATTAAATAAAATATAAAAAATCAGAAAATGTGTGGGTTGGGTCGTGCTTGATGATTTTGTAAAGATTGGATGGCAATTTGATGGGCTCATTTAGCAAAAATTGGTTTTAAGGCCTTATTTGCTTCATAAACTTCCCAAAAATTTCCCAACTTTGCAAGGGCACAAATCCTTAAATTTTAATGCTATGAAGGTGTTCTTGGACATTTTGGAAAGCTTAAAGAGTCCCCTAACCAACCTCTTTGGTCTCATGTCCATATCTTTTACCATTCTCAAGTTATGCCCTTTGGAAGTTGTTGACTTTTTGTTGACTTTTAAAAGGACCTGTAATGTCTTAGCTCATACCTTCCAAATGAAGCATTTTTGGGCTTGGCTTGTGAGACACAAAGTTGTAGAGAATTCAATTTCCTTCAAAATGAGCTTTGGATGGAAAATTTTTGATGAAGCATGTGAAAGTTATGGCTGGTCAAAGTTCAATTGACTTTTCCTGTGGAAACCCTAATTTAGAAACTCCTGATTCTTGATGATCTGAAATCTCCTTGATGAATCATGATCAACCCTTGATCAAATGATGAATTTTACTTCATATCCTAGATGCAGATGACTTTGAACCAATGCAGTGAACCAAAAATTCAACATGATGTGATATGGTTGAACTTATGCAAATGAAAAGATCACAAGCCATGGTGTGAATTGAGTGAGGGAAAATTTGGGGTGTTTACAGCTGCCCCTATTCAAACATGAGTTAGCTGTGCAGGATGTAAGCGACGACTTAACAAGCAAGCAAGATAACTTGTGGTTGAATACCAAAGACAGTCCGAAATTTGGACTCACTGATTGTGAAGAAGAAAAGGGATATAGATTGTAAAAGGAAGTAAAGTTTGATTATACAGTGCGGGCGACGGAGAACGACCGTCGAGCGGAGGACGACTGCTGGGGAGAGCGATGACGGGGACGACCGACATGATGGGGAAATAAAGAGACCATGATGGGAACGGTCATCAGGTAAAGTAACAAGATTCTCTGGGAATTAAAGGTAAAGGAAACGATGGGGACGACCATAGGGTTTGAAGAAATAAATGATGAGGGACGGTCATCAAAGGTGAAGGACGATCACCTAGCAGGGGACGGCTGCTCTGTTGGGGATAAGGATGAGGGACGGTCATCTAAGGTGAAGGACGATCACCTGACAAGGTACGGTTGCCGAAAGTATCATGACATAGTACGAATGCCGGATAGAAATAGTCGATGATGGGGACGGCCATCGGATAAGCATGATGAAGGACGGTCATCAAGAGGTGAAGGACGATCACCTAGTAGGGTACGACTGCTCTTCAGGGTTTATCATGACATAGGACGAATTTCAGATAACAAGATCAATGATAGGGACGACCATCAGATAAAATGATGAAGGACGATCATCAAGAGGTGAAGGACGATCACCTAGCAGGGGACGACAGCTAAAATATCACGACATAGGATGAATGCCAGATAGGAAAGGGTTCCAATAATGGAGACTCCGCTGAGGGAAGGATGAGGGACGGTCATCCAAAGGTGAAGGACGATCACCTGGCAGGGTACGGCTACCGAAAGTATCATGACATTGGACGAATGTCAGATAGAAAAGAAGTTTTGCTGGGGGCTTCGCTGGGGAATAGTAAACACGGACGAGCGTTTACATCCAAGAAATAAAAGGTATACGTGTTTGACAGTGTGTATGGATTAAATATGCGGACGAGCATCCTTAAGACTATGATACAGACGAGTATCGGTAGAAACAAACGCTGACGCATGTTCAGAGATGATGATACGGACGAGTATCAACTGGTTAACAAAGAACACAAACGAGTGTTGAATCTGAGGGGAAATAAGTGTGTATACAAGATACGGACGAGTATCTGTATGAACATGAGTGAGACACAGACGAGTGCTCAACTTGCTGGGGAGTGTATGACACGGACGGGTGTCGTATAAATTATGAACTTATAAGTGTAAAAGATATTCTAACGATCTGTGGGGATAAGGTGACACGGACGGGTGTCGACCAGAGTGTAATATGAAGAAGTGTTTGGTTTACAATGAGTGTTTAGGCAACCATGCTGGGAAGGTGACACAGACGAGTATCAAAGGAGTATGTAAAGTTTCTGTATTCAAAAGGAGGATATTTGTGGCTTATCTGCAGGGGGATGATATGACATGGACGAGTGTCGAGTGAGTATATATATACATGTATTTGTGAGTGCAAAGGGGACGCTTTGGCTTTCTGCTGTGACTGTGAGTCTTTGTATATATTGATGATGGAATGTTGGTATATACAGGTATTCGATTCAGAACATGGCTTGCGATTATGCAAAATGTTTGATTTTTTCCGTAATGCTCCGTATTAGACGGAATGCTACGCTCTGGGGGGAAAATAATGTGAATGCTATGATTATGCAAAAGATACCGGTCCGGAACTCGGATCCCGCTGCTGTGGAGATCTCCGACTAATCTGCTTTGAAAAAAAATCCCAGCTGGGGGTGAGATCATTGGTAGATCTGATACAGATGATTCTTCTTGGGGAAACAGGTCACTGATAGACCTATCTTAATGATGAGGAGCCCAGCTGGGGTCTGTGGAAGCTTTCGTCACTTTGTTGTGAGATCTTCAGACATTGCTCTTCTGGATAGAGGCTGAAACTCTGCGGGGAGATGATTCCCTACCTGACACTTGGCTGGGGAGGAATGATCACTGAACGATCTTCCTAGAGATTTCTATGGGGATCCTGCTGAGGGTGATGCACTTAGCTGGGGAAATGAACCCCTTCTGATGCTGCTCTGGATAAAGTGCTGTAGAAATGATGCCTGGCAGTTCTGATGGGAAGAAAGCATCTCTGGTGCTGTTTGGAAGATGTGCTGAGTAAATAATGATTGGGCAGCTTGCTGGGGAGAAGCCTTCATGCCCCATGTCGTGCTTTGAACACCTACAATCCTGTTATGACAAAAATGCACAAGTACCCCGAGGTATCTCTTACTGGATTCCATCATAGGAGTTTAGATACTCCCGGGAGCAAATATATTTCCTGCAAGCATGATGATTTAGAAAAGGCGCATCTGTATTCACGCAATCAATATATTAAGGATATCAGACATTTTTGCAAATAAAGTGTATGAGACGGAGTGCGACTGAAAATCTGATTTTATTAATTCGGGTGCCCTGAATTGGCAAGTACAGTCAAAGAAACAAATCCCCTGAAATGAGGAGAATGTTACAAATTGAGAAACAAAAAAGGTGTTGGCATTGTTGATGAAGCTTCAGTGTGCTTTCCTTTTGCTATGACTCGTATGACATTGACGTTCTTCTCATCCCACTTTCTGAAGAAGGCTGATTCTGACTGACGCTTGAACCCTCCAAAACTTGCCATGTTGTAAGTAATACAGGCGAATTCAGAATGCAGTTGTTCTCTTATTCCCTTATTTTGCGTGGATCGCCCTTTCGGGTTTTCAATCCACCAGGATACCCTTTTTTGCCTGAGTTGTCCAATGCGGCTTTTCAACTCAGCGGGTGTACATTTTTTTATTTACTTTCCCTTATTTTTGCCCGAGTCTTTTATTCTGTTTTTGACTCGCCGGGATGCCCTATTTTTGCCTGGACTTACATTCTGTTTTTATGTCCAGCGGGTCATTTTATGCGAAGTATTTTTTAACTGCATCTGAATTCACAGGGGAAAGGAAATCTTCACCATCTATAGTACTGAGCATCAGTGCTCCACCAAAGAAGACTTTCTTTACTATGAACGGACCATCGTAATTTGGAGTCCACTTGCCCCTGTGGTCTGTATGAGGAGGAAGGAGTCTTTTCAGCACAAGATCTCCTACTTGGTATTCCCGAAGCCTGACTTTCTGATCAAAGGCTTTCTTCATTCTTTTCTGATATAACTGCCCATGACAGATTGCAGCTAATCTTTTTTCTTCGATCAGATTCAGTTGTTTGTTTCGGGATCGGACCCATTCTGCTTCATTCAATTTGACATCCATTAGTACCCGCAAGGAGGGTAATTCAACTTCAACAGGTAGGACTGCCTCCATACCATACACAAGCTGATACGGTGTTGCCCCAGTGGATGTTCTGATTGATGTACGGTACCCATGCAAGGCAAATGGTAACATTTCATGCCAGTCTTTGTAGGTGACCACCATCTTATGCACAATCTTCTTAATATTCTTGTTAGCTGCCTCCACAGCGCCATTCATCTTTGGCCTGTAAGGAGAAGAATTGTGATGTTGGATCTTGAAGTCCCGACACATTTCTGCCATCATTTTGTTGTTCAAATTGGAACCATTATCAGTAATGATTCGCTCGGGCACTCCATACCGACAGATGATGTCTCTCTTCAGGAATCGGGCTACCACTTGCCTGGTGACATTTGCATACGAAGCTGCTCCAACCCACTTAGTAAAATAGTCAATGGCTACCAGGATGAATCTGTGGCCATTTGAAGCACTCGGTTCAATCTTACCAATCATATCAATGCCCCACATGGCAAAGGGCCAAGGCGAAGACATTACATTCAAAGGGTTTGGAGGTACATGCACTTTGTCTGCATAAATCTGGCATTTGTGGCACTTTCTGGCATAAGCACAACAATCTGCATCCATTGTGATCCAGTAGTAACCCGACCTCAACAATTTCTTAGCCATTGCATGCCCTCCAGCATGGAGACCAAAAGATCCTTCATTCACCTCATGCACCAACAAGTTTGCTTCTGCCTTATCCACACATCGGAGAAGTACCATATCAAAGTTTCTCTTGTATAACGAACCATCAGCATTTAGGAAGAAACTACCAGCTAGCCTTTTTAATGTCTTCTTGTCATTGGATGATGCCCCAGGTGGTTATGTTTGATCCTCCAAGAAGCATTTGATGTCATAGAACCAAGGCTTATCATCTTTAGCAAGGTCTGCTGAGAATACATATGCTGGTCTGTCAAGCCTGGACACTGAAATCCGAGGCACAAAGTTGGCAGCTTGAACTTTGATCATGGATGAAATAGTAGGCAGGGCATCTGCAAACTGATTTTCATCTCGAGGGATATACTCAAGCTTGACTGTTGTGAAGAATGTGAGTAATCTCCTTGTATAATCCCGGTAAGGTATCAGATGCTCCTGGTGAGTGTACCATTTGCCATTGGTTTGATTGATTACCAGAGATGAATCTCCGAATACAGTTAAATTCTTGATCCTGAGGTCAATGGCTTCCTCAAGACCCATAATACAAGCTTTATATTTAGCTTCATTGTTAGTGCAGTTAAAGGTGAGTTTTGCCGAGAAAGGCATGTGAACTCCCTTAGGTGTAATGAGTACTGCACCAACACCACGACCATTCATATTAACAGCCCAATAAAACATCATAGTCCATTCTTCTTCTGGCTCAGGCCCTTCAGTGTGAATAGGCTCTTCATGATCTTTTGCTTTAATGAACATGATGTCTTCATCAGGGAAGTCAAATCTCATAGGATGGTAATCATCAATGGGTTGCTCAGCAAGGTAATCAAACAATACACTGCCTTTGATGGCTTTCTGAGATGTGTACTTGTCGCTCCCACCAAATGAGGCCAGGTCAAATGGGGTACAGACGCGAACGGTCGGCGAAAGGAGAGAGAACACACAAGGTTGAACCCAGAAGAAAAGAGTCGCCAGCTAGGCATTTTTATCCCGGAGGAAAGGTAATGCTGCATAAACCTGAGTAAAGATATGGATAAGACGGTTGCGAACCAGAGAGACTGAGAAAGGGGGTTGGTTACAACCTGGGAAGGTATTAGCACCCAGATTGTCCGCCGTACTCGACGGGATCCACGCTTAAAATATTTGTGTTTTAAAGGGGTAGTGTCAGTGCAATTTGTGTATCAAATCTGGAAAGAATGGAAGTGTCAATGTAAAAGAAGAGTGAAGTGTATAAGAGAAGTGTCAGTGTAAGAACAAGAGTGAAATGCTCAAGACCATGAGGCTTAAAGAATGAATCTGGAAGAGGGGGAATATACAGAGACTTTTGTTCGATAACTGTTAAGTTATGCCTACGTATCCTCTCATGCAATGAGGAAGTCAGAACTTCGTAGTTCGACTCAAAGAGACTGAAAGATAAATTGATTTGTGAACTGCTTACTTGTCTATGCTCAAGTATATGACCTGTCTGGCTCAGGTGCTAACTGTCTTGCATTAGACGGAAGAAGCAAGTTCTCGTTTGTGAATGAAGATGATGAGAAAAGAATCCCGGAGGAGACGATTATTGTTGGTTTTGGTGTTTTCAGTCTTTTATTGCTTTTTAGATTTTGTCATAGGAAAATGAGCTTAAGTCTAAACCAAGGGTTAGTAAACTCATCACATCCTCCCTCTGATTAGGGGTAATGAGAATACCTTAAGTATGAGGTAAGCACCTCACACTTAGTCACCATGATGTAGGATTAAGATCATTAACCTACTTGCATTTATTTAGATGTCTTTGGTGTTTTTGTTTAGTGTTAAGTAATGAGTTTAAGCCATAGTCAAGGATTTAATGGACCCATTACACCATCCTAATAGAAGGATAATAGATGAGAACATTTAAGCTGAGGAAGATACCTCAACTTAATCCATGATTAGGGATTAACCTCATGACAAAACAAAGCTTTTATTAAGTGGATTTTAGTTAATGGTAAGATTAAGAAGTGAATTTTATGGTTTGTAAGACAACTTGAGGGGGACTTGTCCATTAACACTAGGGTTAGTCCTTCTTAACCAATTAAGGAAGAATTAGAACCCTAATGCAAGGCCCAAGTTACAAGCTTGATGTCTTAGTGATTTATTAGATGGATTGATTAAAGGATTTAAACACATCAAGGGTTTAACACTTAGGATTAAAGTTATACACTCCATCCTAATAGAAGGATGCATGCATAAGCTTAATCACAAAGCCTTAAAACCTTTAGGGTTTAGTCCTTGATTATGAGATGAGAAGAGAAGACTCAAAGATGACACAAAGGTAAAACTAAATGGGGGACTAATCAAAACCTAATTGTCATCATGCTTGGTTGTTCCTAGGGTTAATGAGACTTGCAAGAAGATCTTCAGAGAAACCACCAAGAAAGAAGCAGATGAATGGAGAAAGAAGCAGAGAGAAGCAAGACAACTTGCTTCACTTAAGAAGACAAGTTGCTTGAAGGAAGAAAGTAGGACAGAGCATGAATGAGCAAGCTCACTCTAATACAAAGATAAAATGCAGCAATGATGCATAAGAAAAATGAAAAGAGATTGTGAGAAGTGAAGGCAAATTCACTTCTCAAAACAACTTACCACCTGAAAAGTTAGCAAAAGAAATGAGATGCAATGCAAATGAGATGAAATGCCATGATGCAAACCAAAGTCAGAAGCATAAACATGACTTCAATGATTCTAAGAGATGATGCAAACACATGGCATGAGTTTTGTATGATCATACAAGGATGAGGATGTAAGTGGGGCATGCTTTGAACCATGGAAGTTCATGAAAGTTTATGAAGTGGAATGGACATACAATATGGCAAATGAAAGAGCAATGATCAAACATGATTCTAATATGTCCTAAGATGTATTATGAGTCACATGGATGCACAAAATGTCATGGCAAGTTTTTAAATGCAAGCAAATGAGAGATGCATGCAAAGGAAGGCACAAATTAAGGTTTACATACAACATACAATGCAAAAATTCAAAACCAGAAGCAAATGACGTGATAAAAAATTGAAAATGGGAACAAGGGAACCCTAACCCTACACAAGTTCACTGCCCAAAGGAGGGGACCTAACTCTTAACCTAGTGCAAGTTATGAATTTCTCAAGTCAATTAGGGTTTTGGGACACCTCACAATGAAAAATACAAAAGAAATTGAAAATGAAATATGAATTCAAACCAATTTTATCCTTTAAACTACATGCTATGAAGGATGCAATGCAAGAAGAACCATAATCAAACTCTCAATGGTTAGGCAGAATGGATTTTTCCAAGTTTGAACAAAAATATTGTCTTCAAATGAATTTAATTCCAATGAAAAAGGTCAAAATAGTTCAAGGACCAAAAAGAAATTTGTTTTGAGAGTTTGATAATGTTTCTAAATATTTTGAAATGCAATGTGAATTTTTTGGTGATTTTTAAATACCTAAATGCATTTTTAATTAATTAATTTTCATTAACTAATTAAAAATAAACATTTAAATGATTTAAAAATGATTTTTAATGCAAAAAATAAAAATAAAAATATTTTTGGGTTCTGAAAATTAATGAAATGCTTGACAAAAATTTTCAGAATTTTTAAACATGTTTTACTATTTTTAATAATTCGTGAAAGATAAAACAAATAAAATGAAATAAAAATTGAATTAAAGAGAAAGTATGCAAATCCAATGGCTGGCATTTAAATGAAAATGGAGGGAATTGACTGGCGCCAGATCCTGTGGCCCAGATTCAAACTGGCTGAATTAAAATTAAACCTAATTAATTAAATCTAATTATAAGATTAGGGTTCTAATGAGAGATCTGGACCACTCATTTGCGCGCGAGTCAACCCTAGTCAACAAGATCTATGGCTCAAATTCAAACTGAACCCTAATCACCATTAATGCTCTAATGACTTTCAGGTGGCCGGAAATGACCTCCGGTCATCTTCTCCAGCCACACCTCTCCCTGAAAATTGCTATCTTCTTCCCTAGGCTTCTAAAATCCAATCTCTCTTCCCAGAAATGATCCCCATACATCATACATTAAGAATCAACAAACAAACAACATTTAAAACACATCAAAAGTGAGAATCGAATCAAAACAGTTCTAGGTCAAAAAATTTCAGAACATGAATACATACTCATTTCTCAACCATTTTCAAAACAAAACACATCAACATGATCAGTGAAGCATAAAGAACCATTTAGTAACTTAAAAATAAGTTTCTGGAAAAATTGTTCTTGAGCTCACCTGAACTGGAGCTTTGATCTTTGGAACTTTATGGATGCTTCTTTGGTCCAAGATGCCTTTAATGAACCCCCTGAGAAGCTTGCAATGCTTGTTTGGAATTTCTTATGGCTGGTTTGAGAGATTGATGAAGTTCTGTTCAGGAGGGGTGGAAAATCGTGTTTTTGATTGTGGGCCTTTCAGAGCAAATTGATGGTTGGGAAATGATCAGAAGGCTAGGGTGAGTTGTTCTGTGGGATTTGTTTTGAGGTTTGAAGCTTGTATGGAGAGATTCGAATGAAAATGCATAAAGGGAGGTTTTGGAGAATGCTGACTTGTGGGAGAGATTAGGTTGTGTTGTGTGTTGTGTTGAGTTCCTTTTGGTACATGTATCAAGTTGGGATAGGTCTGAGAGTTGTTGCTGGCCTATGTTGATTGGTATGGTCCATTTTGCCAAAAGTCAACTTTCGTGTAAGAAGAGGTATGGGCTGGTCCAGTCAAGGTACAAGGGCATGGCTTGGCTCAACTGTGATCAAGGAGAACCATGGAAATGAATTTGAGGCAATGCAGCAAGTGGATTTGAGTTTATGTGAGGTTTTGCAAATTTCACAAAGTTTGGCCCTTTTGAAGTTTCTTAAAGATCAAGGCATGAAAATGAACAATTCTTTGGTGCATTATGATTTTTAGGTCATGGTTTATGTTTGTGTAATGCATATAAGTCCATTTGAAGTCCCATTTTGCCTTGGCATGAGGTTTTGCAACTTTGCCTCTTTGGTGTAAAACATGAAATTTCATGATTTTATCCAACTTTGACAAGCCATAACTTTTGATCCATAATGAATTAGAAGAAGTTCTTGTACTTTTTGAAAATGGGAGGATCCATTATACAACTTTCATGACCAAAGTTCTTTCATTTGAAGCATTTTTGAATCAAAAAGAGGAGGTTGAAAAACTATCCCAAAATGGCAAGTTACATTACAAGTCACTTTCCCAAAAAGGCAACTTTGCAAATGGCTTGAAATTCTTCAATTTTGTGAACTTCTAACATCTTATATGATAAAATAAAGACCATACACATTCAAAATGATGGAGAACAACCTTTGGTTGGGTCATTGGGGGCCTCAGATGCCCTGATCTTGCATTGACTTGCTCAAGAAGTCAACTCTTGATCAAATGCCTTCCCCATGGAATTTATTCATGAAAATTGATATGCATGATCCTCATAACATATAGAGACCAATAGAAACAAGAATGACCAAAAAATTTGGAGTTATGGCCTTTGAAAGCAAAACCCTAATTCTAGGTCATCTGTGCAGTTAAACCTGGCTCTGCTTCCATGCCTTTCTTAGTTCTGGTAATTCTTTGACTTCTTTGACCTTGTGAGGATACAATGTGATGATTGAACATTCATGGACCCCCTTGAGATGATTGAAGACCTTTGGAGTGGCTCAAATGGCTCAGGGATGGCTCAGATCACAAACCCTAGATGCAGATGACTTTGAATCAATGCAGTGAATCCAAAATGTGGTATGAGATGCTATGATTGAATTTATGCACATGTAAAGATCACAAGCCATGTAGTGAATGGGTGAGGGCAAATTTGGGGTGTGCAGGATGTAAGCAACGGCTTAACAGGAAAACAAGATAACTTGTGGTTGAATACCAAAGACAGTCCAAAATTTGCACTCACTGAATGAAGAAGAAAAGGGATATAGATTGTAAAAGGAAGTAAAGTATGATTATAAAGTGCGGGCGACGGAGGACGACCGTCGAGCAGAGGACGACTGCTGGGGATGAAGCAATGACGGGGACGGCCGACATGCTGGGGATATAATAGATTATGATGGGGACGGCCATCAAGTAAAGCTATAAGACTCTCTGGGGATTATAGGTAAATGATGGGGACGACCATCAAGCTCAAGGAATAAATGAAATAAATGATGAGGTACGGTCATCAAAGGTGAAGGACGATCACCTAGCAGGGGACGGCTGCTCTTGTTAGGGATAAGATGAGGGACGATCATTTATGGTGAAGGACGATCACCTAGCAGGGTGCGGTTGCCAAAAGCATCACGACATAGGACGAATGTCGGATGAAAAGGTCGACGATGGGGGACGGCCATCGGACATGCATGATGAAGGACGATCATCAGGAGGTGAAGGAAGATCACCTAGCAGGGTACGGCTGCTCTCAGGGTTTATCATGACATAGGACGCATGTCAGATAACAAGATAAACGATGGGGGACGGCCATCGGATAGAATGATGAAGGACGATCATCAAGAGGTGAAGGACGATCACCTAGGGACGGCTGCCGAAAATATCACGACATAGGACGAATGTCAGATAGGAAGGGGTTCTAATGAATAGAGACTCCACTGGGGGTGATGAAGGACGATCATCAAAAAGGTGAAGGACGATCACCTAGCAGGGTACGGCTGTCGAAAAGGTACCATGACATAGGACGAATGTCAGATAGAAAGAAAATAGTCATCAGATTTGTTGGGGACATCCTGGGGAAGGGTAGACACAGACGAGTGTCTAAATTTAAGAGATGAAGGTATAAGTGTTTGATACTGTGTATAGATTAAAGATGCGGACGAGCATCCTTAAGACTATGATACGGACGAGTATCAGTAGAAACCAACGCTTGACGCATGTTCAGAGATGATGATACGGACGAGTACCAACTGGTTAACAAAGAACAAGGACAAGTGTCGAATCTGAGGGGATATAAATGGCATATACAAGATACGGACGAGCGTCTGTATGAGTGAAAAAAAGTGATAAGTGAGACACGGACGAGTGTTTAACTTGTTGGGGAGAGTGCGACACGGACGAGTGTCGGAAAAAGTGTACTATAAACAAGTATTTGATTCATAAAGTGTTTAGGCAACTATGCTGGGGAAGGTGACACGGACGAGTGTCAAGGAATTGTGTATATATATGTATCTGTATAGTGAGTGCAAAGGGACGTTTTGGCTTTCTTCTGGGGATATGACACAGACGAGTGTCAAGAAGTATCTGTTTGCCCGGGCAATTTTACTGGGGAATGATGACACGGACGAGTGCCAAAAGGAGCATGTATTTGTATCTTTAAGGGAAATGCTTTGGCTCTCTGGTGAGGAATTGGGGAATGTTCTGTATATTGTTGACGGGTTGTTCGATTCAGAACATGGCTTATGATTATGCAATATGTTTGATTTTGCCGTAATGCTCCATTTTAGACGGAATGCTACGCTCTGTGGGGAAAATATGATGCGAATGCTATGATTATGCAAAGATACCGATCCGGGATTCGGATCCCATTGCTGCGAAGATCTCTGGCTGATCTGCTTGAAGTAGATATCCCAGCTGGGGATGATATCATTAGTAGATCTGACATATCTGACTTTGCATGGGGAGCTAGATCACTGATAGACCCATCTCGGTAATGAGGGACCCAACTGGGGTTTGTGGAAGCTTTATTTACTCTGTTGTGAGATCTTCGGGCGTTGCTCTTCTGGATAGAAGTCGAAACTCTGCGGGGAGATGGTTCCCTGTCAAACACTCGGCTTGGGAAGAAGAAAGATCACTGAAAGATCTTCCTAGAGATTTCTGTGGGGATCCTGCTAAGGATGATACTAGACAACTCAACTGGGGGTTATGAACACCTTCAGGTGCTGTTTTTTGAAGGAAATGTTGGGGAAGTGATGCCCGACAACTCTGATGGGGAGAAAACATCTCTGGTGCTGTTCGGAAGGTGTGCCGAGGAAACAATGATTTGGCGGCCTACTGTGAGAAGCTTTCATGCCCCATGTTGCGCTTTGAATACCTGCAATCCTGTAAAGACAGAGAAACGCACAAGTACCCCGAGGTATCCCTTACCAGATTCCACCATAGGAGTTTAGACACTCCCGGGAGTAAATATACTTCCTGCAAGCACGTATTTTTAGAAGGGAAATATCTGTATTTATGCAATCAATATCTCAAAGACATCGGACATTTTTGTAAATGAAAGTAAAATGTAGGAGACGAAATATGACTGAAAATCCGATTTTATTAATTTGTGTGCCCTTAATTGGCAAGATACAGTCAAAGAAACAGATCCCCTAGAATGAGAAGATTGTTACAAATTGAGATACAAAAAAGGTGCTGGCAATGTTGGCGATGCTTCGAGGAGCTTCCCTTTTGCTATGACTTGTATGACATCGACGTTCTTCTCATGCTGCTTTCTAAAGAAGGCTGATTCTGACCGATGCTCGAACCTTTCAGAGTTTAGCATGTTGCAAGTGATACAGATGAATTCAGAATGCAGTTGTTCGCTTATTCCCTTATTTTGCGTGGACCGCCCTTTCGGGTTTTCAATCCACCGGGATACCCATTTTTGCCTGAGTTGTCCATGGCGGCTTTTCAACTCAGCGGGTGTACATTTTTTCATTTTATTTTCCCTTATTTTTGCCCGAGTCTTTTATTCTGTTTTTTGAATCGCCGGGATGCCCTATTTTGCCTGGACTTACATTCTGTTTTTATGTCCAGCGGGTCATTTTATGTGAAGTATTTTTTAACTGCATCTGAATTCACAGGGGACAGGAAGTCTTCACCATCCATAGTACTGAGCATCAGTGCTCCACCAGAGAAAACTTTCTTTACTATGAATGGGCCATCATAATTTGGAGTCCACTTGCCCTTGTGGTCTGTATGAGGAGGAAGGAGTCTTTTCAGCACCAGATCTCCCACTTGGTATTCTTGGAGCCTGACTTTCTGATCGAAAGCCTTCTTCATTCTTTTCTGATACAGCTGCCCATGACAAATTGCAGCCAATCTCTTCTCTTCAATCAGATTCAGTTTTTCGTATCGGGATCGGACCCATTCTGCTTCATTCAGTTTAACATCCATTAGTACTCGCAAGGAGGGTAATTCAACTTCAACAGGTAGGACTGCTTCCATACCATACACAAGTTGATACGGTGTTGCCCCAGTGGACGCTCTGATTGACGTTCGGTACCCATGCAAAGCAAATGGTAGCATTTCATGCCAGTCTTTATAGGTGACTACCATCTTCTGTACAATCTTCTTGATATTCTTGTTAGCTGCCTCAACAGCGCCATTCATCTTTGACCTGTAAGGAGAAGAATTGTGGTGTTGGATTTTGAAGTCCCGGCATAGTTCTGCCATCATTTTATTGTTTAAGTTGGAACCATTATCAGTCATGATTCGCTCGGGCACTCCATACCGACAGATGATGTCTCTCTTCAGGAATCGGGCTACCACTTGTCTGGTGACATTTGCATAAGAGGCTGCTTCGACCCACTTGATAAAATAGTCAATGGCTACCAGGATGAATCTGTGGCCATTTGAAGCAGTCGGTTCAATCTTGCCAATCATGTCAATGCCCCACATGGCGAAGGGCAAAGGTGAAGACATCACATTCAGAGGATTCAGAGGCACATGCACTTTATCCGCATAAATCTGGCATTTATGGCATTTTCTGGCATAGGCACAACAGTCTGCATCCATTGTGATCCAGTAATAGCCTGATCTTAGCAACTTTTTAGCCATTGCATGCCCTCCTGCATGGGTACCAAAGGATCCTTCGTGCACTTCGTGCATCAACAAGTCTGCTTCTGTCCTATCAACGCATCTGAGGAGTACCATATCAAAGTTTCTCTTGTACAGAGAACTATCAGTGTTCAGGAAGAAACTACCAGCTAGCCTTCTTAATGTCTTCTTATCATTGGAAGATGCCCCAGGTGGGTATGTTTGATCTTCCAAGAAGCATTTAATGTCATGGAACCAAGGCTTATCATCTTTAATAACATCTGTTGAGAACACATATGCTGGTCTGTCAAGTCTGGATACTGAGATCCGAGGTACAAAGTTGGCAGCTTGAACTTTGATCATGGATGAAATGGTAGCCAGAGCATCTGCAAATTGATTCTCGTCTCGAGGGATATACTCAAGCTTGACTGTTGTGAAGAAAGTCAATAACCTCCTTGTGTAATCCCGGTAAGGTATCAGATGATCTCGGTGGGTGTACCATTTGTCGTTGGTTTGATTAACTACCAGAGCTGAATCTCCGAACACAGTCAAAGTCTTGATCCTGAGGTCAATGGCTTCCTCAAGACCCATAATACAAGCTTCGTATTCAGCTTTGTTGTTAGTGCAGTTGAAAGTGAGTTTTGCCGAGAAAGGCATGTGAACTTCCTTAGGTGTAATGAGTATTGCACCAACACCATGACCATTCATATTAACAGCCCCGTCAAACATCATAGTCCATTCTTCCTCTGGGTCAGGCCCTTCAGTGTGAATAGGCTCTTCATGATCTTTCGCTTTTATGAACATTATGTCTTCGTCAGGGAAGTCAAATCTCATAGGCTGGTAATCATCAATGGGTTGCTCAGCAAGATAATCAGACAACACACTGCCTTTGATGGCCTTCCGAGATGTGTACTGAATGTCATATTCTGTGAGGATCATTTGCCATCTTGCAACCCGTCCGGTAAGTGCTGGCTTCTAAAAAATGTACTTAACTGGATCCATCCTTGAGATTAATAAGGTAGTGTGGGTCAACATATACAGTCTTAGTCGGCGAGCAGCCCACGCTAAAGCACAGCAAGTTTTCTCGAGCAGTGAATAACGTTGTTCACAGTCGGTAAACTTTTTGCTTAGGTAGTATATTGCATACTCTTTTCGACCAGACTCGTCATGCTGGCCCAACACACACCCCATTGACTCTTCTAATACTGTCAAGTACATGATTAGAGGTCTTCCTTCAACTGGAGGAATAAGGATCGGAGGCTCTTGTAAGTATTCCTTGATTTTGTCAAAAGCCCTCTGGCAGTCTTCATTCCACCTGACCGTTTGTTCTTTTCTTAACAGCTTGAACAAAGGCTCACAGGTTGCTGTAAGGTGAGATATGAACCTTGAAATGTAGTTCAACCTACCTAGAAACCCCCGAACTTCTTTCTCTGACTTCGGTGCAGGCATTTCTTGAATGACTTTGACTTTATCAGGGTCAACTTTAATCCCTTTCTCACTTACAATAAATCCCAGCAGCTTACCAGATCGCACCCCGAATGTGCACTTGTTGGGGTTTAACTTCAGTTGATACTTCCTCAGACGCTTGAATAGCTTCAACAGATTTACCAGGTGGTCTTCTTCTGTGAGGGACTTGGCAATCATGTCATCCACATAACATTCAATTTCTTTGTGGATCATGTCATGGAATAATGTTACCATAGCCCGTTGATAAGTGGCACCAGCATTCTTCAGTCCGAATGGCATCACCTTATAACAGAATGTGCCCCAAGGTGTGATGAAAGTGGCCTTCTCCATGTCTTCAGGTGACATCTTGATCTGATTGTATCCTGAAAATCCGTCCATGAAGGAGAACACCGAGAACTGAGCCGTATTATCAACCAATACATCAATGTGAGGTAAAGGGAAGTCATCTTTCAGGCTGGTTCTGTTCAGATCCCGGTAGTCCACACACATCCTTACCTTGACGTCTTTCTTAGGTACAGGTACAATATTAGCAACCCACGGCGGATAGCTAGTCACAGCAAGGAACCCGACGTCCCACTGCTTTTGTACCTCTTCTTTTATCTTCATTGCCATATCTGGGCGAGTACGGCGCAACTTCTGATTTACTGGCGGGCAGTCTTCTTTTAAAGGAAGCTTGTGCATGACAATATCGGTGTCCAACCCTGGCATATCCTGATAAGATCAAGCGAAAACATCCACATATTCCTAAAGCATATCAATCGGTTGTTGTTTTACCGAAGCTTGTAGGCAAGCCCCGATCTTAACTTCTTTCACGTCTTCCTCCGTACCAAGATTAACTGTTTCAACCTCCTCCTGATGAGGAGTGATAACCTTCTCCTCTTGCCTTAACAACCTGGCTAGCTCTTCAGGAAGCTCATAATCTTCTTCAACCCCTTCATCAGCTTGATTGATTGGATTGTCAAAGTCATACGAAGTCATAGCAGTGTTGTTGTCGGTGCAATCTGAAAGGCACTCTCTGCAAGGGTTTAGATTGTTTATTTTAGTGATCAGTTTTAATCTTGTTTAGAAAAAGTGAAAATGAAGTTATTTATTTTGAAAACATTGCCATTTTATTTTTGTACAAAAAGGAAAATGAAAAGACAGTGAGCGAAAAAGAGACTCGTTTGCAAAAGATGTCCGATATTCACTGATTAATCCATTTGCACAAAATTACAAGATGGCCCAATTACAAAATGAGTCTTGTCATCTTGGGCAAGATGCAAGACTTGATGCATGCTTTAAAATACAGGAAATAATAATTATTCTGCAGGAGTAACCCTTATAATTTCCTGGGAAGACCAGTTAAGGACTTGGCTCCCCGGGATCCTTGGACGTATCCAGCTCTCCAGGTTGCGGTCTCTTTCCTCCTCGTCTTCCAAGTTGTTCACAGCATCTGGGGTGAGCATTCCCCCGCTGAAAAAATTGGGCTCTTTTGCAGCCTCTGATTGATCTTGTTGAGTTGGTCTGTAACCCAACCCAAATCTGTCTTCTTTCTTTTCCACGGGCAGCAGCTTGCCCCAGCCTTGGGCAGTACCCTCTTCAACAACCTTCTGGGCTTGCTGATATGACGTTATGGAGGTTCCCAGTACATCAGATGCTTCATTAATGTTCAGGGCCTCAAACCCCTGGCTCAAGGTTTCATGGATTTCTCCATCCATTTCTATGTACTTATACGTAGCCAGATGGATAACAAAGATGTCTTCTTCCCCACAGATGGTGATGATCTGGCCTTCCCACTCGAATTTCAGCTTCTGGTGAAGGGTAGACGTAACAGCGCCAACGGCGTGGATCCAGGGTCTACCCAACAAACAGCTGTAGGCTGGCTGAATGTCCATCACATAGAAGGTAATCTTAAAAGTCTGCGAGCCAATCATCACAGGCAGATCAATCTCCCCGAGCACTGATCTTTTAGAGCCATCGAATGCTCTCACCACCAAATTACTCGGACGCAGTGCCAAGCCATCATACTCCAGCTTCACCAAGGCTTTCTTTGGTAGAACATTGAGTGACGACCCAGTGTCTACCAGTACGTGTGATAGAACAACACCCTTGCATTCCAGGGTGATATGTAAAGCCTTGTTGTGGTTACGTCCCTCAGTTGTTAAGTCAGCATTGGTAAAGCCCAGTCCATGACTGGTATTGACATTTGCCACCACAATTTCTAGCTGATTAACGGTAATCTCCTCTGGCACGTATGCTGCGTGCAGGACTTTCAATAATGCATTCCGGTGAGCTTCGGAACACATCAACAGTGATAATATGGAGATCTTTGAGGGAGTTTGGTGAAGCTGATCCAGCACCTTGTAATCACTTCTCTTTATGATTCTCATGAACTCGTCTACATCTTGCTCAAAAGATGTCTTCTGAGTTTCTTTGGCAGTTGGCTCTTCAAATACCACACTCTTTCCTTTTGCTTTGGCAGCAGCTTCTGCTTCAACATTAGGTCTTTATACTTGTGAGGCAAAAAGGTGTCCGCTTCTGGTGAAGCCTCCGCCTCCCCCAACATTATCCATTTGTGGAGAAGAGGTTGATGAATCCAGAATGATTTTCTCCCCGTTGCAGTAAAGATCAGAGCCATAATGCCAAGGTATGGCACTACTGCTTTCATAAGGAACCAGTCCATGCACCGTGATGGTAACTGGACTGACTGCTGCAGAGGAGGGTGTTGTAATGGTGTGCGGATCGTAGTAAATTGTGACTGGTGACCTGGCAGGAGGTGCCACTGCTTGTTGTTGGAAATTGTTGCTCGGAGGAACATTTGATGGATCATAGTAGATGGTGACTGCTGAGACATCTTCATTAATTTTTGTTGGCGTTGTAGAAGATTCTGCTAGTAAATAGGATGCTGAGGTTGTAGAAGAAATGGTGGTTGAAACTTGACTCGTTGAAGTGATGGACGGAGCCATTGCTGATGATATTGATGAATCGGTTGGAATGATTGTTGCTGCTGTTGTAGAAGAATCAGGAATTGTTGTCAAAGGAATTACTGGATTTGTAGGCGTCGTTGTTGAGATCTGAAGGATACCGTCCTTGATAAAACCATCTATGCCGCTTCTCAAGTTATCACACTCGTTGACTGCAATGTTGCAATACCCACAACCGAGCTCACACCCGGGGAACACCTGGCACTCTAGAAGCTGAGCTTTAATTTCGACCAGAGGTGTTCGAATTTGTGCAACACTGGTGATCAAAGTAGATGGTTTGTCTTCCTCAATGGCATTAATCCTCGGCCCACCATGATTAGGCATAGGATTTCTGTTGACATTTGGAGGGGGTGCAAAGTTGAGGGCTTTAGAATCCACCAGATCTTGGACTTTCATTTGCAATGCCCTGCATTTTTCCGTATTGTGGCCTGGTGCATCGGAATGGAAAGCACACCTAGCATTGACATCATAATTCTTCGGGAGATTAGAAGGATCTGGTGGCGCCAATGTCCTTAACTCAACTAAGTTAAGTTTCAGGAGTTGTGGCAATAAGGCAGCATAAGGCATAGGAATAGGGTCAATCACCCTGTTTTCCTGTGATGGACTTTGTTGAAAGGGTCTTTGCTGTTGATTGCTATTGTTGTTGTTATAGGTTCTTTGTGGCGGATACTGAACTTGCTGTTGATAATGTGGTTGTTGTGGTTGTTGATATGCTGATTGCTGAGGAATCAGAGCTGGAATAGTGATAGCTGCCACTGATCTGTGAACATACTGAGGTCTGCCCCTGCTGGCATGAATGGCATTTGTCTCACCGGTCCTTCGAGGTCCCACAAAAGGCTTCCTGGGATTACTGGACGAACTTGCACCATTATCAGAAATTTTACCCATTTTTAATAGACTCTCAATTCTTTCACCGGCTATAACTACATCAGCAAAACTGGTGGAAGAAAAGGCAGCCAGCCTATCAATATATGTTCCTTGCAGAGTATTCATGAACATGTCGGCCATTTCTCTTTCCGACATGGGTGGTTGGACAGCAGCAACAAGCTGTCTCCACCTTTGGGCATATTCCCTAAAGTTTTCTCTGGAAGATTGAGACATTCCCATTAGGAGGGTCCTGTTAGGAGCCATGTCCAGGTTATATTGGTATTGTCTGATGAAGGCCTCAGCTAGATCCTTCCAGCATCTGATAGTAGCTCTGGTCAAGTGTGAATACCACTCTCTTGAAGCTCCGGTCAAGCTATCTTCAAAGTAGAACATCCACAGTTTTTCATCCATGGTATATGCTTTAAGTCTTCCTAGAAAAGACTGCATGTGAGTTCGTGGAAAAGAGGTTCCATTGTATTTCTCGAAGCACGGGGGTTTGAACTTGTGGGGAATTCTCACCCCATCCACTAACCCCATATCCATCACATCGAAGCCCAATGAGTTTTGAGACTCTAAAGATCTCAACTTCTCAGCAATTTCATCAAACCTCCTATCATAGACTTCATCCCCAGCTCCCATGACAATAAACTGCTCTTCTTGGGGATCCTCTTGCAGGATTCTCCCCCCAGTAGTATTTCCTTGCACATTACCCGGGATGTTGACTTTCGGATCTAGATGAGGTCCGAATACAGGTGGATTAACATGAGGCTGACCCCTCTCATTATTACTTGTTCCTCCAGTTTCGGGATGAGGTTCCTCGGGAGTTTGTCTCTCTACCAATGCCCTTAACCTTTCCTGACTCTGGGCCAGGCCAGTCATTACAGTCATGAATTGGGCCATTTGGTTTCTCATCTCCACTCTTTCGTTAGCCATCTGGGTTCTGACCTCAGTCAGGTCTTGCTGTACTTGCTCCATTAGAATACCCGGAAGGTTGTTGCGAGTAGGATACTGGTGTGCACGGTTGACAGGGAACACTCTTCTGCGAGCAATATTTCCTGAGACCACAACAGAGTTAGAAACAAACAGATAATAACAAAAACCTACAAAACAAAACAAAAGTTAGTATGCAATGCAGTATGCTTATTTGTTTTCCAAGGTATCCGGCTTGGTTCTTGGTTTTGACCTTTCCAGACCTCGAGGAAGATGCTTTGATGTTGTTGAGAAAAGAAAACCCAAATGGAAACAAACTAAAATATATTACAAATGATGAATAATACATAGTCTGTTTTTTACAACACATGCCCCTGAAGGGTCAAAATACAAAACAAAAGAAAAGTACATCAAATGAAAACAACAACAATCAAAAAGTCAGACATCTAGTCCAAACTCATCCTCCTTAACCTCCTTCAGAAGTGCCTCAGTCACTGGACCAGCTGGATGCTCTGTAATGGTCCTGGTGAGGAGGTTCCTGGTGGCAATGGCAGTGGTCAGCTTTTTGTGCCTGTCTTGGTCCTTTGACCTCTTCAAACCAGCCCTAAGCTTCAGCTCTGAAATCTCCTTCTGGGCTGCCAGCAAAGCTTCCTGCTGCTTCTTTTCATTGGCCTGTAACTGCTCAATCTTGGCTTGAATTCTCTGATCTTCTTGAGTACGGGCTTCAGTGATCCTGACCCACCTAGCCTGACTTTCTTGCAGATAGAGCTCAGTCCTAGCCTTCTGAAGCTTGGCCTCCTTACAAGCATTTTTCAATATTTGTTCTCCAGCTCTTGCTTTTCTGATGTAGTCCTCTGTTTTCTCAATCTTGGCCAGATGCTCCACCCTAAGCTTCTCCAACCTCTCAATGTCCAGACGACCATCACTCCTTTCCCAAAGAGTCTTCTTCAGAGCTTGAGACAGATTCTCATTCCTTTCCTTCAGCTTCTCAAATTCTTCCAGGCTGACAATTGCTGTTGGCTGAGCTGTAGATGGTCCAGGTGTATCCTCAATGGTGAAGGGCATTCCAGTAATCTGAGCTCTAGCATGGGACCAGTCATAGTACTGAGCTGAAGCAACATTATTGCACCTTCCAAGAATGGCCATCCCTTTTGTCTGGATGTTGTCCCAAGCCCAAGATGCTTGTCTAACAGCAGCTAGATTAGGCTTTATTTCATAATACAGGGTCTCAGCTAAATCTTGCACTCTAGGAGGGTGAACCAAAGCATAGCCCAGTTGTCTCTTAAACAACAAAGGATTTTAGTTGATGCAACCCTTCACTCCTATCAGAGGTACATTTGGGTATTGCCCACAACTAGTGATAATGTCCCTGCCTTTGGTGCTCTGGGTGCACCATCTGATGTTATCTGAAGTCAAAGCAATGAGCCTCTTGGCCCAATTCTTCTGTTGGTGGGGATTCAAGAAGGCATCTGTCTTAGGTAGGTGTTTGAGCAGCCAAGTGTGGAACAAAGGAGCACAACATCTCACCAACTTCCCTCTTTGTTTCTCATTCCTCTGATGAATGGAGTAATGGAAGTCTCCCAGAAATGTGGGTACTGGGTTCCTCAGAAGGAAAAGGTGAATGACATTCTTACTGATAAATTTGGGCTCATCTGCAAATAGTATAACCCCATATATACTGAGGGCTAACAATGCACAAACTGCCCTCCATTCTCCCAAGGAGGCCTTCAGGATGGCCTGAGAAATCAAGAAGTCTAAGTGCTAACCAGGGATCCCAACCTTTGTTGTCATATTTTGCTCAATCAAAGTAGGCTCCAGGTACAGTGCTTTTGCCACTTCTCCATTGCTGGGAGAAGTCATCTCTGGGTTGAAGGGGACACCACCCCTGACAGGTACTCCAATCAATGATGAAAACTCCTCCAACAGAGGTCCTAGCTGAAAGTCTGGGAATGTGAAGCATCTCAAAGGAGGGTCATAAAACTGTAGGCAGGTGTGGATCATGCTCCTCTGAGAAGGGTCTGATGCGTGTTTTTCGCAAGTGTACGAACACGTCAGAGTAATATAAAAGATTGTCGAATCCACAGAGACCAAGTGTCAATCTATCGTACCTGTTGTTATGGTGTGTATCTAAGGCAACTAAATATAAGGGTTTTAATAAGGGAGCAATGGTAAATAAAATGATAATTTTAAATAATAAACAAAGACAGGCTCGAATGTAATTCACGTAATCAATGATAATCCAGTACTTGTTAATGGAACTACTTATGGGCAATGTTTTCTCCTTTGAAAAGAACTAATTTAACAGGAACTGTCGCTTCCGCGTATTCAGAACCGAGTTGTACTCTCTAATCAACCCCTCCTATTGTCACGGATAAAAAGGTGCGTACTGCATTAGAGTAGTAAACCTATTTTTATGAAATGTAGTATCTTAACTAAGTTGAAAAGTATTTTAACCTGGACTTCTTAGCAAAAAGAGGTTCTTATGAACCAGAATCTAAATCTCATAACGCGTCCGAAAATCGTTTTAAAATCTCTTTTCTTTTTAATCTAAAAACTCCTAATGAACTAGACAAAGCGCTTTTGGCTGTTTTTGAAATAGTTAAAAACAATTAGATTGAATTGAAAGATAAAATAGCCCTTAGGTGTTTCCACGAACAATTATACGGATTACTGGTTCAATTACGATCCTTACATTCTAACCTTTATGGAATTAGTTAGACATGATAAAGTAAAGATTCTTTTTATAATTTTTCATATAAGTAATTTAGTGCGAGTGCGGAAAGTAAATGAATTTAGTGCGAGTGCGAGAAATAAAGTAATTTAAAGCGAGTGCGGGAAATAAAGGAATTTAGTGCAAGTGCGGGTAATAAACGAAAGTAAAGCGAGTGCAGGAAATAAACGAAATAAAGTGCGAGTGCGGATAATAAAGAAAGTAAAGCAGTGCGAGAAATAAATAAAAGTAAAGCAATGATGAAAAGTAAAATACGAACTGGAATTAAAATGGCGGCAGGATTAACTTCCTCCAGAGTGCTCCAAAACTTCGATCACACAGACAGATTACAGACTCGATCACTCGATTGCAGAAACACCCCGATGTGGAATGGTAACTGCTTTGAAACTGATATATGCCTAGAGAAATCTAATTTTGGATGATGAAAAACGAAAAACTAAAGTCCTATTTATAGGAAAACTAAAAGCATGAAAAGACCAGGATGCCCCTCCACTAAAAAGTGGAGGTTACTGATTTTTGCCTTGTGGCGCCCGCCACAAGGTCATGGCGCCCGCCATGGTGCTGATAGGGGATGAGAGAGTGGGGATCGTGGGTCTTGGCAGTTGTGGAGTGGTCTTGAGACGTGGCCACGTCATGGCTAACCCCATGGCGCCCGCCACAGTGGGTGCCGTAAGTGCAAAACGCTGAATTTCTAGGTTTTCGTCCGTTTCCACTCCTTTTTCGCTCCTTTTCTCGATTCAAGCCCCGATTACTATAAAAAACTGAAAACATAAGAAAACAAAGTAATAACATAACAAAACAACAATAAAAACTAAGAATGCATGCGAAATCGGAGTCAGAAACACGGTGAAATTTAGTGTGATCAGGGTCCAGGTCCATAACCATATCCAGGATTCCTCCATAATGCTCTCTGAATAGTGGGATGTGGTCTGGAGTGATAAGTGACTGGACCTGCCTGATACTAGTCAATACAGACTCAAAGAAATGGTAAGATATGTTGCTCTTCCTGGGTGTAGCCATGAATGCTGATGAAGAGCTGAAGACAAGTGCTGATGAGGATCAAGACTGATACTGGAGATGAGCCACTGACAGGCTAGTGCTGATGATGATGAGGATATCTAAAGCAGATAACTGATGAAACAGAGATCTATGCAGATGAAGGGGTCAAAACCAAGCCAAATATAATGTGGATACCCTGAAAAACAAATAAACAAATGTTAAATGATGCAATGATGATGTATGCAAATGATATGTAAGGGTTTGTGATCAAGCTGGATCTGATTATCTGTCTTGATATAAGTCCATGTATGTTCAAAGAAGGTCCAGATGAAGGTTCAGAAATCCAGTAACCAAGGTGGGGGACTCAAATAAAGAGTCACATGTCCAGGGTTAATCACAAGAACTGTCCATAATGAGGTATTCTTAATCAAAACAAGTAACAAGGTATGATGTGGCCAAGGGTACCTGCAAACCTGTAAACAGCCCAACCCCCTCACAGGTGATGTTCTAAAACAAGGGTCCTCAGACTTGGATCAGTTATGAGAAGTGTAAACACTTCAAACCCGAAGGTACAATGTTTATAATAACCATAAAAGATCCTCCTCTAATTCACCTCAGTTTCTGAAGGTCATAATAAAGGTCATCCAGACTTAGCAGGCTTCCCAGATAGCCCTAGCACTACAGGAAATCTGTAGCACAGAGTTCTCAAGAAGAAACCCACATCTGAACCGTGTTTCATATTCCCGCACCAGACCGAAATGAAATGGGAAAGAACATGAACCACTCTAGCCTAGGTGTCACTCAGGTCCCAGGTATAGGACCTCAAACTCTCAATAGAACCCCACCCATCAAAAAAACAAACCAGATCCAGCAAGATGACAGTATGACAGTATGATGTATAAAACTGTAAGGAAAGTAGTAAACAAGACTGAACATAAAGCAAAAATAAATACATAACACATATAACACATAACACCCCAGTAAACACAAATCAAACAAGCGTTAGGAGGAACCCACAAAAAAAACCAGAAGCCCTGGTTACAGTATAAAGGTCCCCAGCAGAGTCGCCAAGCTGTCGCTCCCACCAAATGAGGCCAGGTCAAATGGGGTACATACGCGAACGGTCGGCGAAAGGAGAGAGAACACACAAGGGTGAACCCAGAAGAAAAGAGTCGCCAGCTAGGCATTTTTATCCCGGAGGAAAGGTAATGCTGCATAAACCTGAGAAAAGATATGGATAAGACGGTTGCGAACCAGAGAGACTGAGAAAGGGGGTTGGTTAAACCCTGGGAAGTTATTAGCACCCAGATTGTCCGCCGTACTCGACGGGATCCACGCTTAAAAGATTTGTGTTTTAAAGGGGTAGTGTCAATGCAATTTGTGTATCAAAGCTGGAAAGAATGCAAGTGTCAGTGTAAAAGAAGAGTGAAGTGTATAAGAGAAGTGTCAGTGTAAGAACAAGAGTGAAATGCTCAAGACCATGAGGCTTAAAGAATGAATCTGGAAGAGGGGGAATATACAGAGACTTTTGTTCGATAACTATTAAGTTATGCCTACGTATCCTCTCGTGCAATGAGGAAGTCAAAACATCGTAGTTCGACTCAAAGAGACTGAAAGATAAATTGATTTGTGAACTGCTTACTTGTCTATGCTCAAGTATATGACCTGTCTGGCTCAGGTGCTAACTGTCTTGCATTAGACGGAAGAAGCAAGTTCTCGTTTGTGAATGAAGATGATGAGAAAAGAATCCCGGAGGAGACGATTATTGTTTGTTTTGGTGTTTTCAGTCTTTTATTGCTTTTTGGAGTTTGTCATAGGAAAATGAGCTTAAGCCTAAACCAAGGGTTAGTAAACTCCTCACATCCTCCCTATGATTAGGGGTAATGAGAATACCTTAAGTATGAGGTAAGCACCTCACACTTAGTCACCATGATGTAGGATTAAGATCATTAACCTACTTGCATTTATTTAGATGTCTTTGGTGTTTTTGTTTAGTGTTAAGTAATGAGTTTAAGCCATAATCAAGGATTTAATGGACCCATTACACCATCCTAATAGAAGGATAATAGATGAGAACATTTAAGCTGAGGAAGATACCTCAAATTAATCCATGATTAGGGATTAACCTCATGACAAAACAAAGCCTTTATTAAGTGGATTTTAGTTAATGGTAAGATTAAGAAGTAAATTTTATGGCTTGTAAGACAACTTGAGGGGGACTTGTCCATTAACACTAGGGTTAGTCCTTCTTAACCAATTAAGGAAGAATTAGAACCCTAATGCAAGGCCCAAGTTACAAGCTTGATGTCTTAGTGATTTATTAGATGGATTGATTAAAGGATTTAAACACATTAAGGGTTTAACACTTAGGATTAAAGTTATACACTCCATCCTAATAGAAGGATGCATGCATAAGCTTAATCACAAAGCCTTAAAACCTTTAGGGTTTAGTCCTTGATTATGAGATGAGAAGAGAAAACTCAAAGATGACACAAAGGTAAAACTAAATGGGGGACTAATCAAACCCTAATTTTCATCATGCTTGGTTGTTCCTAGGGTTAATGAGGCTTGCAAGAAGATCTTCAGAGAAACCACCAAGAAAGAAGCAGATGAATGGAGAAAGAAGCAGAGAGAAGCAAGACAACTTGCTTCACTTAAGAAGACAAGTTGCTTGAAGGAAGAAAGTAGGAAAGAGAATGAATGAGCAAGCTCACTCTAATACAAAGATAAAATGCAGAAATGATTCATAAGAGAAATGAAAATAGATTGTGATAAGTGAAGGCAAATTCACTTCTTAAAACAACTTACCACCTGAAAAGTTAGCAAAAGAAATGAGATGCAATGCAAATGAGATGAAATGCCATGATGCAAACCAAAGTCAGAAGCATAAACATGACTTCAATGATGCTAAGAGATGATGCAAACACATGGCATGAGTTTTGGATGATCATACAAGGATGAGGATGTAAGTGGGGCATGCTTTGAACCATGGAAGTTCATGAAAGTTTATGAAGTGGAATGGACATACAATATGGCATGTGAAATATGCAATGATCAAACATGATTCTAATATGTCCTAATATGTATTATGAGTCATGTGGATGCACAAAATGTCATGGCAAGTTTTTAAATGCAAGCAAATAAGAGATGCATGCAAAGGAAGGCACAAATTAGGGTTTACATACAACATACAATGCAAAAATTCAAAACCAGAAGCAAATGATGTGATAAAAAATTGAAAATGGGAACAAGGGAGACCTAACCCTACACAAGTTCACTGCCCAAAGGAGGGGACCTAACTCTTAACCTAGTGCAAGTTATGAATTTCTCAAGTCAATTAGGGTTTTGGGACACCTCACAATGAAAAATACAAAACAAATTGAAAATGAAATATGAATTCAAACCAATTTTATCCTATAAACTACATGTTATGAAGGATGCAATGCAAGAAGAATCATCATCAAACTCTCAATGGTTAGGCATAATGGATTTTTCCAAGTTTGAACAAAAATATTGTCTTCAAATGAATTTAATTCCAATGAAAAAGGTCAAAATAGTTCAAGGACCAAAAAGAAATTTGTTTTGAGAGTTTGATAATGTTTCTAAATGTTTTGAAATGCAATGTGAATTTTTTGGTGATTTTTAAATACCTAAATGCATTTTTAATTAATTAATTTTCATTAACTAATTAAAAATAAACATTTAAATGATTTAAAAATGATTTTTAATGCAAAAAATAAAAATAAAAATATTTTTGGGTTCTGAAAATTAATGAAATGCTTGACAAAAATTTTCAGAATTTTTAAACATGGTTTACTATTTTTAATAATTCGTGAAAGATAAAACAAATAAAATGAAATAAAAATTGAATTAAAGAGAAAGTATGCAAATCCAATGGCTGGCATTTAAATGAAAATGGAGGGAATTGACTGGCGCCAGATCCTGTGGCCCAGATTCAAACTGGCTGAATTAAAATTAAACCTAATTAAGTAAATCTAATTATAAGATTGGGGTTCTAAGGAGAGATCTGGACCACTCATTTGCGCGCGGGTCAACCCAAGTCAACAAGATCTATGGCTCAAATTCAAACTGAACCCTAATCACCATTAATGCACTAATGACTTTCAGGTGGCCGGAAATGACCTCCGGTCATCTTCTCCGGCCACACCTCTCCCTGAAAATTGCTATCTTCTTCTCTAGGCTTCTAAAATCCAATCTCTCTGCCCAGAAATGATCCCCATACATCATACATTAAGAATCAACAAACAAACAACATTTAAAACACATCAAAAGTGAGAATCGAATCAAAACAGTTTTAGGTCAAAAAATTTCAGAACATGAATACATACTCATTTCTCAACCATTTTCAAAACAAAACACATCAACATGATCAGTGAAGCATAAAGAACCATTTAGTAACTTAAAAACAAGTTTCTGGAAAAATTGTTCTTGAGCTCACCTGAACTGGAGCTTTGATCTTTGGAACTTTCTGGCTGCTTCTTTGGTCCAAGATGCCTTTAATGAACCCCCTGAGAAGCTTGCAATGCTTGTTTGGAATTTCTTATGGCTGGTTTGAGAGATTGATGAAGTTCTGTTCAGGAGGGGTGGAAAATCGTGTTTTTGATTGTGGGCCTTTCAGAGCAAATTGATGGTTGGGAAATGATCTGAAGGCTAGGGTGAGTTGCTCTGTGGGATTTGTTTTGAGGTTTGAAGCTTGTATGGAGAGATTCGAATGAAAATGCATAAAGGGAGGTTTTGGAGAATGCTGACTTGTGGGAGAGATTAGGCTGTGTTGTGTGTTGTGTTGAGTTCCTTTTGGTACATGTATCAAGTTGGGATAGGTCCGAGAGTTGTTGCTGGCATATGTTGATTGGTATGGTCCATTTTGCCAAAAGTCAACTTTAGTGTAAGAAGAGGTATGGGCTGGTCCAATCAAGGTACAAGGGCATGGCTTGGCTAAGCTGTGATCAAGGAGAACCATGGAGATGAATTTGAGGCAATGCAGCAAGTGGATTTGAGTTTATGTGAGGTTTTGCAAATTTCACAAAGTTTGGCCCTTTTGAAGTTTCTTAAAGATCAAGGCATGAAAATGAACAATTCTTTGGTGCATTCTGATTTTTAGGTCATGGTTTATGTTTGTGTAATGCATAGAAGTCCATTTGAAGTCACATTTTGCCTTGGCATGAAGTTTTGCAACTTTGCCTCTTTGGTGTAAAACATGAAATTTCATGATTTTATCCAACTTTGACAAGCCATAACTTTTGATCCATAATGAATTAGAAGAAGTTATTGTACTTTTTGAAAATGGGAGGATCCATTCTACAACTTTCATGACCAAAGTTCTTTCATTTGAAGCATTTTTGAATCAAAAAGAGGAGGTTGAAAAACTTTCCCAAAATGGCAAGTTTACATTACAATTCACTTTCCCAAAAAGGTAACTTTGCAAATGGCTTGAAATTATTCAATTTTGTGAACTTATAACACCTTCTATGATCAAATAAAGACCATACACATTCAAAATGATAGATAACAACCTTTGGTTGGGTCATTGGGGGCCTCAGATGCCCTGATCTTGCACTGACTTGCTCAAGAAGTCAACTCTTGATCAGATGCCTTCCCCATGGAATTTCTTCATGAAAATTGATATGCATGATCCTCATAACATATAGAGACCAATAGAAACAAGAATGAAAAAAAAATTTGGAGTTATGGCCTTTGAAACCAAAACCCTAATTCTAGGTCATATGTGCAGTTAAACCTGGCTCTGCTTCCATGCCTTTCTTAGTTCTGGTGATTCTTTGACTTCTTTGACCTTGTGAGGATACAATGTGATGCTTGAACATTCATGGACCCCCTTGAGATGATTGAAGACCTTTGGAGTGGCACAAATGGCTCAGGGATGGCTCAGATCACAAACCCTAGATGCATATGACTTTGAATCAATGCAGTGAATCCAAAATGTGGTATGAGATGCTATGATTGAATTTATGCACATGTAAAGATCACAAGCCATGGAGTGAATGGGTGAGGGCAAATTTGGGGTGTTTACAGTACTGAATGTCATATTCTGTGAGTGCTGGCTTCTCAAATATGTACTTGACTAGGTCCATCTTTGAGATCAATAAGGTAGTGTGGGTCAACATATACTGCCTTAGTCGGTGAGCAGCTCACGCTAAAGCACAACAAGTTTTCTCGAGCAGTGAATAACATTGTTCACAGTCGATAAACTTTTTGCTTAGGTAGTATATTGCATACTCGTTTCGACCAGACTCGTCATGTTGGCCCAGCACACACCCCATTGACTCTTATAATATTGTCAAGTACATTATTAGAGGTCTTCCTTCAACTGGAGTCATAAGGATTGAAGGCTCTTGTAAGTATTCCTTGATTTTGTCAAAAGCTTTCTGACAATCTTCGTTCCACCTGACCGTTTGTTCCTTTCTTAACAATTTGAACAGGGGCTCACAAGTTGTTGTAAGGTGAGACATGAACCGTGAAATGTAGTTCAATCTTCCTAGCAACCCCCGAACTTCTTTTTCAGTCTTAGGTGCAGGCATTTCTTGAATGGCTTTGACTTTATCAGGGTCAACTTCAATCCCTTTCTCACTTACAATAAACCCCAGCATCTTACCGGATCGCACCCTGAATGTGCATTTGTTGGGGTTCAGCTTTAATTGGTACTTCCTCAGACGTTTGAATAGCTTCAACAAATTCACCAGGTGGTCTTCTTCTGTGAGGGACTTGGCAATCATGTCATCCACATAACATTCAATTTCTTTGTGGATCATGTCATGGAATAATGTTACGATAGCCCGTTGATAAGTGGCACCATCATTCTTCAGTCCGAATGGCATTACCTTATAACAGAATGTGCCCCAGGAAGTGATGAAAGTTGTCTTCTCCATGTCTTCAGGTGACATCTTGATCTGATTATATCCTGAAAATCCATCCATGAAGGAGAACACCGAGAACTGAGCCGTATTGTCGACCAATACATCAATGTGAGGTAATGGGAAGTCATCTTTCGGGCTGGCTCTGTTCAGATCCCGGTAATCCACACACATCCTCACTTTTCCATCCTTCTTAGGAACAGGTACAATGTTAGAAACCCACGACGGGTAACTAGTCACAGCAAGGAAACCGGCATCCCACTGTTTTTGTACCTCTTCCTTTATCTTCATTGCCATATCTGGGCGAGTACGGCGCAACTTCTGTTTTACTGGAGGACAGTCTTCTTTCAAGGGCAGCTTGTGCATAACGATGTCGGTATCCAGACCCGGCATATCTTGATAAGACCAATCAAAAATATCCACATACTCCCGAAGTATGTCAATAAGTTGCTTTTTCACTGAATCTTGCAAACGGGCCCCGATTTTCACTTCTTTCAAGTCCTCCTCTGTACCAAGATTAACCGTCTCTAGTTCCTCCTGATGGGGAGTAATGACCTTCTCTTCTTGTCTTAACAACCTGGCTAGTTCCTCAGGTAGCTCATAATCTTCTTCAACCCCTTCATCGGCTTGATTAATCGGATTGTCAAAGTCATACAAAGTCATAGCGGTGTTGTTGTCGGTGCAGTCTGGAGGGCACTCTCTGCAAGGGTTTAGATTTGAAAAACATTGCCATTTTATTTTTGTACAAAAAAATGAAAAATGAAAAACAGTGAGCGGAAAAGAAAAGATTCATTTGCAAAAGATGTCCTGATATTCATTAATTGATCGTTTGCACAAAATACAAGATGGCCCGATTACAAAATGAGCCCTGACATCTTGGGCAAGATGTAGGACTTGATGCATGCTTAAAGACAGGAAATAATAATTACTCTACAGGAGTAACTCTTATAATTTCCTGGGAAGACCAGTTTGAGACTTGGTTCCCCGGGATCCTCGGACGTATCCAGTTTTCCAGGTTGCGCTCGTCTTCTGACTCATCTTCCAAACTATTCATAGCATCCGGGGTGAGCATTCCCCCGCTGACAAACTTGGGCACCATTGCAGCCTCTGGTTGATCTTGTCGAGTTGGTCTGTAACCTAACCCGAATCTATCTTCTTTCTTTTCAACTGGCAGCAGCTTTCCCCAGCCTTGAGTGGTACCCTCCTCAACAACCTTTCGGGCCTGTTGATATGATGTGATGGAAGTCCCAGATACAGCAGATGCTTCATTAATATTAAGGGCTTCAAACCCTTGACTCATGGTATCATGGATCTCCCCATCCATCTCTATGTACTTATACATAGCTAGCTGGCTAACAAAGATGTCCTCCTCCCCACAGATGGTGATGATTTGGCCTTCCCACTCGAATTTTAACTTCTGGTGAAGGGTAGACGTAACAGCGCCAGCGGCATGGATCCAGGGTCTACCCAACAGATAGCTGTAGGCCGGCTATTTGTCCATGACTGGTGTTGACATTTGCAACCACAGTTTCTAGCTGATTAACTGTAATCTCCTCCAGCATGTATGCTGCGTGCAGGACTTTCAACAATGCGTTCCTGTGAGCTTCAGAACACATCAACAGTGATAATATGGAAATTTTGGAGGGTGTTTGGTGAAGCTGGTCTACCACCTTCTAATCACTCCTTTTTATGATTCTCATGAACTCGTCTACATCTTGTTCAAAAGATGTCTTCTGAGTGTCTTTGGCAGTTGGTTCTTCAGATACCACATTCTTTCCTTTTGCCTTGGTAGCAGCTTCCGCTTCAGCATTAGGTCTTTGTGTTTGTGAGACAAAAAGGCGTCCGCTTCTGGTGAAGCCTCCGCCTCCCCCAACATTATCAATTTGTGGTGAAGAGCTTGATGAATCCAGAGTGATTCTTTCCCCATTGCTGTAGAGGAAGGTACTGTAATGGTGTGCGGATCATAATAAATCGTGACTGGTGATCTGGCAGGAGGTGCCACATTTTGTTGTTGGAAATTGCTGTTGGGAGGAACATTTGATGGGTCATAGTAGATTGTAACTGTTGAGGCATCTTCATTAATTTTTGCTGGCGTTGTAGAAGATTTTGTTAATAAAATGGATGTTGATGTTGTAGAAGAAACAATTATTGAATTTTGACTTGTTGAAGTGATGGATGGAGTAATTGTTGGTGATGTTGATGAATCGGTAGGAATGATTGTTGTTGCTGTTGTAGGAGAATCTGTTGCTGAAGGAATGATTGTTGATGTTGTAGGTGGATCCAGTGTTGCTGAAACAAAAGTTGCTGAAGGAGCTATTGAAGTAATTTGTAAAATCCCATCTTGGATAAGGCCATCTATGCCAATCCTTAGCTTCTCACAACCATTACTAGCTATATTGCACAACTCACAGCAGGCCCCACAGCCTGGGAACACTTGGCATCTTAAAAGTTGAACTTTGACTTCAGCCAGTGGTATTTGAATTTGTGCAACATTATCAATCAATGTAGATGGTTGGTCCTCTTCAATAACATTAATCCTAGGCCCACCATGATTAGGCATAGGATTTCTGTTGACGTTCGGAGGAGGTGCGAAGTTGAGAGCTTTAGAATCAACCAAATCCTGAACCTTCATCTGTAATGCTCTGCATTTCTCAGTATTGTGACCAGGTGCATTGGAGTGGAAGGCACACCAGGCGTTGGCATCATAATTCTTTGGGAGATTAAGAGGATCTGGTGGTGCCAACGTTCTTAACTCAACCAGGTTGAGCTTCAGGAGTTGTGGCAATAAGGCAGCATAAGGCATAGGGATAGGGTCAATCACCCTATTTACCTGAGATGGCCTCTGCTGGAAGGGACGCTGCTGTTGGTTGCTATTGTTGTTGTAGGTTCTCTGTTGCGGGAAATGAGATGGTTGCTGATAGTGATGTTGTTGTTGTTGTTGAGGATATAAAGGTTGTTGTGGAACTGAAGCTGGGATGGTAACAGATGCTACTGACTTGTGAGAATACTGGGGCCTGCCCCTGCCTGCATGGATGGCATTAGTTTCACCCGTTCTCCGAGGTCCTGCAAAGGGTTTTCTGGGGTTGCTGGAGGAACTTGCACCGTTGTCAGAGATTTTGCCCATCTTCAAGAGACTTTCAATTCTCTCACCGGCTATAACCACATCAGCAAAACTGGTAGAGGAGAAAGCAGCAAGCCTATCAATATAAGTCCCTTGCAATGTGTTCATGAACATGTCAGCCATTTCCCTTTCTGACATGGGTGGTTGGACAGCAGCAGCAAGCTGTCTCCATCTCTGAGCATAATCCCGGAAGCTCTCTCTAGAAGACTGAGACATGCCCATTAGAAGAGTTCTATTGGGAGCCATGTCCAGGTTGTACTGATATTGCCGGATGAAAGCCTTAGCCAGGTCCTTCCAACATCTTATGGTAGCCCTAGTCAAATACGAATACCACTCTCTTGAAGCTCCAGTCAGACTGTCCTCAAAGTAGAACATCCATAACTTCTCATCCTTGGTATAAGCTTTTAGTCTCCCCAAGAAAGATTGCAGATGAGTACGCGGACAGGAGGTACCATTATACTTCTCAAAGCATGGGGGTTTGAATTTGTGGGGAATTCTCACCCCATCTACTAGTCCCATATCCATCACGTCAAAACCCAAAGAATTCTGAGATTCCAAAGATCTTAACTTTTCAGCAATCTCATCCAATCTTCTATCATATACCTCATCTCCAACCCCTATAACAGTAAACTGTTCTTCCTGGGGATCCTCCTGCAGGATTCTTCCCCCAGCAGTATTACCTTGAACATTCCTTGGGATGTTAACTTCTGGATTCAGATGGGGTCCATATTCTGGTGGGTCAATATGAGGTTGCACCCGTTCATTGTTGCTGGTTCCCCCTGTTCCAAGATGAGGTTCCTCAGGAGTTTGTCTTTCCACCAGCTCTCTCAGTCTTTCTTGGCTCTTGGCTAAGCCAGTCATGACAGCCATGAATTGAGACATCTGATTTCTCATCTCTACCCTCTCATTTGCCATCTGATTTCTGACCTCATTTAGGTCCTGTTGTACTTGCTCAATTTGAATGTCGGGAAGGTTGTTACGAGTCGGGTACCGGTGCGTGCGGTTGACAGGGAACACTTGGCGACGAGCAATGTTTCCTGAGATCACAACAAAGTTAGAAACAATAATAAACAAAACCTACAAAACAAAGAAAAAGTTAGTATGCAATGCAGTATGCTTATTTTTTTTTCCAAGGTATCCGGTTTGGTTCTTGGTTTTGACCTTTCCAGACCTCGAGGAAGATGCTTGATGTTGTTGAGAAAAGAAGCCCACATGAAAACAAACTAAATATATTACAAATGATGAAACATACATAGTTTGTTTTACAATACATGCCCCTGGAGGGTCAAAAATACAACAAAAGGAAAAGTACATCAAAAGGAAAGAACAACAAGCAAAGAAGAATCAGACATCCAAACCATAATCATCTTCCCTGACCTCCTTCAGGAGTGCCTCAGTCACCGGACCAGCTGGGTGCTCTGTAATGGTCCTAATGAGGAGGTTCCTAGTAGCAATGGCAGTAGTCAGTTTCTTATGCCTATCTTGGTCTTTGGATCTCTTTAAACCTGCTCGAAACTTCAATTCTGAAATCTCTTTCTGAGCAGCCAACAAAGCCTCCTGCTGTTTCTTCTCATTGGCTTCCATCTGATCAATCTTGGCTTGAGTCTTCTAGTCTTCTTGTGTACGGGCTTCGGTAATCCTGACCCACCTAGCCTGGCTTTCTTGTAGATAGTGTTCATCCCTAGATTTCTGAATCTTGGCCTCCTTGCAGGCATTCTTCAATATCTGTTCCCCAACCCTTGCTTTCCTTATGTAGTCTTCTGTCTTTTCAATCTTGGCCATATGCTCAATTCTAAGCTTCTCCAATCTCTCAATGTCCAGGAGACCATCACTTCTTTCCCAAAGAGTCTTTTTCAAGGCCTGAGATAGCTGCTCATTCCTTTCCTTCAGCTTTTCAAATTCCTCCAGGCTAACTGTTGCTGCAGGATGTACTGTAGATGGTCCAGGTATGTCTTCCAAGGTGAAAGGAATTCTGGTAATCTGAGCTCTAGTACGGGACCAGTCATAGTACTGAGCTGAAGCAACATTGTTACATTTTCCAAGAATAGCTACCCCTTTTGTCTGGATGTTGTCCCAAGCCCAGGATGCTTGTCTGACAACAGCTGAATTAGGTTGTACTTCACAATATAGGGTCTCAATTAAATCCTGTCCTCTGGGAGGGTGAACTAAGGCATATCCCAATTGTCTCTTAAACAGTAAGGGGTTGTAGTTGATGCAACCCTTCACTCCCATCAGAGGCACATTTGGGTATTGTCCACATTTGGTGATAATGTCCTTGCCTTTGGTGCTCTGGGTGCACCATCTGATATCATCTGAAGTCAGGGCAATGAACCTCTTGGCCTAATTCTTCTGCTGATGTGGGTTCAAGAAAGCATCTGATTTAGGCAGGTGTCTAAGCAGCCAAGAATAAAACAAAGGAGCACAACATCTTACCAACATCCCCCTTTGTTTTTCATTCCTCTGATGAATGGAATAGTAAAAATCCCCTAATAATGTAGGCACTGGGTTCTTCAGAAGAAACAAATGGATGGCATTTCTACTGACAAATTTGGGCTCATCTGCAAACAGTATAGCCCCATATATGCTGAGGGCTAAGAGTGCACAGACTGCCCTCCACTCTCCCAATGAAGCCTTCAGGATGGCCTGAGAAATCAAGAAGTCTAAATGTAAACCAGGGATCCCAGCTTTTGTTGTCATACTTTGCTCAATAAGGGCAGGCTCCAAGTACAATGCCCTTGCTATCTCTTCACTTCTAGGAGCAGTCATCTCTGGGTTGAAGGGGATTCCCCCTCTGATAGGTACTCCAATCAACAAAGAAAACTCCTCCAACAGAGGCCCTATCCGAAAGTCAAGAAAAGTGAAACATCTCAATGGAGGATCATAGATCTGCAAACATGTGTGGATCATGCTCCTCTAAGAAGGATCAAGGTCCATAACCATATCCAAGATACCCCCATAGTGCTCTTTAAATAGTGGGATATGGTCAGGTGTGATAAGTGATTGGACCTGCCTGATACCAGTCAACACAGGCTCAAAAAGTGGTATGATATGTTGATCTTCCTGGGAGTATCCATGAGTGTTGTTGATAAGTGCTGATGAAAATCACTGACTAAAACTGGAAATAAACCACTGACAGACTAATGCTGATGAGGATGGAGATGACTGAAGCAGATAACTGATGAAGACAGCTGAAGCAGAGGTCTATGCAGAAGAAGAGGTCAAAACCAAAACCAAGATACAATGAAGTGGATACCCTGAAAAGAAAATAAACAAATGTCAAATGATGCAATGATGATATATGCAAATGATATGCAAGGGTTTGTGATCAAGCTGGATCTGATTATCTGTCTTGACATAAGGCCCATGTATGTTCAAAAGTCCAGATGGAGGCTTAGAAATCCAGTAACCAGGGTGGGGGACTCAAATAAAGAGTCACATGTCCAGGGTTAATCACAAGAACTGTCCAAAGTGGAGTACTCTTAAACAAAACAGTAACAGTGTATGATGTGGCCAAGGGTTCTTGCAAACTTGTAAATAACCCGACCCCCTCACAGGTAATGTTCTAGAACAAGGATCCTCAGACTTGGATTAGTTATGAGAAGTGTAAACATTTCTAACCCGGAGGTACAGTGTTTACAATAACCATAAAAGATCCTCCTCTAATTCACCTCAGCTTCTGAAGGTCATAATAAAGGTCATCCAGACTTAGCAGGCTTCCCAGATAGCCCTAGCACTACAGGAAATCTGTAGCACATAGTTCTCAAGAAGAAACCCACATCTGAACCGTGTTTCATATTCCCGCACCAGACCGAAATGGAATGGGAAAGAACATGAACCACTTTAGCCTAGGTGTCACTTAGGTCCCAGGTATAGGACCATAAACTCTCAATGGAACCCCACCCACCAAAACAGAAAACCAGATCCAGCAATGGCAGTATGAAATATGCATAAGACTGTAAAGAAAGAAAATAAATAAAGTTGTACATAAAGCGATAAATAAAGCAAATAAATACACACAATTAGCACATAACACCGCAGTAAACACAAATCAAACAAGCGCTAGGAGGAACCCACAAAAAGAACCAGAAGCCCTGGTTGCAGTATAAGGTTCCCCAGCAGAGTCGCCAAGCTGTCGCTTCCAAAGATTTGCATCCCGGTACAAGCGCGAACGGTCGGCGAAAGAGGACATGAAGTTGAACTGAAAAGAGTCGCCAGCTAGGCATTTTTATCCCGATGGATAGGTAATGTTGCATAAACCTAAGAAAAGATGGATAAGACGGTTGCGAACCAGAGATACTGCAAAAGGGGGTTGGTTACAACCTTGGAAGGTGTTAGCACCTAGATTGTCCGCCGTACTCGACGAGATCCACGCTTAAAAGATTTATGTTTAAAGGGGTAGTGTCAGTGCTATTTTGTGTGCAAAAGCTGGAAAAGAATGCAAGTGTCAGTGCATAAGAAATGTGAGGTGAGATGAAAAAAAAATGTCAGTGCAGAGAAAGAATATGAAGCTCAAGACTATGAGGCTTAATGAATAATGCTGGAAGAGGGGGGGATGTACAGAGACTTTTGTTTGATAACTGTTAAGTTATGCCTACGTATCTGTCGCTCCCACCAAATGACACCTCGTCAGATAGGGTACAGACGCGAACGGTCGGCGAAAGGAGAAGGAATGAATAGAGTCGCCAGCTAGGCATTTTTATCCCGAAGGAAAGGTAATGCTGCATAAACCTAAGAAAAGATGGATAAGACGGTTGCGAACCAGAGAAACTGAGAAAGGGGGTTGGTTACAACCTGGGAAGGTATTAGCACCCAGATTGTCCGCCGTACTCGACGGGATCCACGCTTGAAAGTTTGTGTTTAAAGGGGCAGTGTCAGTGCTATTTTGCGTGCAAAAGCTGGAAAAGAATGCAAGTGTCAGTGCTGGAAAGAAGTGTGAAGTGAATAAAAGAAGTGTCAGTGCAATGAAAGAGTGTAAAGCTCAAGACCAAGAGGCTAAGAGAATAATGCTGGAGGTGGGGGAATATACAGAGACTTTTGTTCGATAACCGTTAAGTTATGCCTACGTATCCTCTCGTGCAATGAGGAAGTCAGAACACCGTAGTTCGACCCAAAGAGACTGAAAGATAAATTGACTTGTGAACTGCTTGCTTGCCTATGCTCAAGTGTATGACCTGTCTGGCTCAGGTGCTAACTGTCTTGCGTTAGACGGAAGAAGCGAGTTCTCGTTTGTGAGTGAATGAGATGAGAAAAGAATCCCGGAGGAGAAGATTATTGTTTGTTTTTGGTACTTTCAATCTTTTGTTGCTGCTTTTTTTTTGTCATAAGTTAATGAGCTTAAGCCTAAACCAGGGGTTAGTAAACTCATCACATCCTCCCTCTGATTAGGGCTAATGAGAATACCTTAAGCATGAGGTAAACACCTCACCCTTAATAACCATGATGTAGGATTAAGATCATTAACCTACTTGTAATTATTTAGTTGTTTTTTGGAGTTTTTTCTTTGGTGTTAAGTAATGAGTTTAAGCCATAATCAAAGATTTAATGGGCCCATTACACTATCCTAATAAAAGGATAATATATGAGAACATTTAAGCTGAGGAAAGCTCCTCAACTTAATCCATGATTAGGGATTAACCTCATGACTAAACAAAGTCTTTATTAAAGTGGATTTTAGTTAATGACAAGATTAAGAAGTGGATTTTATGGTTTGTAAGACAACTTGAGGGGGACTTGTCCATTAACTCTAGGGTTAGTCCTTCTTAACCAGTTAAGGTAGAATTAGAACCCTAATGCAAGGCCCAAGTTACAAGCTTGATGTCTTAGTGATTATTAAGTGGATTGATTAAAGGATTTAAACACATTAAGGGTTCAACACTTAGGATTAAAGGTATACACTCCACCCTAATAGAAGGATACATGCATAACCTTAACCACAAAGCCTTAAAACCTTTAAGGTTTAGTCCTTGATTATGAGGTTAGAAGAGAAGACTCAAGGATGACACAAAGGTAAAACTAATGGGGGATTAATCAAACCCTAATTGTGATCATGCTTGGGTGTTCCTAGGGTTTATGAGGCTTGCAAGAAGATCTTCAAGAGGAGCCACCAAGGAAGAAGAACGATGGAAAGAAAAGAAGCAGGAAGGAAGCAAGACAACTTACTTCACTTAAGAAGATAAGTTGCTTGAAGAAAGAAAGTGAGGAAGGAGCATGAATGAGCAAGCTCACTCAAATACAAAATTAAAATACAGCAATGAATGCATAAGAGAGGTGAGAAGAGATTGTGAGAAGTGAAGGCAAATTCACTTTTCAAACACTTACCACCTGAAAAGTTAGCAACAAGAAATGAAATGAAATGAAAATGAGATGAAATGCAAAGATGAAAACCAAAGTCAGAAGCATAATCATGATGCTACTGATGCAAAGAGATGATATGAAAGCATGTCATATGATGTGGATGATTATACAAACAAGGAGGATGTAAATGAAACATGTAAGAACCATGAAAGTTCATGAAAACTTATAACATGAAATGAAAGCAAAAGCATGGCCAATGGATAATGCAATGATAAAACATGATTCTAATATGTCCTAAGATGTCTTACATGTCATGTGGATGCACAAAATGTTATGGCAAGTTCATGTATGCAAGCATATGAAGGATGAATGCAAATGAAGGCAAAAATTAGGGTTTACATACAATATGTAATGCAAAATTCAAAATCAGAAGCAAATGACCAGATAAAAAATTGAAAATAGGATCAAAGGAACCCTAACCCTACATAAGTTCACTGCCCAAAGGGGAAGACCTAACTCTTAACCTAATGAAAGTTATGATTTTCTCAAGTTTGCTAGGGTTTTAAGGCACCTCTCAATGATAAATTCAAAACAAATTAAAAAGGAAGAATAAATACAAACCAATTTTATCCTAGAAATTACATGACATGAGGAATGCAATGCAAAAAGAACCAACATCAAACTCTTCATGGTTAGGCAGGAAGGATTTTCCTAAGTTAGGGCAAAAATATTGACTTTTAAAGACCATAAATCCAAAGAAAAATGTCAAAATAGGTCAAGAACCAAAAAGAAATTTGTGTGAAAGGTTTGATAATGTCTCTAAATGTATCAAGATGCAATATGATTTTTTGGTGATTTTTAGAAACTTAAATTGTATTTTAATTAATTAATTCTCATTAATTAATTAAAATAAACACTTAAATATTTTAAAAATACGAAATTAATGCAAAAAAATAAAATAAAAAATATTTTCAGAATGAGAAAAATATTTGAAAGGGAAATGCAAAAGATAAAAAAAAATTTAAGTGTTTTGCAATTTTTAATAAAATGTACAAAGAAATGCAATTAAAATGAAATTAAAAGGAGAATTAATGAAAGTATGCTGATCCAGTGGCCCAGATTCAAATGGAAAGGGAGGGAATTGACTTCGCGCGCTATCCAAGGGCCAGAATTCAAACTACGCTAATTACACAATGAATCCCTAATCTGAACCCTAATCACTTTCAGGTGACCGGAACAGTGTTCCGGTCATCTTCTCCGGCTATCCCCTCATGTTATCTCTCTCAATATGCAACCCTAAGCCCTTAAACTCTCCAAAAATGATCCTCACACCAACCCCAACAAGAATCACTCAACAAAATTCATTTATTCATCACCAAGAACATGAATCGAAGCAAAACAGAAAACATATCAGAAATTTCAGAAGCTTATATATGCTTATTTCTCAATCATTTTCAAAAGCAAAGACATCATGATCATCAGGAGAGCACATAGAATCAATTGAGAACTTAAAATGAAGGTTCTGGAAAAAAAGTTCTTGAGCTCACCTGAACTGAAGCTTTCGAAAATGGCACTGGTTGGCTGCTTCTTTGCCTCAAATCAGCTCCAATGATCCTCCTGAAGAGTTTGTGATGCTTGGTTGGAGTTTATATGGACTCTAAATGAAGTTGGCAGAAGTTCAGTTCAAGCAATGTGAAAATCGTGTTTTTGATTCAGGGTGTTTTAGGGGAAAATGAAGGGTGGGAAATGATCAGTGATGATTATGGGGTTGAATGGTGGAATTTGTTTTGAGGTTTGATGGATGAGCTATGAGTTTCGAAGACTTGTGCTATGTTATGGAATGGCTTGCTTTTGGTACACATATCATGCTGGGATAGGTCAGAGGGTGGGTGGTGGCCTATGTTGATTGGTATGGGTAAGTTGCAAAAATGTCAACATAACTTGTACTTGAGGTATGAGCAAGAACACAACTGGCCCTTGGGCATGTCCATGCGTAGCTGACTTCATGGAGGTCCACAAATCCATTATTGAGGCAATTCAGCAAGAGAGAAGAAAGTTATGGGGTGTTTTGCAATTATGTGATGTTTTGGCCCCTTTAGGAAATCTTGATGTTCAAGGCATGAAACTTGGGATTTCTTTGTGCAATTCTAAATTATAGGTCATGTGTGATGTTTGTGCAATGCTTAGAAGTCAAATTGAGGTCACAAAATGCTTTGGCAAGTGTTTTTGCAAACTTCCCTCTTTGGTGCATAAGTGAAATTTTGTGATTTTTCCCAACTTTGCAAGGCCATAACTTGAGTTCTAAGATGAATGGGATCAAGTTCTTGTACTTTTTGAAAAGGGAATGATCCAATATATAACCTTCATGACCAAGAATTTTTCATTTGAAGCATTTTTTAATCAAAAAGAGGAGGTTGAAAAACTTTCCCAAAATGGCAAGTTTGCATTACAAGTCACTTTCCCAAAATGGCAACTTTGCAAATGGCTTGAAATTCTTCAATTTTGTGAACTTCTAACTTCTTCTAAGATCAAATAAAGATCATATACCTTCCTAAGTTTGGCTCTGCTTCCATACCTTCCTAAGTTCTTGTGATTTTCTGACTTTATTGATCTTGGGAGGATATAATATGATGATGGAACATATGTGGACCCTCTTGAGATGATTGATGACCTTTGGAGTCGCTCAGATAGCTCAGGGATTGCTCAGATCACAAACCCTAGATACAGATGACTTTGAAACCATGCAGTGAAGCAAAAATGTAATGTGAGATGCTATGATTGAACTTATGCAAATGAAAAGATCACAAGCCATGAGTGAGGGAAAATTTGGGGTGTTTACAGCTGCCCCTATTCAAACATGAGTTAGCTGTGCAGGATGTAAGCGACGGCTTAACAGGCAAACAAGATAACTTGTGGTTGAATACCAAAGACAGTCCAAAATTTGCACTCACTGAATGAAGAAGAAAAGGGATATAGATTGTAAAAGGAAGTAAAGTATGATTATAAATTGCGGGCGACGGAGGATGACCGTCGAGCAGAGGGCGATTGCTGGGGATAAAGCAATGACGGGGACAGCCAACATGCTGGGCAAATGGAGGTATCATGATGGGGACGACCATCAAGTAAAGGAACAAAACTCTCTGGGGATTAAAGGTAAAGCAAGTGATGGGGACGACCATCAAGTTCGAAGCATAAATGAAATAACTGATAAGGGACGGTCATCAAAGGTGAAGGACGATCGCCTAGCAGGGGACGGCTGCTCCGTTGGGGATAAGATGAGGGACGATCATCTAAATTGAAGAACGATCACCTGGCAAGGTGCGGTTGCCGAAAATATCATGACATAGGATGAATGTCGGATAAAAAAGGTCGACGATGGGGACGGCCATCGGGTAAGCATGATGAAGGACGATCATCAGGAGGTGAAGGACGATCACCTAACAGGGTACGACTGCTCTCGGGGTTTATCATGAAATAGGACGAATGTCAGATAACAAGATCAACGATGGGGACGGCCATCGGATAAAATGATGAAGGACGATCATCAAGAGGTGAAGGACGATCACCTAGCAGGGGACGGCTGCTAAAATATCACCACATAGGACGAATGCCGGATAGGAAAGGGTTCCAATAATGGAGACTCCGCTGGGGGAATGATGAAGGAAGATCATCAGAAGGTGAAGGACGATCACCATGCAGGGTACGGCTGCCGGAAGTATCATGACATAGGACGAATGTCAGACAGAAAGGAAATTTTGCCAAGAATTTGCTGGGAACTCTCCTGGGGAATAGTAGATATAGACGAATGTATAAATTTAAGAAGATATAAGTGTTTGACATGGTGTATAGATTAAAGATGCGGACGTGCATCCTTAAGACTACGATACAGACGAGTATCGGTAGAAACAAACGCTGACGCATGTTCAGAGATGACGATACGGACGAGTACCAACCGGTTAACAAAGAACACGGACGAGTGTCGACTCTGAGGGGAATTAAGTGTGTATACAAGATATGGAAGAGTATCTGTATGAGTGAAAATAAGCGTTGTGAGGCACAAACGACTGTTCAACTTGCTGGGGAGAGTATGATACTGACGAGTATCATAAAGGGAAGTGTATAAGTTATAAGAGATAATTTTGAAAACCTGTGGGGATAAGATGACACGGACGGGTGTCGGAAGAAGTGTATTATCAACAAGTGTTTAGGCAACTGTGCTGGGGATAGGTGACACGGACGGGTGTCAGGAGAGTGTGTACGTTTCTATATTCAAAGAAGTATACTTGTGGTTTACATTTGCAGGGGGTATGTATTTGTGAGTGTAAGGGTGACGCTTTGGCTTTCTGCTGGGGATACGACACAGACGAGTGTCGAAGATTATTTGTAATGTATAAGTATCTGTTGTGGAAAGTGTTCCGGTGACTTTCTGGGGAAAGATGACATGGACGAGTGCCAAAGGGGGCATGTATCTGCATCTGGGAAATGCAAAGAAAATGCTTTGGCATTCTGCCGGGAATTTTTGAGAGGTGTCTTGTATATGGTTGGTGGGATGTCAACATTCACAAGTGACTGTTTCAAAACATGGCTTGTGATTATGCCATATGTTTGATTTTTTCCGTAATGCTCCGTATTAAACGGAATGCTACACTTTGGGTGAAAATATGATGCGAATGCTATGATTATGCAAAAGATACCGATCCGGGATTCGGATCCCGTTGCTGCGAAGATCTCTGGCTAACTTGCTTGCAACGATATCCTAGCTGGGGGATAGGATCATTGGAAGATCTGCTAAGATGTATGACTGCTTGGGGATATAGGTCGCTGACAGACCTATCTTGGTAATGAGAAGCCCAGCTGGGGTCTTGTGGAAGTTTCTGTCACTTTGTTGTGAGATCTTCAGACACTGTTCTTCTGGATAGAGGCTGGAGCTCTGCGGGGAGATGGTTCCCTGTCTAACACTTGGATAAGGAGGAATGATCATCGAATGACCTTCCTAGAGATTTTTGTGATACTGCTGAAGATGACTGAAGCCTGGTAACTCAGCTGGGGAGAAGGCATTCCAGATGCTGCTTGGAGGAGGTGCCGGGAAGAATGGTTTGGCAGCTTTGCTGGGGAGAACAATCCAGCTATTTGCCTGGAAGAAGTGCTGAGGACATAATGATCTGGCAATGTTGCTGGGGAGAATCTTTCATGCCCCATGTTGCACTTTGAGCACCTACAGTCCTGTTATGACAAAGAAACGTACAAGTATCCTGAGGTATTCCTCACTGGATTCCATCATATGAGTTTAGACAACCCTAGGAGTAAGAAATATTTCCTGCAAGCATGTAATTTAGAAAAGACGCATCTGTATTTATGCAACCATTATATTAAGGACATCAGACATTTTTGCAAATAAAGATAAAAATGTACGAGGCAAAATGTGACTGAAGATCTGATTTTATTAATTTGGGGTGCCCTTAATTGACAGGTACAGTAAAAGAAACAAATCCCCTGAAATGAGGAGATTATTACAAATTGAGAAAAGTAAAGTGTTGGCAATGTTGATGACGCTTCAGTGCGCCTCCCCTTTTGCTATGTCTTGTATGACATTGACGTTCTTCTCATCTTGCTTCCGAAGAAAGTTGAGTCTGACCGATGCTTTTAACCTTTCGAGCTTGTCGTGCTGTAAGTGATACAGACGAATTCAGAATGCAGTTGTTCGCTTATTCCCTTATTTTGCGTGGATCGCCCTTTCAGGTTTTCAATCCATCGGGATACCCATTTTTTCCTGAGCTGTCCAATGCGGCTTTTCAACTCAGCGGGTGTACATTTTTTTATTTATTTTCCCTTATTTTTGCCCGAGTCTTTTATTCTGTTTTTGACTCGCCGGGATGCCCTATTTTTGCCTGGACTTACATTCTGTTTTTATGTCCAGCGGGTCATTTTATGCGAAGAATTTTTTAACTGCATCTGAATTCACAGGGGACGGGAAATCCTCGCCATCCATAGTACTGAGCATCAGTGTTCCACCCGAGAAAACTTTCTTCACTATGAATTGGCCATCGTAATTTGGAGTCCACTTGCCCCTGTGGTCTGTATGAGGAGGAAGGAGTCTTTTCAGCACAAGATCTCCTACTTGGTATTCTCGAAGCCTGACTTTCTGATCGAAGGCTTTCTTCATTCTTTTTTGATACAACTGCCCATGACAAATTGCAGCCAATCTCTTTTCTTCAATCAGACTCAGTTGTTCGTATCGGGATCGGACCCATTCTGCTTCATTCAGTTTGACATCCATTAGTACCCGCAGGGAGGGTAATTCAACTTCAACAGGTAGGACTGCCTCCATACCATACACGAGTTGATACGGTGTTGCCCCAGTGGACGTTTTGATTGATGTATGGTACCCATGCAAGGAAAATGGTAGTATTTCATGCCAGTATTTGTATGTGACCACCATCTTTTGCACAATCTTCTTGATATTCTTGTTAGCCGCCTCAACAGCACCATTCATCTTTGGCCTGTAAGGAGAAGAATTGTGGTGTTGGATCTTGAAGTCCCGACACAGTTCTGCCATCATTTTATTGTTTAAATTAGAACCATTATCAGTAATGATTCGCTCGGGCACTCCATACCGACAGATGATATCTCTCTTCATGAATCGGGCTACCACTTGCCTGGTGACATTCACATATGAAGCTGCTTCGACCCACTTGGTAAAATAGTCAATAGCTACCAGGATGAATCTGTGGCCGTTTGAAGCAGTCGGTTCAATCTTGCTAATCACATCTATGCCCCACATGGCAAAGGGCCAAGGTGAAGACATCACGTTTAGAAGATTCGGAGGCACATGTGTAATACCTCAAAATTTGCCCTCTCATTCCCCAACGTTTTTCATAGCATGTAGCATACATAAATTCATAAAATAACCAAAAAAAAACATTGCATCATAACCATCACAACAGGGGCATAGGTTTGTGATCAGTGAACAAAGCAACTGAAGGCTATACAAAGGCAATCAAAGGACCACAAAGCTTCTCAACCTTGTGCAAATGGTCCACAATATCCCACAAGTATTCACTTGAAGCCACAAGTCCTATACAGAGGTGTTTTGATCAAGGGAGGCAAGCAATGCAACATTTCCCAGCAAAAAGGAGTCAGATGAGGGTTTCTAATGAACTAGGCTTATCAATGAGACTTTGGTCCAAGCATGGTTTCATGGTTCTCTACATGATGTCAAGTACCTATGGTTCAAATTTCACCATTGGACTCATTTTGGAAGGCCCTCAATTGTTCAGTTGATTGAAAATCAGAAAATTGGAGAAAAGTCAACCAGGATGAGTAAAAGGTCAACTTTGAATTTTTGGGATCAAAATTATGAAATTATGATCACAAGGCTCTTAGGGACCAATTTGAATCAAGAGAGAATGGAAAAAATCAAGAAAACTAAAACTTACCATTTTTGGAAAGTTTGGGTTTCCAAAAATGGCAAGTTTTGGTCACTTTTGTAGCCACTTCAAGAGAGGTTTTTTTCCCAAAAAAAAGAGTCCTATGAAAAGTATACCTTGAGAAAATGAAAGAGGACATCCTAAGCTTCAAAACCATATGTGGAACTCCTCCATAGGATCAAAATTGAGAAAGATATGGTCGTTCAAAGTTTGAAAAAAAAACAAGGCAATACAGCAGGATGAATCGATTCATCCGTGTTATGAATCGATTCATAACAGTTAAAAAACTAATATGAATCGATACATCCATGTATGAATCGATTCATAATGCGTTTTTTTGCTAAAATTAGCTTTCTCTTCAGTATGTATCGATGCATAACCTTATGAATCGATTCATGATGCTGTTTTTTGCCATTTTGCTGCTGTTTTTGATGCAAAACAAGGGGGAATGCTATGCTATCTTTGGGGTTGAACGTGGAAATGATTGGTACACATTCTATAGCTCATTTAGCTTCACTTTGGTCTCAATTCAAGCTTCACCATTGCTGCTACATCAAAGTGGTCTTCACCACAAGTGTTCATGAGCTAGTATACTAAAGAAAGTTCTAGAAGAGCCAGCTCACCCTCTTCTACCACATTCTAGAGTTTTCTACAACCTTCCAAGGAGTTCTAGAATTCTCTAGAATCCCAACTAACTCCTAACCTAAGCCAACTCCTAATCTACCTCCAAGCCCAAACCTCATGCCAAACCAATGCATTATATAAATCCATCTCCTCCCAAAGCTAAGGGTAATCAACAATAATCACCACAAATCACTCTCTCCCTCATTCTTCACTCAATCACCATTTTCACAATCCCAAATTCATCACTTTCTCTCCCACTTTTCCACCATTTTCACTATAGCTTTTCAACAAAAGTTCTTCAAGTTTCACATTGAAACTTGAAGGTCTTAAAGCTTAGCCTCCATCCTCCATTGAATTGAGCATTGTGGAAGAAGAAACTACTGGTTTTTGGTGAAGATTGCGACTTAACGGAAGTGATTAATCGAGAAGCGACAAGACCGAATCGCATTTATTTTGCATTCGCGGGTTCTCCGGTTTTCTTCTCCATTTGCACTCTGATTCATTGCAACAATTACCGAAACACTCCTCCGTTTCGTAGGTTGGTGATTTAACCATTATGCCTTAATTTATCCTCTTCATCTCGCCTTAACGGCATTCTTCGCATGATTTTCGATTATGTTTGCGTTGTACCGTTCATTTTCGTTTCCGTTGCTTTCTTGCTTGCAATTTGCATTTGGATTATTAGGAATTAGATTTATAATCTAATATAGGCCCTAGTAGGTGTAAAGAATCCCTTGTAAATAGGAAAAGCGGTTCTCGTCGTAGGAATTTAGATTTTAGCTTATTTGATAGCTTAGTCTTAATTCTTCATGCCTATCACCCCCATACATGTTTAGGTACTGATTTTAGGGAATTTTTAGGTCCATTTCCAGTAGCTAATTCCCCCATTTCGAGTCGTTTCGACACGATTTCGTTCATGTTACATGTTATGCATTTGTGTGCTTCTTTGTGCATAGTTTAAGTTCTTGCATTTTGTCACCATGTTCATGCACCATTAGGCATATAATAATCATGTTGCATTCTGTTTTTACATATTTGTAATGCCTCAAATCATTTTTTTTGCATTCCATTATGTTGAGGTATGTTGCATTTTGCATAATCATATGTATGTGCATTTGGTTGCATTTTGTTGCATGTTTTCCATATCAATTCAATTCTGAATTTTGCATTAAGTTTAGCATGTTTGTTGAGCTATCATGTTGCATGTTCATAATCAATGATCCTCATGTGCATATACCATGTTCATGTACCATTCTTTTGCATTACTTGTTGCATAATCAACCATGTGATGCATTCTTGCATAATCTTCAAAATATTCATGTTCTTGCATTTTTATATGATGATCCATGTTCAAATGTATGTTCATGATGGATTTAGTGCATTATTCATTGAGTTTGTGCATTAAAATATGAAAATAATCAATTCTGGATTTTGCATTACATAGTTGTTTTTTTTGCATAAGTACTATAAAATACATGCTGTTTGTTATAAATTCATGCTGTTTGGGACTTTTAACACCTATTTTTGCATGCATATAGGTGCTGTAAAATGTGTGATGTTTGTTTGTAGTGCATGCTGTATTTTACCTTTTACACCTACTTTTTTCATGTTGCATGATAGCTGTAGTATGCTGTTTGTGTTATGCTTTATTTTCATAGCTGTTTGTGTGTTTGAGTGCTGTAAATAGTTGCTGAATTTTGGTTTAGCATAGTGTAGGCACCCTTAAACTATAGAGTGAGTTTAGTTTAGGTCCAAGAGCCTTAGGATTTAATTGTTGTGTGTTTGCTTTATTATTTTTGTAATAAAATGCACACTAATCATTTGTTTTGTAGTGGGGAAGATTGAGGTAAGTTTCCTTCACCCAATCCTTTATTTTTATGCATTTCTTTTATGCATTTTAAATTCATTTTTCCTTCCACATTTGTCTTTGGTAGGATCCCCCTTTGTTAGGACCAACTTACCTTCCTTAGGAAGTAAGTTGAATTCTAGTAGTTTCTAGTTTTTCCTTAGGATTAGAATACCTCATTAACCATAGGGCCTCTCTTGTAAATAAATAAAAAAATTACGATTGAGTCTTAGCCCATTAGATTTTTCCTTTTCCAACTTGAGTCATTCTTTCTCATCTCATAAAGAAAAGCAATAAAACACTTAATAAAAACCGAACAATCTTGTAGGACACGAGACTTTGTTGCGGAGTGTTTATACGCGTCCTGTTTCGGGGCGAGGTGTAAATACTCACCGCGATGGATAGGTCTTAGTACAAGAAAGTTCACAAACAAATTCAAAAAAAACACTTCTTTTAAAAGACAAAAACAAATAATAAGCGACTATCCTGCGGGAACTTCTCTTCTCATCTCATTCACTCACAACGCGAACTCGCGACGACTTGTCTCGCATGCAAGACGGTAAACGCACTTGTATCAGACGAGCCTGCAACACCTGAGCATAGACATACGCAGTTCCAGCATAAAAAACATAAACAAATAGTTCCCGCCTTAGTTAGGCGAACTACGTCGACTCTGATCCTCATTATCCCGATGAAGTACGTAGGCAGCGGGGTAGGGCCCGTTCGAGCACATTCTTTATTTTCCCTACATTTCCCCATCATTTCTTTTTATTCTCTTCTCTTATTCCTTTCTCATTCCCAATCCAGTTAGCAGTTCTTATTCAGCAGCATCCTATTTTCTCACCCTTTGAAACAAAGCAAGCGTGGATCCCGTCGGGTACGACGGACGATCTGGGGTGCTAATACCTTCCCAGGTCGTAACCGACTCCCGAACTCAGATCTTTGGTTCGCAAGGCCTTGTCCTTTCCTTCTTCCTTAGGTTTGTGCAACATTACCTTTCCCATTCATTCGGGATAAAAATGTCTGGCTGGCGACTCTAACCTTTCCGCGCCACTTTCGCGTTTGTACTAGGATGAAAATCCCGGGAGCGACAATATGCACCTTATCTGCATAAATCTGGCATTTATAACATTTTCTGGCATAAGCACAACAGTCTCTATCCATAGTAACCTAGTAATAGCCTAATCTTAACAACTTTTTAGCCATAGCATGTCCTCTAGCATGGGTACCAAAAGATCCCTCGTGCACCTCGTGCATCAACAAGTCTGCCTTTGTCTTATCAACACATCTGAGAAGTACCATGTCAAAGTTGCGCTTGTACAAGGAACCATCAGCATTCAGGAAGAAGCTACCAGCTAGCTTTCTTAATGTCTTCTTGTCATTGGATGATGCCCCAGGTGGGTATGTTTGATCCTCCAAGAAGCATTTGCTGTCATAGAACCAAGGCTTATAATCTTTAGCAAGGTCTGCAGAGAATACATATGTTGGTCTGTCAAGCCTGGACACTGAAATCCGAGGCACAAAGTTGGCAGCTTGAACCTTGATCATGGATGAAATGGTGGCCAGAGCATCTGCAAACTGATTTTCATCTCGAGGGATATACTCAAGTTTGACTGTTGTGAAGAATGTAAGTAACCTCCTCGTATAGTCCTGGTAAGGTATCAGATGCTCCTGGTGAGTATACCATTTTCCATTGGTTTGATTGATTACCAGAGCTGAATCTCCGAATACAGTTAAAGTCTTGATCATGAGGTCAATGGCTTCCTTAAGACCCATGATGCAAGCTTCGTATTAGCTTCGTTGTTAGTGCAGTTAAAGGTGACTTTTGACGAGAAAGGCATGTGAACTCCCTTAGGTGTAATGAGTACTGCACCAACACCACGACCATTCATCTTAACGGCCCCATCGAACATCATTGTCCATTCTTCTTTTGGGTCAGGCCCTTCAGTGTGAATAGGCTCTTCATGATCTTTTGCTTTTATGAACATGATGTTTTCATCAGGGAAGTCAAATCTCATAGGCTGGTAATCATCAATGGGTTGCTCGGCAAGGTAATCAGACAATAAACTGCCTTTGATGGATTTTTGAGATGTGTATTGGATGTCATATTCTGTGAGAATCATTTGCCATCTTGCAACCCGTCTGGTAAGTGCTGGCTTCTCAAATATGTACTTGACTGGGTCCATCTTTGAGATCAACAAGGTAGTGTGGGTCAACATATACTGCCTTAGTCGGCGAGCAGCCCACGCTAAAGCACAACAAGTTTTCTCGAGCAGTGAATAAAGTTGTTCACAGTCGGTAAACTTTTTGCTTATGTAGTATATTGCATACTCTTTTCGACCAGACTCGTCATGCTGGCCCAGCACACACCCCATTGACTCTTCTAATACTGTCAAGTACATGATTAGAGGTCTTCCTTCAACTGGAGGCATAAGGATCGGAGGCTCTTGTTAGTATTCTTTGATTTTGTCAAAAGCCCTTTGGCAATCTTCATTCCACCTAACCGTTTGTTCCTTTCTTAACAGCTTGAACAAGGGCTCACAAGTTGCTGTAAGGTGAGATATGAACCTTGAAATGTAGTTCAATCTACCTAGGAACCCTCGAACTTCTTTTTCAGTCTTTGGTGCAGGCATTTCTTGAATGGCTTTGACTTTATCAGGGTCAACTTCAATTCCCTTCTCACTTACAATAAAACCCAGTAGCTTACCGGACCGTACCCAGAATGTGCATTTGTTGGGGTTCAACTTCAATTGGTACTTCCTCAGACGTTTGAACAGCTTCAACAGATTCACCAGGTGGTCTTCTTCTATGAGGGACTTGGCAATCATGTCATCCACATAACACTCAATTTCTTTGTGGATCATGTCATGGAATAATGTTACCATAGCCCGTTGATAAGTGGCACCAGCATTCTTCAGTCCGAACGGCATTACCTTATAACAGAATGTGCCCCAGGGTGTGATGAAGGTTGTCTTCTCCATGTCTTCAGGTGACATTTTGATTTGATTATAACCTGAAAATCCATCCATGAAGGAGAACATCGAGAACTGAGCCGTATTGTCGACCAATACATCAATGTGAGGTAATGGGAAGTCATCTTTCAGGCTGGCTCTGTTCAGATCCCGGTAATCCACACACATCCTCACCTTGCCATCCTTCTTAGGCACAGGTACAATGTTAGCAACCCATGGAGGATAGCTAGTCACAACAAGGAAACCAGTGTCCCATTGTTTTTGTACCTCATCTTTTATCTTCATGGCCATATCTGGGCGAGTACGGCGCAACTTCTGTTTTACTGGCGGACAGTCTTCTTTCAGAGGCAGCTTGTGCATAACAATGTCGGTATCCAGACCCGGCATATCCTGATAAGACCAAGAGAAAACATCCACATACTCCCGAAGCATGTCACTAAGTTGTTCTTTCACTGAATCTTGCAGCCGGGCCCCGATCTTAACTTCTCTTAGGTCTTCTTCTGTACCAAGATTAACCATTTCCACCTCCTCCTGATGAGGAATGATAACCTTCTCCTCTTGACTTAGCAGCCAGGCTAGTTCTTCAGGTAGCTCATAATCTTCCTCAACCCCTTCATCAGCTTGATTAATCGGATTGCCAAAGTCATACGAAGTCATAGCGGAGTTGTTGTCGGTGCAATCTGGAGGGCACTTTCTGCAAGGGTTTAGATTGGTTCATTTTAGTGATCAATTTTATCTTGCTTAGAAAAAATGAAGTTATTATTTTGAAAAACATTGCCATTTTATTTTTGTACAAAAAAAAGAATGAAAAACAGTGAGCGGAAAGGAAAAAAAAAAGACTCATTTGCAAAAGATGTCCTGATATTCATTAATTGATCTTTGCACAAAATACAAGATGGCCCGATTACAAAATGAGCCCTGACATCTTGGGCAAGATGCAGGACTTGATGCATGCTTTAAAAACAGGAAATAATAATTACTCTGCGGGAGTAACTCTTATAATTTCCTGGGAAGACCAGTTTGAGACATGGCTCCCCAGGATCCTTGGACGTATCCAGCTTTACAGGTTGCGTTCGTCTTCTGACTCATCTTCCAAATTGTTCACAGCATCTGGGGTGAGCATTCCCCCACTGACAAACTTGGAGTCCTTTGCAGCCTCTGGTTGATCTTGTCGAGTTGGTTTGTAACCCAACCCGAATCGGTCCTCCTTCTTCTCCACGGGTAGCAGCTTGCCCCAACCTTGGGCGGTACCTTCCTCAACAACCTTTCGGGCTTGTTGATATGACATGATGGAGGTCCCAAGCACAGCAGATGTTTCATTAATATTAAGGGCCTCAAACCCTTGAATCATTGTTCCATGGATCTCCCCATCCATTTCAATGTATTTGAACGTAGCCAGCTGGCTAACGAAGATATCTTCCTCCCCACAAATGGTAATGACTTGGCCTTCCCACTCGAATTTTAACTTCTAGTGAAGGGTTGATGTCACGGCGCCAGCGGCGTGTATCCATGGTCTACCCAATAGACAGCTGTAGGCAGGCTGTATATCCATCACGAAGAAGGTCGTTTTGAAAACCTGTGGGCCAATCATTATAGGCAACTCTATCTCTCCCAGAACTGATCTCTTAGAACCGTCAAAGGCTCTCACTACCAAGTTGCTTGGGTGTAGTGCCAATCCGTCATACTCCAGCTTCACAAGGGCTTTCTTGGGCAGGACATTGAGGGATGACCCTGTGTCTACCAGTACGTGAGAAAGAACCGCACCCTTACACTCCAAGGTAATGTGCAAAGCCTTGTTGTGATTGTGACCTTCCGTTGTCAGATCAGTGTTGGTAAATCCTAGTCCATGACTAGCGTTGACATTTCGCACCACGGCCTCTAACTGATTGACAGTAATCTCCTCCGGCACATAAGTTGCGTGCAGGACCTTTAATAGTGCGTTTCGGTGAGCTTCGGAGCACATTAGCAATGATAGTATAGAGATCTTGGAAGGTGTTTGGTGAAGCTGGTCACCCACCTTGTAATCACTTTTCTTTATGATTCTCATGAATTCATCAACCTCTTGATCAAAAGGAGTCTTCAAAGCTTCTCTAGCGACTGGTTCTTCTTGCACCATGCTCTTCCCTTTTGCTTTAGCAGCAGCTTCTTCTTCGGCAATGGGTCTTGGTATTTGCGAGGCAAAGAAACGTCTGCTTCTAGTGAAGCCTCCGCCTCCCCCCACATTGTCTATCTGAGGTGAAGAAGTTGATGACTCTAAAGTGATTTTCTGCCCCTCGCAGTATAGATCTGAGCCATAATGCCAAGGGATGGCATTACTGCTTTCGTAAGGAACCGGTCCAGGTACTGTGATAGTGACCGGTCTGATAGCAGCTGCAGAGGGGACCACAATGGTGTGCGGATCATAATATATGGTAACTGGAGTTCTGACAGGAGTAGTAATCTGTTGTGAGTTGCTGGAAGGAACATTTGTAGGATCATAGTATATCGTAACCGTTGAGACGCTTTCATTAAATGTTGCTGATGTTGTAGAAGGTGTTGAAGTTGTAGCAGGAACTGATGGAATAATGGGTGTTGTCGTTGTAGAAGGAATGGTGACTGAACTTGTATCCGTTGATGTGATTGATTGGGCAGTTGTTAGAGTTGTAGTAGAATCTGTTGGAACAATGGTTGCTGACGTTGTAGGAGTATTTGTGATTGTTGATGAAGGAATTGTTGGAGTTGTAGTCGCTGTTGTCGTAATCTGAAGGATACCATCCTTAATAAGACCATCTATGCCGTTTCTCAGTCCCTCACATCCATTAACAACAATGTTGCAATATCCACAGCCGAGCTCATATCCGTGGAACACTTGGCATTCTAACAGTTGAGCTTTGATTTCAACCAGAGGTGTTCGGATTTGTGCAACACTGTTGATTAACGTGGATGGTTTTCCCTCCTCAATAGCATTAATCCTCGGCCCGTTGTGGCTAGGCATTGGATTTCTTGTAACATTTGGGGGAGGTGCAAAATTGAGAGCTTTTGAGTCCACCAGATCCTGGACTTTCATCTGCAGGGCCCTGCATTTTTCAGTATTATGCCCCGGTGCGTTTGAGTGGAATGCACACCTGGAATTTGCATCATAGTTCTTTGGCATATTGAGAGGATCTGGAGGTGCCAATGTCCTCAACTCAACTAGGTTGAGCTTCAGGAGTTGTGGCAAGAGCGCAGCATACGGCATTGGAATTGGATCGATCACCCTGTTTGCTTGTGATGGCCATTGTTGGAAAGGACACTGCTGTGGGTTGTTATTATTGTTGTTGTAGGTTCTCTGTTGCGGAAAATGAGATTGTTGCTGGTAGTGAGATTGTTGTTGATACTGTGGCTGTTGTTGTTGAGGATATGATGGTTGCTGTGGAATTGGAGCTGGAATGGTAACAGCTGCTACTGACTGGTGAGCATATTGAGGCCTGCCCCTGCTTGTATGAATAAAGTTAGTTTCACCTGCCCTTCGGGTTCCTGCAAATGGTTTTCTTGGATTGCTGGAAGAACTAGCACCACTGTCGGAGATCTTACCCATCTTCAAGAGACTTTCAATCCTTTCACCAGCTATGACCACATCAGCAAAACTTGTAGAGGAAAAAACGGCCAGCCTATCAATATAAGTCCCTTGCAATGTATTCATAAACATGTTAGCCATCTCCCTCTCTGACATGGGTGGTTGGACAGCAGCAGCGAGCTGTCTCCATCTTTGAGCATGCTCCCGGAAGCTCTCTCTAGAAGATTGAGACATTCCCATTAGGAGGGTCCTATTGGGAGCCATGTCCAGGTTGTATTGATATTGACGGATGAAAGCCTTAGCCAAATCCTTCCAGCATCTTATGGTGGCCCTAGACAAGTGTGAATACCACTCTCTCGAAGCCCCAGTCAGACTGTCTTCAAAGTAGAACATCCACAACTTTTCATCCATAGTATAAGCTTTGAGCCTTCCCAAGAAAGACTGTAGATGAGTGCGAGGAAAGGAGGTACCATTGTACTTTTCAAAGCATGGGGGTTTGAATTTGTGGGGAATTCTCACCCCATCCACTAGTCCCATGTCCATCACGTCGAAGCCCAAAGAATTCTGAGACTCCAAAGATCTTAACTTTTCAGCAATCTCGTCCAATCTCCTGTCATATACTTCATCTCCAGCCCCTATGATAGTGAACTATTCTTCCTGGGGATCCTCTTGCAGGATTCTACCCCCAGTAGTGTTTCCTTGAACATTCCTCGGGATGTTAACCTCTGGATCCAGATGAGGTCCATATACTGGTGGGTCAATACGAGGTTGGCCCCGTTCATTATTGCTAGTTCCTCCTGTTCCGAGATGAGGCTCCTTAGGAGTTTGTCTTTCTACCAGCTCTCTTAACCTTTCTTGACTCTGGGCTAAGCCAGTCATCACTGCCATAAACTGAGACATCTGATTTCTCATCTCTACTCTTTCATTGGCCATCTGATTTCTAACCTCAGACAGGTCTTGCTGTACTTGTTCCATTTGAATGTCGGGAAGGTTGTTACGAGTTGGGTACCGGTGCGAGCGGTTGACAGGGAACACTCGGTGGCGAGCAATATTTCCTGAAGTCACAACAAAGTTAGAAACAAATAATAATAAATCCTACAAAACAAAACAAAGTTAGTATGCAATGCAGTATACTTATTTGTTTTCCAAGGTATCCGATTTGGTTCTTGGTTTCGACCTTTCCAGACCTCGAGGAAGATGCTTGATATTGTTGAGAGAAAACTTAAATGAAAACAAACTAGAATATATTACAAATGGTGAACAATACACAGTTTGTTTTACAATACATGCCCATGGAGGGTCAGAATACAACAAAAGGAAAAGTACATCAAATGGAAACAAACAACAAGCAAAGGATCAGACATCCAGTCCAAACTCATCTTCTCTGACCTCCTTCGGGAGTGCCTCAGTCACTAGACCAGCTGGGTGCTCTGTAATGGTCCTAATGAGGAGGTTCCTGGTAGCAATGGCAGTAGTCAGCTTCTTATGTTTGTCCTGGTCCTTTGATCTCTTTAATCCCGCTCTGAGCTTCAACTCTGATATCTCCTTTTGAGCTGCCAACAAAGCTTCATGCTGCTTCTTCTCATTGGCCTCTAGCTGTTCAATCTTGGCTTGAGTCTTTTGGTCTTCTTGTGTACGGGCTTCAGTGATCCTAACCCACCTAGCCTGACTCTCTTGCAGATAGTGCTCAGCCCTAGCTTTCTGAATTTTGGCTCCTTACAGGCATTCTTCAATATCTGTTCCCCAGCTCTTGCTTTCCTTATGTAGCCCTCTGTCTTCTCAATTTTTGTAAGATGCTCCACCTTGAGTTTCTCCAGTTTCTCAATGTCCAGACGACCATCACTCCTCTCCCAAAGAGTTTTCTTCAAGGCTTGAGACAAATTCTCATTCCTTTCCTTCAATTTTTCAAACTCTTCCAGGCTAATTGTTGCTGCAGGCTGTACTGTGGATGGTCCCGGCATGTCTTCCAAGGTGAAAGGCATTTTGGTAATCTGAGCTCTAGTACAGGACCAGTCTAAATATTGAGCTGAAGCAACATTGTTACTTCTTCCAAGAATAGAAACTCCTTTTGTCTGGATGTTGTCCCAAGCCCAGGATGCTTGTCTGACAACAGCTGAATTAAGTTGCACTTCACAATATAGGGTCTCAGCTAAATCCTGTCCTTTGGGAGGGTGAACCAAGGCATAACCCAGTTGTCTCTTAAACAGTAAAGGATTGTAGTTGATGCAACCCTTTACTCCTATTAGAGGCACATTTGGGTATTGTCCACAACTGGTGATAATGTCCTTGCCTTTGGTGCTCTGGGTGCACCATCTAATATCATCTGAAGTCAAGGCAATGAGCCTCTTGGCCCAGTTCTTCTGCTGATGTGGGTTCAAGAAGGCATCTGACTTAGGCACGTGTTTGAGCAGCCAGGTATAAAACAAAGGAGTACAACATCTTACCAACTTCCCCCTTTATTTCTCATTCCTCTGATGGATGGAATAATAGAAATCTCCCAGCAATGTAGGCACTGGGTTCTTCAGAAGAAACAAATGGATGGCATTCCTGCTGACAAATTTGGGCTCATTTGCAAATAGTATAGCCCCATATATGCTAAGGGCTAACAGTGCACAGACTGCCCTCCACTCTCCCAATGAAGCCTTCAGGATGGCTTGAGAAATCAAGAAGTCTAAATGCAAACCAGGAATCCCAGCTTTTGTGGTCATACTTTGCTCAATCAGGGCTGGCTCCAAGTATAGTGCCCTTGCTATCTCTTCACTCTTGGGAGAAGTCATTTCTGGGTTGAAGGGGATCCCACCCCTGATAGGTACTCCAATCAACAAAGAGAATTCTTCCAGTAGAGGCCCTAACTGGAAGTCTGGAAAGGTGAATCATCTTAAAGGAGGGTCATAGAACTATAAGAATGTGTGGATCATGCTCCTCTGAGAAGGGTCAAGGTCCATAACCATGTCCAGGATACCTCCATAGTGCTCTCTAAACAAGGGTATGTGGTCAGGTGTGATAAGTGACTGGACCTGCCTGATACCTGTCAACACAGGATCAAAGAAATGGTAGGATATGTTTCTTTTCCTGGGAGTAGTCATGAATGCTGCTGAAGAAGCTAAAGATAAGTCGCTGGCAGACTGATGCGGGTGGTGATGAAGATAACTGAAGCAGATAACTGATGAAGGCAGCTGAAGCAGAGGTCTATGCAGAAGAAGGGGTCAAAACCAAAACCAAGATATAATGAGGTGGATACCCTGAAAAGCAAATAAACAAATGTTAAATGATGCAATGATGATATATGCAAATGATATGCAAGGGTTTGTGATCAAGCTGGATCTGATTTATCTATCTTGAGATAAGGCCCATGTATGCTCAAAAAAAGTCCAGATGGAGGTATAAGAATCCAGTAACCAGGGTGGAGGACTCAAATAAAGAGTCACATGTCCAGGGTTAATCACAAGAACTGTCCAAAATGAGGTACTCTTAAACAAAACAGTAACAGGGTATGATGTGGCCAAGGGTTCCTGCAAACCTGTAAACAAACCAACCCCCTCACATGTAATGTTCTAGAACAAAGATCCTCAGACTTGGATCAGTTATGAGAAGTGTAAACACTTCTAACCCGGAGGTACAGTGTTTACAATAACCATAAAAGATCCTCGTCTAATTTACCACAGTTTCTGAAGGTCATAATAAAGGTCATCCAGACTTAGCAAGCTTCCTAGATAGCCCTAGCACTACAGGAAATCTGTAGCACAGAGTTCTCAAGAAGAAACCCACATCTGAACCGTGTTTCATATTCCCGCACCAGACCGAAATGGAATGGGAAAGAACATGAACCACTCTAGCCTAGGTGTCACTCAGGTCCCAAGTATAGGACCTTAATCTCTCAATGAAACCCCACCCACCAAAACAGAAAGCCAGATCCATCAATGACAGTATGATGCATATAAAAACTGTAAAGAAAGCAGTAAATAAAGCTATCCACAAAATAGTAAGTAAAGAAAAAATAAATAAACACACATAACACATAACACCCCAGTAAACACAAATCAAACAAGCGCTAGGAGGAACCCACAAAAAGAACCAGAAGCCCTGGTTACAGTATTAGGGTCCCCAGCAGAGTCGCCAAGCTGTCGCTCCCTCCAAATGACACCTCGTCAGATAGGGTACAGACGCGAACGGTCGGCGAAAGGAGAAGGAATGAATAGAGTCGCCAGCTAGGCATTTTTATCCCAAAGGAAAGGTAATGCTGCATAAACCTAAGAAAAGATGGATAAGACGGTTGCGAACCAGAGAAACTGAAAAAGGGGGTTGGTTACAACCTGGGAAGGTATTAGCACCCAGATTGTCCGCCGTACTCGACGGGATCCACGCTTGAAATTTTGTTTTTAAAGTGGTAGTGTCAGTGCTATTTTGCGTGCAAAAGCTGGAAAAGAATGCAAGTGTCAGTGTTGGAAAGAAGTGTGAAGTGAATAAAAGAAGTGTCAGTGCAATGAAAGAGTGTAAAGCTCAAGACCATGAGGCTAAGAGAATAATGCTGGAGGTGGGGGAATATACAGAGACTTTTGTTCGATAACCGTTAATTTATGCCTACGTATCCTCTCGTGCAATGAGGAAGTCAGAACACCGTAGTTCGACTCAAAGAGACGGAAAGATAAATCGACTTGTGAACTACTTGCTTGCTTATGCTCAAGTGTATGACCTGTCTGGCTCAAGTGCTAACTGTCTTGCGTTAGACGGAAGAAGCGAGTTCTTGTTTGTGAGTGAATGAGATGAGAAACGAATCCCGGAGGAGACAGTTAATGAGCTTAAGCCTAAACCAGGGGTTAGTAAACTCATCACATCCTCCCTCTGATTAGGGGTAATGAGAATACCTTAAGCATGAGTTAAACACCTCACCCTTAATCACCATGATGTAGGATTAAGATCATTAACCTACTTGCAATTATTTAGATGTTTTTTGGAGTTTTTTCTTTGGTGTTAAGTAATGAGTTTAATCCATAATCAAAGATTTAATGGGCCCATTACACTATCCTAATAGAAGGATAATAGATGTGAACATTTAAGCTGAGGAAAGCTCCTCAACTTAATCCATGATTAGGGATTAACCTCATGACTAAACAAAGTCTTTATTAAAGTGGATTTTAGTTAATGACAAGATTAAGAATTGGATTTTATGGTTTGTAAGACAACTTGAGGGGGACTTGTCCATTAACCCTAGGGTTAGTCCTTCTTAACCAGTTAAGGAAGAATTAGAACCCTAATGCAAGGCCCAAGTTACAAGCTTGATGTCTTAGTGATTATTAAGTGGATTAATTAAAGGATTTAAACACATTAAGGGCTCAACACTTAGGATTAAAGGTATACACTCCACCCTAATAGAAGGATACAGGCATAACCTTAATCATAAAGCCTTAAAACCTTTAAGGTTTAGTCCTTGATTATGAGGTTAGAAGAGAAGACTCAAGGATGAAACAAAGGTAAAACTAATGGGGGATTAATCAAACCCTAATTGTGATCATGCTTGGGTGTTCCTAGGGTTTATGAGGCTTGCAAGAAGATCTTCAAGAGGAGCCACCAAGGAAGAAGAAAGATGGAAAAAAAAGAAGCAGGAAGGAAGCAAGACAACTTACTTCACTTAAGAAGATAAGTTGCTTGAAGAAAGAAAGTGAGGAAGGAGCATGAATGAGCAAGCTCACTCAAATACAAAAGTAAAATACAGCAATGAATGCATAAGAGAGGTGAGAAGAGATTGTGAGAAGTGAAGGCAAATTCACTTCTCAAACACTTACCACCTGAAAAGTTAGCAACAAGAAATGAAATGAAATGAAAATGAGATAAAATGCAAAGATGAAAACCAAAGTCAGAAGCATAATCATGATGCTAATGATGCAAAGAGATGATATGAAAGCATGTCATATGATGTGGATGATTATACAAACAAGGAGGATGTAAATGAAACATGTAAGAACCGTGAAAGTTCATGAAAACTTATAACATGAAATGAAAGCAAAAGCATGGCAAATGGATAATGCAATGATCAAACATGATTCTAATATGTCCTAAGATGTCTTACATGTCATGTGGATGCACAAAATGTTATGGCAAGTTCATGTATGCAAGCATATGAAGGATGAATGCAAATGAAGGCAAAAATTAGGGTTTACATACAGTATGTAATGCAAAATTCAAAATCAGAAGCAAATGACCAGATAAAAAATTGAAAATAGGATCAAAGGAACCCTAACCCTACATAAGTTCACTGCCCAAAGGGGAAGACCTAACTCTTAACCTAATGAAAGTTATGATTTTCTCAAGTTTGCTAGGGTTTTAAGGCACCTCTCAATGATAAATGCAAAACAAATTGAAAATTAAGAATAAATTCAAACCAATTTTATCCTAGAAACTACATGACATGAGGAATGCAATGCAAAAAGAACCAACATCAAACTCTTCATGGTTAGGCAGGAAGGATTTTCCTAAGTTAGGGCAAAAATATTGACTTTTAAAGACCCTAAATCCAAAGAAAAATGTCAAAATAGGTCAAGAACCAAAAAGAAATTTGTGTGAAGGGTTTGATAATGTCTCTAAATGTATCAAGATGCAATATGATGTTTTGGTGATTTTTAGAAACTTAAATGGTATTTTAATTAATTAATTCTCATTAATTAATTAAAATAAACACTTAAATATTTTAAAAATACGAAATTTATGCAAAAAATAAAATAAAAAATATTTTCAGAATGAGAAAAATATTTGAAAGGGAAATGCAAAAGATAAATTTTTTTTAAGTGTTTTGCTATTTTTAATAAAATGTACAAAGAAATGCAATTAAAATGAAATTAAAATGAGAATTAATGAAAGTATGCTGATCCAGTGGCCCAGATTCAAATGAAAAGGGAGGGAATTGACTTCGCGCGCTATCCAAGGGCCAGAATTCAAACTACACTAATTACACAATTAAGCCCTAATCTGAACTCTAATCACTTTCAGGTGACCGGAACAATGTTCCGGTCATCTTCTCCGGCTATCCCCTCATGTTATCTCTCTCAATATGCAACCCTAAGCCCTTAAACTCTCCAAAAATGATCCTCACACCAACCCCGACAAGAATCACTCAACAAAATTCATTTATTCATCACCAAGAACATGAATCGAAGCAAAACAGAAAACATATCAGAAATTTCATAAGCTTATATATGCTTATTTCTCAATCATTTTCAAAAGCAAAGACATCATGATCATCAGGAGAGCACATAGAATCAATTGAGAACTTAAAATGAAGGTTCTGGAAAAAAAGTTCTTGAGCTCACCTGAACTGAAGCTTTCGAAAATGGCACTGGTTGGCTGCTTCTTTGCCTCAAATCAGCTCCAATGATCCTCCTGAAGAGTTTGTGATGCTTGGTTGGAGTTTATATGGACTCTAAATGAAGTTGGCAGAAGTTCAGTTCAAGCAATGTGAAAATCGTGTTTTTGATTCAGGGTGTTTTAGGGGAAAATGAAGGGTGGGAAATGATCAGTGATGATTATGGGGTTGAATGGTGGAATTTGTTTTGAGGTTTGATGGATGAGCTATGAGTTTCGAAGACTTTTGCATAAGAGGGAGTTTTTGGGATTGCTGAGTTCTTGGAGGTTTCAGCTTGTGCTATGTTATGGAATGGCTTGCTTTTGGTACACATATCATGCTGGGATAGGTCAGAGGGTGGGTGGTGGCCTATGTTGATTGGTATGGGCAAGTTGCAAAAATGTCAACATGACTTGTACTTGAGGTATGGGCAAGAATACAGCTGGCCCTTAGGCATGTTCATGCGCAGCTAACTTCATGGAGGTCCACAAATCCATTCTTGAGGAAATTCAGCAAGAGAGAAGAAAGTTATGGGGTGTTTTGCAATTATGTGATGTTTTGGCCCCTTTAGGAAATCTTGATGTTCAAGGCATGAAACTTGGGATTTCTTTGTGCAATTCTAAATTATAGGTCATGTGTGATGTTTGTGCAATGCTTAGAAGTCAAATTGAGGTCACAAAATGCTTTGGCAAGTGTTTTTGCAAACTTCCCTCTTTGGTGCATAAGTGAAATTTTGTGATTTTTCCCAACTTTGCAAGGCCATAACTTGAGTTCTATGATGAATTGGATCAAGTTCTTGTACTTTTTGAAAAGGGAATGATCCAATCTATAACCTTCATGACCAAGAATTTTTCATTTGAAGCATTTTTGAATCAAAAAGGGGAGGTTGAAAAACTTTCCCAAAATGGCAAGTTTGCATTACAAGTCACTTTCCCAAAATGGCAACTTTGCAAATGGCTTGAAATTCTTCAATTTTGTGAACTTCTAACTTCTTCTAAGATCAAATAAAGATCATATACACCCAAAATGATGGAGAAGACCCTTTGGTTGGATGATTGGGGGCCTCAGATGCCCTGATTTTACACTGACTTGCTCAAGAAGTCATTTATTAATCATATGCCTTCCCCATTGAATTTATTCATGAAAATTGGTATGTATGATCTTTATAGTATATAATGACCAATAGAAACAAGAATGACCAAAAAAATTGGAGTTATGGCCTCTGAAACCAAAACCCTAATTTTAGGTCATCTGTGCAGTTAAGCTTGGCTCTGCTTCCATACCTTCCTCAGTTCTTGTCATTTTCTGACTTTCTTGATCTTGGGAGGATATAATATGATGATGGAACATATATGAACCCTCTTGAGATGATTGATGACCGTTGGAGTGGCTCAGATAGCTCAGGGATTGCTCAAATCACAAACCCTAGATGCAGATGACTTTGAAACCATGTAGTGAAGCAAAAATGTAATGTGAGATGCTATGATTGAACTTATGCAAATGAAAAGATAACAAGCCATGAGTGAGGGCAAATTTGGGGTGTTTACAGTATCCTCTCGTGCAATGAGGAAGTCAGAACACCGTAGTTCGACTCAAAGAGACTGAAAGATAAATTGACTTGATGAACTGCTTGCTTGTCTATGCTCAAGTGTATGACATGTCTGGCTCAGGTGCAAACTGTCTTGCGTTAGATGGAAGAAGCGAGTTCTCATTTGTGAGTGAATGAGGTGAGAAAAGAATCCCGAAGGAGACGATTATTGTTTGTTTTTGGTATTTTCAATCTTTTATTGCTCTTTGGAGTTTGTCATAGGAAAATGAGCTTAAGCCTAAACCAAGGGTTAGTAAACTCATCACATTCTCCCTCTGATTAGGGGTAATGAGAATACCTTAAGTATGAAGTAAGCACCTCACACTTAATCACCATGATGTAGGATTAAGATCATTAACCTACTTGTAATTATTTAGATTTTTTTTTGGAGTTTTTATTTGGTGTTAAGTAATGAGTTTAAGCCATAATCAAAGATTTAATGGACTCATTACACCATCCTAATAGAAGGATAATAGATGAGAACATTTAAGCTGAGGAAGATACCTCAACTTAATCCATGATTAGGGATTAACCTCATGACAAAACAAAACCTTTATTAAAGTGGATTTTAGTTAATGATAAGATTAAGAAGTGGATTTCTTGGTTTGTAAGACAACTTGAGGGGGACTTGTCCATTAACACTAGGGTTAGTCCTTCTTAACCAATTAAGAAAGAATTAGAACCCTAATGCAAAGCCCAAGTTACAAGCTTGATGTCTTAGTGATTATTAAGTGCATTTATTAAAGGATTTAAACACATTAAGGATTTAACACTTAGGATTAAAGTTATACACTCCATCCTAATAGAAGGATGCAGGCATAAGCTTAATCACAAAGCCTTAAAACCTTGAAGGTTTAGTCCTTGATTAAGAGATGAGAAGAGAAGACTCAAAGATGACACAAAGGTAAAACTAATGGGGGACTAATCAAACCCTAATTTTGATCATGCTTGGGTGTTCCTAGGGTTTATGAAGCTTTCAAGAAATCCTCAAGAAGAGCCATCAAGGAAGAAGGAAGATGAAAGGAGGAAAAGCAGAAAGAAGCAAGACAACTTACTTCACTTAAGAAGATAAGTTGCTTGAAGAAAGAAAGTAAGGAGGGAACATGAATGAGCAAGCTCACTCTAATTCACAAGTAAAATGCAGCAATGAATGCATAAAAGAGATGAGAAAAGATTATGAGAAGTGAAGGCAAATTCACTTCTCAAACACTTACCACCTGAAAAGTTAGCAAAAAGTAATGAAATGAAATGAAAATGAGATGAAATGCAAGGATGAAAACAAAAGTCAGAAACATATTCATGATGCAAATGATGCTATGAGATGGTATGAAAGCATGCCAAGTGATATGAATGTTCATACAAGAGATGAGGATGCAAATGAGACATGTAAGAAGCATGAAAATTCATGAATGCATATGACATTAAATGGATACAAAAACATGACAAATGAATGATGCAATGATCAAACATGATTCTAATATGTCCTAAGATGTCTTATATGTCACGTGGATGCACAATATGTCATGGCAAGTTCATGTATGCAAGCTTATGCAAGATGGATGAAAATGAAGATACAAATTAGGGTTTATGCACAACATGAGATGCAAAATTCAAAATCAGAAGCAAATGGTAAGATAAAAAATTGAAAATGGGATCAAAGGGACCCTAAACCTATACAAGTTCACTACCCAAAGGGGAAGGTCAGAAGCTAAACCCTAAGAGACTTATGTTTTTCCTAAATTTCTAGGGTTTTAAGGGTAATCCTAAAGGGAAAATGCAAAACAAATTGAAAATGCATCATAAAAAATGAAACAAAAATGTTTTTGGATGCTTGAAAGTATGCTTAACACAATGCAAAAAGAACCATTCACAAACTCAATTTGGATCAAAAGTTATGAATTTTTGAAGTTAGGGTTAAAAATATTCAAATTAAAGAACCCTAATTCAAATGAAAATTATCAAAGTGTGATCAAAACCAAAAAGAAATTTGTCTTGTGAGTTTGTAAATGTTTGTAAATGTTTTAAAATGCTCTCTGAATTTTTTTGGAATTTTTAAATACCTAAATGTATTTTTAATTAATTAATTTCCATTAAATAATTAAAAATAATCATTTAAATGATTTAAAAATAATTTTTAATTCAAAAAATAAAAATAAAAATATTTTTGGGTTCTAAAAATTAATAAAAGATTTAATAAAAATTTTCAGAATTTTTGAAGTCTTTTTTCTATTTTTAAAAATTCGTAGAAAATAAAACAAAGAAAATGAAATAATAATTAAATAAAAGAAAAGTATGCAAAAGGGAAGGACATAATTTGATCTGGGCTTGGGAGGTTTGACTGCGCGCCAGATCCAATGGACATAATTCAAACCAGGATAATCCTATTTAATTAATATTTAGTCCAAAAATTAAAACTAATCAAGCAATCTGGGCCACACAGCATGCGCGGGAGGGATTGATCTAAGGGCCTACATCAAACCTGGATCCCTAACCCTAATTAATATTAATGACTTTCAGGTGGCCGGAAATGACCTCCGGTCATCTTCTCCGGCCACCCCTCACCTGAGAAATTCCTAAAACGCTCCCTAGGCCATTTCTGGAGCTCTAAAGCTCCAGATTGCTTCCTCCCTCACCTGAGAAATTCCTAAAACGCTCCCTAGGCCATTTCTGGAGCTCTAAAGCTCCAGATTGCTTCCTCTCTCCATTCTAAACTCATCCCTAACCTCAAACCTCATTTATTTCCAACCATTAACATGAATCGAAGCCAAGAACAAAAACTGCAGAAATTTCAGACAAGCCATACATCCTCAATTCTCAACTATTTTCAATAATTCAAAGTTCATCATGCTCAGGGGATCACACTTAACCATTTAAGAACTTAAAATACAGCTTCTGGAAAAATGAATTTGCATGGCTACCTGAGGTGAAGCTTTCAACCCTGGAGCTTTCTGGCTGTTTCTTTGGTCCAAGATGCCTTTAATGATCTTCCTGAGGAGCTTGCAATGCTTGGATGGAGTTTTTTATGGCTGGTTTGTGAGATTGATGCAGTTCAGTTCAAAGGCGGAGAGAAATCGTGTTTTTGATATGGGGGTTTTCAGGGCAAGGTGATGGTTGGGAAATGATCAGAGGTTGATGGTGAGTTGTTCTATGGAGTTTGTTTTGATGTTTGAAGCTTGTGTGCTGAGTTTCGAAGAAAAATGCATAAGAGGGAGTTTTGGTGTATGCTGAGTTGTGGGAGGATTCAGCCTTGCTTGTTGTATGAAATGGCTTGCTTTTGGTCCATGTATCAATCCTTGATAGGTCAGAGAGTTGTTGGTGGCCTATGTTGATTGGTATGGTTCGTTTTGCAAAATGTCAAGGTTAGGTGTCCTTTGAGGTATGGGCAAATTCAGGCCAAGGACAAAGGCATGTCCTGTGCAGCTGTGATCAAGGAGACCCATGGAAGTGAGATTGAGGCAAATCAGCAAGTGGATTGAAGCTTGTGGATGTTTTTGCAAATTTCATAAAGTTTGGCCCTTTCTTGATTTCTTCATGCACAAGTCATGGAACTTGAGAATTCTTGGCACAAATCTGACTTTTAAGCATTGCATTATGATGTTATGAATATTAGAAGTCACTTTGAGGTCACAAATTGGCTTGGCATGAGGTTTTGCAAAAATCCCTCTTTGACATGAAACTTGAAATTATGTGATTTTTGCCAACTTTGAAAAGCCATAACTTGAGTTCCAAAATGAATTAGATCTTGTTCTTGTACTTTTTGAAAAGGGAATGATCCAATCTACAACTTTCATGACCAAGAATTTTTCATTTGAAGCATTTTTGGTTGAGAAAGAGGAGGTTGAAAAACATTCCCAAAATGGAAAGTTTACATTACAAGTCATTTCCATATTTGGCAACTTTTGGTTTAGCCCACTTATCTTCAAATTTGTGAACTTCAAATCACTTCAATGATCAAATAAAGACCATATGACTTCATTTTGATGAGAAATCTACTTTGGGTCCATGTTGAGGGGCCTCAGATGCCCTGTTTGGCTCTGACTTGCTCAAGAAGTTATCCAATGATCAGATGACTTCCTCAATGAATTTTTCCATCAAACTTGGTATGCATGATACTTATATCATATAGAGACCAATAGAAACAAGAATGACCAAACATTTTGGAGTTATGGCCTCTAAAACCAAAACCCTAATTTTAGGTCATCTGTGCAGTTAAGCCTGGCTCTGCTTCCATGCCTTTCTCAGTTCTCGTGATTTTCTGACTTCCTTGATCTTGGGAGGATATAATATGATGCTTGAACATACATCGACCCTCTTGAGATGATTTATGACCTTTGGAGTAGCCCAGATGGCTCAGGGATTGCTCAGATCACGAACCCTATATGCAGATGACTTTGAACCAATGCAGTGAACCAAAAATGCAACATGATGTGATATGGTTGAACTTATTCAAATGAAAAGATCACAAGCCATGGTGTGAATTGAGTGAGGGCAAATTTGGGGTGTTTACAATACAACAAGATAAAAAATGGAAATCAAGCTCAATCAAACCCTAATCCCATATAAGATCACACCCCAAAGGAGGAGGTCAGAAGCCTATCTTATTGCAAGTTATGATTTTCCTAAGTTTTCTAGGGTTTTTGGGTGATTCAAAAGGAAAAATGAAAATCAAATTGAAAATGCAAGATAAATTCATGAGAAATATATCCTAGAAACTACATGCAATATGTAACACAATGCAAAAAGAATCAAGTTCAAACTCTTCTTGGTTAGGCAAAAATGATTTTTCAAAGTTAGAGTTAAAAAATGTGATATTAAAGACCCTTAATTCAAAGAAAATTGGTTAACTATGATCAAACCTAAAAAGAAATTTGTGTGAAGAGTTTGAAAATGTTTCTAAATGCATTGGAATGGTTCATGATTTATTTGGTGATTTTTAGAAACCTAAATGCATTTTTATTTAATTAAAATACTTTAATTAATTAAAAATAACATTTAAATATTTTAAAAATACCTTATTAATGCAAAAAACAAAATAAAAATTATTTTTAGGTTGAGAAAAATATTTGAAATCAGAATGCAAAGTTTCATATTTTTGTGATAATTTTTGGTATTTTAAATTAATTATGCAAAAGAAATGAAATAAAAAATAAATAAAATACAAAGTCAATTGATCCAAAGGCTAGGATTCAAACTGGGCTTGACTGCGCGCGCAGATGAAAGGCTGGAATTTTTTCTGGCTAAATAAATTAATTAACTTAATTAAATACGAATTAGGGTTAAGTGAGTGGATCAGGACCATCCAAACACGCGGCAAACAAGATCCAAGGGCCAAAATTTAAACTGACGCGCTAACTCTAATTAATTAACCTAATCACTTTCAAGTGACCGGAGCAAGCTCCTGTCATCTTCTCCGGCGAGTCAAAATGCCAACTTCTTCCCTAGGTCACTAAACAACAAATGTCTTGCCCAGAAATGATCCCCAAACATCATATATCATGAATCCACAAACAAAACACATTTATCATTCGTAATAAAGCTGAATCGAAGCAAAAACATCTTAGGTCAAAAAGTTTCTGAAGCTTCATACATGGTCATTTCTCAAGCATTTTCAAAACAAAACATATCAGGGTGATCAGCTAAACATGTAGATTCATTTAGGAACTTAAAACAAGATTTTTGGAAAAAAAAGTTCTTCATGGTTACCTGAGATGGAGCTTTCAGTTCTTGAGCTTTCTGGCCTCTTCCTTTGTGCAAGATGCTTCCAATGATCCCTCTGATGCTTCTGAAAGGCTTGAATGGAGTTTAAATAGGCTGGTTTGAGTGTTTCAGTTCTGATAGCTCAGAAATCGTGTTTGTGTTGTGGGGTGTTTCAGGCCATTGTAATGGTTTGGAAATGATCTTGAGGTTGTATGGAGTTGATTGGTGGAAGAGTTTGTGGTTTTTGTTGGTTGTGTTATGAAATTCGAAGAGAGGAAGGTGCGAAGTGATTTTGTGCAATCTAACCTTGTGAGAGGTTTCAGCCTTATGTGTTATGTGTTTTGAGGTCCATGATGTTCACATAAGTCATGCTGATTGGTTCAGAGAGTTGGTGTGGCATAGTTTGATTGGTATGGGCCAAATTGCAAAAAGTCAAGGTTATGTGTACTTGAAACATGGCACGGGTCAGAGGTGTTTCTATGGCTTGTCATGCCTCAGCTTGATTCATGGAGGACCATGGGATTGAATTTGATGAGCTGGAAGGCTTGGATGAAGAGTTCTCATGGTTTATGCATTTTTCCCTCTTTGATGTTTCTTGTGATTCAAGCCACGAAATGCTTCAATTCTTGGGCCAATTCTGATCCTTTGAAGTTGTTTTGACATGTTGCAACATATTTGTGCACATTATAAGTCATTTAGAAGCTTGAACATGCCAAAATTCAAAATCCCTCTTTGACATGAAACTTAAAATTATGTGATTTTTGCCAACTTTGAAAGGCCATATCTTGAGTTCTAGGATGAATCAAGACATGTTCTTGTACTTTTTGAAAAGGGAAAGACCTAATCTACAACTTTCACGCCCAATAATTTTTCATTTGAAGCATTTTTGGTCATGAAAGAGGAGGTTTAAAATCTTTCCCAAAATGGAAAGTTTCCATTACAAGTCATTTCCAAAAATGGAAAGTTTGCAATTGGCTCAAAATTCAGCAACTTTGTGAACTTCCAACCACCTCTAAGATCAAATAAAGATCATAGAACCTCAATTTGATGAAAATGATCCTTTGGTTCCCTTGTTGGGGGCCTCAGATGCCCTGATTTTGACCTTACTTGCTCAAGAAGTTACCCAATGATCAGATGACTTCCACAATGAATTTATTCATCAAACTTGGTACACATGATATTTATAACATATTAAGAACATTAGAAACAAGAATTACCAAAAAATTTGGAGTTAAGGCCTCTGAAACCAAAACCCTAATTCTGGTCATCTGTGTAGGAAAACCCTAGCTCTGCTTCCATGCCTTTGCCAATTCTTGTGATCCCTTGACTTTCATGGACTTTGGGGAGCATAATATGATCATAGAACACACATGGACCCTCTAGGAAAGCTTTAAGACCTTTGGGATGGCTCAGATTGATCCTTGGATTGCTCAGATCACAAACCCTAGATGCAGATGAAATTGAACTATGCAGTGAAGCAAACATGCAACATGAGATAGTATGCTTATGCTAATGCAAAATGAAAGATCACAAGCCATGGTGTGATAAAGAGTGAGGAAAATTTGGGTTGTTTACACCGTCACATCTTAGAAAGCCCAAACGAACATCACAGCAATAGGATGAACGTCACACTTGTTATATCAGAAACCTATTAAGCGCCGATCAGTCAAACAACAAAGCCGTTATACGAATTTCTCTCGTTCAACAGAGATTTTTCCTCAGTCGTTCCAGTCTCCAATCAACTTCACACAATCAAGGCCCAACTAAATATTTTCCTACTAATTCTCAACAATAGTATTTACCAGAAGCTATAAATAGTAGTTGTTTCAAGTTCCAGAGGGAGCTTTGATTACCTTACCGAATTTCTGCTAATTTTCCATTCAAAGCCATTTAATTTAAGTTCAGAGCTTTTTATTATTTTGTTTCCTTTTCAGCATCTATTTCCCGAACCTTAGTGATAGCCTTCTACCTTGGGAAGCTAGCACCATTTGTTTTGTTTCCAGCCACTGCCTTTGTTTTAGTTTAAGTTTTCTACAAGGATTATTGATTCAAGTGTACTTCAGCCAGGTTTCTTAATAAATTATATGCTTTACTTTTTAATTATTATGCCTTATATTTTTATGAACTTCTTCTTCTACCTTTCTTCTTATTTAATAAATATGTCTGGCTAAACCGTTTAATCGGTATGTGATTGTATAACCGGAACGAACTCAATAGAACTAGGCTAAAACCTTAACTCAATTTACTTTTTGGTTTCGATTTCTTATTATAAAAACAACTTTTGTTACGAAAGTAAAAAGGTAAAAACGGTTAGAATTAAGACCGCGAGAGTGTGAGATATTAACCTGATAGCTGAAATTGAACATTGATTTTAAATACAGCGGAAGCATTTTAAAACCAATTAGAATCTATAGGTTTCCAAAAAGTATTTCTAACTTGAATTGACACAGTGATAGCGCTCAATTGAACTTAGGAGTATAGTAATAGGCAAAACCACGAGAGTGTTAGTTGACGACTTTTAAACTGACATTTTCTACAAGAAGATAACTTGATAAATCTTAATAAGGCAACCTTTTATTGAATTCGTGAAGGCGTACCAATTACATACCGATATCCCTGTTATAATTTAATTTAAATTTCTTACTTCCTCGCCCCTTAAAACTAAAATATCACTCGCCTTAGCTAAACATAGTAACACCCGATAGCGCTAGGTTGATTATCGAGTCTCTGTGGGATCGATATCTTTTATTATTACGCGATAAGGTTGTATACTTGCAGTTAGAATCTTTAGACTCAGAAAGTCACGATCAAGTTTTTTGGCTCCATTGTCAGGGACTTAGATTTAATCAATAATGCAATTCGTTTGTTGCGCCGTCTAGACTAAGGCAACAAAAATGTACCCTTTATCGATTGTATGCCAAGTACTCACTCCCGAGGCAAAGACTTAGAACCACAAATCTACGAAGTTGAGTGTTTCTTAAGTTTGAGACGCCGAACCGAAACTAACGGAACCTTTTTACATGAAGAAATTATACCCGAACCCGTTGAAGAACTGATCATGGCCAAAAACAAAGGACCACAGCAAAGTCCACTCAAGTCCTATATGACTCCAACTCAACAAGAACCGCACAATAGTATTGTTGTGCCAGCCATTACCCAAAACGATTTTGAATTAAAACCTTCACTGGTGCAAGCTGTACAATATAACCAGTATTTTTGGAAATCCTACGGATGACCCTAATGAACATCTGACAAATTTTGTGCAATATACAGACACCGTGAAAGCAAATGGTGTAACTAAAGATGCAATAAGATTAAGACTTTTTCCGTTCTCTTTAAGAGATAAAGCTTGGGCATGGTTATAATCTCTATTAGCCAACTCTGTTACAACATGGGCAAACCTGAAGAACGTTTTCCTATCACGTTATTTCCCACCAAACAAGACCGCTATGTCGATAGAAAGATGTCGAATCACTTTATGAAGTGTGGGAGAGATACAAGGATCTGATGAGACTGTGTCCACATCATCGGTTTGAAAACTGGGTGACCATGATTATCTTCTACAATGGACTTTTATACAACACAAGGATGACAATAAACGCTGTCGCGAGCAACGCTCTTATGGATAAACCGTACGATGAAGTCTACAACCTCATTGAGAACATGGTTCAAAACCATTTCTAATGGGGAGGAGAAATAACACCTGTAGAGAAGAACCAAACTAAGGGAGGAATGTATGAAGTGAGCAGTTTAGATCACGTAAATGCTAAGATGGATGCCATAACTTATAAGATTGATAACTTGACCATAACACCACCAGCCACCGTGGCTACCGCAACTCCTAATTGCGAAATATATGGAATTGCAGGATACACACCATCAAAATATCAACTTCTTGCTGGATTAACTACAGACCAGGTGAACTATGCTCAAGGAAATCCATACTCTAATACCTACAACCCAGGATGGAAGAATCATCAAAATTTCTCTTACAAGAACAACAACACCATGTACGCGCCTAACCAAGCACCAACTGTACTACCAGGATACCAAAAAGTTGTCGCACCCGCTCCAAATGCTCATAGGAAATCCAACCTTGAACTGATGATGGAAAACTTCATTGTCACACAGACTCAAACAAACAAGGAATTCCTGAACCAGAACATCCATACTAGTGAGCAGATCAAACAATTGGTGACAAAAGTAGATGCTTTAGCTACTCATAATAAGATGTTAGAAACTCATATTTCTCAAGTAGCCCAACAACAAGCATCCACTGTTGCTCTAGCTGGAACATTTCTTGGACATCCACAACCAAATCCTAAAGGTCATGCAAATGCAGTTATACTAATAAGTGGAAAAAAAATTGGACGAATCTACCGATCCTAGAACTGAAAACCCAGCCATGTACCAAAAGCCTGAGAAATCAACTGAGAAGAAAGATCAACCATAAGAAAAGGAAGCCATTGAACAAGAGGCTGAGGGAAATGAAAATCCTTATGTACATCCGCCACCGCATAAACCACCAATTTCGTACCCCCAACAGTTAACAAATTCTAAAACTATGGGACAATTCAAGAAATTTGTAGAGCTTCTGAAATAGTTAAACATTACCATACCCTTTACAGAAGCTATTACTCATATGCTAAATTTCTAAAAGAGATCTTATCCAACAAAAAGAACATCGAGGAGAATGAAACAATTACATTTATTGCTGGGTGTAACGCTATTATACAAAATAATATGCCTCCTAAACTAAAGGATCCAGGAAGTTTCTCTATTCCCTGTGTAATAGGAAAGTTCGTCATAGACAAAGCTCTATGCAATTTAGATGCCAATATAAGTGTTATGCCGTTATCAATTTCAAAAAATCTCGATATGGGACAACATAGACCGACCAAGATGTCAGTTCAACTAGCCAATCGCTCAGTAAAATTCCCGGTTGGTATTTTAGAGAAAATGTTCCTGTACGAATAGGCTTGTTCTACATCCCAACTGATTTCATAATCATGGACATCAAGGAAGATGATACGACTCCTATCATACTGGGAAGACCATTCTTAGCCACAGTTGGAGCTATCATAGATGTAAATAAAGGAAAGCTGACATTCGAAGTAGGAGAAGAGAAAGTCGAATTCATTTTAACCCAATTCCTCCAAGCTCCAACCATAGACGATACCTGTTACCTAATAGAAGTCATTTATGAGTGCAGAAGGGAAATGGAAAAGGAAAATACTACCTATTATGATATAATGAAGATTCCATCCCCTCCGATCCTTGAAGATGATAATTTGTAAGAACCTTATAAGGACAAAAGTTTAAAGAATGCCTAGCTATTACACCAGACCATATGCCATGCCCAAAGGAACCCGCTCTAGAACTCAAGGTATTACCTAACAATCTTAGATTCAAATTCCTAGATTAAGAACTTAAAAGACCAATTATAGTAAATGCATACTTAGGACAGCTCGAAACTGGGAAATTATTAGACGTCTTAAGAAAATATCCAACTGCGTTAGGCTACAACATATTTGATCTCAAGGGAATAAGTATTTCAATATGTATGTGTCTCTCCTAACTGATGACACCCAGTCAAGAGGGGTACAGACACGAACGGTCGGCGAAAGAGAGAATACAAGGGTGAACTGAAAAGAGTCGCCAGCTAGGCATTTTTATCCCGAAGGAAAGGTAATGCTGCATAGACCTAGGAAAAGATGGATAAGACGGTCGCGAACCAGAGAAACTGAGAAAGGGGGTTGGTTACAACCTGGGAAGGTATTAGCACCCAGATTGTCCGCCGTACTCGACGGGATCCATGCTTGAAAGTTTGTGTTTAAAGGGGTAGTGTCAGTGATATTCTGTGTATAGAAGCCGGAAAAAGAATGCAAGTGTCAGTGCTGGAAGAAAGTGTGAAGTGAAGTAAAGAGTTTCAGTGTAAGAAAGGAATGGAATGCTCAAGACCATGAGGCTTAGAGAATAATGCTGGAAGAGGGGGAATATACAGAGACTTTTGTTCGATAACTATTAAGTTATGCCTACGTATCCTCTCGTGCAATGAGGAAGTCAGAACACCGTAGTTCGACTCAAAGAGACTGAAAGATAAATTGACTTGTGAACTGCTAGCTTGTCTATGCTCAAGTGTATGACTCATCTGGCTCGAGTGCTAACTGTCTTGCATTAGACGGAAGAAGCAAGTTCTTGTTTGTGAGTGGATGAGATGAGAAAAGAATCCCGGAGGAGACGATTATTGCTTGTTTTTGGGTTTTCAATCTTTTATTGATTTTTGGAGTTTGTCATAAGTTAATGAGCTTAAGCCTAAACCAAGGGTTAGTAAACTCATCACATCCTCCCTCTGATTAGGGGTAATGAGAATACCTTAAGTATGAAGTAAACACCTCACACTTAATCACCATGGTGTAGGATTAAGATCATTCACTTACTTGCATTTATTTAGATGTTTTTGGAGTTTTTGTTTAGTGTTGAGTAATGAGTTTAAGCCATAATCAAGGATTTAATGGACCCATTACACCATCCTAATAGAAGGATAATAGATGAGAACATTTAAACTGAGAAAGGATCCTCAACTTAACCCATGATTAGGGATTAACCTCATGACAAAACAAAGCCTTTATTAAATGGATTTTAGTTAATGGTAAGATTAAGAAATGGATTTTATGGTTTGTAAGACAACTTGAGGGGGACTTGTCCATTAACACTAGGGTTAGTCCTTCTTAGCCAATTAAGGAAGAATTAGAACCCTAATACAAGGGCCAAGTTACAAGCTTGATGTCTTATTGATTATTAGGTGAATTGATTAAAGGATTTAAAGACATTAAGGGTTTAACACTTAGGATTAAAGTTATACACTCCATCCTAATAGAAGGATACAGGCATAACCTTAATCACAAAGCCTTAAAACCTTTAAGGTTTAGTCCTTGATTAAGAGGTGAGAAGAGAAGACTCAAAGATGACACAAAGGTAAAACTAATGGGGGGACTAATCAAACCCTAATTGTGATCATGCTTGGGTGTTCCTAGGGTTTGTGAAGCTTGCAGGAAGATCTTCAAGAAAAAAGCCACCAAGGAAGAAGCAGATGAAAGAAGGAGAAGCAGAAGAGACAAGTTAACTTACTTCACTTAAGAAGATAAGTTACTTGAAGAAAGAGAGTGAGAGAAGAACATGAATGAGCAAGCTCACTATAAAGCAAAAGAAAATTCAGCAATGGATGCATAAATAATGATGAGAAGAGATTATGAAAAGTGAAGGCAAATTCACTTCTCAAACACTTACCACCTGAAAAGTTAGCAACAAGAAATGAAATGGAATGCAAATGGGATGAAAAGCAAAGATGAAAACCAAAGTCAGAAGCAAATTCATGATGCAAATGATGCTATGGGATGGTATGAAAGCATGCCAAGAGGTGTGAATGATCACACAAGTAATGAATATGCAAATGAGACATGAAAGGAAGCATGAAAGTTCATGAAAACTTATGAAATGCAATGGATGCATAACATGACAAATGGATGATGAAATGATCAAACATGATGTCAATATGTCCTAAGATGTCTTATATGTCATGTAGATGCACAAAATGTCATGGCAAGTTCATGTATGCAAGCATGTGAAGAATGAATGCAAATGAAGGCAAAAAATTAGGGTTTATGTACAAGATGCAATGCAAAATTCAAAATCAGAAGCAAATAACAAGATAAAAATTGAAAATGGGATCAAGGGAACCCTAAACCTATACAAGTTCACTTCCCAAAGGGGAAGGTCAGAAGCTAAACCCTAAAGGACTTATGGTTTTCCTAAATTTCTAGGGTTTAAAGGGTGATCCTAAAGGGAAAATGCCAAACAATTTGAAAACGTAAGATAAAAATGAAACAAAAATGTTTTTAGAGGCTTGAAAGTATGTAGAACACAATGCAAAAAAACCATTCACAAACTAAACTTGGATCAAAAGTTATGAATTTTTGAAGTTAGGGTTAAAAATATTCAAATTAAAGAACCCTAATTCAAATGAAAATTGTCAAAGCATGATCAAAACCAAAAAGAAATTTGTCTTGTGAGTTTGTAAATGTTTCTAAATGTTTTAAAATGCTCTCTGAATTTTTTTGGAATTTTTAAATACCTAAATGTATTTTTAATTAATTAATTCTCATTAACTAATTAAAAATAATCATTTAAATGATTTAAAAATAATTTTTAATGAAAAAAATAAAATAAAAATATTTTTGGTTTCTGAAAATAAATAGAAGCTTGGATAAAAATTTTCAAAATTTTTTGATATCATTTGCTATTTTTAAAAATTCGTTCAGATAAAATAGAAAAAATAAATGAAATAAATATTAAATAAATGAGAAATAGGGAAAGTCAGCTAATCCTAGGGCTGAGGTTTAAAGTCAGATTGGAGGGAATTGACTTTGCGCGCAAATGGACGGCTCACATTCAAACTTCACTAATTACGCAATTAAACCCTAATCTGAACCCTAATGACTGTTCCGGTCATCTTCTCCGGCCAGCCTCTCATTCAATCTCTCTTAAAACGTAAAATCAAACCACTAAACTCTCCAGAAATGATCCCCACCCCATTCTAAATAAGAATCAGCCACCAAACAACATTTATTTCACATGAACAATGAGATTCGAAGCAAAACGAAAAATCATTCAGAAATTTCAGAAGCTTCATACATGCTTAAAACTGAATCATTTTCAAAACCAAAAGGTGTAGTGTGATCAGTGAAGCATGGAGAACAATCTAAGCACTTAAGAAATAATTTCTGGAAAATTTGTTCTTGAGGTTACCTGAACTGAAGCTTTCGAAAATGGCACTGTCTGGCTGCTTCTATGCTTCAAAACCCCTCCAATGATCTCCCTCAAGAGTTTGCAATGCTTGGTTGGAGTTTATGTGGCCTCTATTTGCAGTTGGCTGAAGCTCAGGTCAAGGAATGTGAAAATCGTGTTTTTGATATGGGGTGTTTCAAGGCAAAATGAAGGGTGGGAAATGATAAGTGATGAATGTGGAGTTGAATGGTGGAAAAATTTTGGAGATTTGTTGGCTGAGCTATGAGTTTCGAAAGCTTTTGCAAGTTGGATAGTTTTGTGGAATGCTAAGTTGTGGGAGGATTCAGGTTCCAAGCTTATGTGAAAATGGCTTTCCTTTGGTACACATATCAATCTTTGATAGGTCAGAGAATTGTTGGTGGAGCAGTGTGATTGGTATGGTTCAATATGCAAAAAGTCAACATTTGTGTAAGTGAAGGCATGGGCTGGTTCAGGCATGGTACAAGGGTATGGCTCGAATTAGCATGCTTCAAGGAGGTCCATGGAAGTCATATTTTGTAGCTGGCACAAGTGGCTGAAGAGATTTGATCCATTTTGCAATTTTGGGGAAGTTTGGCCCTTTTTGAATTACTTGAAGTTCAAGGCATGAAACTTGGGATTTCTTTGGGCAATTCTGAATTATAGGTCATGTATGATGTTTGTGTAATGGTTAGAAGTCACTTAGAGATCACAAATTGCCTTGGTATGAGCTTTTGCAAGTTTCCCTCTTTGGTACATAAGTGAAATTTTGTGTTTTTTTCCAACTTTGCAAGGCCATAACTTGAGTTCTATGATGAATTAGATCAAGTTCTTGTACTTTTTGAAAAGGGAATGATCCAATCTATAACTTTCATGACCAAGAATTTTTCATTTGAAGCATTTTTGAATCAAAAAGAGGAGGTTGAAAAACTTTCCCAAAATGGCAAGTTTGCATTACAAATCACTTTCCCGAAATGGCAACTTTGCAAATGGCTTGAAATTCTTCAATTTTGTGAACTTCTAACTTCTTATTAGATCAAATAAAGATCATATACACCCAAAATGATGGAGAAGACCCTTTGGTTTGATGATTGGGGGCCTCAGATGCCCTGATTTACAATGACTTGTTCAAGAAGTCATCTATTGATCAGATGCCTTCCCCATTGAATTTTTTCATGAAAATTGGTATGCATGATCCTCATATCATATAGAGACCAATAGAAACAAGAATGACCAAACAATTTGGAGTTATGGCCTCTGAAACCAAAACCCTAATTTTAGGTCATCTGTGCAGTTAAGCTTGGCTCTGCTTCCATGCCTTTCTCAGTTCTTGTGATTTTTTTTTTACTTCCTTGATCTTGGGAGGATACAATATGATTTTTGAATATACATGGATCCTCTTGATATGATTGAAGACCTTTGGAGTGGCTCAGATAGCTCAGGGATTGCTCAGATCACAAACCCTAGATGCAGATGACTTAGAACCAATGCAATAAAGCAAAAATGCAACATGATGTGATATGATTGAACTTATGCAAATGAAAAGATCACAAGACATGGTGTGAACTTAGTGAGGGAAAATTTGGGGTGTTTACAGCTGCCCCTATTCAAACATGAGTTAGCTGTGCAGGATGTAAGCAACGGCTTAACAGGCAAACAAGATAACTTATGGTTGAATACCAAAGACAATCCAAGATTTGCACTCACTAGATGAAGAAGAAAAGGGATATAGATTGTAAAAGGATGTAAAGTATGATTATAAAGTGTGGGTGACGGAGGACGACCGCCAAGCAGAGGACGACTGCTGGGGATAAAGCAATGACGGGGACGACCGGCATGCTGGGGAAATAAAGAGGTCATGATGGGGACCGTCATCAGGTAAAGTAACAAGACTCTATGGGGATTAAAGGTAAATGATGGGGACGACCATCAGGTTGAAGAAATAAATGATGAGGGACGGTCATCAAAGGTGAAGGACGATCACCTAGCAGGGGACGGCTGCTCTGTTGGGGATAAGATGAGGAACGGTCATATAAGGTGAAGGACGATCACCTGGAAAGGTACGGTTGCCGAAGGTACCACGACATAGGACGAATGCCGGGTAGAAAAGGTCGACGATGGGGACGGCCATCGGATAAGCATGATGAAGGACGATCATCAAGAGGTGAATGACGATCACTTAGCAGGGTACGACTGCTCTCAAGGTTTATCATGACATAGGACGAATGTCAGATAACAAAATCTACGATGGGGATGGCCATCGGATAAAATGATGAATGGCGATCATCAATAGGTGAAGGACGATCACCTAGCAGGGTACGACTGCTAAAATGTCACGACATAGGACGAATGTCGGATAGGGAAGGGTTCCAATAATGGAGACTCCGCTGGGGATGATGAAGGACGATCATCAAAGGGTGAAGGACGATCACCTGGCAGGGTACGGCTGCCAGAAGTATCATGACATAGGACGAATGTCGGATATGAAGGAAATAATTTATTGGGATTTGCTGGGGACTCTTCCGGGGAAGGGTAGACACAGACGGGTGCCTAAATTCAAGAAAAAGGTATAAGTGTTTGACATTGTGTATAGATTAAAGATGCAGACGAGTTTCGGTAGAAACAAATGCTGACGCATGTTCATAGATGATGGTACGGACGAGTACCAACTGGTTAACAAAGAAAACAGACGAATGTCGACTCTGAGGGGAAAATAAGTGTGTATACAAGATACTGACGAGTATCTGTATAAGTAAAAAGTATGAGTGAGACACAGACGAGTGTTCAACTTGCTTGGGAGAGTATGATACAGACGAGTATCATAAGGGGAAGTGTATGAGTTACGAACTTATAAATGTAAGAGGTATTCTCAAGATCTGTGGGGATAAGATGACATGGACGGGTGTCGGAAGAAGTGTGCTATAAACAAGCGTTTGGGTTTGCAATGAGTGTTTAGGCAACCATGTTGGGGAACGACGACATGGACGAGTGTCCAGAGAGTGTATAGATATCTGTTTGTGGTTTATATCTGCAGGGGAGTGATACGACACGGACGAGTATCGGAAAAAAGTATATGAGTGCAAAGGGGACTCTTTGGCTTTCCGCTGGGGAATTTGAGAGGTATTTGTATATTACTGATGTGGTATTGTCGGTATTTACAGGTGGCTGGTTCGAACCTGACTTGTGATTATGCCACATGTTTGATTTTTACCGTAATGCTACGTATCAGATGGAATTCTACGCTCTGGGGGAAATATGATGTGAATGCTATGATTATGCAAAGATACCGATCCGGGATTCGGATCCCGTTGCCGTGAAGATCACTGGCTGATCTGCTTTGAAAGAAAATCCCAGCTGGGAGAAAAGATCATTGGTAGATCTAATGAGATGTATGACTGCTTTAGGAAAACAGGTCACTGATAATCCTATCTTGGTAATGAGGAGCCCAGCTGGGGCTGTGGAAGCTTTCGTCACTTTGTTGTGAGATCTTCAGACATTGCTCTTCTGTATAGAGGTTGAAACTCTGCGGGGAGATATTTCCCTGTCTAACACTTAGCTGGGGAGTAATGATCACTGAACGACCTTCCTAGTGATTTCTGTGGGGATCCTGCTGAGGATGACGAACTCAGCTGGGGAGAAAGCATCTCTGGTGCTATTTGGAAGATGTGCTGAGTAAGTAATGATTTGGCAACTTGCTGGGGAGAAGCTCTCATGCCCCATGTTGCACTTTGAATACCTGCAATCCTGTATTGACAAAGAAATGTACAAGTACCCCGAGGTATCCCTTACTGGATTCCATTATAGGAGTTTAGACACTTCCGGGAGTAAGTGATATATTTCCTGCAAGCATGTAATTTAGAAAAGACGCATCTGTATTTATGCAACCGTTATATTAAGGACATCAGACTTTTATTTTGCAAATGAAAATAAAATGTACGAGATGAAACGTGACTGAAAATCTGATTTTATTAATTCGTGTGCCATGAATTGGCAAGTACAGTCAAAGAAACAGATCCCCTGAAATGAGGAGATTGTTACAAAATTGAGAAATAAAAAAGGTGCTGGCAATGTTGATGACGCTTTAGTGTGCTTCCCTTTTGCTATGACTCGTATGACATTGACGTTCTTCTCATCCTGCTTTTTGAAGAAGGCTCATTCTGACCGACGCTCGAACCTTTCAAAGCTTGCCATGTTGTAAGTGATACAGACGAATTCAGAATGCAGTTGTTCGCTTATTCCCTTATTTTGCGTGGATCGCCCTTTCGGGTTTTCAATCCACTGGGATACCCATTTTTGCCTGAGCTGTCCAATGCGGCTTTTCAACTCAGCGGGTGTACATTTTTATTTATATTCCCTTATTTTTGCCCGAGTCCTTTATTCTGTTTTTGATTCGCCGGGATGCCCTATTTTTGCCAGGACTTACATTCTGTTTTTGTGTCCAGCAGGTCATTTTATGCGAAGTATTTTTTAACTGCATCTGAATTCACAGGGGACAGGAAGTCTTCACCATCCATAGTACTGAGCATCAGTGCTCCGCTAGAGAAAACTTTCTTTACTATGAATGGACCATCATAATTCGGAGTCCACTTGCCCCTGTGGTCTGTATAAGGAGGGAGGAGTCTTTTCAGCACACGATCTCTTACTTGGTATTCCCGAAGCCTGACTTTCTGATCGAAGGCTTTCTTCATTCTCTTCTGATATAAATGCCCATGACAAATTGCAGCTAATCTCTTTTCTTCGATTAGACTCAGTTGTTCGTATCGAGATCGGACCCATTCTGCTTCATTCAGTTTAACATCCATTAGTACCCGCAAGGAAGGTAATTCAACTTCAACAGGTAAGACTGCCTCCATATCATACAAAAGTTGATACGGTGTTGCCCCAGTGGATGTTCTGATTGATGTACGGTACCCATGCAAGGCAAATGGTAGCATTTCATGCCAGTCTTTGTAGGTGACCACCATCTTCTGCAAAATCTTCTTGATATTCTTGTTAGCTGCCTCCACAGCGCCATTCATCTTTGGTCTGTAAGGAGAAGAATTGTGATGTTGGATCTTGAAGTCCCGGCACAGTTCTGCCATCATTGTATTGTTCAAATTGGAACCATTATCAGTAATGATTCGCTCGGGAACTTCATACCGACAGATGATGTCTCTCTTCAGAAATCGGGCTACCACTTGCCTGGTGACATTTGCATATGAAGCTGCTTCAACCCACTTGGTAAAATAGTCAATGGCTACTAGGATGAATCTATGGCCATTCGAAGCAGTCGGCTCAATCTTTTCGATCATGTCAATGCCCCACATGGAAAAGGGCCAAGGTGAAGACATCGCATTCAAAGGATTCAGAGGCACATGCACTTTATCTGCATAAATCTGGCATTTATGACATTTCCTGGCATAAGCACAACAGTCTGCATCCATTGTGATCCAGTAATAGTCTGATCTTAACAACTTTTTAGCCATTGCATGTCCTCCAGCATGGGTACCAAAAGATCCTTTGTGCACCTCATGCATCAACAAGTCTGCTTTTGTCTTATCAACACATCTGAGAAGTACCATATCAAAGTTTCTCTTGTACAAGGAACCATCAGCATTCAGGAAGAAACTACCAGCCATCCTTCTTAATGATTTATTGTCATTGGATGATGCCCCAGGTGGGTATGTTTGATCCTCCAAGAAACATTTGATGTTGTGGAACCAAGGCTTATCATCTTTAGCAAGGTCTGCTGAGAATACATATGCTGGTCTATCAAGTCTGGATACTGAAATCCGAGGCACAAAGTTAGCAGCTTGAACTTTGATCATGGATGAAATGGTAGCCAGAGCATCTGCAAACAGATTTTCGTCTCGAGGGATATACTCAAGATTGACCGTTGTGAAGAATGTAAGCTACCTCCTTGTATAGTCCCGGTATGGTATCAGATGCTCCTGGTGAGTGTACCATTTGCCATTGGTTTGATTGATTACCAAAGCTGAATCTCCGAATACAGTCAAAGTCTTGATCCTGAGGTCAATGGCTTCCTCAAGACCCATAATGCAAGCTTCGTATTCAGCTTCGTTCTTAGTGAAGTTAAAGGTGAGTTTTGCCGAGAAAGGCATGTGAACTCCCTTAGGTGTAATGAGTACTGCACCAACACCACGACCATTCATACTAACAGCCCCATCAAACATCATTGTCCATTCTTCTTCTGGGTCAGGCCCTTCAGTGTGAATAGGCTCTTCATGATCTTTTGTTTTTATGAACATGATGTCTTCATCAGGGAAGTCAAATCTCATAGGCTGGTAATCATCAATGGGCTGCTCAGCAAGATAATCAGACAATACACTGCCTTTGATGGCTTTCTGAGATGTGTATTGAATGTCATATTCTCTGAGAATCATTTGCCATCTTGCAACCCGTCCGGTAAGTGATGGCTTCTCAAATATATACTTGATTGTGTCCATCTTGGAGATCAACAAGGTAGTGTGGGTCAACATATACTGCCTTAGTCGGCGAGCAGCCCACGCTAAAGCACAACAAGTTTTCTGGAGCAGTGAATAACATTGTTCACAGTCGGTAAACGTTTTGCTTAGGTAGTAAATTGCATACTCTTTTCGACCAGACTCGTCATGTTGGCCCAACACACACCCCATTGACTCTTCTAATACTGTCAAGTACATTATTAGAGGTCTTCCTTCAACTGGAGGCATAAGGATTGGAGGCTCTTGTAAGTATTCCTTGATTTTGTCAAAAGCCCTTTGGCAGTCTTCATTCCACCTGACTGTTTGTTCTTTCCTTAACAACTTGAACAAGGGTTCACAGGTTGCAATAAGGTGAGATATGAACCTTGAAATGTAGTTCAATCTACCTAGAAACCCCCGAACTTCTTTTTCAGTCTTTGGTGCAGGCATTTCTTGAATGGCTTTAACTTTATCAGGGTCAACTTCAATTCCCTTCTCACTCAAAAAAAATCCCAGCAGCTTACCGGATCGCACCCCGAATGTACATTTGTTGGGGTTCAACTTTAATTGGTACTTCCTCAGACGCTTGAATAGTTTCAACAGATTTACCAGGTGGTCTTCTTCTGTGAGGGACTTGGCAATCATGTCATCCATATAACATTCAATTTCTTTGTGTATCATGTCGTGGAATAATGTTACCATAGCCCGTTGATAAGTGGCACCAGCATTCTTTAGTCCGAACGACATCACCTTATAACAGAATGTGCCCCAGGGTGTGATGAAAGTTGTCTTCTCCATGTCTTCAGGTGACATTTTGATCTGATTATATCCTGAAAATCCGTCCATGAAGGAGAACACCGAGAACTGAGCCGTATTGTTGACCAATACATCAATGTGAGGTAAAGGGAAGTCATCTTTCGGGCTGGCTCTGTTCAGGTCCCGGTAATCCACACACATTCTCACCTTGCCATCCTTCTTAGGCACAGGTACAATGTTAGCAACCCACGGCGGATAGCTAGTTACAGCAAGGAAACCGGCGTCCCACTGTTTTTGTACCTCTTCTTTTATCTTCATGGCCATATCCGGGCGAGTACGGTGCATCTTTTGTTTTACTGGCGGACAACCTTCTTTCAGAGGCAGCTTGTGAATAACAATGTCGGTGTCCAACCCTGGCATATCCTGATAAGACCAAGCAAAAACATCCACATACTCCCGAAGCATGTCAATAAGTTGCTATTTCACTGAATCTTGCAGACAGGCCCCGATCTTAACTTCTTTCAGGTCTTCTTCTATACCAAGATTAACTGTCTCAACTTCCTCCTGATGAAGAGTGATAACCTTCTCCTCTTGTCTCAACAACCTGGCTAGCACTTCAGGTAGCTCATAATCTTCTTCAACCCCCTCATCAGCTTGATTAATTGGATTGTCAAAGTCATACGAAGTCATAGCGGTGTTGTTGTCGGTGCAGTCTGGAGGGCACTCTCTGCAAGGGTTTAGATTTGTTCATTTTAGTGATCAGTTTTATCTTGTTTAGAAAGAGTGAAAATGAAGTTGTTTATTTTGAAAAACATTGCCATTTTATTTTTGTACAAAAAATGAAAAATGAAAATTAGTGAGCGGAAAAAGAAAAGACTTATTTGCAAAAGATGTCCTGATATTCATTAATTGATCGTTTACACAAAATACAAGATGGCCCGATTACAAAATGAGCCCTGACATCTTGAGCAAGATTCAGGACTTGATGCATGCTTAAGGACAGGAAATAATAATTACTCTGCAGGAGTAACTCTTATAATTTCCTGGGAAGACCAGTTTGAGACATGGCTCCCCGGGATCCTTGGACGTATCCAGCTTTCCAGGTTGTGCTCGTCTTCTGACTCATCTTCCAAACTGTTCACAGCATCCGGGGTGAGCATTCCCCCGCTGACAAACTTGGGCTCCGTTGCAGCCTCTGGTTGATCTTGTCAAGTTGGCCTGTAACCCAACCCGAATCAGTCTTCTTTCTTCTCAACTGGCAGCAGCTGGCCCCAGCCTTGAGCGGTACCTTCCTCAACAACCTTCCGGGCTTGTTGATATGATTGATGGAGGTCCCAGGTGTAAACACCCCAAATTTTCCCTCACCCATTCACACCATGGCTTGTGATCTCTCCATATGCATAAGTTCAATCATAGCATCTCATATTTCATATTTGCTTCACTGCATTGGTTCAAAGTCATCTGCATCTAGGGTTTGTGATCTAAGCAATCCAAGAGCCATTTGAGCCACTCCAAAGGTCATCAATCACTTCAAAGGAGTCCATGTGTGTTCAAGCATCATATTATATCCTCTCAAAGTCAAAGAAGTCAAAAAATCACAAGAACTGAGAATGGCATGGAAGCAGAGCCAGGTTTGACTACACAGATGACCTAGAATTAGGGTTTTGGTTTCAAAGGCCATAACTCCAAATTTTTTGGTCATTATTGTTTATATTGGTCTCTATATGGTATAGGGATCATTCATATCAATTTTCATGAAGAAATTCCATGGGGAAGGCATATGATCAAGAGTTGACTTTTTGAGCAAGTCAGTGCAAAATCAGGGCATCTGAGGCCCCCAATGACCCAACCAAAGGGTTTTCTTCATCATTTTGATTATGTATGACCTTTATTTGATCATAGAAGATGCTATAAGTTCACAAAATTGAAGAATTTCAAGCCATTTGCAAAGTTGACTTTTTGGGAAAATGACTTGTAATGGAAACTTGCCATTTTGGGAAACTTTTTCAACCCTTGCTTTTTGATTCAAAAATGCTTCAAATGGGAAAACTTTGGTCATGAAAGTTATAGAATGGATCATTCCCTTTTCAAAAAGTACAAGAACTTGTCCTAATTCATTTTGGATCAAAAGTTATGGCTTGTCAAAGTTGGCCAAAATCACATAATTTCAAGTTTTCTACCAAAGAGGCAAAGTTGCAAAACCACTTGCCAAGACAAATTGTGCTATCAAATGGACTTCTAATCTTCATACAAACATGGACCAATGTCTCAAAGTCAGATTGCATCAAAAGTTTTCTCATTTTCATGGCTTGTGGATCAAGAAACTTCAAAAGGGCCAAAGTTGATCAAAGTTGCAAAATCTCACTCAAACCCTAATCCATGTGTTGGCTGACTTCAAAACTGATCCTAGGGATCTCCACACTTCTTTCTACGCAGGACACCCCTCTTGTCCTTGGCTGGCTATGAGCCCATACCTCTCTTACACAAAGCTTGACTTTTTTGCAAAAGACCCATACCAATCACCATAGGCCACCAACAACTCTCTGACCTATCACCACTTGATACATGGACCAAAAGCAGCTCAACACACCACACAACTCATGGTGAAACACTCCCCAAGCCAACATTCTCATTTTCCACCTCTTATGCAACTTCCTTCGAAACTCATCATACAGCCTTCAAACACAAAAACAAACTTCACCATTGATCTCAAAATGTTCCACTGATCACAAACCAACCATTGTTTTGGCCTGAAACCTCCCACATCACAAATACGATTTTCACACTCCCTTGGCCTGAGCTTCTGCCAACTCCCTCTAGAGGCCATATAAACTCCAGCTAAGTGTCAAAAGCTTCAAAGGAGGATCATTGGAGCTTGTTTGAACCAAAGAAGCAGCCAGAAAGTCCCTGTTTCGAAAGCTCAATCTCAGGTAGCATGATGAACAAATTTTCTAGAACTTTAATTTCTTGTTAGAATATTGTTCTATATGTTGCCCTGATCATGGGGATCTATTTATCTTTGAAAATGAGCCAGAAACAAGCATGTTATGATGATCTGAAAGTTTCCCCGTAAAAATGTTTTTGCTTGTTTCCTTTGATTCAGTGAAAATAAATGTTGTTTGATTTAGGGTTTATGCTTAGTGGTGTTCATAGATTGATTTTGGAGAGTTTTGTGAGGATTTGATGCGTATTGAGAGAGATAGAGATTTTGGCCTGCCGGAGAAGATGACTGGAACACTGTTCCGGTCATCTGAAAGTGATTAGGGCACAGGATTAGGGCTTAATCATAATTAGGGAGATTTGAATTCTGGCCATCCAGATGCGCGCGTAGTCAATTCCCGCCCCTGTGAGTTTGAATCTCAGCCTCAGGATGCGCTAACTTTCCCATTAATTAATTTTTATTTTCATTTAATTTGTTTTATCTTTCATATTTAATTTAAAATAGCAAAAAATGTTTAAAAATTATGAAAATTTTTGTCAAGGGTTTCATTATTTTTCAGAACACAAAAATATTTTTATTTTTATTTTTTGCATTAAAAATTATTTTTAAATCATTTAAAAGATTATTTTTAACTAATTAATGGAAATTAATTAATTAAAAATACTTTTAGGTATTTAAAAATCACAAAAAAATTCATGTAACCTTTAAAAACATTTAGAAACATTGTCCAACTCTCAAACCAAATTTCTTTTTTGTTCTTGATGCCTTTTGATAATTTTCTTTGGATTTAATTTCATTTCAAGGCATTATTTTGTTTCAAACTTCAAAAATTCATTTCTGTCTAACCTTTGAGAGTTGGATCATGATTCTTTTTGCATTGCATCTTGTATAGAATGTACTTTATACGATAAAATTGGCTTGAATTGATCTTGCATTTTCATTTTGTTTTGCATTTTTCTTGTCAAGGTATCTTAAAACCCTAGCAATCTTAGAAAATTCATAACTCTCACTAGGTTAAGAGTTAGATCCCCTCCTTTGGGCAGTGAGTTTGTGTAGGTTTAGGGTTCCTTTGATTGCATTTTCAAATTTTTATCATGACATTTGTTTCTGATTTTGGATTTTTGCTTTGCATGATGCATGTAACCCTAATTTATGCCCTCATTTGCATCCATCTTCCATTTGCTTGCATACCATGACTTGCCATGACATTTTGTGCATTCATTTGATTCATAACACATCTTAAGACATCTTATAATCATGTTTGATCATTGCATCTTTCATTTGCCATGTTATATGTCTTTTGCATTCCATAACTTTTCATGAACATTCATGGTTCAAAACATGCTTCCCTTGCATCCATATGTTTGTATGATCATTCTAATGCCTTGTCTCATGTTTGCATCACCTCTTAGCATCATTAGCATCATACTCATGCTTCTGGTTTTGGTTTGCATCATCACATTTCATCTCATTTTGCATTGCATTTCATTTCTTTTGCTAACTTTTCAGGTGGTAAGTTGTTTGAGAAGTGGATTTGCCTTCACTTCTCACAATCTCTTTTCATCTCTCTTATGCATCATTGCTGCATTTTATCTTGTGCTTTGGATTGAGCTTGCTCATTCTTGTTCATCTTGCCTTCTTTCCTCAAGCAACTTGTCTTCTTAATTGAAGCAAGTTGTTTTGCTTCTCTCTGCTCCTCTCATCTGCTTCCTTCCTGGTGGTTTCTCTGAAGATCTTTCTCTTTTAAACCTCATTAACCCTAGGATGACCAAGCATGATAACAACTAGGGTTTGATTAGTCCCCCACTTAGCTTTTTACCTTTGTGTCTCTTTGAGTCTTCTCCTCTCACCTCATAATCAGGGACTAAACCCTAAAGGCTTTAAGGCTTTGTGATTAAGCTGATGCCTGCATCCTTCTATTAGGATGGAGTGTATAAGTTTAATCCTAAGTGTTAAACCCTTAATGTGTTTAAATCCTTTAATCAATCCACTTAATAATCATCAAGACATCAAACTTGTAACTTGGGCCTTGCATTAGTGTTCTAATTCTTCCTTAATTGGTTAAGAAGGACTAACCCTAGTGTTAATGGACAAGTCCCCCTCAAGCTGTCTTACAAACCATAAAAATCACTTCTTCATCTTATCATTAACTAAAATCCATCTAATAAAGGCTTTGTTTTGTCATGAGGTTAATCCCTAATCATGGATTGAGTTGAGGAATCTTCCTCAGCTTAAACATTCTCATCTATTATCCTTCTATTAGGATGGTTTAATGAGTCTGTTCAATCCCTGATTATGGCTTAATCTCATTACTCAACACTAAACAAAAACAACAAAAACATCTAAATAATCACAAGTAGGTTAATGATCTTAATCCTACATCATGGTGATTAAGTGTGAGATATTGACTTCACACTTAAGGTATTCTCATTACCCCTAATCAGAGGGAGGATGTGATGAGTTTATTAACCCATTGGTTTAGGCTTAAGCTCATTAACTTAGGACAAACTTCAAAAAAGCAATAAAAGAGTGAAAGCACAAAAAGCAAACAATAATCGTCTCCTCCGGGATTCTTTTCTCACCTCATTCACTCACAAACGAGAAATCGCTTCTTCCGTCTAATGCAAGACAGTTTGCACCTGAGCCAGACAGGTCATACACTTGAGCATAGACAAGTAAGCAGTTCATCAGTCAATTTATCTTTCAGTCTCTTTGGGTCGAACTACGGTGTTCTGACTTCCTCATTGCACGAGAGGATACGTAGGCATAACTTAACAGTTATCGAACAAAAGTCTCTATACATTCCCCCTCTTTACAGCTTTATTCTTTTAGCCTCATGATCTTGAGCATTTCATTCTTGTTCTTACACTGACACTTCACTTATACACTTCACTTCTCTTACACTGACACCTGTACATCCTTTTCCAGCTCTTTTATACACAAATTTCACTAACACTACCCCTTTAAAACACAAATCTTTTAAGCGTGGATCCCCTCGAGTACGGCGGACAATCTGGGTGCTAATACCTTCCCAGGTTGTAACCAACCCCCTTTCTCAGTCTCTCTGGTTCGCGACCGTCTTATCCATATCTTACTCAGGTCTATGCAGCATTACCTTTCCCCCGGGATAAAAATGCCTAGCTGGCGACTCTTTTCTTGTCTTTCTGAGTTCACTCCTGTGTGTTCTCATCCCTCTTTTGGTCGACCGTTCGCGTCTGTACCCCTTCTGACTTGAGGTGTCATTTGGTGGGAGCGACAGCTTGGCGACTCTGCTGGGGACCCTAATACTGTAACCAGGGCTTCTGGTTCTTTTTGTGGGTTCCTCCTAGCGCTTGTTTGATTTGTGTTTACTGGGGTGTTATGTGCTAGTTGTGTTTATATAGCTGCTTTATTTATTTCTTTATGTACAGTTATTTATTGCTTTCTTTACAGCTTTATATATCATATTGTCATTGTGTCATCTGGCTGGATCTGGTTTTTGTTTTGGTGGGTGGGGTTCTATTGAGAGTTTGAGGTCCTATACCTGGGACCTGAGTGACACCTAGGCTAGAGTGGTTCATGTTCTTTCCCATTCCATTTCGGTATGGTGCGGGAATATGAAACACGGTTCAGATGTGGGTTTCTTCTTGAGAACTCTGTGCTACAGATTTCCTGTAGTGCTAGGGCTATCTGGGAAGCCTGCTAAGTCTGGATGACCTTTACTATGACCTTTAGAAACTGAGGTGAATTAGAGGAGGATCTTTTATGGTTATTGTAAACACTGTACCTCCGGGTTAGAAGTGTTTACACTTCTCATAACTGATCCAAGTCTGAGGATCCTTGTTTTAGAACATCACCTGTGAGGGGGTTAGGCTGTTTACAGGTTTGCAGGAACCCTTGGCCACATCATACCCCGTTACCTATTGTGTTTAAGAATGCTTCACTTTGGACAGTTCTTGTGATTTAACCCAGGACATGTGGCTCTTTATTTGAGTCCCCCACCTTGGTTACTGGACTTCTGAACCTCCATCTGGACTTCTTAAACATACATGGGCCTTTTATATCAAGACAGATAATCAGATCCAGCTTGATCACAAACCCTTGCATATCATTTGCATACATCATCATTGCATCATTTAACATTTGCTTATTTGTTTTTCAGGGTATCCACATTTCATTTGGCTTGGTTTTGACCCCTTCATCTGCATAGACCCCTGTTCATCAGCTATCTGCTTCAGCTATCTTCATCAGTTGCCTGCTTCATCTACCTCCATCTTCATCCTCGGCCTATCAGTGGCTCATCTCTAGTACCAGTCTTCATCATCAGCATCTGTTTTCAGCTCTTCACCAGCAGTCATGGCACCCAAGAAGAGCAACATCTCATACCATTTCTTTGAGCCTGTGCTGGCTGGAATCAGGCAGGTCCAGGCACTTACCACTCCAGACCATATCCCATTATTCAGAGAGCATTATGGAGGCATCCTTGAAATGGTTATGGACTTGGACCCTTCTCAGAGGAGTTTGATCCACACTTGCCTACAGTTTTATGATCCTCCTTTGAGATGCTTCACTTTCCAGAATTTTCAGTTGGGACCTCTGTTGGAGGAGTTTTCATCATTGATTGGAGTACCTGTCAGGGGTGGTATCCCCTTCAACCCAGGGATGGTTTCTCCCAGTAATGAAGAAGTGGCAAAAGCACTGCACCTGGAACCTATTTTGATTGAACAAAACATGACTACAAAGGCTGGAATTCCTGGCCTACACTTGGATTTCTTGACTTCTCAGGCCATCCTGAAGGCCTCCTTGGGAGAATGGAAGGCAGTTTGTGCATTGTTAGCCCTCAGTATATATGGGGTTATACTTTTTGCAGATGAGCCCAAGTTTATCAGCGAGAATGCTATTCATCTCTTCCTTTTGAGGAACCCAGTACCCACCTTGCTGGGAGATTTCTATTATTCTGTTCACCAAAGGAATGAGAAGCAGAGAGGGAGGTTGGTAAGGTGTTGTGCTCCTCTATTTCATACCTGGCTGCTCAAACACTTACCCAAGACTGATGCTTTCCTAAATCCTCACCAACAGAAGAATTGGGCTAGGAGACTTATTGCTTTAACTTCAGATGACATCAGATGGTGCACTCAGAGCACCAAAGGCAGGGACATAATTACTAGCTGTGGGCAGTTCCCCAATGTACCTCTGGTAGGAGTGAAGGGTTGCATCAACTACAATCCTTTTCTATTCAAGAGAAAACTGGGCTATGCTTTGGTTCACCCTCCTAGAGTGCAAGACTTGGCTGAAACCCTGTATTGTGAGATAAAGCCTAATCTAGCTGTTGTCAGACAAGCATCTTGGGCTTGGGACAACATCCAGACCAAAGGGATGGCCATCCTTGGAAGGTGCAATAATGTGGCTTCAGCTCAGTATTATGAATGGTCTCATGCTAGGGCTCAGATTTCTGGGATGCCCTTCACCATTGTGGATGCACCTGGACCATCCATTGCACCACCTCCAGCCACTGTTATCCTGGAGGAATTTGAGAAACTCAAGGAGAGGAATGAGAATCTGTCTCAAGCTCTAAAGAAGACCCTCTGGGAGAGGAGTGATGGTCGTCTAGACATTGAGAGGCTGGAAAAGCTTAAGGTGGAACATCTAGCCAAGATTGAGAAATCAGAGGACTACATCAAGAAATCAAGAGCTGGAGAGCAAATATTGAAGAATGCCTGTAAAGAGGCCCAGTTTCAGAAGGCTAGGACTGATCTCTATCTGAAAGAAAGTCAAGCTAGGTGGGTCAGGATCACTGAAGCTCGTACTCAAGAAGATAAGAGAACTCAGGCCAGGATTGAGCATTTAGAGGCCAATGAAAAGAAGCAACAGGAAGCTTTGCTGGCAGCCCAGAAGGAGATCTCAGAATTGAAGCTTAGGGCTGGGGTGAAGAGGTCAAAGGACCAAGACAGGCACAAGAAGCTGACCACTGCTATTGCCACCAGAAACCTTCTCATCAGAAACATTACAGAGCATCCAGCTGGTCCTGTAACTGAAGCACTTTTGAAGGAGGTTAAGGAGGATGAATTTGGTTTAGATGTTTGACTTCTTTGCTTGTTGTTATTTCCATTTCATGTACTTTTCTTTTTATGTTGTATTTTGACCCTCCAGGGGCGTATGTTGTAAAAACAAACTATGTATGATCCACCATTTGTAATGTATTTGTCAGTTTGTTTCATTAAGTCTCTCTCTCTCAAGCAACATCAAAGCATCTTCCTTCGGGTCTGGAAAGGTCAAAACCAAGTACCAAGCCGGATACCTTGGAAACAAATAAGCATATTGCATTGCATGCTAACCTTTGTTCTGTTGTGGTTCAGGAATTATTGCTCGCCGTCGGGTGTTCCCTCTCAACCGTCCGCACAGATATCCTACTCGCAACAATCTTCCTGGTATCCAGATGGATCAAGTACAGCAAGAGCTGACAGAAGTCAGAACCCAGATGGTTAACAAAAGGCTGGAGATGAGAAACCAAATGACCCAGTTCATGGAGGTAATGAATGGCTTGGCTCAAAGTCAAGAAAGGTTGAGGGCATTGGTAGAAAGACAGACACCAGAAGAACCTCCTCTGGGAACTGGAGGAACAAGTAACAATGAGAGGGATCAGCCTCATATTAACCCACCAGTATATGGGCCTCATCTACATCCGGAAGTTAACATCCCGCGTAATGTGCAAGGAAATACTACTGGAGGAAGAGTCTTACAGGAAGACCCTCAAGAAGAGCAGTTCACTGTGATGGGAGCTGGGGATGAAGTCTATGATAGGAGGTTTGATGAAATTGCTGAGAAGCTGAGATCTCTGGAGTCTCAAAATTCCCTAGGTTTTGATGTTATGGATATGGGGTTAGTGGATGGGGTAAGGATTCCCCACAAGTTTAAACCCCCGTGTTTCGAGAAGTACAATGGAACTTCCTGTCCACGAACTCACTTACAGTCTTTTCTGGGGAGACTTAAGGCATACACCATGGATGAAAAACTGTGGATGTTTTACTTTGAAGATAGTTTGACTGGGGCTTCAAGGGAGTGGTACTCTCATTTAACTAGAGCTACTATCAGATGCTGGAAGGACTTAGCTGAAGCCTTCATCAGACAGTACCAATACAACCTGGACATGGCTCCTAACAGAACCCTTCTGATGGGAATGTCTCAATCCTCCAGAGAAAGCTTCAGGGAATATGCCCAGAGGTGGAGACAGCTTGCTGCTGCTGTCCAGCCACCCATGTCGGAAAGAGAAATGGCCGACATGTTTATGAATACGCTGCAAGGAACATATATTGATAGGCTAGCTGCCTTTTCTTCCACCAGCTTCGCTGACGTAGTTATAGCTGGAGAAAGAATTGAGAGCCTCCTGAAGATGGGTAAAATTTCTGATAATGGTGCAAGTTCTTCCAGTAACTCCAGGAAGCCTTTTGTGGGACCCCGGAGGGCCGGTGAAACAAATTCCATTCATGCCAGCAGGGGCAGACCTCAGTATGCCCACAGATCAGTAGCAGCTGTCACAATTCCAGCTCCAATTCCTCAGCAACCAGCATATCAACCACGACAACAACCCCATTACCAACAACAAGTTCAGTATCCGCCACAGAGAACCTACAACAACAACAACAGCAATCAGCAGCAAAGACCCTTTCAGCAAAGACCATCACAGGAAAATAGGGTGATTGACCCTATCCCTATGCCTTATGCCGCTTTGTTGCCACAACTCCTGAAACTCAACTTGGTTGAATTAAGGACATTGGCACCACCAGACCCTGCTAATCTTCCAAGAAACTATGATGTCAACGCCCGGTGTGCTTTTCATTCCAATGCACCTGGCCACAATACAGAAAAATGCAGGGCTTTACAAATGAAGGTGCAAGATCTGGTGGATTCCAAAGCTCTCAACTTTGCACCCCCGCCAAATGTCAACAAGAATCCCATGCCCAATCATGGAGGACCAAGAATTAATGCCATTGAGGAAGACAAGCCATCTTTCTTAATCACCAGTGTTGGACACATTCGGACACCTCTGGTCGAAATTAAAGCTCAGCTCCTAGAATGCCAGATGTTCCCCGGGTGTGAGCTCGGTTGTGGTTATTGCAACATTTCATTCAATGGGTGTGATAATTTGAGAAGCGGCATAGATGGTCTTATCAAAAGTGGTATACTTCGAATCACAACAACGGCGCCTACAAATCCAGCAATCCCTTTGACAGCAATTCCTGATTCTTCTACAACTGCAACAACAATCATTCCGAACAATTCATCGATATCATCAACCATTGCTCCGTCCATCACTTCAACACATCAGATGTCATCAACCATTCCTTCTACAACATCAGCACCCCTTTATTCAGCAGAATCTTCTACAACGCCAACAGAAATTGATGAAAATATCTCGGCAGTCACCATTTACTATGATCCGTCAAATGTTCCTCCAAACAACAACTTTCAGCAACAAACAGTTACACCTCCTTCCAGATCACCGGTCACCATTTACTACAATCCGCACACTATTTCAATACCTTCCTCTGCAGCAGTCAGTCCAGTTACCATCACGGTGCCTGGACCCGTTCCATATGAAAGCAGTAATGCCATACCTTGGCATTATGGCTCTGACCTCTACTGCAACGGGGAGAAAATCACTTTGGATTCTTCAACCTCTTCTCCACAGATTGATAATGTTGGGGGAGGCGGAGGCTTCACCAGAAGCGGACGCCTTTTTGCCTCATAATTGCAAAGACCTAATGCCGAAGCAGAAGCTGCTGCCAAAGCAAAGGGGAAGAGTGTGGTATTTGAAGAACCAATAATCAAAGAAACTCAGAAGACATCTTTTGAGCAAGATGTAGATGAGTTCATGAGGATTATAAAAAGAAGTGATTACAAGGTGGTGGATCAGCTTCACCAAACTCCCTCAAAGATCTCCATATTATCCCTGCTGATGTGTTCTGAAGCTCACAGGAATGCATTACTGAAAGTCTTGCACGCAGCATACGTGCCAGAGGAGATCACTGTTAATCAGCTAGAAACTGTGGTGGGAAATGTCAACACCAGTCATGGACTGGGCTTTACCAATGCTGACTTAACAACTGAGGGACGTAACCACAACAAGGCTATACACATCACTCTAGAATGCAAGGGTGTTGTTCTATCCCATGTACTGGTGGACACTGGGTCTTCACTCAATGTTCTACCAAAGAAAGCCTTGGTGAAGCTGGAGTATGATGGCTTGGCATTGCGTCCGAGTAATTTGGTGGTAAGAGCATTTGATGGCTCTAAAAGATCAGTGCTTGGAGAGATTGATCTGCCTGTGATGATTGGCCCGCAGACTTATAAGATTACCTTCTATGTGATGGACATTCAGCCGGCCTACAGCTGTTTGTTGGGTAGACCTTGGATCCATGCCGCTGGCGCTGTTACGTCTACCCTTCACCAGAAGCTGAAATTCAAGTGGGAAGGCCAGATCATCACCATCTGTGGTGAAGAAGATATCTTTGTTAGCCATTTGGCTACGTACAAGTATATTGAGATGGATGGAGAAATCCATGAAACTATGAGCCAGGGGTTTGAGGCCCTGAACATAAATGAAGCATCTGTTGTACTGGGAACCTCCATGACATCTTATCAGCAAGCCAGGAAGGTTGTTGAAGAGGGGACTGCCCAAGGCTGGGGCAAGCTGTTACCTGTGGAGAAGAAGGAGGACAGATTTGGGTTGGGTTACAGACCAACTCAACAAGATCAATCAGAGGCTGCTAAGAAGCCCAGTTTTGTCAGCGGGGGAATGCTCACCCCGGATGCAGTGAACAACTTGGAAGATGAGTCGGAAGATGAGCGCAACCTGGAGAGCTGGATACGTCCAAGGACCCCGGTGAGCCATATCTCAAACTGGTCTTACCAGGAAATTATAAGGGTTACTCCTGCAGAATAATTATTATTTCCTGTATTTTAAAGCATGCATCAAGTCTTGCATCTTGCCCAAGATGACAAGACTCATTTTGCATCTTGCCCAAGATGACAAGACTCTTTTCCGCTCACTGTTTTTTTCATTTTTCTTTTTGTACAAAAATAAAATGGCAATGTTTTCAAAATGATAACTTTACTTCACTTTTTCTAAACAAAGAGTAAAATCGATCACTAAAATGAACAATCTAAACCCTTGCAGAGAGTGCCTTTCAGACTGCACCGACAACAACACTGCTATGGCTTCGTACGACTTTGACAATCCAATCAATCAAGCTGATGAAGGGGTTGAAGAAGATTATGAGCTTCCTGAAGAGCTAGCTAGGTTGTTAAGGCAAGAGGAGAAGGTTATCACTCCTCATCAGGAGGAGATTGAAACGGTTAATCTTGGTACGGAAGAAGATGTGAAAGAGGTTAAGATCGGGGCCTGTCTACAAGATTCGGTAAAAGAGCAACTGATTGATATGCTTCGGGAATACGTGGATGTGTTTGCTTGGTCTTATCAGGATATGCTAGGGTTGGACATCGATATTGTTATGCACAAGCTGCCTTTAAAAGAAGATTGCCCACCGGTTAAACAGAAACTGCGCCGTACTCGCCCAGATATGGCAATGAAGATCAAAGAAGAGGTACAAAAGCAGTGGGACGTCGGGTTCCTTGCTGTGACTAGCTATCCGCCGTGGGTTGCTAATATTGTACATGTTCCTAAGAAAGACGGCAAAGTGAGAATATGTGTGGATTACAGGGACCTGAATAGAGCCAGCCCGAAAGTTGACTTCCCTTTACCTCACATTGATGTATTGGTGGATAATACAGCTCAGTTCTCAGTATTCTCCTACATGGACGGATTTTCAGGATACAATCAGATCAAGATGTCACCTGAAGACATGGAGAAGACAACTTTTATCACACCCTGGGGCACGTTCTGTTATAAGGTGATGCCATTCGGACTGAAGAATGCTGGCGCCACATATCAACGGGCTATGGTAACATTATTCCATGACATGATCCATAAAGAAATTGAATGTTATGTGGATGACATGATTGCCAAGTCCCTCACAGAAGAAGACCACCTGGTAAATCTGCTGAAGCTATTCAAGTGTCTGAGGAAGTACCAACTGAAGCTGAACCCCAACAAATGCACATTCGGGGTGCGATCCGGTAAGTTGCTGGGATTTATTGTAAATGAGAAAGGGATTGAAGTTAACCCTGATAAGGTTAAAGCCATCCAAGAAATGCCTGCACCGAAGACTGAGAAAGAAGTTCGGGGGTTCTTGGGTAGATTGAACTACATTTCACGGTTCATATCTCACCTTACAGCAACCTGTGAACCTCTGTTCAAGCTGTTAAGAAAAGAACAAACGGTCAGGTGGAACGAAGATTGCCAAAGGGCTTTTGACAAAATCAAGGAGTACTTGCAAGAGCCTTCAATCCTTATGCCTCCAGTTGAAGGAAGACCTCTAATCATGTACTTGACAGTATTAGAAGAGTCAATGGGGTGTGTGTTGGGCCAGCATGACGAGTCTGGTCGAAAAGAGTATGCAATATACTACCTAAGCAAAAAGTTTACCGACTGTGAACAACGTTATTCACTGCTCGAGAAAACTTGTTGTGCTTTAGCGTGGGCTGCTCGCCGACTAAGATAGTATATGTTGACCCACACTACTTTATTGATCTCAAAGATGGACCCAGTTAAGTACATTTTTGAGAAGCCAGCGCTTACCGGACGGGTTGCAAGATGGCAAATGATCCTCACAGAATACGACATCCAGTACACATCTCAGAAAGCCATCAAGGGCAGTGTATTGTCTGATTATCTTGCTGAGAAACCCCTTGATGATTACCAGCCTATGAGATTTGACTTCCCCGATGAAGACATCATGTTCATAAAAGCAAAAGATCACGAATAGCCTGTTCACACCGAAGGGCCTGACCCAGAGGAAGAATGGACTATGATGTTTGACGGGGCTGTTAACATGAATGGTCGTGGTGTTGGTGCAGTGCTCATTACACCTAAGGGAGTTCACATGCCTTTCTCGACAAAACTCACCTTCAACTACACTAACAACGAAGCTGAATACAAAGCTTGTATTATGGGTCTTGAGGAAGCCATTGACCTCATGATCAAGACTTTAACTGTATTCGGAGATTCAGCTCTGGTAATTAATCAAACCAACGGCAAATGGTACACACACCAGGATCATCTGATACCTTATAGGGACTATACAAGAAGGTTATTGACTTTCTTCACAACAGTCAAGCTTGAGTATATCCCTCGGGACGAGAATCAATTTGCAGATGCTCTTGCCACCATTTCATCCATGATCAAAGTTCAAGCTGTCAACTTTGTGCCTCGGATTTCAGTATCCAGACTTGACAGACCAGCATATGTATTTGCAGCAGAGGTTGTTAAAGATGATAAGCCTTGGTTCCAAGACATTAAGTGCTTCTTGGAGGATCAATCATACCCACCTGGGGCATCTTCCAAGACAAGAAGACATTAAGAAAACTTTCTGGTAGCTTCTTCTTGAACACTGATGGTTCCCTGTACAAGAGAAACTTTGATATGGTACTCCTCAGATGCGTTGATAGAACAGAAGCAGACTTGTTGATGCACGAGGTGCATGAAGGATCCTTTGGTACCCATGCCGGAGGGCATGCAATGGCTAAGAAGTTGCTAAGATCAGGTTATTACTGGATCACAATGGACGCAGACTGTTGTGCTTATGCCAGAAAATGCCACAAATGCCAGATTTATGCGGATAAAGTACATATGTCTCCAAATCCTCTGAATGTGATGTCTTCACCCTGGCCCTTTGCCATGTGGGGCATTGATATGATTGGCAAGATTGAACCGACTGCTTCAAATGGCCACAGATTCATCCTAGTTCCCATTGACTATTTCACCAAGTGGGTTGAAGCAGCTTCCTATGCAAATGTTACAAGGCAAGTGGTAGCCTGATTTCTGAAGAGAGACATCATTTGTCGGTATGGAGTTCCCGAGCGAATCATTACTTATAATGGTTCCAACTTGAACAACAAAATGATGGCAGAACTGTGCCGGGACTTCAAGATCCAACACCACAATTCTTCTCCTTACAGGCCCAAGATGAATGACGTTGTTGAGGCAGCTAACAAGAATATCAAGAAGATTTTGCAGAAGATGGTAGTCACTTACAAAGACTGGCATGAAATGCTACCATTTGCCTTGCATGGGTACCGTACGTCAATCAGGACATCCACTGGGGCAACACCGTATCAACTTGTGTATGGTATGGAGGCAGTCCTACCTGTTGAGGTTGAATTACCCTCCCTACGGGTATTGATGGATGTTAAGTTGAATGAAGCAGAATGGGTCCGATCCCGATACGAACAACTGAATCTGATTGAAGAAAAGAGATTAGATGCAATCTGTCATGGGCAGTTATATCAGAAAAGAATGAAGAAAGCCTTCGATCAGAAAGTCAGGCTCCGAGAGTACCAAGTAGGGGATCTTGTGATGAAAAGACTCCTCCCTCCTCATACAGACCACAGGGGCAAGTGGAATCCAAACTATGAAGGGCCATTCGTAGTAAAGAAAGCTTTCTCCGGTGGAGCACTCATGTTCAGTACTATGGATGGTGAAGACTTCCCGTCCCCCGTGAATTCAGATGCAGTTAAAAAATACTTCGCATAAAATGACCCGCTGGACATAAAAACAGAATGTAAGTCCAGGCAAACATAGGGCATCCCGGCGAGTCAAAAACAGAATAAAAGACTCGGGCAAAAATAAGGGAAATAAATAAAAAAAATGTACACCCGCTGAGTTGAAAAGCCGCATCGGACAACTCAGGCAAAAATGGGTATCCCGATGGATTGAAAACCCGAAAGGGCGACCCATGCAAAAATAAGGGAATAAACAAACAACTGCATTCTGAGTTCGTCTGTATTACTTACAACTTGGTAAGCTTCGAAAGGTTCAAGCGCCGGTCAGAATCAGCCTTCTTCAGAAAGCAAGACGAGAAGAAGGTCAAAAGTCATACGAGTCATAGCAGAGGGAAGCTCCCCGAAGCGTCGTCAACATCGCCAATACCTTTTATTTCTCAATTTGTAACAATCTCCTCATTTTAGGGGATTTGTTTCTTTGACTGTATCTTGCCAATTCAGGGCACATGAATCAATAAAATCATATTTTTCAGTCATGTTTTGTCTCGTACATTTTATTTGCAAGAGTGTCCGATGTCTTTAAGATATTGATTGCATAAATAAAGATGCTTTTCTTCTAAAAATACGTGCTTGCAGGAAATATGCTTACTCCCGGGAGTGTCTGAACTCTTATGATTGAATCCGATAAGGGATACCTCGGGATTACTTGTACGTTTCTCTATCTTTTCAGGATCGCAGGTATTCAAAGCACAACATGGGGCATGAAGGTTTCTCCCCAGCAAGATGCCTAATCATTATCCACTCAGTCTTAACACCGGAGGTGCTTTCTCTCCAGCTGAGTTGCCATTTATTTTTCCTCCTCAGCCAGGGAACCATCTCCCCACAAAGTTTCAGCCTCTATCCAGGAGAGCAACGCCTGAAGATCTCACAAAAGAGTGAAGAAAGCTTCTACAAACCCCAGCTGGGTCCCTCATTACCGAGGATAGGCCTATCGGTGACCTATATCCCCAAGCAGAGTCATATATGCCAGATCTACCAATGATTTCATCCCCAGCTGGGATGTCCACTTCAAGCAGATCAGTCGGAGATCTTCACAGCAGTTGGGATCCGAATCCCGGATCGGCATCTTTGCATAATCATAACATTCACATCATATTCTCCCCGCAGAGCGTAGCATTCCGTCTAATACGGAGCATTACGGAAAAAATCAAACATATTGCATAATCATAAGCCATGTACTGGATCAAACACTTGTGAATACTGATAATCCGTCAACAATATACAGCAAGCTCTCCAGATCCCCCGGCAGGAAGCCAAGGCATTTGCCTTACACTCATAAATGCAAATGCACATTCCTGTTGGCACCCGTCCGTGTCATGATTCCCCAGTAAATTCGCCCGAGCTCTCTTTACAAACAAACACTTATACATATCACATATACCTCTTGACACTCGTCCGTGTCATACCCCCAGCAGAAAGCCAAAGCGTCCCCTTTGCACTCACAAATACATATATATACAATTCCATGACACCCGTCCGTGTCACACTCCTCAGCATAGTTGCCTAAACATTTTGCAAACCATATACTTGTTTATATCACACCTTTCTCTTTTGACACTCGTCCGTGTCACCCTCCTCAGCAGGTTAAACACTCTCCTGTACACCGCTCATACTTATTTCACTCATACAGATACCCGTCCGTATCTTGTATATATCACTCAAACCCCCTCAGATTCGACACTCGTCCGTGTTCTTTGTTAACTAGTTGGTACTCGTTCGTATCATCATCTCAGAACATGCGTCAAGCATTTGTTTCTACCTGATACTCGTCCGTATCATGGTCTTAAGGATGCTCGTCCGCATCTTTAATCCATACACGTGTCAAACACTTATGTCTTCTTGAATTTAGACACTCGTCTGTGTCTACTATTCCCCAGAGGAGATTCCCCACAGGATCAACACTCGTCCGTGTTCTTTGTTAACCAGTTGATACTCGTCCGTATCATCATCTCTGAACATGTGTCAGCATTTGTTTTTACCTGATACTCGTCCGTATCATAGTCTTAGGGATGCTCGTCCGCATCTTTAATCTATACACCGTACACTAAACACTAATATCTCTCATTTCTTGGATATAGACACTCGTCCGTGTTTACTTGTCCCACCAAATCCCTGTGAACTATTTCCTTTCTATCTGACATTCGTCCTATGTCATGGTGCCTTTTTGGCAGCCGTACCCTGCCAGGTGATCGTCCTTCACCTTTGGATGACCGTCCCTCATCCTTTCCTCAGCGGAGTCTCCATTGTTGGAACACTTTTCTTTCCGACATTCGTCCTATGTCGTGATATTTCTAGCAGCTGTCCCTTGCTAGGTGATCGTCCTTCACCCTTTGATGATCGTCCTTCATCATTTTATCCGATGGTCGTCCCCGTCGTTGATCTTGTTATCTGGAATTCGTCCTATGTCATGATAAACCCTGAGAGCAGCCGTACCCTGCTAGGTGATCGTCCTTCACCTCTTGATGATCGTCCTTCATCATGCTTATCCGATGGCCGTCCCCATCATGGACTTTTTTTATCCGGCATTCGTCCTATGTTGTGATATTTTTGGCAACCGTACCTTGCCAGGTGATCGTCCTTCACCCTTAGATGACCGTCCCTCATCTTATACCCAACAGAGAAGCTGTCCCCTGCTAGGTGATCGTCCTTCAACTTTGATGACCGTACCTCATCATTTATTTTTACCTATTCCCCATAGAGTCTTTATCACTTCATCTTGATGGCCGTCCCCATCATAATCTCTCATATCCCCAGCATGTCGGCCGTCCCCGTCATCACTCCTTCCCCACCAGTCGTCCTCTGCTCTACGGTCGTCCTCTGTCGCCCGCACTTTATAATATACTTTATTTTCTTTTACAATCTATATCCCTTTTCCTCTTCATTCTGTGAGTGCAAATTTTGGACTGTCTTTGGTATTCAACCACAAGTTATCCTGTTTGCCTGTTAAGCCGTTGCTTACATCCTACACAGCTAACTCATGTTTGAATAGGGGTGTCGCTCCCAAAAGATGAGACTGGGCTCAAATGAGGTACAGACGCGAACGGTCGGCGAGAGGAGGGTGTGAGAACACACAGGAGTGAACTCACAGGAAAAGAAAGAGTCGCCAGCTAGGCATTTTTATCCCGGAGGAAAGGCAATGCTGCATAGACCTAGAAAGATATGGATAAGACGGTTGCGAACCAGAGAGACTGAGAAAGGGGGTTGGTTACAACCTGGGAAGGTATTAGCACCCAGATTGTCCGTCGTACTCGACGGGATCCACGCTTAAAAGATTTGTGTTTTAAAAGGGGTAGTGTCAGTGCAATTTGTGTATCAAAGCTGGAAAGAATGCAAGTGCCAGTGTAAGAGAAGTGTGAAGTGTACAAGTGAAGTGTCAGTGTAAGAAAAAGAGTGAAATGCTCAAGATATTGAGGCTTAAAGAATGAGGCTGGAAGGAGGGGGAATATACAGAGACTTTTGTTCGATAATTGTTAAGTTATGCCTACATATCCTCTCGTGCAATGAGGAAGTCAGAACACAGTAGTTCGACCCAAAGAGACTGAAAGATGAATTGACTGATGAACTGCTTGCTTATCTATGCTCAAGTGTATGACCTGTCTGGCTCAGGTGCAAACTGTCTTGCATTAGACGGAAGAAGCAAGTTCTCGATTATGAGTAAATGAGATGAGAATAGAATCCCAGAGGAGACGATTATTGTTTGTTTTTTATTTTTCAGTCTTTTATTGCTTTTGAAAGTTTGTCATAAGTTAATGAGCTTAAGCCTAAACCAATGGATTTAGTAAACTCATCACATCTTCCCTCTGATTAGGGGTAATGAGAATACCTTAAGTGTGAAGTCAGCTTCTCACACTTAATCACCTTTGGTGTAGGATTAAGATCATTAACCTACTTGTGATTATTTAGATGTTTTTGTTGTTTTTGTTTAGTGTTGAGTAATGAGATTAAGCCATAATTAAAGATTTAATGGACTCATTACACCATCCTAATAGAAGGATAATAGATGAGAACATTTAAGCTGAGAAAGACTCCTCAACTTAATCCATGATTAGGGATTAACCTCATGACAAAACAAAGCCTTTATTAAATGGATTTTAGTTAATGATAGAATGAAGAAATGAGTTTTATGGTTTGTAAGACAACTTGAGGGGGACTTGTCCATTAACACTAGGGTTAGTCCTTCTTAACCAATTAAGGAAGAATTAGAACCCTAATGCAAGGCCTAAGTTACAAGCTTGATGTCTTGATGATTATTAAGTGGATTGATTAAAGGATTTAAACACATTAAGGGTTCAACACTTAGGATTAAAGTTATACACTCCATCCTAATAGAAGGATGCAGGCATAAGCTTAATCACAAAGCCTTAAAGCCTTTAGGGTTTAGTCCCTGATTATGAGGTGAGAAGAGAAGACTCAAAGAGACACAAAGGCAAAATCTAAAGGGGGGACTAATCAAAACCCTAATTATTGTCATGCTTGGTTGTTCCTAGGGTTTGTGAGGTTTACAAGAGAAATCTTCAGAGGAACCACCAGGAAGCAGATGAAAGGAGCAAAGGAAGCAAAGTAACTTGCTTCATTTAAGAAGACAAGTCACTTGAGGAGAGAAAGTAAGAAGAAGAAGAATGAGAAAGCTCAATCTCAAACACAAAACAAGATGCAGCAAGGATGCATAAGAGGAGATGAAAAGAAATTGTGAGAAGTGAAGGCAAATTCACTTCTCAAAGTGACTTACCACCTGAAAAGTTAGTGAAAGAAATACAATGCAATGCAAAATGAAATGAAATGGCATGATGCAAACCAAAATCATAAGCATAAGTATGATGTTAATGATGCTATGAGATGATACAAACATGAAACAAGGCATGGGGATGATCATACAAACATATGGATGCAAGAGAAGCATGCTTAGAACCATGAACATACATGAAAAGTTATGAAATGCAAATGACATACAACATGGCAAATGAAAGATGAAATGATCACACATGATTCTAATATGTCCTAAGATGTGTAATGAATCAAAAGGATGCATAAAATGTCATGGCAAATCATGGTATGCAAGCAAATGGAAGGTTGATGCAAATGAAAACCCCAAATTAGGGTTTATGATCAATGCACAAAACAAAACCCAAAACCAGAAGCAAACATCAAGATAAAAAATTGAAAATGCATCCAAGGGAACCCTAAACCTATACAAACTCTCTGCCCAAAGGAGGGGGTCCAACTCTTAACCTAGTGAAAGTTATGAATTTCCTAAGATTTCTAGGGTTTTAGGGTACCTTGTCAAGAAAAATGTCAAACAAATTGAAAATGCAAGATCAAATCATGCCAATTTAATCCTATAAACTACATGATATGCAAGACACAATGCAAAAAGAATCAAAGTCCAACTCTTAAAGACTAGGCAGAAATGAATTTTTGAACATTGGATCAAAATAATGCCTTGAAATGAAATTAATTCCAAGAAAAATTGTCAAAAGACATCAAGATCAAAAAAGAAATTAGGTTTGAGGGTTGGACAATGTTTAAATGATTTTAAAGGTTTCATGATTTTTTTTGTGATTTTTAAATACCTAAAAGTATTTTTAATTAATTAATTCTCATTAATTAATTAAAAATAATCTTTTAAATGATTTAAAAATATTTTTTAATGCAAAAAATAAAAATAAAAATGTTTTTGGTTTCTGAAAATTAATTGAAACTTTGACAAAAAATTTCAGAATTTTTATAAATGTTTTACTATTTTTAATAAAATGAAGAAAACAAATGCAATTAAATGAAAAATAAAATGAATTAAACTGAAAAAAAGAAAAGTCAGCACAATCAATGGCTGACATTCAAACATACACGCGCGGGAGTGGACTTGGCGCGCATCTGGACGGCCAAGATTCAAAATTCACTAATTATGATTAGTGCTCTAATCTGAACCCTAAACAAAATCAGGTGACCGGAACAGTGTTCCGGTCATCTTCTCCGATCAACCAAAAACTCAATCTCCCTCTCCAGGCCATTTCAAAGGCTCTAACTCTCCAGAATTCATCCTCTACCCACCCCAAACACGAATCAAGCACAAAATCATGTTTAACTTCCAACACAAACACGAATCGAATCAAAGAAGTTTTTAGGTCAAACTTTCAGAACATCATAACATGCTTGTTTCTGGCTCATTTTCAAAAATAAATAGATCCCCATGATCAGGGCAACATACAGAACAATATTCTAACAAGAAATTAGAGTTCTGGAAAAATTGTTCATCATGCTACCTGAGATGGAGCTTTCGATTCAGGAGCTTTCTGGCTGTTTCTTTGGCTCAAACAAGTCCCAATGATCCTCCTTAGAAGCTTTTGACACTTAGCTGGAGTTTATGTGGCCTCTAGAGAAAGTTGGCAGAAACTCAGGTCAAGGGTGTGTTGAAATCGTGTTTTTGATTCAGGGAGTTTCTGGCTATGATGATGGGTGGTTTGTGATCAGTGGAGTGAGTTGAGATTGTCTGTGAAGTTTGTTTTTGTGTTTGAGGCTTGTGGAGAGTGTTTTGAAGGAAAATGCAAGTTGGAGAGATTTTGGTAACTATGGCTTGTGGGCAAGATCAGAGTGAGTTGTGTGATGTGTTAGGCTGGGTTTTGTCCATGTATCAAAAGGGGATAGGTCAGAAAGTTGTTGGTGGCCTATGGTGATTGGTATGGGTCTTTGGCCAAAATGTCAACTTGATGTGTACTTGAGGTATGGGCTATGGCACAACTTGCTTTTTGGCTTGCTTTTGCTCAGCTTGAATCAAGGAAGGCTATGAAAAAGGTTTAGAGGCAATGCAGCAAGTGGTTTGTAACTTGTGATAGTTTTTGCAAATTGGTTCAAGTTTGGTTTCTTTGAGATTTCTTGAAGTTCAAGGCATGAAATGAGATGATTCTTGGGCCAATTCTGATTTTTAGAGGTCATGTAATCATGTTGTGAAGAAATGACACACATTTGAGGCCTTTAGAACACTTGAACAAACCATTTTGCAAAATGTCTCTTTGGTAGAAAACTTCAAATTTTGTGATTTTAGCCAACTTTGACAAGCCATAACTTTTGATCCAAAATGAATTAGGTCATGTTCTTGTACTTTTTGAAAAGGGAATGATTCATTCTACAACTTTCATGACCAAAGTTTTTCCATTTGAAGCATTCTTGAATCAAAAAGCAAGGGTTGAAAAAGTTTCCCAAAATGGCAATTTCATTAAAAGTCAAACTTTCCCAAAAAGTCAACTTTGCAAATGACTTGAAATTCTTCAATTTTGTGAACTTCCAATATCTTCTATGATCAAATAAAGATCATACACAATCAAAATGATGAAGAACACCCTTTGGTTGGGTCATTGGGGGCCTCAGATGCCCTGATTTTGCACTGACTTGCTTAGAAAGTCAACTCTTGATCAGATGACTTCCCCATGGAATTTCTTCATGAAAATTGATATGCATGCTCCCTATACCATATAGAAACCAATAGAAACAAGAATGACCAAAAAAATTGGAGTTATGGCCTCTGAAACCAAAACCCTAATTCTAGGTCATCTGTGCAGTCAAACCTGGCTCTGCTTCCATGCCATTTTCAGTTCTTGTGATTCTTTGACATTCTTGACTTTGAGAGGATATAATATGATGTTTGAACATACATGGACCCCTTTGAAGTGATTTATGACCTTTGGAGTGGCTCAATAAGCTCTTGGATTGCTCAGATCACAAACCCTAGGTGCAGATGACTTAGAAGTAATGCAGTGAATCAAAAATGTAATATGAGATTCTATGATTGAGCTCATGCACATGAAATGATCACAAGCCATGGTGTGAATGGGTGAGGGAAAATTTGGGGTGTTTACAGCTGCCCCTATTCAAACATGAGTTAGCTGTGCAGGATGTGAGCAACGGCTTAACAGGCAAACAAGATAACTTGTGGTTGAATACCAAAGACAGTCCAAAATTTGCACTCACAGAATGAAGAATAAAAGGGATATAGATTGTAAAAGGAAATAAAGTATATTGTAAAGTGTGAGCGACGGAGGACGACCGTCGAGCAGAGGACGACTGCCGGGGAAAAAGCAATGACGGGGACGGCCGACATGCTGGGAAAAGTGCAGGAAATAAAGCAATGACGGGGACGGCCGACATGCTGGGGATAAAAGGGATTATGATGGGGACGGCCATCAAGTTCATAGAGCAAAGTAACCAACGATGGGGACGGCCATCGGGCTAAAACTGATGAAGGACGATCATCAGGAAAAGGAAAAGGGACCACGACGGGGACGGCCATCGGGTTAAAGAATAAATGAAATAATGATGAGGGACGGTCATCAAAGGTGAAGGACGATCACCTGGCAGGGTACGGCTGCCGAAAATATCACGACATAGGACGAATGCCGGATAAAAGGTCAACAATGGGGACGGCCATCGGACGAGCATGATGAAGGACGATCATCAAGAGGTGAAGGACGATCACCTAGCAGGGTACGGCTGCTCTCAGGGCTTATCATGACCTAGGACGAATGTCAGATAACAAGATCAACGATGGGGACGGCCATCGGATAACATGATGAAGGACGATCATCAAAAGGTGAAGGACGATCACCTAGCAGGGGACGGCTGCTAAATATAACGACATAGGACGAATGTCGGATAGAAAAGGTCAACGATGGGGACGGCCATCGGATGAGCATGATGAAGGACGATCATCAAGAGGTGAAGGAAGATCACCTAGCAGGGTATGGCTGCTCTCAGGTCTTATCATGACATAGGACGAATGTCAAATAGAAAAGAAATTTTTCTTTGCTGGCGATCTACTGGGGAATAGTAAACACGGATGAGTGTTTATATCCAAGAAACAAAAGGTATAAGTGTTTAGATGTTTGTGTATAGATTAAAGATGCGGACGAGCATCCCTAAGACTATGATACGGACGAGTATCGGGTAGAAACAAATACTGACACGTGTTCAGAGATGATGATACGGACGAGTATCAACTGGTTAACAGAGAACACGGACGAGTGTTGAATCTGAGGGGACTCTTCTGGGGAATAGTAGACACAGACGAGTGTCTATATTCAAGAAGACAAGAGTGTTTGACACAGTGTATGGATTAAAGATGCGGGCGAGCATCCTTAAGACTATGATACGGACGAGTATCAGGTAGAAACAAACGCTTGACGCATGTTCTGAGATGTTGGTACAGACGAGTACCAACTGGTTAACAAAGAACAAGGATGAGTGTTGAATCTGAGAGGTAATAAATATGAGTGGTGTATAGACATGTATTTAAACTGCTGGGGAGAGTAACACGGACGAGTGTCGAAAGGAGAAAAGTATAGTATAAACAAAATTTGATATACAAAGTGTTTATGTTACTGTGCTGGGGAAAATGACATGGACGGATGTCAAGGATTTGTATATATATGTATCTGTGAGTGCAAAGGGGATGCTTTGGCTTTCCACTGGGGATATGACACGGACGAGTGCCACCAGGGGTATATACTGATGTTCGGGAGTGTAAAGCAACTGCTTTAGCTTTAGCTCTCTGTTTGGGGAATCTGGGGAGCATTCTGCGTATTGTTGATGGATGGTCAATACTCACGAGTGTTTGATTCAGAACAGTCTTATGATTATGCAACATGTTGGATTTTTGCCGTAATGCTCCGTTTTAGACGGAATGCTACGCTTTGTGGGGTGAATATGATGTGAATGCCATGATTATGCAAGGATACCAATCTGGGATTTGGATCCCGTTGTTGCGAAGATCTCTGGCCGATCTGTTTGAAGTGAACATCCCAGCTGGGGATGAGATCATTGGTAGATCTGATGAGATGTATCTGCTTGGGGAAATGGGTCACTGATAGACCCATCCTGGTAATAAGGGACCCAGCTGGGGTTTGTAGAAGCTTTCGTCACTCTGTTGTGATTCCTTCAGGCGCTGATCTTCTGGCCAGAGGCTGAAACTCTGTGGGGAAATGTTTCCCTGGCTTTTGTACTTGGCTAAGAAGGAGGAATGATTGGCACCTCGGCTGGGGAGAAATAACAAATGGCAACTCAACTGGGGAGAAAACACTTTGTGTACTAAGACTGAGTGGGTGTTGATTTGCCAGCTTGCTGGGATGGAACCTTCATGCCCCATGTTGTGCTTTGAATGCCTGCAATCCTGCAAAGATAGGAATGTACAAGTAATCCCGAGGTATCCCTTACCGGATTCCATCATAGGAGTTTAGACACTCCCGGGGGTAAGTATATTTCCTGCAAGCACGTATTCCTTAGAAAAGAAACATCTGTATTTATGCAATCAGTATCTTAAAGACATCGGACATTTTGCAAATGAAGAAATGTACGAGACGAGACATGACTGAAAATCTGATTTTATTGATTCATATGCCCTGAATTGGCAAGATACAGTCAAAGAAACATATCCCCTAGAATGAGGAGATTATTACAAATTGAGAAACAAAATGTTGGCAATGTTGATGACGCTTCAATGGGCTCCCCTTTTGCTATGACTCGTATGACATTTGACGTTCTTCTCGTCTTGCTTCCTGAAGAAGGCTGATTCTGAAAGAAGCTTGATCCTTTCGAGGTTTACCAAGTTGTAGGTGATACAGACGAATCCAGAATGCAGTTGTTCGCTTATTCCCTTATTTTGCATGGACCGCCCTTTCGGGTTTTCAATCCATCGGGATATCCTTTTTTGCCTGAGCTGTCCAATGCGGCTTTTCACCTCAGCGGGTGTACATTTTTGTTTATTTTCCCTTATTTTTGCCCGAGTCTTTTTATTCTGTTTTTGACTCGCCGGGATGCCCTATTTTTGCCTGGACTTACATTCTGTTTTTATGTCCAGTGGGTCCTTTTTATGCGAAGTATTTTTTAACTGCATCTGAATTCATAGGGGACGGGAAGTCTTCACCATCCATGGTGCTGAGCATGAGTGTTCCACCAGAGAAAACTTTCTTTACCACGAATGGTCCTTCATAGTTCGGAGTCCACTTGCCCCTGTGGTCTGTATGAGGAGGGAGGATTCTCTTCAGCACAAGATCTCCTACTTGGTATTCCCGGTGCTTGACTTTCTGATCGAAGGCTCTCTTCATTCTTTTCTGATACAACTTCCCATGACAGATTGCAGCCAATCTTTTCTCTTCGATCAGACTTAGTTGTTCGTATCGGGACCGGACCCACTCTGCTTCGTTTAGCTTAACATCCATCAGTACCCGTAGGGAGGGTAATTCAACTTCAACTGGTAGGACTGCTTCCATACCATACACAAGCTGATACGGTGTTGCCCCGGTGGATGTTCTGATTGACGTACGATACCCATGCAAGGCAAACGGTAGCATTTCATGCCAGTCTTTGTAGGTGACTACCATCTTCTGCACAATCTTCTTAATATTCTTGTTAGCTTCCTCAACAGCGCCATTCATCTTTGGCCTGTAAGGAGAAGAGTTGTGGTGTTGGATCTTGAAGTCCCGACACAGTTCTGCCATCATTTTGTTGTTTAAATTGGAACCATTATCAGTAATGATTCGCTCGGGAACTCCATACCGACAGATGATATATCTCTTCAGAAATCTGGCTTCCACTTGCCTTGTAACATTTGCATAGGAGGCTGCTTCGACCCACTTGGTGAAATAGTCAATGGCAACCAGGATGAATCTGTGGCTGTTTGAAGCAGTCGGTTCGATCTTGCCAATCATGTCAATGCCCCACATAGCAAAAGGCCAGGGTGAAGACATCACATTCAAAGGATTGGGAGGCACATGTACCTTATCCGCATAAATCTGGCATTTATGGCATTTTCTGGCGTAGGCACAACAGTCGGCATCCATTGTGATCCAGTAATAACCTGATCTTAGCAATTTCTTGGCCATTGCATTCCCTCCTGCATGGGTACCAAAGGATCCTTCGTGCACCTCGTGCATCAACAAGTCTACTTTTGTTCTATCGACGCATCTGAGGAGTACCATATCAAAATTTCTCTTGTACAAGGAACCATCGGTATTCAGGAAGAAACTACCAGCAAGCCTTCTCAAAGTCTTCTTATCATTGTAAGATGCCCCAGGTGGGTATGTTTGATCCTCCAAGAAGCACTTAATGTCATGGAACCAAGGCTTATCATCTTTGACAACATCTGCTGCGAACACATATGCTGGTCTGTCAAGTCTGGATACTAAAATTTGAGGTACAAAGTTGGCAGCTTGAACTTTGATCATAGATGAAATGGTGGCCAGAGCATCTGCAAACTGATTCTCGTCCCGAGGGATATACTCAAGCTTGACTGTTGTAAAGAAAGTCAATAACCTCCTTGTATAATCCCTGTAAGGTATCAGATGATCCTGGTGTGTGTACCATTTGCCGTTGGTTTGATTAACTACCAGAGCTGAATCTCCGAATACAGTCAATGTCTTGACTCTGAGGTCAATGGCTTCCTCAAGACCCATAATGCAAGCTTCGTATTCAGCTTCGTTGTTAGTGCAATTGAAGGTGAGTTTTGCCGAGAAAGGCATGTGAACTCCCTTAGGTGTAATGAGTACTGCACCAACACCACGACCATTCATATTGACAGCCCCATCAAACATCATGGTCCATTCTTCTTCTGGGTCAGGCCCTTCAGTGTGAACAGGCTCTTCATGATCTTTTGCTTTTATGAACATGATGTCTTCAATAGGGAAGTCAAACCTCATAGGCTGGTAATCATCAATGGGTTGCTCAGCAAGATAATCAGACAATACACTGCCTTTGATGGCCTTTTGAGATGTGTACTGAATGTCATATTCCGTGAGGATCATTTGCCACCTTGCAACCCGTCCAGTAAGTGCTGGCTTCTCAAAAATGTACTTAACTGGATCCATCTTTGAGGTCAATAAAGTGGTGTGGGTCAACATATACTGCCTTAGTCGGCGAGCAGCCCACGCTAAAGCACAACAAGTTTTCTCGAGCAGTGAATAACGTTGTTCATAGTCGGTAAACTTTTTGCTTAGGTAGTAAATTGCATACTCTTTTCGACCAGACTCGTCATGCTGGCCCAGCACACACCCCATCGACTCTTCTAATACTGTCAAGTACATGATTAGAGGTCTTCCTTCCACTGGAGGGATAAGGATTGGAGGCTCTTGTAAGTATTCCTTGATCTTGTCAAAAGCCTTCTGGCAGTCTTCGTTCCACCTGACCGTTTGTTCTTTTCTCAACAGCTTGAACAGAGGTTCACAGGTCGCTGTAAGGTGAGATATGAACCGTGAAATGTAGTTCAATCTACCTAGAAACCCTCGAACTTCTTTTTCCGACTTTGGTGCAGGCATTTCTTGAATAGCTTTGACTTTATCAGGGTCAACTTCAATCCCTTTTTCACTCACAATAAATCCCAGCAGCTTACCAGAACGCACCCGAATGTGCATTTGTTGGGGTTTAACTTCAATTGGTACTTCCTCAGACGCTTAAATAGCTTCAGCAGATTTACCAGGTGGTCTTCTTCGGTGAGGGACTTGGCAATCATGTCATCAACATAACATTCGATTTCTTTATGGATCATATCGTGGAATAATGTCACCATAGCCCGTTGATATGTTGCACCGGCATTCTTCAGTCCGAATGGCATCACCTTGTAACAAAACATGCCCCAGGGTGTGATGAAGGTTGTCTTCTCCATGTCTTCAGGTGACATCTTGATCTGATTGTATCCTGAAAATCCGTCCATGAAGGAGAATACCGAGAACTGAGTCGTATTATCCACCAATACATCAATGTGAGGTAATGGGAAATCGTCTTTCGGGCTGGCTCTGTTCAGATCTCGGTAATCAACACACATTCTTACTTTGCCGTCCTTCTTAGGCACAGGTACTATATTACCAACCCACGGCGGATAGCTAGTCACAGCAAGGAACCCGGCGTCCCACTGCTTTTGTACCTCTTCTTTGATTTTCATTGCCATGTCTGGGCGAGTACGGCGCAGTTTCTGTTTAACTGGCAGGCAATCTTCTCTTAAAGGCAGCTTGTGCATAACAATGTCGGTGTCCAACCCTGGCATATCTTGATAAGACCAAGCAAACACATCCACATATTCCTAAAGCAGGTCAATCAATTGTTTCTTCACTGAGTCTTGTAAGCAGGCCCCGATCTTAACCTCTTTCACCTCTTCATTTGTACCAAGATTAATCGTTTCGACCTCCACCTGATGAGGAGTGATAACCTTTTCCTCTTGTCTCAACAACCTGGCTAGCTCCTCAGGAATCTCGCAATCTTCTTCAACCCCTTCATCAGCTTGACTGATTGGATTGTCAAAGTCATACGAAGTCATAGCCGTGTTGTTGTCGGTGCGGTCTGGAAGGCACTCTCTGCAAGGGTTCAGTTTGTTCATTTTAGTGATTCTTGTTTAGAAAAGAGTGAAATGAAGTTATCATTTTGAAAACATTGCCATTTATTTTTGTACAAAAAGAAAAATGGAAAAAACAGTGAACGGAAAAGAAAAAGACTCATTTGCAAAAGATGTCTGATTGTCATTGATTGATCTATTTGCACAAAATTACAGATGGCCCGATTACAAAATGAGTCTTGTCATCTTGGGCAAGATGCAAGACTTGATGCATGCTTAAAATTACAGGAAATAATAATTACTCTGCAGGAGTAACTCTTATAATTTCCTGGGAATACCGGTTTGAGATACTGCTCCCCGGGATCCTTGGACGTATCCAGCTCTCCAGGTTGCGGTCGTTTTCATCCTCGTCTTCCAAGTTGTTCACTGCATCGGGGGTGAGCATCCCCCCACTGACAAAATTGGGCTTCTTAGCAGCCTCTGTTTGATCTTGTTGAGTTGGTTTGTAACCCAACCCAAATCTATCCTCCTTCTTCTCTACGGGCAGCAACTTGCCCCAGCCTTGGGCAGTCCCTTCTTCAACAACCTTCCGGGCTTGCTGATAAGATGTCATTGAGGTTCCAGGTACAACGGATGCTTCATTTATGTTCAAGGCCTCAAACCCTTGACTCATAGTTTCGTGGATCTCCCAATCCATCTCAATGTATTTGTATGTAGCCAGATGGCTAACAAAGATATCTTTCTCTCCACAAATGGTAACGACTTGGCCCTCCCACTCGAATTTTAACTTCTGGTGAAGGGTTGACGTCACGGCGCCAGCGGCGTGTATCCATGGTCTACCTAATAGACAGCTGTAGGCAGGCTGTATATCCATCACGAAGAAGGTCGTTTTGAAAGTTTGTGGGCCAATCGTTATAGGAAACTCAATTTCTCCCAGAACTGATCTCTTAGAACCGTCAAAGGCTCTCACTACAGAGTTGCTGGGACGTAATGCCAATCCTTCATACTCCAGCTTCACAAGGCCTTTTTTAGGTAAGACATTGAGGGATGACCCTGTGTCTACCAGTACATGGGAAAGAACTGCACCCTTACACTCCAAGGTAATGTGCAAAGCCTTGTTGTGATTGCGGCCTTCCGTAGTCAAATCAGTGTTGGTAAATCCTAGTCCATTACTAGCGTTAACATTTCCAACCACAACCTCTAACTGATTGACGGTAATCTCCTCTGGCACATAAGCTGCATGCAAGACTTTTAATAGTGCGTTCCGATGAGCCTCGGAGCACATTAACAATGATAAAATGGAGATCTTCGAAGGTGTCTGGTGAAGCTGGTCCACTATCTTGTAATCACTTTTCTTGATGATTCTCATGAATTCATCAACCTCTTGATCAAAAGGGGTTTTCAAAGCTTCTTTAGCAACCTGTTCTTCTTGCACCAGGCTCTTCCCTTTTGCTTTGGCAGCAGCTTCTGCTTCAGCAATGGGTCTTGGAATCTGCGAGGCAAAGAGACGTCCGCTTCGAGTGAAGCCTCCGCCTCCCCCCACATTGTCTATTTGTGGTGAAGAAGTTGATGATTCCAAAGTGATTTTCTGTCCTTCGCAGTATAGATCGGAGCCGTAATGGCAAGGGATGGCATTACTGCTTTCATAAGGAACTGGACCAGGCACTGTGATAGTGACTGGACTGATAGCAGCTGCCGAAGGGACCATGATAGTATGTGGATCATAGTATATTGTAACTGGTGTTCTGTTAGGAGTGGCATTTTGTGAGTTGTAGGCAGAATCATTTGCAGGATCATAATAAATTGTAACCGTTGAGACACTTTCATTGTTTGCTGTTGATGCTGTAGGAGACACTATTGACTGGATGGATGTTGCTGTTGTAGGAGGTTCTGAATGAAGGGGTGTTGAAGTTGTAGAAGGGATGTTTGTTGATATATGGTTTGTTGAAGCGACAGACGAAGCATTTGTTGATGAGATTGAAGAGTCGTTTGGAACAATTGTTGTTGCAGTTGTAGAAAACTCGGGAATTGTTGTTAAGGAGATTGCTGGATTTGGGGGTGTTGATGTTGTGATTTGAAGTAGGCCACTCTGGATGTGACCATCTATGCCACTTCTCAAGTTATCACACCCATTTACTGAAATGTTGCAATAAGTACATCCTAGCTCACATCCGGGGAACATTTGACATTCAAGGAGTTGAGCTTTAATCTCTACCAAGGGTGTCCGAATCTTCCCCACACTGGTTATCAAGTAAGACAGCTTATCTTCTTCAATAGCATTGATTCTGGGTCCACCATGGTTGGGCATAGGGTTCTTACTGACATTTGGTAGGGGTGCAAAGTTTAGAGCTTTGGAATCCACTAGATCCTGTACTTTCATGTGCAAAGCTCTGCACTTCTCTGTACTGTGGCCAGGTGCATTTGAGTGAAAGGCACATCTGGCGCTGGCGTCATAATTTCTGGGCAGACTGGCAGGATCTGGAGGTGCCAATGTCCTTAGTTCAACCAGGTTGAGTTTCAGGAGTTGTGGAAATAATGCGGCATAAGGCATAGGGATCGGATCAATCATCCTATTGGCCTGAGATGGTCTCTGTTGAAACGGTCTTTGCTGATTGTTGTTGCTGGTGTTGTTGTTGTTATAATTTCTCTGAGGTGGATACTGAGCTTGTTGCTGGTAGTGGGATTACTGTTGTGGTTGATATGCTGGTTGTGGATGAATTGGAGCGGGAATGGTGGCAGCTGCCACAGACCTATGAACATACTGGGGTCTGCCCCTGCTGGTATGGATAGCATTAGTCTCACCAGTTCTTCTTGGGCCTACAAAAGGCTTTCTTGGGTTGCTGGACGAGCTTGCACCGTTGTCAGAAATTTTGCCCATCTTTAATAGGCTCTCAATTCTTTCTCTAGCTATAACGACATCCGCGAAGCTGGTGGAAGAAAAGGAAGCTAGCCTATCAATGTATGTCCCTTGGAGGGTGTTCATAAACATGTCGGCCATCTCCCTTTCCGACATGGGTGGTTGGACAGCAGCAGCAAGCTGTCTCCACCTCTGGGCGTACTCCCGAAAGCTTTCTCTGGATGATTGTGATATTCCCATCAGGAGGGTCCTGTTGGGAGCCATATCCAAGTTGTACTGGTATTGTCTAATGAAGGCCTCAGCCAGATCCTTCCAGCACCTGATGGTTGCTCTAGTCAAGTGAGAGTACCATTCCCTTGAAGCTCCTGTTAAGCTATCTTCAAAATAAAACATCCATAGCTTTTCATCCATGGTATATGCCTTCAGCCTCCCCAGAAAGGATTGCAAGTGGGTTCGCGGACAGGAGGTTCCGTTGTACTTCTCAAAACACGGAGGTTTAAACTTGTGGGGAATCCTGACCCCGTCCACTAAGCCCATGTCCATGACATCAAAACCCAAGGAGTTTTGAGACTCCAAGGACCTTAATTTTTCAGCAATTTCATCTAGCCTTCTGTCATAGGCTTCATCCCCGGCTCCCATCACAGTGAACTGATCTTCCTGGGGGTCTTCTTGCAGTATCCTACCTGTAGTAGCATTCCCCTGTACATTAGCAGGGATGTTGATCTCTGGGTGAAGATGAGGGCCATACACAGGTGGGTTGACATGAGGCTGAACCCTCTCATTGTTGCTTGTTCCACCAGTCCCTAGATGGGGGTCTCTCTGAGTCTGCCTCTCTACCAATGCTCTTAATCTTTCTTGGCTCTGTGCCAATCCATTCATCACCTCCATAAACTGAGTCATCTGATTCCTCATTTCCAATCTCTCATTGCCCATTTGAGTCCTGACCTCTGTAAGGTCCTGCTGAACCTGGTCCATCTGTATGCCCAGAAGGTTGTTGCGGGTAGGATATCTGTGCGGACGGTTGAGTGGGAACACCCGACGGCGAGCAATAGTTCCTGAATCACAACAGAGTTAGTAACCAAAAACAAAACAAACCTACAAAACAAAACAAAGGTTAGTATGCAATGCAGTATGCTTATTTGTCTCCAAGGTATCCGACTTGGCACTTGGTTTTGACCTTTCCAGACCCCTGAGGAAGATGCTTTTGATGCTGCTTGAAAGAACTCAGATAAAACAAACCAATACATATATTACAAGAAGTGAATGATACATAGTTTGTTTTTTACAATTCATGCCCTCTAAGGGGTCAAAATACAACATAAAAGGAAAAGTACAATGAAAAGAAAGCAACAACAAGCAAAAGTCAGACACCAAGACCAAACTCATCCTCCTGAACTTCCTTTAGAAGTGCTTCAGTCACAGGATCAGCTGGACGCTCTGTGAGATTCCTGATAAGAAGATTCCTGGTGGCAACAGCTGCAGTTAGCTTCTTGTGTCGACTCTGGTCCTTTGACCTCTTCACACCAGCCCTAATCTTCAACTCTGAGATCTCCCTCTGGGCTGCTAGCAGGGCTTCTTGTTGCTCCTTTGCACTAGCCTCCAACTGCTCAATCTTGTCCTGAGTCCTCTTATCTTCCTGAGTACGGGCTTCAGTGATCCTGACCCACCTAGCTTGACTCTCTTTCAGATACAAGTCAGTCCTGGCCTTCTGGAACTGAGCCTCCTTGCAGGCATTCTTCAAGATCTTCTCTCCAGCCCTTGACTTCTTGATGTAGTCTTCTGACTTCTCAATCCTGGCTAGATGCTCCACCTTTAGCTTTTCTAGCCTATCAATGTCCAGCCGACCATCACTCCTCTCCCAGAGGGTCTTTTGTAGAGCCTGAGTCAGATTCTCATTCCTCTCTTTCAATTTCTCAAACTCCTCTAAGCTGACAGTGGCAGGAGGTGGTGTTGTGGAGGGCCCAGGTGCATCCTCAATGGTGAAGGGCATCCCAGAAATTTGAGCCCTGGCATGAGACCACTCATAGTACTGAGCTGAGGCCACATTGTTGCATCTCCCTAGAATAGCCATCCCTTTTGTCTGGACATTGTCCCAAGCCCAGGATGCTTGCCTGACAATAGCTAGATTAGGCTTAATCTCACAATAAAGGGTTTCAGCCAAGTCTTGTGCTCTAGGAGGATGGACCAATGCATAGCCCAATTGTCTTTTGAATAACAGAGGGTTGTAATTGATGCAACCCTTCACTCCTATCAGGGGTACATTGGGAAACTGCCCACAACTAGTAATGATGTCCCTGCCCTTGGTGCTCTGAGTGCACCACCTGATATCATCTGAGGTCAAAGCAATGAGTCTTAGCCCAGTTCTTCTGCTGGTGAGGATTCAAGAATGCATCAGTCTTGGGCAAGTGCTTGAGCAGCCAGGTATGGAACAGGGGAGCAAACATCTTACCAACCTTCCTCTCTGTTTTTCATTCCTTTGGTGAACAGAGTAGTAGAAATCTCCCAGCAAGGTGGGCACTGGGTTCCTCAGAATGAAAAGGTGAATGGCATTCTTGCTAATAAACTTAGGCTCGTCTGCAAAAAGTATAACCCCATATATGCTGAGGGCTAACAAAGCACAGACTGCCTTCCATTCTCCCAAGGAGGCCTTCAGGATGGCCTGAGAAGTCAAGAAATCCAAATGTAGACCAGAGATTCCAGCCTTGGTAGTCATGTTCTGCCCAATCAGACAAGGTTCCAGATACAATGCCTTTGCCACTTCTTCATTACTGGGAAAAGCCATCTCAGGGTTGAAGGGGACACCACCCCTGACAGGTACACCAACCAATGATGAATACTCCTCTAATAAAGGTCCCAACTGAAAATCCTGGAAGGTGAAGCCTCTCAGAGGGGGATCATAGAACTGCAGGCAAGTATGAATCAAGCTCCTCTGGGAAGGGTCCAAATCCATAACCACATCAAGGATGCCTCCATAATGTTCTCTGAATAGTGGTATATGGTCTGGAGTAACAAGGGCCTGGACCTCCCTGATGCCAGCTAACTCAGGCTCAAAGAAATGGTAGGAGATATTGCTCTTCTTGGGTGCCATGTTGCTGAAGAAGAACTGAGACAGATGCTGATGATGGGGAATAATACTGCAGATGGGCCACTGACAGGCTGATGCTAGTGATGCAAGTGACTGAAGCAGGTAGCTGATGAGGATAGCTGAAGCAGATACTGATGAAGATAGGTCTATGCAGATGAAGGGGTCAAAACCAAGCCAAAATATAGTATGGATACCCTGAAAAACAAATAAGCAAATGTTAAATGATGCAATGATGATGTATGCAAATGATATGCAAAGGTTTGTGATCAAGCTGGATCTGATTAACTGCCTTGATATAGGTCCATGTATGTTCAAGAAATCCAGATGGAGGTTCATAAGTCCAGTAACCAAGGTGGGGGACTCAAATAAAGAGTCACATGTCCAGGGTTAAAAATCACAAGAACTGTTCCAAAATGGAGTACTCTTAATCAAACAAAGTAACAGGGTATGTTGAGGTCCAGGGTACCTACAAACCTGTAAACAGCCCAACCCCCTCACAGGTGGTGTTCTAAAACAAGGATCCTCAGACTTGGATCAGTTATGAGAAGTGTAGACACTTCTAACCCGGAGGTACAGTGTTTACAATAACCATAAAGGATCCTCCTCTAATTCACCTCAGTTTCTGAAGGTCATAATAAAGGTCATCCAGACTTAGCAGGCTTCCCAGATAGCCCTAGCACTACAGGAAATCTATAGCACAGAGTTCTCAAGAAGAAACCCATATTTGAACCGTGTTTCATATTCCCGCACCAGACCGAAATGGAATGGGAAAGAACATGAACCACTCTAGCCTAGGTGTCACTCAGGTCCCAGGTATAGGACCTTAAACTCTTAATAGAACCCCACCCACCAAATCAAAACCAGATCCAGCCAGACAGTATGACAGTATGATATATGTAAAGCTGTAAAGAAAGCAATAAATAACTGTACATAAAGCAGTAAATAAAACAAATATACAAACACAATTAGCACATAACACCCCAGTAAACACAAATCAAACAAGCGCTAGGAAAAACCCACAAAAAGAACCAGAAGCCCTGGTTACAGTATAAGGTTCCCCAGCAGAGTCGCCAAGCTGTCGCTCCCAAAAGATGAGACTGGGCTCAAATGAGGTACAGACGCGAACGGTCGGCGAGAGGAGGGTGTGAGAACACACAGGAGTGAACTCACAGGAAAAGAAAGAGACGTCAGCTAGGCATTTTTATCCCGGAGGAAAGGCAATGCTGCATAGACCTAGAAAGATATGGATAAGACGGTTGCGAACCAGAGATACTGAGAAAGGGGGTTGGTTACAACCTGGGAAGGTATTAGCACCCAGATTGTCCGTCGTACTCGACGGGATCCACGCTTAAAAGATTTGTGTTTTAAAAGGGGTAGTGTCAGTGCAATTTGTGTATCAAAGCTGGAAAGAATGCAAGTGCCAGTGTAAGAGAAGTGTGAAGTGTACAAGTGAAGTGTCAGTGTAAGAAAAAGAGTGAAATGCTCAAGATATTGAGGCTTAAAGAATGAGGCTGGAAGGAGGGGGAATATACAGAGACTTTTGTTCGATAACTGTTAAGTTATGCCTACGTATCCTCTCGTGCAATGAGGAAGTCAGAACACCGTAGTTCGACCCAAAGAGACTGAAAGATGAATTGACTGATGAACTGCTTGCTTATCTATGCTCAAGTGTATGACCTGTCTGGCTCAGGTGCAAACTGTCTTGCATTAGACGGAAGAAGCAAGTTCTCGATTATGAGTGAATGAGATGAGAAAAGAATCCCGGAGGAGACGATTATTGTTTGTTTTTGATTTTTCAGTCATTTATTGCTTTTGAAAGTTTGTCATAAGTTAATGAGCTTAAGCCTAAACCAATGGATTTTGTAAACTCATCACATCTTCCCTCTGATTAGGGGTAATGAGAATACCTTAAGTGTGAAGTCAGCTTCTCACACTTAATCACCTTTGGTGTAGGATTAAGATCATTAACCTACTTGTGATTATTTAGATGTTTTTGTTGTTTTTGTTTAGTGTTGAGTAATGAGATTAAGCCATAATTAAAGATTTAATGGACTCATTACACCATCCTAATAGAAGGATAATAGATGAGAACATTTAAGCTGAGAAAGATTCCTCAAGTTAATCCATGATTAGGGATTAACCTCATGACAAAACAAAGCCTTTATTAAATGGATTTTAGTTAATGATAGAATGAAGAAATGAGTTTTATGGTTTGTAAGACAACTTGAGGGGGACTTGTCCATTAACACTAGGGTTAGTCCTTCTTAACCAATTAAGGAAGAATTAGAACCCTAATGCAAGGCCCAAGTTACAAGCTTGATGTCTTGATGATTATTAAGTGGATTGATTAAAGGATTTAAACACATTAAGGGTTCAACACTTAGGATTAAAGTTATACACTCCATCCTAATAGAAGGATGCAGGCATAAGCTTAATCACAAAGCCTTAAAGCCTTTAGGGTTTAGTCCCTGATTATGAGGTGAGAAGAGAAGACTCAAAGAGACATAAAGGCAAAATCTAAAGGGGGGACTAATCAAAACCCTAATTATTGTCATGCTTGGTTGTTCCTAGGGTTTGTGAGGTTTACAAGAGAAATCTTCAGAGGAACCACCAGGAAGCAGATGAAAGGAGCAAAGGAAGCAAAGTAACTTGCTTCATTTAAGAAGACAAGTCACTTGAGGAGAGAAAGTAAGAAGAAGAAGAATGAGCAAGCTCAATCTCAAACACAAAACAAGATGCAGCAAGGATGCATAAGAGGAGATGAAAAGAAATTGTGAGAAGTGAAGGCAAATTCACTTCTCAAAGTGACTTACTACCTGAAAAGTTAGTGAAAGAAATGCAATGCAATGCAAAATGAAATGAAATGGCATGATGCAAACCAAAATCAGATGCATAAGTATGATGTTAATGATGCTATGAGATGATACAAACATGAAACAAGGCATGGGGATGATCATACAAACATATGGATGCAAGAGAAGCATGCTTAGAACCATGAACATACATGAAAAGTTATGAAATGCAAATGACATACAACATGGCAAATGAAAGATGCAATGATCAAACATGATTCTAATATGTCCTAAGATGTGTAATGAATCAAAAGGATGCATAAAATGTCATGGCAAGTCATGGTATGCAAGCAAATGGAAGGTTGATGCAAATGAAAACCCCAAATTAGGGTTTATGATCAATGCACAAAACAAAAAACAAAACCAGAAGCAAACATCAAGATAAAAAATTGAAAATGCATCCAAGGGAACCCTAAGCCTATACAAACTCTCTGCCTAAAGGAGGGGATCCAACTCTTAACCTAGTGAAAGTTATGAATTTCCTAAGATTTCTAGGGTTTTAGGGTACCTTGTCAAGAAAAATGTCAAACAAATTGAAAATACAAGATCAAATCATGCCAATTTAATCCTATAAACTACATGATATGCAAGACACAATGCAAAAAGAATCAAAGTCCAACTCTTAAAGACTAGGCAGAAATGAATTTTTGAACATTGGATCAAAATAATGCCTTGAAATGAAATTAATTCCATGAAAAATTGTCAAAAGACATCAAGATCAAAAAATAAATTTGGTTTGAGGGTTGGACAATGTTTATAAATGATTTTAAAGGTTTCATGAATTTTTTTGTGATTTTTAAATACCTAAAAGTATTTTTAATTAATTAATTCTCATTAATTAATTAAAAATAATCTTTTAAATGATTTAAAAATATTTTTTAATGCAAAAAATAAAAATAAAAATGTTTTTGGTTTCTGAAAATTAATTGAAACTTTGACAAAAAATTTCAGAATTTTTAAAAATGTTTTACTATTTTTAATAAAATGAAGAAAACAAATGCAATTAAATGAAAAATAAAATGAATTAAACTGAAAAAAAGAAAAGTCAGCACAATCAATGGCTGACATTCAAACATACACGCGCGGGAGTGGACTTGGCGCGCATCTGGACGACCAAGATTCAAAATTCACTAATTATGATTAGTGCCCTAATCTGAACCCTAAACAAAATCAGGTGACTGGAACAGTGTTCCGGTCATCTTCTCCGATCAACCAAAAACTAAATCTCCCTCTCCAGGCCATTTCAAAGGCTCTAACTCTCCAGAATTCATCCTCTACCCACCCCAAACACGAATCAAGCACAAAATCATGTTTAACTTCCAACACAAACATGAATCGAATCAAAGAAGTTTTTAGGTCAAACTTTCAAAACATCATAACATGCTTGTTTCTGGCTCATTTTCAAAAATAAATAGATCCCCATGATCAGGGCAACATACAGAACAATATTCTAACAAGAAATTAGAGTTCTGGAAAAATTGTTCATCATGCTACCTGAGATGGAGCTTTCGATTCAGGAGCTTTCTGGCTGTTTCTTTGGCTCAAACAAGTCCCAATGATCCTCCTAAGAAGCTTTTGACACTTAGCTGGAGTTTATGTGGCCTCTAGAGAAAGTTGGCAGAAACTCAGGTCAAGGGTGTGTTGAAATCGTGTTTTTGATTCAGGGAGTTTCTGGCTATGGTGATGGGTGGTTTGTGATCAGTGGAGTGAGTTGAGATTGTCTGTGAAGTTTGTTTTTGTGTTTGAGGCTTGTGGAGAGTGTTTTGAAGGAAAATGCAAGTTGGAGAGATTTTGGTAACTATGGCTTGTGGGCAAGATCAGAGTGAGTTGTGTGATGTGTTAGGCTGGGTTTTGTCCATGTATCAAAAGGGGATAGGTCAGAAAGTTGTTGGTGGCCTATGGTGATTGGTATGGGTCTTTGGCCAAAATGTCAACTTGATGTGTACTTGAGGTATGGGCTATGGCACAACTTGCTTTTTGGCTTGCTTTTGCTCAGCTTGAATCAAGGAAGGCTATGAAAAAGGTTTAGAGGCAATGCAGCAAGTGGTTTGTAACTTGTGATAGTTTTTGCAAATTGGTTCAAGTTTGGTTTCTTTGAGATTTCTTGAAGTTCAAGGCATGAAATGAGATGATTCTTGGGCCAATTCTGATTTTTAGAGGTCATGTAATCATGTTGTGAAGAAATGACACACATTTTAGGCCTTTAGAACACTTGAACAAACCATTTTGCAAAATGTCTCTTTGGTAGAAAACTTCAAATTTTGTGATTTTAGCCAACTTTGACAAGCCATAACTTTTGATCCAAAATGAATTAGGTCATGTTCTTGTACTTTTTGAAAAGGGAATGATCCATTCTACAACTTTCATGACCAAAGTTTTTCCATTTGAAGCATTATTGAATCAAAAAGCAAGGGTTGAAAAAGTTTCCCAAAAAGAAAATTTCATTAAAAGTCAAACTTTCCCAAAAAGTCAACTTTGCAAATGACTTGAAATTCTTCAATTTTGTGAACTTCCAACATCTTCTATGATCAAATAAAGATCATACACAATCAAAATGATGAAGAACACCCTTTGGTTGGGTCATTGGGAGCCTCAGATGCCCTGATTTTGCACTGACTTGCTTAGAAAGTCAACTCTTGATCAGATGACTTCCCCATGGAATTTCTTCATGAAAATTGATATGCATGCTCCCTATACCATATAGAAACCAATAGAAACAAGAATGACCAAAAAATTTGGAGTTATGGCCTCTGAAACCAAAACCCTAATTCTAGGTCATCTGTGCAGTCAAACCTGGCTCTGCTTCCATGCCATTTTCAGTTCTTGTGATTCTTTGACATTCTTGACTTTGAGAGGATATAATATGATGTTTGAACATACATGGACCCCTTTGAAGTGATTGATGACCTTTGTAGTGGCTCAAGAAGCTCTTGGATTGCTCAGATCACAAACCCTAGGTGCAGATGACTTAGAAGTAATGCAGTGAATCAAAAATGTAATATGAGATGCTATGATTGAGCTCATGCACATGAAATGATCACAAGCCATGGTGTGAATGGGTGAGGGCAAATTTGGGGTGTTTACAAGGGGCAGCTGTAAACACCCCAAATTTTCCCTCACCCATTCAGACCATGGCTTGTGATCTCTCCATATGCATAAGTTCAATCATAGCATCTCATATTGCATATTTGCTTCACTGCATTGGTTCAAAGTCATCTGCATCTAGAGTCATCTGCATCTAGGGTTTGTGATCTGAGCAATCCAATAGCCATTTGAGCCACTCCAAAGGTCATCAATCACTTCAAAGGAGTCCATGTATGTTCAAGCATCATATTATATCCTCTCAAAGTCAAAGAAGTCAAAAAATCACAAGAACTGAGAATGGCATGGAAGCAGAGCCAGGTTTGACTACACAGATGACCTAGAATTAGGGTTTTGGTTTCAAAGGCCATAACTCCAAATTTTTTGGTCATTCTTGTTTATATTGGTCTCTATATGGTATAGGGATCATGCATATCAATTTTCATGAAGAAATTCCATGGGGAAGGCATCTGATCAAGAGTTGACTTTTTGAGCAAGTCAGTGCAAAATCAGGGCATCTGAGGCCCCCAATGACCCAACCAAAGGGTGTTCTTCATCATTTTGATTATGTATGACCTTTATTTGATCATAGAAGATGCTATAATTCACAAAATTGAAGAATTTCAAGCCATTTGCAAAGTTGACTTTTTGGGAAAATGACTTGTAATGGAAACTTGCCATTTTGGGAAACTTTTTCAACCCTTGCTTTTTGATTCAAAAATGCTTCAAATGGGAAAACTTTGGTCATGAAAGTTATAGAATGGATCATTCCCTTTTAAAAAAGTACAAGAACTTGTCCTAATTCATTTTGGATCAAAAGTTATGGCTTGTCAAAGTTGGCCAAAATCACATAATTTCAAGTTTTCTACCAAAGAGGCAAAGTTGCAAAACCACTTGCCAAGACAAATTGTGCTATCAAATGGACTTCTAATCTTCATACAAACATGGACCAATGTCTCAAAGTCAGATTGCATCAAAAGTTTGCTCATTTTCATGGCTTGTGGATCAAGAAACTTCAAAAGGGCCAAAGTTGATCAAAGTTGCAAAATCTCACTCAAACCCTAATCCATGTGCTGGCTGACTTCAAAACTGATCCTAGGGCTCTCCACACTTCTTGCTGCGCAGGACACCCCTCTTGTCCTTGGCTAGCTATGAGCCCATACCTCTCTTACACAAAGCTTGACTTTTTTGCAAAAGACCCATACCAATCACCATTGGCCACCAACAACTCTCTCACCTATCACCACTTGATACATGGACCAAAAGCAGCTCAACACACCACACAACTCATGCTGAAACACTCCCCAAGCCAACATTCTCATTTTCCACCTCTTATGCAACTTCTTTCGAAACTCATCATACAGCCTTCAAACACAAAAACAAACTTCACCATTGATCTCAAAATGTTCCACTGATCACAAACCAACCATTGTTTTGGCCTGAAACCTCCCACATCACAAATACGATTTTCACACTCCCTTGGCCTGAGCTTCTGCCAACTCCCTCTAGAGGCCATATAAACTCCAGCTAAGTGTCAAAAGCTTCAAAGGAGGATCATTGGAGCTTGTTTGAACCAAAGAAGCAGCCAGAAAGTCCCTGTTTCGAAAGCTCAATCTCAGGTAGCATGATGAACAAATTTTCCAGAACTTTAATTTCTTGTTAGAATATTGTTCTATATGTTTCCCTGATCATGGGGATCTATTTATCTTTGAAAATGAGCCAGAAACAAGCATGTTATGATGATCTGAAAGTTTGCCCGTAAAAATGTTTTTGCTTGTTTCCTTTGATTCAGTGAAAATAAATGTTGTTTGATTTAGGGTTTATGCTTAGTGGTGTTCATAGATTGATTCTGGAGAGTTTTGTGAGGATTTGATGCGTATTGAGAGAGATAGAGATTTTGGCCTGCCGGAGAAGATGACCGGAACACTGTTTCGGTCATCTGAAAGTGATTAGGGCACAAGATTAGGGCTTAATCATAATTAGGGAGATTTGAATTCTGGCCGTCCAGATGCGCGCGTAGTCAATTCCCGCCCCTGTGAGTTTGAATCTCAGCCTCAGGATGCGCTGACTTTCCCATTAATTAATTTTTATTTTCATTTAATTTGTTTTATCTTTCATATTTAATTTAAAATTGCAAAAAATGTTTAAAAATTATGAAAATTTTTGTCAAGGTTTTCATTATTTTTCAGAACACAAAAATATTTTTATTTTTTTTTTTTGCATTAAAAATTATTTTTAAATCATTTAAAAGATTATTTTTAACTAATTAATGGAAATTAATTAATTAAAAATACTTTTAGGTATTTAAAAATCACAAAAAAATTCATGTAACCTTTAAAAACATTTAGAAACATTTTCCAACTCTCAAACCAAATTTCTTTTTTGTTCTTGATGCCTTTTGATAATTTTCTTTGGATTTAATTTCATTTCAAGGCATTATCTTGTTTCAAACTTCAAAAATTCATTTCTGTCTAACCTTTGAGAGTTGGATCATGATTATTTTTGCATTGCATCTTGTATAGCATGTACTTTATAGGATAAAATTGGCTTGAATTGATCTTGCATTTTCATTTTGTTTTGCATTTTTCTTGTCAAGGTATCTTAAAACCCTAGCAATCTTAGAAAATTCATAACTCTCACTAGGTTAAGAGTTAGATCCCCTCCTTTGGGCAGTGAGTTTGTGTAGGTTTAGGGATCCTTTGATTTCATTTTCAAATTTTTAACATGACATTTGCTTCTGATTTTGGATTTTTGCTTTGCATGATGCATGTAACCCTAATTTATGCCCTCCTTTGCATCCATCTTCCATTTGCTTGCATACCATGACTTTCCATGACATTTTGTGCATTCATTTGATTCATAACACATCTTAAGACATCTTAGAATCATGTTTGATCATTTCATCTTTCATTTGCCATGTTATATGTCTTTTGCATTCCATAACGTTTCATGAACATTCATGGTTCAAAACATGCTTCCCTTGCATCCATATGTTTGTATGATCATTATAATGCCTTGCCTCATGTTTGCATCACCTCTTAGCATCATTAGCATCATACTAATGCTTCTGGTTTTGGTTTGCATCATCACATTTCATCTCATTTGCATTGCATTTCATTTCTTTTGCTAACTTTTCAGGTGGTAAGTTGTTTGAGAAGTGGATTTGCCTTCACTTCTCACAATCTCTTTTCATCTCTTTTATGCATCATTGCTGTATTTTATCTTGTGCTTTGGATTGAGCTTGCTCATTCTTGTTCATCTTGCCTTCTTTCTGTCGCTCCCGACAAGTGACACCGGGTCACATGAAGGTACAGACGCGAACGGTCGGCGAAAGGGACAGTGAGAACACACAGCCGTGAACTCACTAGAGAATGAATAGAGTCGCCAGCTAGGCATTTTTATCCCGGAGGAAAGGTAATGCTGCATAAACCTAAGAAAAAGATGGATAAGACGGTTGCGAACCAGAGAGACTGAGAAAGGGGGTTGGTTACAACCTGGGAAGGTATTAGCACCCAGATTGTCCGTCGTACTCGACGGGATCCACGCTTAAAAGATTTGTGTTTTAAAGGGGTAGTGTCAGTGCAATCTGTGTGTAAAAGAGCTGGAAAAGATGTACAGGTGTCAGTGTAAAGTGTATAAGTGATGTGAAGTATGAAAGTGTCAGTGTAAGGATGAAAAAGAGCTGCTCATGATCATGAGGCTAAAAGAATGAAGCTGAAAGAGGGGGAATATACAGAGACTTTTGTTCGATAACCGTTAAGTTATGCCTACGTATCCTCTCGTGCAATGAGGAAGTCAGAACACCGTAGTTCGACCCAAAGAGACTGAAAGGTGAATTGACTTGTGAACTGCTTGCTTGTCTATGCTCAAGTGTATGATCTGTCTGGCACAGATGCAAACTGTCTTGCATTAGACGGAAGAAGCAAGTTCCCGTTTGTGAGTGAAGATGATGAGAAAAGAATCCCGGAGGAGACGATTATTGTTTGTTTTTGGTGCTTTCAATCTTTTATTGCTTTTTGGAGTTTGTCATAAGTTGATGAGCTTAGGCCTAAACCAATGGATTTGGTAAACTCATCACATCATCCCTCTGATTAGGGGTAATGAGAATACCTTAAGTGTGAAGTCAGATTCTCACACTTAATCACCTTTGGTGTAGGATTAAGATCATTAACCTACTTGTGATTATTTAGATGTTTTTGTGGTTTTTGTTTAGTGTTGAGTAATGAGGTTAAGCCATAATCAAGGATTAAACAGACCCATTACACCATCCTAAAAGAAGGATAATAGATGAGAATGTTTAAGCTGAGGAAGACTCCTCAACTTAATCCATGATTAGGGATTAAACCCATGACAAAACAAGCTTTTATTAAGTGGATTTTAGATTAATGATATGATGATGAAGTGAATTTTATGGTTTGTAAGACAACTTGAGGGGGACTTGTCCATTAACTCTAGGGTTAGTCCTTCTTAACCAGTTAAGGAAGAATTAGAACCCTAATGCAAGGCCCAAGTTACAAGTGTGATGTCTTGATACTTATTAAATGAATTGATTAAGAGATTTAAACAACTTAAGGGTTTAATGCTTAGGATTAAAGTTATACACTCCATCCTAAGAGAAGGATGCAGGCATAAGCTTAATCACAAAGTCTTAAAACCTTTAGGGTTTAGTCTCTGATTATGAGGTGAGAAGAGAAGACTCAAAGAGAGACACAAAGGTAAAAACTATGAAGGGGAACTAATCAAAACCCTAATTCATTATCATGCTTGGTTGTCCCTAGAGTTTGTGAGGTTTGCAAGAACAATCTTCAAAGGAAGCCACCAGGAAGCAGATGAACAAGATCAAGAGAAGCAAAGTGACTTGCTTCATTCAAGAAGTCAAGTCACTTGAAGAAAGAAAGTGGGAGAAGTAAGAATGAGCAAGCTCAAACTTAAGCACAAATAGAAATGCAGCAATGGATGCAAGAGAGATGAGAAGAAAAGTTATGAGAAGTGAAGGCAAATTCACTTCCCAGTTTTACTTACCACCTGAAATGTTAGAAAGAAATGCAATGTAATGCAAGATGAAATGAAATGGCATGATGCTAGACCAAACCAGAAGCATGTTGATGATGAAAATGATGCTATGAGGTGCTGCAAACATGAGGTAAGGCATGGGGATGTTCATACAAGGCCTATGAATGCAAATGATACAAGCTAAGGAGCATGGACAAGCATGAAATGTTATGAAGCATATGAGGCAAATGGCATGGCAAACATGTAATGCAATGATCAATGATGCTTTCTACATGTCTTAAGATGTCAAATGCAACACAAGAAGGCACAAAATGCAATGACAAGTCAAGTTATGCAAGGAAATGCAAGAAGGATGCAAAAGAAAGCCCAAATTAGGGTTCATGGAACAAACATCAAACAATAACTCAAAACAGAAACAAACCCTAAGATAAAAAATGGAAAATGGTACCCAAAGAAACCCTAGGCCTATAATAAACCACTACCCAAAGGGGAGCTCTCAACTCTTAGCCAATCTCAAGTTATGAAATTTACAAGTTATTAGGGTTTTTTAGGGTTCTTATCAAAACAAATGCCAATCAATTAGAAAATGCAAGATCAAATCATGGCCTTTTTATCCTTGAAAATACATGTCAAATGGAAAACAATGCAAGAAGAATCAATGTCTCAACCTTCACCAATAGGCAGAAATGAATTTTCAAACATATGATCAAAATAATACACAAAATATGATTTAATTCCATGAAAAATTCTTAAAATGCATCAAGATCAAAAAAGAAATTTGGTTTGAAGGTTGGACAATGTTTCTAAATGTCTTAGAACATTTCATGAATTTTTTTGTAATTTTTAAATGCCTAAAAGTATTTTTAATTAATTAATTCCCATTAATCAATTAAAAATAATCTTTTAAATATTTAAAAATACTTTTTTAATGATAAAAAAAATAAAATAAAAATATTTTGTGTCATAAAAATTAACAAAACCTTAAAGAAAAAGTTTCATAATTTTTATAAATTTTCTGCTATTTTAAAATAAATGTGCAAATTAATTGAAAAGAAAATGAATTAAAATAAAATAAAATGAAAGTCAAACAAAAGGACGGATGAGATTGATCCTGGGTTTAAATGGATTGACCACGCGCCAGATCCAAGGGTCCACACAGTTTCTGATTTAATTAAATAAATTATGATTAATTAACCCTAACACGTGGATTAGGGCTAATTAAAGTGATCCTGGCCTTCTATCTGCGCGCGAAGTCAAGGGAGTCAACGCATCCTATGGCCTAAATTCAAACTGACATTAATGACTGGATTAAGCCCTAATCACATTCAGGTGGCCGGAGAAGACCTCCGGTCGTCTTCTCCGGCCAGCTCTCACCTGAGAATCACCCAACTTCCTCAAAACGTTACAAAAATGAAGTCTAAGACCAGGGAAACGATCCTTATCCTCTCACGAACCAAACCCCTCTCTCAAAACAAATTTATTCTTCCTAAATCATCTGAATCGAAGGAAAGAAGAACTAGGGTTCGTAAGCTTCAGAGACAAATTAAATGCTCAAAACGCAACCATTTCAAAAACTAAAGGTACCAGAATGATCAGTGCATCATGAAGAACAAGTTTGTAACAAAAGAAATGATTTCTGGAAAAATTATTTTCGAGCTACCTGAGATTTGGAGCTTTCAGTTTTGGAACTTTCTGGCCACTTCCCTCAGTGCAAGCTGCTCCTCTTGGCCCCCAGATGATGTTTGAATGCTCAAAAACAATTTATGCTGGCTGGATAGGGAGATTCGACAGCTTCTGCTCAAGCTTGCTCAACAATGGCAATGGAGTTTCAGGCACTCTCAGGTCATGGTGATGGGTTGTTTGAGGTCTATGCAGTGTGTAGAGAAGATTTGTGGTATTGGTTTGTGTGTTTGTGAGCTAGGATGGAAGATTCGAAAGTTTTTGCAAACTGAAGTAAGAAATGGCAGTGGGATTTCTTGGTTGTTTTAGGCTTGTGCTTTGGGTGCTGGGTGGCCTATGGAGTGTGGTGAGATGATTGATGAAGGAAGTTTTAGTGTTTGATGGCTGTGTTAAAGGATTCGAAGCAAGCTGCAGTTAGGAGTGTTTGTGTGAATGTGATGAATGTGTGTGTTTCAGCCTTGCCTCTTGAGTGTTTTTGCTTGCAAATTGATAACATATTTTAATCCAAGTGGCCAGAGGATGTGACTTGTGCAGCTGTGATAGGTAAGTTTGCTTTTGCATAAAAGGTCAACTTTGTGTAAGATAGGGCATGGGCAAGGTCTAGGCAAGTACAAGGCATGGCTGGCGCAGCAAAGGTGAGGGAGAGGCCTAGCAAAGCTCAGCAGCCAATGCACCAAGTTGTAGGAAGTGATCATGAGTGTTTTGCAAGTTGGCTAGCTTTTGGTTCACATGTGATAAAGCCTTGTTACTCAAACCAAACCATGAGCAAATTCAATTCAATTCTGATTTTTAGGACTTAGAGAATGTTTGTGTAATGGTTTGAAATGAATTAGAGGTCACATGATGCATTGGTCCAAGATTTTGCAAAGTTTCCAAATGAGGCATGCCTTGAAAATTAATGATTTTAACCAACTTTGCATGGCCATAACTTTTGATCCAAGAAGAGTTTGATCATGTTCTTGTACTTTTTGAAAAGGGAAAGATGAGATCTACAACTTTCATGACCAAAGTTTTTCCATTTGAAGCCTTTTTGGATCATGAATCAAGGCTTGAAAATTGACCTAAAATGATGCATTCTTGAAAAGTCAACTATGCCCAAAAAGTCAACATTTGCAAAAACCCTAAATTCTTGATTTTTATGAACTCCAAACTTCTTCCATGATCAAATAAAGATTATATACACTCAAAATGATGAAGATCACCCATTGGTTGGGTCATTGGGGGCCTCAGATGCCCTGATTTTGCACTGACTTGTCTGAAAAGTCAACTCTTGATCAGATGACTTCCCCATGGAATTTCTTCATGAAAATTGATATGCATACTTCCTATACCATATAGAGATCAATGGAAACAGGAATGACCAAAAAATTTGAGGTTATGGCCTCTGAAACCAAAACCCTAATTTTCAGTCAACTGTGCAGTTCATCCTGGCTCTGCATCCACTCAAACCCTAGTTCTTGTGATTCCTCTGCATCTTTGACTCTGAGGAGATGAAATATGATATAAGAACACACATGGACCACTTTGAATTGATTGGTAGCCTTTGGAGTGCCTCAAGAAGCCTTGAAGATTGCTCAGATCACAAACCCTAGGTGCAAATGCCTTAGAAGCTATGCAGTGAATCAAAAAAAAATGAGATGTGAGATGATATGATTGTGTTTATGCATATGAGAATGATCACAAGCCATGGTGTGAATGGGTGAGGGCAAATTTGGGGTGTTTACAGCTGCCCCTATTCAAACATGAGTTAGCTGTGCAGGGTGTAAGCGACGGCTTAACAGGCAAGCGAGATAACTTGTGGTTGAATACCAAAGACAGTCCAAAATTTGCACTCACAGAAATGAAAAAGAAAAGGGATATAGATTGTAAAAGCAAATAAAGTATATTGTAAAGTGTGGGCGACGGAGGACGACCGTCGAGCAGAGGACGACTGCTGGGTAACTAGCAATGACGGGGACGGCCGACATGCTGGGAAAAGTGTATGAAAATAAAGCGATGACGGGGACGGCCGACATGCTGGGGATAAAAGGTAAAGCTAAGACGGGGACGGCCGACTAGCTGGGGAAAGTGAAATCGTGATGGGGACGGCCATCACGATAAAAACTGTAAAATTTCTGAGGATTAATGAAACATGACGGGGACGGCCATCAAGTTCATAAAGGTAAAGTAACCAACGATGGGGACGGCCATCGGGCTAAAAGGGAAAAGGGACCACGACGGGGACGGCCATCGGGTTAAAAGGAAAAGGGACCACGACGGGGACGGCCATCGGGTTAAAGAATAAATGAAATAAACAGCTGATGGGGTACGGCCATCAAAGGTGAAGGACGATCACCTAGCAGGGGACGGCTGCTCTGTTGGGAATAAAAGAAATATGATGGGGACGGCCATCAAAGGTGGAGGACGACCACCTGGCAGGGTACGGCTGCCGAAAATATCAACGATGGGGACGGCCATCGGATAGCAAAGGTCAACGATGGGGACGGCCATCGGACGAGCATGATGGAAGACGACCATCAAGAAGTGGAGGATGACCACTCAGCAGGGGACGGCTGCTCTCGGGGTTTATCACAACACAGGACGAGTGTTAGATAACCAAAATCAACAATGGGGACGGCCATTGGATAAAGTGATGAAGGACGATCATCAAAAGGTGGAGGACGACCACCTAGCAGGGGACGGCTGCTAAAAATCAACGATGGGGACGGCCATCGGATGAGCATGATGGAGGACGACCATCAAGAAGTGGAGGACGACCACTCAGCAGGGTACGGCTGCTCTCAAAGGTATCATAACACAGGACGAGTGTTAGATAAAAAGAAAATTTGTTGGCGATCTACTGGGGATAAAGTAAACACGGACGAGCGTTTACATCCAAGAAACAAAAGGTATAAGTGTTTGGTATTGTGTATAGATTAAAGATGCGGACGAGCATCCTTAAGACTATGATACGGATGAGTATCATGTAGAAACAAACTGACACATGTTCAGAGATGATGATACGGGCGAGTACCAACTGGTTAACAAGGAACACGGACGAGTGTTGCATCTGAAAGAAACCTTCTGGGGAATAGTAGACACAGACGAGTATCTATATTCAAGAAGACATAAGTGTTTGACACAGTGTATGGATTAAAGATGCGGACGAGCATCCTTAAGACTATGATACGGACGAGTATCATGTAGAAACAAACACTAGACGCAATGTTCTGAGATGATGGTACGGACGAGTACCAACTGGTTAACAAAGAACAAGGACTACTATTGAATCTGTGGGGATATGAGTGGTGATGTATACAAGATACGGACGAGTATTTGTATAAGTGTACCATGAGTGGTGAACATTGTATTGATGAGTGTTTATCTGCTGGGGAGAGTGACACGGACGAGTGTCAAAAGAGAAGAGTATAATATTAACAAGTGTGTGGGTGACTGCGTTGGGGATATGACACGGACGGGTGTCAAAAAGGGTGTATACAAGTATATGTGAGTGCAAAGAGGACCTCTTTGGCTTTCTGCTGGGATATGACACGGACGGGTGTCAGGATGTATCTGTAATGAGGGTGATTTGTTTAAAAAGGGTGTTCAGGCGACTTTACTGGGGAAAGATAACACGGACGGGTGCCAAGAGGTGTATATACTGGTGTCTGTAATTGTGGGGCAACTGCTTTTGCTGGGACTCTGATGGGGATTTTTGTACAGTGATGATGAACGGTTTGTTATTCGCAAGTGTTTGATTCACAACGTGACTTATGATTATGCTATGCATTTGATTTTTGCTGTAATGCTCCGTGTTAGACGAAATGCTACGCTCTGGGGGTGATTATGATGCGCATGTTATGATTATGCAAAGGGGCACAGATCCGGGATTCGGGTCCCGTTGCTGTGAAAATCTCTGGTCGATCTGCTTGAAATGGACATCCCAGCTGGGTATGAGATCACTAGTAGATCTAATGAGGTATCTGCTTGGGGATATATGTCACTGATTGACATATCCTTATAATATGGGACCCAGCTGGGGTTTGTAGAAGCTTCCTGTACTCTGTTGTGATCCTTCATGCGCCGCTCTTCTGAATAGAGGCTGATGCTCTGTGGGGAGATGATTCCCTGATTTCTGCATTCTGTTGAGGAAGAATGGCAACTCGGCTGGGGAAGTGAAAAGGCAACTCAGCTGGGGAGAGCAACAAGAGGCAACTCAGCTGGGGAAGCAATGGGGAGCAACTCAGCTGGGGATAGAGCATTTCGGATGCCGAGATTGAATGCATGTTGATTTGGCAGCTCCGCTGGGGAAATGGGCACCTTCTAGTGCCATGCGGAAGATAGACCGAGTTGATAATGATTCGCCTACTTGCTGAGACGTAACCTGCATGCCCCAGGTTGCGTTCTGGACACCTGCAATCCTGCAAAGATAATGGAACGTACGAAAGGTCCCGAGGTATCCCTTACTGGATTCCGTCATAGGAGTTAAGTACTTTCGAGCGTAAGTATATTCCCTGTAAGCATGTGTTTTTACTTTTAGAGAAAGGCATCTGCACTTATGCAGTTGTATTTTAGAGATATCAGACAACTCTTTGCAAATCATAAATGTAAAAGACGAAACATGACTGAAAATCTGATTTTATTAATTCATGTGCCCTGAATTGGCAAGATACAGTCAAAGAACATATCTCCTGGAATGAAGAGATTGTTACAAATTGAGAAACAAAATGCTGGCGATGTTGACGACGCTTTCAAGGAGCTTCCTCTTCTGCTATGACTCGTATGACAATGACGTTCTTCTCGTCTCGCTTTCTGGAGAGAGTTGATTCTGATTGAAGCTTGATCCTTTGAAGCTTACCAAGTTGTAGGTGATACAGACGAATTCAGAATGCAGTTGTTCGCTTATTCCCTTGTTTTGCATGGATCGCCCTTTCGGGTTTTCAATCCATCGGGATACCCATTTTTGCCTGAGCTGTCCAATGCGGCTTTTCAACTCAGCGGGTGTACATTTTTTTGTTTATTTTCCCTTATTTTTGCCCGAGTCTTTTATTCTGTTTTTGACTCGCCGGGATGCCCTATTTTTGCCTGGACTTACATTCTGTTTTTATGTCCAGCGGGTCATTTTATGCGAAGTATTTTTTAACTGCATCTGAATTCACAGGGGACGGGAAATCTTCACCATCCATGGTGCTGAGCATCAGTGCTCCACCAGAGAAAACTTTCTTTACAACGAATGGTCCTTCATAATTTGGAGTCCATTTGCCCCTGTAGTCTGTATGAGGAGGGAGGATTCTTTTCAGCACAAGATCTCCCACTTGGTACTCTCGGTGCCTGACTTTCTGATCGAAGGCCTTCTTCATTCTCTTCTGATATAACTGTCCATGGCAGATTGCAGCCAATCTCTTCTCTTCGATCAGACTCAGTTGTTCGTATCGGGACCGTACCCATTCTGCTTCGTTCAGTTTAACATCCATCAATACCCGCAGAGAGGGTAATTCAACTTCAACAGGTAGGACTGCTTCCATACCATACACAAGCTGATACGGTGTTGCCCCAGTGGATGTTCTGATTGATGTGCGGTACCCATGCAAGGCAAACGGTAGCATTTCATGCCAGTCCTTGTATGTGACTACCATCTTCTGCACAATCTTCTTGATATTCTTATTTGCTGCCTCAACAGCGCCGTTCATCTTTGGCCTGTAAGGAGAAGAATTGTGATGTTGGATCTTGAAGTCCCGGCACAACTCTGCCATCATTTTGTTGTTCAAGTTGGAACCATTATCAGTAATGATTCGCTCGGGCACTCCATACCGACAGATGATATCTCTCTTCAGAAATCTGGCTACCACTTGTCTTGTAACATTAGCATATGAGGCTGCTTCAACCCACTTGGTGAAATAATCAATGGCGACCAGGATGAATCTGTGGCCATTTGAAGCAGTTGGCTCAATCTTGCCAATCATATCAATGCCCCACATGGCAAAGGGCCAAGGTGAAGACATGATGTTCAAAGGATTGGGAGGCACATGCACCTTATCTGCGTAGATCTGGCATTTGTGGCATTTTCTGGCGTAAGCACAACAGTCTGCATCCATTGTGGTCCAGTAATAGCCTGATCTTAACAACTTCTTAGCCATGGCATGCCCTCCAGCATGGGTACCAAAAGATCCTTCATGCACTTCATGCATCAACAAATCCGCTTCCGTCTTGTCAACACATCTGAGGAGTACCATGTCAAAGTTCCTCTTGTATAAAGACCCATCAGTGTTCAGAAAGAAACTACCAGCAAGCCTTCTCAAAGTCTTCTTATCATTGGAAGATGCCCCAGGTGGGTATGTTTGATCCTCCAAGAAGCACTTAATGTCATGGAACCAAGGCTTGTCATCTTTTACAACATCTGCTGCAAATACATATGCTGGTCTATCGAGTCTTGATACTGAAATCTGAGGTACAAAGTTGACCGTTTGAACTTTGATCATGGATGAAATGGTAGCGAGAGCATCTGCAAACTGATTCTCGTCTCGAGGGATATACTCAAGCTTGACTGTTGTGAAGAAAGTCAATAACCTTCTTGTATAATCCCTGTAAGGTATCAGATGATCTTGGTGGGTGTACCATTTTCCGTTGGTTTGATTGACTACCAAAGCTGAATCTCCGAATACGGTCAATGTCTTGATCCTGAGGTCAATGGCTTCCTCAAGACCCATAATGCAGGCTTCGTATTCAGCTTCGTTGTTAGTGCAGTTGAAAGTGAGTTTTGCCGAGAAAGGCATGTGAACTCCTTTGGGTGTAATGAGTACTGCACCAACACCACGGCCATTCATGTTAACAGCCCCATCAAACATCATAGTCCATTCTTCATCCGGATCAGGCCCTTCAGTGTGAATAGGCTCTTCGTGATCTTTTGCTTTAATGAACATGATGTCTTCATCAGGGAAGTCAAACCTCATAGGCTGGTAGTCATCAATGGGTTGCTCAGCAAGATATTCAGATAGTACACTGCCTTTGATGGCTTTCTGAGAGGTGTACTGTATGTCGTATTCTGTGAGAATCATCTGCCATCTTGCAACCCGTCCGGTAAGAGCTGGCTTCTCGAAAATGTACTTAACTGGATCCATCTTTGAGATTAATAAGGTAGTGTGGGTCAACATATACTGCCTCAGTCGGCGAGCAGCCCACGCTAAAGCACAGCAAGTTTTCTCGAGCAGTGAATAACGCTGTTCACAGTCGGTAAACTTTTGCTTAGGTAGTATATTGCATACTCTTTTCGACCAGACTCGTCATGCTGGCCCAGCACACACCCCATTGACTCTTCTAATACTGTCAAGTACATTATCAGAGGTCTTCCTTCAACTGGCGGCATAAGGATTGGAGGTTCTTGCAGGTATTCCTTGATCTTGTCAAAAGCCTTCTGGCAATCTTCATTCCACCTGACCGTTTGTTCCTTTCTTAACAGCTTGAACAAAGGTTCACAGGTCGCTGTAAGGTGAGATATGAACCGTGAGATGTAGTTCAATCGACCTAAGAACCCTCGAACTTCTTTCTCAGTTTTCGGTGCAGGCATCTCTTGGATGGCTTTGACTTTATCAGGGTCAACTTCAATCCCTTTCTCGCTTACAATAAAGCCCAGCAGCTTACCGGATCGCACCCCGAATGTGCATTTGTTGGGGTTCAACTTCAGTTGGTACTTTCTCAGACGCTTGAACAACTTCAGCAAATTCACCAGATGGTCTTCTTCAGTAAGGGACTTGGCGATCATATCATCCACATAACACTCGATTTCCTTGTGGATCATATCGTGGAATAATGTCACCATAGCCCGTTGATATGTTGCGCCAGCATTCTTCAGTCCGAATGGCATCACTTTGTAACAGAACGTGCCCCAAGGCGTGATGAATGTTGTCTTCTCCATGTCTTTAGGTGACATCTTGATCTGATTATATCCTGAAAATCCATCCATGAAGGAGAATACCGAGAACTGAGCCGTGTTATCTACCAATGCATCAATGTGAGGTAATGGGAAATCATCTTTCGGGCTGGCTCTGTTCAGATCCCGGTAATCAACACACATTCTTACTTTGCCATCCTTCTTAGGCACAGGTACTATGTTAGCAACCCACGGCGGATAGCTAGTTACAGCAAGGAACCCGGCGTCCCATTGCTTTTGTACCTCTTCCTTGATTTTCATAGCCATGTCTGGGCGAGTTCGGCGCAGCTTCTGTTTAACTGGTGGGCATTCTTCCCTCAAAGGCAGCTTGTGCACAACTATATCAGTATCCAACCCTGGCATGTCTTGATACGACCAAGCAAACACATCAACATACTCTTGAAGCAGATCTATCAGTTGTCTCTTCACTGAGTCTTGCAGGCAGGCCCCGATTTTAACCTCTTTCACGTCTTCGTTTGTACCAAGATTAATCACTTCAACCTCCTCCTGGTGAGGAGTAATGACCTTTTCCTCTTGTCTTAACAATCTGGCTAGCTCTTCAGGAAGCTCATACTCTTCATCAACCCCTTCATCAACTTGATTGATCGGATTGCCAAAGTCATACGATGTCATAGCCGTGCTGTTGTCGGTGCTGTCAGGAAGGCACTCTCTGCAAGGGTTAAGTTGGTTCATTTTAGTGATTGATTTTATCTTGCTTTAGAAAAAGGTGAAATGAAATTATCATTTTGAAAACACCGCCATTTATTTTTGTACAAAAAGAAAAATGGAAAAAACAGTGAGCATAAAAGAAAAGGACTCGTTTGCAAAAAGATTGTCTGATATTTCATTAATTTAATCTTGTTTGCACAAAAGTACAGATGGCCCTGGTTACAAAATGAGTCTTGTCATCTTGGGCAAGATGCAAGACTTTGATGCATGCTATAAAAATACAGGAAATAATAATTACTCTGCTTGAGTAACTCTTATAATTTCCTGGGAAGACCAGTTCGAGACACTGCTCCCCGGGATCTTCGGACGAATCCAATTCTCCAGATTGCGCTCCTCTTCCAGCTCGTCTTCCAGACAGTTGATAGCATCAGGGGTAAGCATCCCCCCACTGACAAAACCAGGCTCTGCAGCGGCCTTTGCTTGATGTTGAGTTGGTTTGTAACCCAACCCAAACTTGTCCTTCTTCTCCTCCACAGCTAAGACCTTGCCCCAGCCTTGGGCAGTTCCTTCTTCAACAACCTTCCGGGCTTGTTGGTAAGATGACATGGAGATACCAGATACAGCAGATGCTTCATTGACGTTCAAGGCTTCAAAACCTTGGCTCATTGTTTCGTGGATCTCTCCATCCATTTCAATGTACTTGTAGGTTGCCAGGTGGCTGACAAAAATGTCCTCCTCTCCACAGATTGTGACAACTTGACCTTCCCACTCAAATTTTAACTTTTGGTGAAGGGTAGACGTTATTGCGCCGGCGGCGTGAATCCAGGGTCTACCCAACAAACAGCTGTAGGCGGGCTGAATGTCCATCACATAAAAGATAGTTTTAAAGGTCTGTGGGCCAATTGTCACAGGCAGCTCAATCTCTCCCAGAACCGATCTCTTCGAACCATCAAAGGCTCGTACCACTAGGTTGCTGGGTCTCAATGCCAGTCCATCATATTCAAGCTTCACCAGAGCCTTCTTTGGTAAGACATTCAGGGAAGAACCTGTGTCCACCAGCACATGAGAAAGGACAGCTCCTTTGCATTCCACGGTTATGTGCAAGGCTTTGTTGTGATTGCGACCATCCACTGTCAGGTCAGAATTGGTAAACCCTAGCCCATTGCTAGCAGTAACATTCCCAACCACGGTTTCCAATTGGTTGACAGTAATCTCCTCAGGCACGTAAGCTGCGTGCAGGACTTTAAGTAGTGCATTCCGATGGGCTTCGGAGCACATAAGCAGTGAGAGGATGGAGATTTTGGATGGCGTCTGATGAAGCTGATCCACAATTTTATAATCACTCTTTTTGATGATCCGCATAAACTCATCAACTTCCTGATCAAATGGAGTCTTCAGGGCTTCTTTGGCAGCTGGATCTTCCTGCACCGGGCCTTTACCCTTTGCCTTGGCAGCAGCTTCTGCTTCGGCAGTAGGTCTTTGAACTTGTGAAGCAAAGAGACGTCCGCTTCGGGTGAAGCCTCCGCCTCCTCCCACATTATCTACTTGTGGTGCAGGTGCTGTTGTTTCCAGAGTGATTCTTTTCCCTTCACAGTACACGTCAGAGCCATAGTGCCAAGGGATGGCCCTATTGCTTTCATATGGTACGGGTCCAGGCACCGTGACGGTAACTGGACTGATTGCTGCTGCTGAAGGGACTGTTATTGTTTGTGGATCGTAAAAGATTGTAACTGGTGCTCTGGTGGGAGCAGCACCTTCTGAATGGTAGGCGGAGTTATTTTCAGGATCGTAGAATATGGTCACAGTGGAGACATCTTCATGATTGATTGCTGGTGTTGAAGGGGGTACTGTTGGAAGGACTGTTGTTGTTGTTGAGGGAGAGTCGAAATGGAATGAAGCTGAAGTTGTAGCAGGAGAAACTGTTGTAAACTGATCATTTGGAAGGACAGGTGAAGTACTTGTTGATGCTGCTGATGAATTGTCGGGAACGATAGTTGTTGCATTTGTAGGAGGGTCTGAAACCGTTGTTGATGAAGTTGTCGGATTTGCTGGGAATGATGTAGTGATCTGTAGCAAGCCACTCTGAATAAGGCTGTCAATGCCATTTCTCAAGTCTTCACACCCATTCCATGAAATATTGCAGTATGGGCATCCTAGTTCACACCCTGGAAATATGTTGTTTTCACGGAGCTGAGCTTTGATTTCTACCAATGGCGTCCTGATCTGATCCACACTAGTTATGAAATAAGACGGTGTGTCTTCTTCAATTGCGTTAATTCGAGGACCACCATGGTTTGGCATTGGGTTTTTGTTGACATTGGGCGGAGGTGCAAAATTCAGAGCCTTGGAGTCTACCAAGTCTTGTACCTTCATATGCAGAGCCCTGCATTTTTCTGTACTGTGGCCAGGTGCGTTTGAATGGAAAGCACACCTAGCATTGGAGTCATAGTTTCTTGGTAAACTGTTGGGATCCGGAGGTGCCAACGTTCTTAGCTCAACCAGGTTGAGTTTCAGAAGCTGTGGCAGCAAAGCAGCATACGGCATTGGAATTGGGTCGATCACTCGGTTAGCCTGGGATGGCCTTTGTTGGAATGGCCTCTGTAGATTGTTGTTGTTGGAGTTGTTGTTGTTGTAGTTTCTTGGAGGATATTGATTCTGCTGATGATACTGAGGTTGTTGTTGGAAGTTTTGTTGAGGAGGTTGATAGATTGGCTGTGGATGAGCTGGAGCAGGGATAGTAACTGCTGCTATTGTCCTTTGAACATATTGGGGCCTACCCCTGTTGGTGTGAATGGCATTGGTCTCGCCAGCTCTTCTCGGGCCTGCAAAAGGCTTTCTTGTACCACTGGACGAGCTTGCACCATTGTCGGAAATTTTGCCCATTTTCAACAGGCTTTCAATTCTCTCCCCAGCTATGACAACATCTGCGAAGCTGGTGGAAGAGAAAGCAGCTAACCTGTCAATATACGTTCCCTGAAGAGTGTTCATAAACATGTCTGCCATTTCTCTTTCAGACATTGGTGGTTGAACGGCAGCAGCCAATTGCCTCCATCTTTGAGCATATTCTCTGAAGCTCTCTCTCGACGATTATGACATCCCCATCAGGAGAGTCCTGTTGGGTGCCATATCTAGATTATACTGATACTGTCTGATGAAGGCCTCTGCCAGGTCCTTCCAGCATCTTATAGTTGCTCTTGTCAGATGGGAATACCACTCCCTCGATGCTCCAGTCAAACTATCTTCAAAATAGAACATCCACAATTTCTCATCCATTGTATAGGCCTTCAGCCTTCCCAGAAATGACTGCAAATGAGTCCGGGGGCATGAAGTCCCGTTATACTTCTCGAAACAGGGAGGCTTGAACTTGTGGGGAATCCTGACCCCTTCTACCAAACCCATGTCCATGACGTCAAACCCCAAAGAGTTTTGAGATTCCAAGGATCTCAACTTCTCAGCTATCTCTTCCAACCGTCTATCATATGTTTCTTCTCCAGCACCCATCACTGTATACTGGTCCTCCTGAGGATCTTCTTGAAGTACTCTGGCTGCAGTGGCTGTTCCTTGAACATTTGCAGGGATGTTAACCTCAGGATGTAGATGTGGACCAAACACAGGGGGGTTAACATGTGGTTGCACCCTTTCATTATTACTGGTGCCTGCAGTTCCTACATGGGGTTCCTCCTGATTTTGCCTCTCCACCATGGCCCTCAGTCTCTCCTGGCTCTGGGCCATGTTGTTCATAACTTCCATGAACTGCGTCATCTGAGTTCTCATCTCTAACCTTTCGTTTTCCATCTGGTTTCTGACCTCCGTAAGGTCTTGCTGCATCTGATCCATCTGGATTCCCGGAAGGTTGTTTCTAGTTGGATACCTGTGAGGCCTGTTGAGAGGAAATACCCGGCGGCGAGCAATAATTCCTGAGATTCACAACAGAGGTTAGCAACAACAAAACAAAAGACCTACAAAACAAACAAAATGGTTAGCATGCAATGCAGTTATGCTTATTTGCTATCAAGGTATCCGGTTTGGTCTTCAGTTTTGACCCTTCCAGACCCTTGAATGATGATGCTGTTGAAGTTGCTTTTGATGTGAACCCCAACACAAATATATTACAAAGGTGAAATAATACAATTTGTTCATTTTACAACACAAACCCTCAAAGGGGCCAAAATACATCACAAAAAGCAAAAGTACATGGAAAAGGAACAACAACAAGCAAATGATCAAACTCCAAGGCCAAACTCATCCTCACGAACTTCCTTGAGAAGTGCTTCGGTCACAGGATCAGCCGGACGCTCCGTGAGACTTCTAATGAGAAGGTTTCTTGTTGCAACTGCTGTAGCCAATTTCTTATTCTGACTTTGGTCCTTTGACCTCTTCAATCCTGCTTTGATTTTCAGCTCTGATATTTCCTCCTGGGCTGCTGCCAGGGCTTTTTCCATCTGCTCCATCTTGTCTTGAACTCTCTTGTCTTCTAGAGTACGGGCCTCAGTGATCCGGACCCACCTGGCCTGACTCTCTTTCAAATACAAGTCTGTTCTTGCTCTTTGGAACTGGGCTTCTTTACAAGCATTCTTCAGAATCTGCTCACCAGCTTTGGACTTATTGATATAATCTCCAGACTTCTCAATCTTAGTCAAGTGCTCTACCCTCAATTTCTCCAATCTCTCAATCTCCCTCACACCTTCACTCCTCTCCCGGAGGGTCTTCTGCAAGGCTTGAGTTAGCTTCTCATTCCTTTCCTTCAAGCTTTCAAACTCTTCCAAACTGATAGTGGCAGGGGGTGGTGCTGAAGATGACTCAGGCATGTCTTCTATGGTGAAGGGCAATCCAGAGAAATGGGCCCTGGCATAGGACCACTCATGATATTGGGCTGATGCCACGTTATTGCACTTCCCCAGAATGGTGATTCCCTTAGTTTGAACATGATCCCAGGCCTAGGCAGCCTGCCTAACAACAGTCAAACTAATCTTGTTCTCACAGTAGAGGGTCTCCACCAGGTCTTGTTCCCTTGGAGTATGAACCAGTGCGTAGCCCAATTGTCTCCTGAACAGCAGGGGGTTGTAGTTGATACTTCCCTTAACTCCTATCAAAGGCACATTGGGAAAGTGCCCACAGCTGGTGATCATATCTCTGCCCTTGGTGCTCTGAGTACACCATCTGATATCTGCTGAAGTGAGAGTAGTGAGCCTCTTAGCCCAGTTGCTTTGCTGATGAGGATTGAGGAATGCATCTGTCCTGGGTAGATGCCTGAGAAGCCAAGCATGAAATAATGGAGCACAAATCCTCACTAACCTTCCCCTCTGCTTCTCATTTCTCTGATGGACTGAGTAATAGAGATCACCCAGTAAAGTTGGCACAGGGTTCTTCAGGATGAACAAGTGGATTGCATTCTTGCTGACGAATCGAGGCTCATCTGCAAACAACACAATTCCATATACACTTAAGGCCAATAGAGCACAAACAGCTTTCCACTCCCCCAAGGAGGCCTTCAAACTAGCCTGAGAAATCAGGAAGTCCAGATGAAATCCAGGGATCCCAGCTTTAGAGGTCAAGTGTTGTTCAATCAATACAGGTTCCAGGTGCAAAGCTTTTGCTATCTCTCCATTGCTGGGAAAGACCATTTCAGGGTTAAAAGGGATTTCCCTCTTGATAGGCAAACCAATCAAAGATGAGTATTCTTCTAATAGGGGCCCCAACTGAAAGTCTTGAAAGGTGAAACATCTCAATGGGGGATCATAAAACTGAATGCAGGTGTGGATCAGGCTCCTCTGAGATGGATCCATATCCATAACCATGTCCAGTATATCTCCATAACTCTCCCTGAACAAGGGTATGTGGTCTGGAGTGATCAGGGTTTGGATCCTCCTGATGTCTGATAAGTCTGGTTGGAAGAAATGATAAGTGATGTTGCTTTTCTTTGGAGCCATGATGCTGAGGACTGAGTAGGATAAGTGCTGGTGAAGATGCTGAGGAGTGGGCCACTGGCTGGCTAGTACAAGTAACTGAAGTATATGGCTGACAAACTGAAGCAAGTGCTGGTGGGGGATAGGTCAATGATGCAGATGGGGTCAAAACCAAAACCAGATGAAGGTGGATACCCTGAAACACAAATAAGAAAATGTTAATATGATGCAATGAGTATGTATGCAAATGAAATGCAAGGGTTTGTGACTGAGCTGGATCTGATTAACTGCCTTGGTATAGATCCATGTGTGTTCAAGAAATCCAGGTGGAGGTCTAAAAATCCAGTAACCAGGGTGGGGGACTCAAATAAAGAGCCACAAGTCCAGGGTTTAGAATCACAAGAACTGTCCAACATGGAGTACTCTTAACAAAGTCAAAGTAACAGGGTATTCTGAGGTCAAGGTACCTGCAAACCTGTAAACAGCCCAACCCCCTCACAGGTAGTGATCTAGAACAAGGATCCTCAGACTTGGATCAGTTATGAGAAGTGTAAACACTTCTAACCCGGAGGTACAGTGTTTACAATAACCATAACAATTCCTCCTCTAATTCACCTCAGTTTCTGAAGGTCAGTACTAAAAGGTCATCCAGACTTAGCAGGCTTCCTAGATAGCCCTAGCATTGCAGGAAATCTGCAACACAGAGTTCTCAAGAAGAAACCCATATCTGAACCGTGTTTCATATTCCCGCACCAGACCGAAATGGAATGGGAAAGAATATGATTCACTCTAGCCTAGGTGTCACTCAGGTCCCAGGTATAGGACCTTAACTCTCAATGAATCACCCACCCACCAAAGCAAACAACCAGATCCAACCAGCAGCAATGACATATGATATATATAAATGCAATAAAGAAAGCAGTAAATAAAGCTGTACAGAAAGCAATAAATAAAAATAAATACAAGCACAAACAAGCACATAACACCCCAGTAAACACAAATCAAACAAGCGCTAGGAGGAACCCACAAAAAGAACCAGAAGCCCTGGTTGCAGTATAAGCTTCCCCAGCAGAGTCGCCAAGCTGTCGCTCCCGACAAGTGACACCGGGTCACATGAAGGTACAGACGCGAACGGTCGGCGAAAGGGACAGTGAGAACACACAGCCGTGAACTCACTGGAGAATGAATAGAGTCGCCAGCTAGGCATTTTTATCCCGGAGGAAAGGTAATGCTGCATAAACCTAAGAAAAAGATGGATAAGACGGTTGCGAACCAGAGAGACTGAGAAAGGGGGTTGGTTACAACCTGGGAAGGTATTAGCACCCAGATTGTCCGTCGTACTCGACGGGATCCACGCTTAAAAGATTTGTGTTTTAAAGGGGTAGTGTCAGTGCAATCTGTGTGTAAAAGAGCTGGAAAAGATGTACAGGTGTCAGTGTAAAGTGTATAAGTGATGTGAAGTATGAAAGTGTCAGTGTAAGGATGAAAAAGAGCTGCTCATGATCATGAGGCTAAAAGAATGAAGCTGAAAGAGGGGGAATATACAGAGACTTTTGTTCGATAACCGTTAAGTTATGCCTACGTATCCTCTCGTGCAATGAGGAAGTCAGAACACCGTAGTTCGACCCAAAGAGACTGAAAGGTGAATTGACTTGTGAACTGCTTGCTTGTCTATGCTCAAGTGTATGATCTGTCTGGCACAGATGCAAACTGTCTTGCATTAGACGGAAGAAGCAAGTTCCCGTTTGTGAGTGAAGATGATGAGAAAAGAATCCCGGAGGAGACGATTATTGTTTGTTTTTGGTGCTTTCAATCTTTTATTGCTTTTTGGAGTTTGTCATAAGTTGATGAGCTTAGGCCTAAACCAATGGATTTGGTAAACTCATCACATCATCCCTCTGATTAGGGGTAATGAGAATACCTTAAGTGTGAAGTCAGATTCTCACACTTAATCACCTTTGGTGTAGGATTAAGATCATTAACCTACTTGTGATTATTTAGATGTTTTTGTGGTTTTTGTTTAGTGTTGAGTAATGAGGTTAAGCCATAATCAAGGATTAAACAGACCCATTACACCATTCTAAAAGAAGGATAATAGATGAGAATGTTTAAGCTGAGGAAGACTCCTCAACTTAATCCATGATTAGGGATTAAACCCATGACAAAACAAGCTTTTATTAAGTGGATTTTAGATTAATGATATGATGATGAAGTGAATTTTATGGTTTGTAAGACAACTTGAGGGGGACTTGTCCATTAACTCTAGGGTTAGTCCTTCTTAACCAGTTAAGGAAGAATTAGAACCCTAATGCAAGGCCCAAGTTACAAGTGTGATGTCTTGATACTTATTAAATGAATTGATTAAGAGATTTAAACAACTTAAGGGTTTAATGCTTAGGATTAAAGTTATACACTCCATCCTAAGAGAAGGATGCAGGCATAAGCTTAATCACAAAGTCTTAAAACCTTTAGGGTTTAGTCTCTGATTATGAGGTGAGAAGAGAAGACTCAAAGAGAGACACAAAGGTAAAAACTATGAAGGGGAACTAATCAAAACCCTAATTCATTATCATGCTTGGTTGTCCCTAGAGTTTGTGAGGTTTGCAAGAACAATCTTCAAAGGAAGCCACCAGGAAGCAGATGAACAAGATCAAGAGAAGCAAAGTGACTTGCTTCATTCAAGAAGTCAAGTCACTTGAAGAAAGAAAGTGGGAGAAGTAAGAATGAGCAAGCTCAAACTTAAGCACAAATAGAAATGCAGCAATGGATGCAAGAGAGATGAGAAGAAAAGTTATGAGAAGTGAAGGCAAATTCACTTCCCAGTTTTACTTACCACCTGAAATGTTAGAAAGAAATGCAATGTAATGCAAGATGAAATGAAATGGCATGATGCTAGACCAAACCAGAAGCATGTTGATGATGAAAATGATGCTATGAGGTGCTGCAAACATGAGGTAAGGCATGGGGATGTTCATACAAGGCCTATGAATGCAAATGATACAAGCTAAGGAGCATGGACAAGCATGAAATGTTATGAAGCATATGAGGCAAATGGCATGGCAAACATGTAATGCAATGATCAATGATGCTTTCTACATGTCTTAAGATGTCAAATGCAACACAAGAAGGCACAAAATGCAATGACAAGTCAAGTTATGCAAGGAAATGCAAGAAGGATGCAAAAGAAAGCCCAAATTAGGGTTCATGGAACAAACATCAAACAATAACTCAAAACAGAAACAAACCCTAAGATAAAAAATGGAAAATGGTACCCAAAGAAACCCTAGGCCTATAATAAACCACTACCCAAAGGGGAGCTCTCAACTCTTAGCCAATCTCAAGTTATGAAATTTACAAGTTATTAGGGTTTTTTAGGGTTCTTATCAAAACAAATGCCAATAAATTAGAAAATGCAAGATCAAATCATGGCCTTTTTATCCTTGAAAATACATGTCAAATGGAAAACAATGCAAGAAGAATCAATGTCTCAACCTTCACCAATAGGCAGAAATGAATTTTCAAACATATGATCAAAATAATACACAAAATATGATTTAATTCCATGAAAAATTCTTAAAATGCATCAAGATCAAAAAAGAAATTTGGTTTGAAGGTTGGACAATGTTTCTAAATGTCTTAGAACATTTCATGAATTTTTTTGTAATTTTTAAATGCCTAAAAGTATTTTTAATTAATTAATTCCCATTAATCAATTAAAAATAATCTTTTAAATATTTAAAAATACTTTTTTAATGATAAAAAAAATAAAATAAAAATATTTTGTGTCATAAAAATTAACAAAACCTTAAAGAAAAAGTTTCATAATTTTTATAAATTTTCTGCTATTTTAAAATAAATGTGCAAATTAATTGAAAAGAAAATGAATTAAAATAAAATAAAATGAAAGTCAAACAAAAGGACGGATGAGATTGATCCTGGGTTTAAATGGATTGACCACGCGCCAGATCCAAGGGTCCACACAGTTTCTGATTTAATTAAATAAATTATGATTAATTAACCCTAACACGTGGATTAGGGCTAATTAAAGTGATCCTGGCCTTCTATCTGCGCGCGAAGTCAAGGGAGTCAACGCATCCTATGGCCTAAATTCAAACTGACATTAATGACTGGATTAAGCCCTAATCACATTCAGGTGGCCGGAGAAGACCTCCGGTCGTCTTCTCCGGCCAGCTCTCACCTGAGAATCACCCAACTTCCTCAAAACGTTACAAAAATGAAGTCTAAGACCAGGGAAACGATCCTTATCCTCTCACGAACCAAACCCCTCTCTCAAAACAAATTTATTCTTCCTAAATCATCTGAATCGAAGGAAAGAAGAACTAGGGTTCGTAAGCTTCAGAGACAAATTAAATGCTCAAAACGCAACCATTTCAAAAACTAAAGGTACCAGAATGATCAGTGCATCATGAAGAACAAGTTTGTAACAAAAGAAATGATTTCTGGAAAAATTATTTTCGAGCTACCTGAGATTTGGAGCTTTCAGTTTTGGAACTTTCTGGCCACTTCCCTCAGTGCAAGCTGCTCCTCTTGGCCCCCAGATGATGTTTGAATGCTCAAAAACAATTTATGCTGGCTGGATAGGGAGATTCGACAGCTTCTGCTCAAGCTTGCTCAACAATGGCAATGGAGTTTCAGGCACTCTCAGGTCATGGTGATGGGTTGTTTGAGGTCTATGTAGTGTGTAGAGAAGATTTGTGGTATTGGTTTGTGTGTTTGTGAGCTAGGATGGAAGATTCGAAAGTTTTTGCAAACTGAAGTAAGAAATGGCAGTGGGATTTCTTGGCTGTTTTAGGCTTGTGCTTTGGGTGCTGGGTGGCCTATGGAGTGTGGTGAGATGATTGATGAAGGAAGTTTTAGTGTTTGATGGCTGTGTTAAAGGATTCGAAGCAAGCTGCAGTTAGGAGTGTTTGTGTGAATGTGATGAATGTGTGTGTTTCAGCCTTGCCTCTTGAGTGTTTTTGCTTGCAAATTGATAACATATTTTAATCCAAGTGGCCAGAGGATGTGACTTGTGCAGCTGTGATAGGTAAGTTTGCTTTTGCATAAAAGGTCAACTTTGTGTAAGATAGGGCATGGGCAAGGTCTAGGCAAGTACAAGGCATGGCTGGCGCAGCAAAGGTGAGGGAGAGGCCTAGCAAAGCTCAGCAGCCAATGCACCAAGTTGTAGGAAGTGATCATGAGTGTTTTGCAAGTTGGCTAGCTTTTGGTTCACATGTGATAAAGCCTTGTTACTCAAACCAAACCATGAGCAAATTCAATTCAATTCTGATTTTTAGGACTTAGAGAATGTTTGTGTAATGGTTTGAAATGAATTAGAGGTCACATGATGCATTGGTCCAAGATTTTGCAAAGTTTCCAAATGAGGCATGCCTTGAAAATTAATGATTTTAACCAACTTTGCATGGCCATAACTTTTGATCCAAGAAGAGTTTGATCATGTTCTTGTACTTTTTGAAAAGGGAAAGATGAGATCTACAACTTTCATGACCAAAGTTTTTCCATTTGAAGCCTTTTTGGATCATGAATCAAGGCTTGAAAATTGACCTAAAATGATGCATTCTTGAAAAGTCAACTATGCCCAAAAATTCAACATTTGCAAAAACCCTAAATTCTTGATTTTTATGAACTCCAAACTTCTTCCATGATCAAATAAAGATTATATACACTCAAAATGATGAAGATCACCCATTGGTTGGGTCATTGGGGGCCTCAGATGCCCTGATTTTGCACTGACTTGTCTGAAAAGTCAACTCTTGATCAGATGACTTCCCCATGGAATTTCTTCATGAAAATTGATATGCATACTTCCTATACCATATAGAGATCAATGGAAATAGGAATGACCAAAAAATTTGAGGTTATGGCCTCTGAAACCAAAACCCTAATTTTCAGTCAACTGTGCAGTTCATCCTGGCTCTGCATCCACTCAAACCCTAGTTCTTGTGATTCCTCTGCATCTTTGACTCTGAGGAGATGAAATATGATATAAGAACACACATGGACCACTTTGAATTGATTGGTAGCCTTTGGAGTGCCTCAAGAAGCCTTGAAGATTGCTCAGATCACAAACCCTAGGTGCAGATGCCTTAGAAGCTATGCAGTGAATCAAAAAAAAATGAGATGTGAGATGATATGATTGTGTTTATGCATATGAGAATGATCACAAGCCATGGTGTGAATGGGTGAGGGAAAATTTGGGGTGTTTACACTTTCCTCAAGCAACTTGTCTTCTTAATTGAAGCAAGTTGTTTTGCTTCTCTCTGCTCCTCTCATCTGCTTCCTTCCTGGTGGTTTCTCTGAAGATCTTTCTCTTTTAAACCTAATTAACCCTAGGATGACCAAGCATGATAACAATTAGGGTTTGATTAGTCCCCCACTTAGCTTTTTACCTTTGTGTCTCTTTGAGTCTTCTCTTCTCATCTCATAATCAGGGACTAAACCCTAAAGGCTTTAAGGCTTTGTGATTAAGCTGATGCCTGCATCCTTCTATTAGGATGGAGTGTATAACTTTAATCCTAAGTGTTAAACCCTTAATGTGTTTAAATCCTTTAATCAATCCACTTAATAATCATCAAGACATCAAGCTTGTAACTTGGGCCTTGCATTAGGGTTCTAATTCTTCCTTAATTGGTTAAGAAGGACTAACCCTAGTGTTAATGGACAAGTCCCCCTCAAGCTGTCTTACAAACCATAAAAATCACTTCTTCATCTTATCATTAACTAAAATCCATCTAATAAAGGCTTTGTTTTGTCATGAGGTTAATCCCTAATCATGGATTGAGTTGAGGAATCTTCCTCAGCTTAAACATTCTCATCTATTATCCTTCTATTAGGATGGTGTAATGAGTCTGTTCAATCCCTGATTATGGCTTAATCTCATTACTCAACACTAAATAAAAACAACAAAAACATCTAAATAATCACAAGTAGGTTAATGATCTTAATCCTACATCATGGTGATTAAGTGTGAGATACTGACTTCACACTTAAGGTATTCTCATTACCCCTAATCAGAGGGAGGATGTGATGAGTTTATTAACCCATTGGTTTAGGCTTAAGCTCATTAACTTATGACAAACTTCAAAAAGCAATAAAGGAGTGAAAGCACAAAAAGCAAACAATAATCGTCTCCTCCGGGATTCTTTTCTCACCTCATTCACTCACAAACGAGAACTCGCTTCTTCCGTCTAATGCAAGACAGTTTGCACCTGAGCCAGACAGGTCATACACTTGAGCATAGACAAGTAAGCAGTTCATCAGTCAATTTATCTTTCAGTCTCTTTGGGTCGAACTACGGTGTTCTGACTTCCTCATTGCACGAGAGGATACGTAGGCATAACTTAACAGTTATCGAACAAAAGTCTTTGTATATTCCCCCTCTTTCCAGCTTTAATCTTTTAGCCTCATGATCATGAGCATTTCATTCTTGTTCTTACACTGACACTTCACTTATACACTTCACTTCTCTTACACTAACACCTGTACATCCTTTTCCAACTCTTTTATACACAAATTGCACTGACACTACCCCTTTAAAACACAAATCTTTTAAGCGTGGATCCCGTCGAGTACGACGGACAATCTGGGTGCTAATACCTTCCCAGGTTGTAACCAATCCCCTTTCTCAGTCTCTCTGGTTCACGACCATCTTATCCATATCTTACTCAGGTCTATGCAGCATTACCTTTCCCCCGGGATAAAAATGCCTAGTTGGCGACTCTTTTCTTGTCTTTCTGAGTTCACTCCTGTGTGTTCTCATCCCTCTTTTTGTCGACCGTTCGCGTCTGTACCCCTTCTGACTTGAGGTGTCATTTGGTGGGAGCGACACCAGGCACAACAGATGTTTCATTGATATTAAGGGCCTCAAACCCTTCACTCATGGTCTCATGGATTTCCCCATCCATTTCAATGTATTTGAAAGTAGCCAGCTGGCTAACGAAGATATCTTCTTCCCCACAAATGGTAATGACTTGGCCCTCCCACTCAAATTTTAACTTCTGGTGAAGGGTTGACGTCACGGCGCCAGCGGCATGTATCCATGGTCTACCCAATAGACAGCTTTAGGCAGGTTGTATATCCATCACAAAGAAGGTCGTTTTGAAAACTTGTGGGCCAATCATTATTGGCAACTCTATCTCTCCCATAACTGATCTTTTAGAACCGCAAAGGCTCTCACCACCAAATTACTTGGGCACAATGCCAAGCCATCATACTCCAGCTTCAAAAGGGCTTTCTTGGGTAGGACATTGAGTGATGACCCTGTGTCCACCAATACGTGAGAAAGAAATGCACCCTTGCACTCCAAGGTAATGTGCAAAGCCTTGTTGTGATTGTGACCTTCCGTTTTCAGATCAGCGCTGGTAAACCCTAGTCCATGACTAGCGTTGACATTTCCAACCACATCCTCTAACTGATTGATAGTAATCTCCTCTGGCACATAAGCTGCGTGCAGGACCTTTAATAGTGCCTTCCGATGAGCCTCGGAGCACATTAGCAATGATAGTATGGAGATTTTGGAAGGTGTTTGGTGAAGCTGGTCCACCACCCTATAATCACTCTTTTTGATTATCCGCATGAATTCATCAACCTCTTGATCAAAAGGAGTCTTCAAAGTTTCTTTAGCAATCGGTTCTTCTTGCACCACGCTCTTCCCTTTTGCCTTAGCAGCAGTTTCTGTTTCAGCAGTGGGTCTTGGTGTTTGCGAGGCAAAGAGACGTCCACTTCTGGTGAAGCCTCCGCCTCCCCCCACATTGTCTATCTGAGGTGAAGAAGTTGATGAATCTAAAGTGAATTTCTGCCCCTCGCAGTATAGATCTGAGCCATAGTGCCAAGGGATGGCATTATTGCTTTCATAAGGAACTGACCCAGGAACTGTGATAGTTACCAGACTGATAACAGCTACAGAGGGGACCACAATGGTGTGTGGATCATAATATATGGTAACCGGAGCTCTGACAGGAGCAGCATTTTGTTGTGAGTTGTTGGAAGGAACATTTGCGGGATCGTAGTATATCGTAACCGTTGAGACGCTTTCATTAAATATTGCTGATGTTGTAGATGGTACGGGTGTTGAAGTTGTAGCAGGAACTGTGACTGAATCTGTATCTGTTGAAGTGATTGATTGAATATTTGTTGGAGTTGTAGCAGAATCTGTTGGAACAATGGTTGTTGACGTTGTAGGAGTATCTGTGGTTGTTGATGAAGGAATTGTTGGAGTTGTAGTCGCTGTTGTCGTAATCTGAAGAATGCCATCCCTAATGAGGCCATCTATGCCATTTCTCAGTCTCTCACATCCATTAACGACAATGTTGCAATATCCACAGCCGACCTCACATCCGGGGAACACTTGGCATTCTAGCAGCTGAGCTTTGATTTCAACCAAGGGTGTTCGAAGTTGTGCAACACTGTTGATTAATGTGGATGGTTTGCCCTCCTCAATAGCATTGATCCTAGGCCCGTTGTGATTAGGCATTGTATTTCTTGTGATGTTCGGAGGAGGTGAAAAATTGAGAGCTTTTGAGTCCACAAGATCCTAGACTTTCATCTGTAGAGCCCTGCATTTTTCAGTATTATGCCCCGGTGCGTTTGAGTGGAATGCACACCTGGCATTTGCATCATAGTTCTTTGGCATATTGAGAGGATCTGGAGGTGCCAACGTCCTTAAATCAACTAGGTTGAGCTTTAGGAGTTGTGGCAAGAGTGCAGCATACGACATTGGGATTGGGTCAATTACCATGTTTGCTTGTGATGGCCTCTGTTGGAAAGGACGTTGCTGATGGTTGCTATTGATGTTGTCATACGACCTTTGTTGCGGATAATGAGCTTGTTGTTGATACTATGGTTGTTGTTGTTGAGGATATGATGATTGTTGTGGCATTGGAGCTAGGATGGTAATAGTTGCTACTGACCGGTGAACATATTGAGGCCTGCCCCTGTTTGTATGAATGGAATTTGTTTGACCTGCCCTTCGGGGTCCCGCAAAAGGTTTTCTGGGATTGCTGGAGGAACTTGCACCACTGTCGGAGATTTTTCCCATCTTCAAGAGACTTTCAATCCTCTCTCCGGCTATGACCACATCAGCAAAACTGGTAGAGGAAAAAGCAGCCAATCTATCAATATAGGTCCCTTGCAATGTGTTCATGAACATGTCAGCCATTTCCCTTTCTGACACGGGTGGTTGGACAGCAGCAGCAAGCTGTCTCCACCTTTGAGCATAATCCCAGAAGCTCTCTCTAGAAGACTAATACATGCCCATTAGAAGAGTTCTATTGGGAGCCATGTCCAGGTTGTACTGATATTGCCGGATGAAAGCCTCGGCCAAGTCCTTCCAACATCTTATGGTTGCCATAGACAAATGCGAGTACCATTCTCTCGAATCTCTAGTCAGACTGTCCTCAAAGTAGAACATCCATAACTTTTCATCCATGGTATAAGATTTGAGCCTTCCCAAGAAAGACTACAGATGAGTGCGAGGACAGGAGGTACCATTGTACTTTTCAAAGCATGGAGGTTTGAATTTGTGGGGAATTCTCACCCCATCCACTAGTCCCATATCCATTACATCGAAGCCCAAAGAGTTCTGGGATTCCAAAGATCTTAACTTTTCAGCAATCTCATCCAATCTCCTGTCGTATATTTCATCTCCAGCCCCAATGACAGTAAATTGTTCTCCCTGGGGATCCTCCTGTAGAATTGGGCCCCCAGCAGCATTACCTTGTCCATTCCTCAGGATGTTAACTTCTAGATTCAGATGAGGTCCATATACTGGTGGGTTAATACGAAGTTGGCCTCCTTCATTGTTGCTAATTCCTCCTGTTCCCAGATGAGGTTCCTCAGGAGTTTGTCTTTCCACTAGCTCTCTTAACCTTTCTTGACTCTGGGCCAAGCCAGTCATCACTGCCATAAACTGAGACATCTGATTTCTCATCTCTACTCTCTCATTGGCCATCTGATTTCTGACCTCAGTCAGATCCTGCTGTACTTGTTCCATTTGAATGTCGGGAAGGTTGTTACGAATCGGGTACCGGTGCGTGCGGTTGACAGGGAACACTCGGCGACGAGCAATGTTTCCTGAGATCACAACAAAGTTAGAAACAATAATAATAATAAAACCTACAAAACAAAAACAAAGTTAGTATGCAATGCAGTATGCTTATTTGTTTTCCAAGGTATCCATTTTGGTTCTTGGTTTTGACCTTTCCAGACCTCGAGGAAGATGCTTGATATTGTTGAGAGAAAAACCCAAATGAAAACAAACTAGAATATATTACAAATGGTGAACAATACATAGTTTGTTTTACAATACATGCCCATGGAGGGTCAAAATACAATAAAAGGAAAAGTACATCAAATGAAAACAAACAACAATCAAAGAATCAGACATCCAGTCCAAATTCATCCTCTCTGACCTCCTTCAAGAGTGCCTCAGTCACTTGACCAGCTGGGTGCTCTGTAATGGTCTTAATGAGGAGGTTCCTGGTAGCAATGGCAGTAGTCAGCTTCTTATGCCTGTCCTGATCCTTTGATCTCTTCAATCCTGCTCTAAGCTTCAATTCTGAAATCTCTTTTTGAGCTACCAACAAAGCTTCCTACTGCTTCCTCTCATTGGCCTCCAACTGTTCAATCTTGGCTTGAGTCTTCTGGTCTTCTTGTGTAGGGGCTTCAGTGATCCTGACCCATCTAGCCTGACTTTCTTGCAAATAATGCCCAGCCCTAGCTTTCTGAATTTTGGCCTCCTTGCAGGCATTCTTCAATATCTGTTCCCCAGCCCTTGCTTTCCTTATGTAGTCCTCTGTCCTCTCAATCTTGGCAAGATGCTCCACCCTGAGCTTTTCCAATCTCTCAATGTCCAGATGACCATCACTTCTTTCCAAAAGAGTCTTCTTCAAGGCCTGGGATAGCTTCTCATTCCTTTCCTTCAACTTTTCGAATTCCTCCAGGCTAACTGTTGCTGCAGGTTGTACTGTGGATGGTCCAGGTATGTCTTCCAAGGTGAAAGGCATTCTGGTAATCTGAGCTCTAGTACGGGACCAGTCTATATACTGAGCTGAAGCAACATTATTACATCTTCCAAGAATAGCTACCCCTTTTGTCTGGATGTTGTTCCAAGCCCAAGATGCTTGTCTGACAACAGCCGAATTAGGTTGTACTTCACAATATAGGGTCTCACCTAAATTCTGTCCTCTGGGAGGGTGAACCAAGGCATAACCCAGTTGTCTCTTAAGTAGTAAAGGATTGTAGTTGATGCAACCCTTTACTCCTATCAGAGGAACATTAGGGTAATGTCCACAACTGGTGATAATGTCCTTGCCCTTGGTGCTCTGGGTGCACCATCTGATATCATCTGAAGTCAAGGTAATGAACCTCTTGGCCCAATTCTTCTGCTGGTGAGGATTCAAGAAAGTATCTGACTTAGGAAGGTTTCTGAGCAGCCAGGTGTAAAACAAAGGAGCACAACATCTTACCAACTTCCCCCTTTGTTTCTCATTCCTCTGATGAATGGAGTAATAAAAATCTCCTAGCAGTGTGGGTACTGGGTTCTTCAGAAGAAATAGATGGATGGCATTCTTGCTGACAAATTTAGGTTCATCTGCAAACAGTACAACCCCATATATGTTGAGGGCTAACAGTGCACATACTGCTCTCCACTCTCCCAATGAAGCCTTCAGGATGGCCTGATAAATCAAGAAATCCAAATGCAAACCTGGAATCCCAGCTTTTGTTGTCATACTTTGCTCAATCAGGGTAGGCTCCAAGTACAGTGCCCTTGCTATCCCTTCATTTCTGGGAGTAGTCATCTCTGGGTTGAAAGGGATTCCACCTCTGATAGGTACTCCAATCAATAAAGAAAAACTCTTCCAGCAGAGGCCCTAACTGAAAGTCTGGAAAGGTGAAACATCTCAATGGAGAGTCATAAAAATGCAAGCATGTGTGGATCATGCTCCTCTGAGAAGGATCAAGGTCCATAACCATGTCCAGGATACCTCCATAGTGTTCTCTAAACAGTGGGATGTAGTCAGGTGTGATGAGTGACTGGACCTGTCTGATGCCAGTCAAAACAGGCTCAAAAAAAGTGGTAGGATATGTTGCTCTTCCTGGGAGTAGTCATGAGTGCTGCTGAAGAAGCTGAAGACAAAAGCTGATGAAGATCACAGACTGATGCTAGAAGTGAACCAATGACAGACTGGTGTTGGTGAGGATGAAGATAACTGAAGCAGATAACTGGTGAAAACAGCTGAAGCAGAGGTCTATGCAGAAGAAGGGGTCAAAACCAAAACCAAGATACAATGAAATGGATACCCTGAAAAGCAAATAAAAAAATGTTAAATGATGCAATGATGACATATGAAAATGATATGCAAGGGTTTGTGATCAAGCTGGATCTGATTATCTGTCTTGATATAAGGCCCATGTATGTTCAAAAGTCCGGATGAAGGCTCAGAAATCCAGTAACCAGGGTGGGGGACTCAAATAAAGAGTCACATGTCCAGGGTTAATCACAAGAACTATCCAAAGTGGGGTATTCTTAAACAATACAGTAACAGGGTATGATGTGGCCAAGGGTTCCTGCAAACCTGTAAACAGCCCAACCCCCTCACAGGTAATGTTCTAGAACAAGGATCCTCAGACTTGGATCAGTTATGAGAAGTGTAAACACTTCTAACCCGGAGGTACAGTGTTTACAATAACCATAATAGATCCTCCTCTAATTCACCTCGGCTTCTGAAGGTCATAATAAAGGTCATCCAGACTTAGCAGGCTTCCCAGATAGCCCTAGCACTACAGGAAATCTGTAGCACAGAGTTCTCAAGAAGAAACCCACATCTGAACCGTGTTTCATATTCCCGCACCAGACCAAAATGGAATGGGAAAGAACATGAACCACTCTAGCCTAGGTGTCACTCAGGTCCCAGGTATAGGACCTTAAACCCTCAATGGAACCCCACCCACCAAAACAGCAAACTAGATCCAGCAAATGATAGTATGAAGTATGCAAAACTGTAAAGAGAGCAATAAATAATGTTGTACATAAAGCAGTAAATAAAGCAAAATAAATAAACACACATAGCACATAACATCCCAGTAAACACAAATCAAACAAACGCTAGGAGGAACCCACAAAAAGAACCAGAAGCCCTGGTTGCAATATAAGGGTCCCCAGCAGAGTCGCCAAGCTGTCGCTCCCAACTGATGACACCCGGTCAAGAGGGGTACAGACGCGAATGGTCGGCGAAAGAGAGAACACAAGGGTGAACTGAAAAGAGTTTTCAGCTAGGCATTTTTATCCCAAAGGAAAGGTAATGCTGCATAGACCTAGGAAAAGATGGATAAGACGGTCGCGAACCAGAGAAAGGGGTTTGGTTACAACCTGGGAAGGTATTAGCACCCAGATTGTCCTCCGTACTCGACGGGATCCACGCTTGAAAGTTTGTGTTTAAAGGGGTAGTGTCAGTGCTATTCTGTGTATAGAAGCCGGAAAAAGAATGCAAGTGTCAGTGCTGGAAGAAAGTGTGAAGTGATGTAAAGAGTGTTAGTGTAAGAAAGGAATGGAATGCTCAAGACTATGAGGCTTAGAGAATAATGCTGGAAGAGGGAGAATATACAGAGACTTTTGTTCGATAACTGTTAAGTTATGCCTACGTATCCTCTCGTGCAATGAGGAAGTCAGAACACCGTAGTTTGACTCAAAGAGACTGAAAGATAAATTGACTTGTGAACTGCTTGCTTGTCTATGCTCAAGTGTATGACTCGTCTGGCTCGAGTGCTAACTGTCTTGCATTAGACGGAAGAAGCAAGTTCTCGTTTGTGAGTGGATGAGATGAGAAAAGAATCCCGGAGGAGACGATTATTGCTTGTTTTTGGGTTTTCAATCTTTTATTGCTTTTTGGAGTTTGTCATAAGTTAATGAGCTTAAGCCTAAACCAAGGGTTAGTAAACTCATCACATCCTCCCTCTGATTAGGGGTAATGAGAATACCTTAAGTATGAAGTAAACACCTCACACTTAATCACCATGGTGTAGGATTAAGATCATTCACTCACTTGCATTTATTTAGATGTTTTTGGAGTTTTTTTTAGTGTTGAGTAATGAGTTTAAGCCATAATCAAGGATTTAATGGACCCATTACACCAACCTAATAGAAGGATAATAAATGAGAACATTTAAACTGAGAAAGGCTCCTCAACTTAACCCATGATTAGGGATTAACCTCATGACAAAACAAAGCCTCTATTAAATGGATTTTAGTTAATGGTAAGATTAAGAAATGGATTTTATGGTTTGTAAGACAACTTGAGGGGGACTTGTCCATTAACACTAGGGTTAGTCCTTCTTAGCCAATTAAGGAAGAATTAGAACCCTAATGCAAGGCCCAAGTTACAAGCTTGATGTTTTAGTGATTATTAGGTGAATTGATTAAAGGATTTAAACGCATTAAGGGTTTAACACTTAGGATTAAAGTTATACACTCCATCCTAATAGAAGGATACAGGCATAACCCTAATCACAAATCCTTAAAACCTTTAAGGTTTAGTCCTTGATTAAGAGGTGAGAAGAGAAGACTCAAAGATGACACAAAGGTAAAACCAATGGGGGGACTAATCAAACCCTAATTGTGATCATACTTGGGTGTTCCTAGGGTTTGTGAAGCTTGCAGGAAGATCTTCAAGAAAAAAGCCACCAAGGAAGAAGCAGATGAAAGAAGAAGAAGCAGAAGAGACAAGTTAACTTATTTCACTTAAGAAAATAAGTTACTTGAAGAAAGAGAGTGATGGAAGAACATGAATGAGCAAGCTCACTATAAAGCAAAAGAAAATGTAGCAATGGATGCATAAAAAAAGATGAGAAGAGATTATGAGAAGTGAAGGCAAATTCACTTCTCAAACACTTACCACCTGAAAAGTTAGCAACAAGAAATGAAATTGAATGCAAATGGGATGAAAAGCAAAGATGAAAACCAAATTCAGAAGCAAATTCATGATGCAAATGATGCTATGGGATGGTATGAAAGCATGCCAAGTGGTGTGAATGATCATACAAGTAATGAATATGCAAATGAGACATGAAAGGAAGCATGAAAGGAAGCATGCAAGTTCATGAAAACTTATGAAATGCAATGGATGCATAACATGACAAATGGATGATGCAATGATCAAACATTATGTCAATATGTCCTAAGATGTCTTATATGTCATGTGGATGCACAAAATGTCATGGCAAGTTCATGTATGCAAGCATGTGAAGAATGAATGCAAATGAAGGCAAAAAATTAGGGTTTATGTACAAGATGCAATGCAAAATTCAAAATCAGAAGCAAATAACAAGATAAAAATTGAAAATGGGATCAAAGGAACCCTAAACCTATACAAGTTCACTGCCCAAAGGGGAAGGTCAGAAGCTAAACCATAAAGGAGTTATGGTTTTCCTAAATTTCTAGGGTTTAAAGGGTGATTCTAAAGGGAAAATGCCAAACAATTTGAAAATGCAAGATAAAAATGAAACAAACATGTTTTTAGAAGCTTGAAAGTATGTAGAACACAATGCAAAAAGAACCATTCACAAACTCAATTTGGATCAAAAGTTATGAACTTTTGAAGTTAGGGTTAAAAATATTCAAATTAAAGAACCCTAATTCAAATGAAAATTGTCAAAGCATGATCAAAACCAAAAAGAAATTTGTCTTGTGAGTTTGTAAATGTTTGTAAATGTTTTAAAATGCTCTCTGAATTTTTTTGGAATTTTTAAATACCTAAATGTATTTTTAATTAATTAATTCTCATTAATTAATTAAAAATAATCATTTAAATGATTTAAAAATAATTTTTAATGCAAAAAATAAAATAAAAATGTTTTTGGTTTCTGAAAATAAATAGAACCTTGGATAAAAATTTTCAGAATTTTTTGATATCATTTGCTATTTTTAAAAATTCGTTCAAATAAAATAGAAAAAACAAATGAAATAAATATTAAATAAATGAGAAATAGGGAAAGTCAGCTAATCCTAGGGCTGAGGTTTAAAGTCAGATTGGAGGGAATTGACTTTGCGCGCAAATGGACGGCTCACATTCATACTTCACTAATTATGCAATTAAACCCTAATCTGAACCCTAATGACTCTCAGGTGACCGAAACAGTGTTCCGGTCATCTTCTTCGGCCAGCCTCTCATTCAATCTCTCTCAAAACGTAAAATCAAACCACCAAACTCTCCAGAAATGATCCCTACCCCATTCTAAACAAGAATCAACCACCAAACAACATTTATTTCACATGAACAATGAGATTCGAAGCAAAACGGAAAATCATTCAGAAATTTCAGAAGCTTCATACATGCTTAAAACTGAATCATTTTCAAAACCAAAAGGTACAGTGTGACCAGTGAAACATGGAGAACAATCTAAGAACTTAAGAAATCATTTCTGGAAAATTTGTTCTTGAGGTTACCTGAACTGAAGCTTTCGAAAATGGCACTGTCTGGCTGCTTCTCTGCTTCAAAACCCCTCCAATGATATCCCTCAAGAGTTTGCAATGCTTGGTTGGAGTTTATGTGGCCTCTATGTGCAGTTGGTCGAAGCTCAGGTCAAGGAATGTGAAAATCGTGTTTTTGATATGGGGTGTTTCAAGGCAAAATGAAGGGTGGGAAATGATCAGTGATGAATGTGGAGTTGAATGGTGGAAAAAGTTTGGAGATTTGTTGGCTGAGCTATGAGTTTCGAAAGCTTTTTCAAGTTGGATAGTTTTGTGGAATGCTGAGTTGTGGGAGGATTTAGGTTCCAAGCTTATGTGAAAATGGCTTTCCTTTGGTACACATATCAATCTTTGATAGGTCAGAGAGTTGTTGGTGGAGCAGTGTGATTGGTATGGTTCAATATGCAAAAAGTCAACATTTGTGTAAGTGAAGGCATGGGCTGGTTCAGGCATGGTACAAGGTTATGGCTCGAATCAGCATGCTTCAAGGAGGTCCATGGAAGTCATATTTTGTAGCTGGCACAAGTGGCTGAAGAGATTTGATCCATTTTGCAATTTTGGGGAAGTTTGGCCCTTTTTGAATTACTTGAAGTTCAAGGCATGAAACTTGGGATTTCTTTGGGCAATTATGAATTATAGGTCATGTATGATGTTTGTGTAATGGTTAGAAGTCACTTAGAGATCACAAATTTCCTTGGTATGAGCTTTTGCAAGTTTCCCTCTTTGGTACATAAGTGAAATTTTGTGATTTTTCCCAACTTTGCAAGGCCATAACTTGAGTTCTATGATGAATTAGAGCAAGTTCTTGTACTTTTTGAAAAGGGAATGATCCAATCTACAACTTTCATGACCAAGAATTTTTCATTTGAAGCATTTTTGAATCAAAAAGAGGAGGTTGAAAAACTTTCCCAAAATGGCAAGTTTGCATTACAAATCACTTTCCCAAAATGGCAACTTTGCAAATGGCTTGAAATTCTTCAATTTTGTGAACTTATAACTTCTTCTTAGATCAAATAAAGATCATATACACCCAAAATGATGGAGAAGACCCTTTGGTTGGATGATTGGGGGCCTCAGATGCCCTGATTTACACTGACTTGTTCAAGAAGTCATTTATTGATCAGATGCCTTCCCCATTGAATTTCTTCATGAAAATTGGTATGCATGATCCTAATATTATATAGAGACAAATAGAAACAAGAATGACCAAAAAATTTGGAGTTATGGCCTCTGAAACCAAAACCCTAATTTTAGGTCATCTGTGCAGTTAAGCTTGGCTCTGCTTCCATGCCTTTCTCAGTTCTTGTGATTTTTTTTTGACTTCCTTGATCTTGGGAGGATACAATATGATGTTTGAACATACATGGATCCTCTTGAGATGATTGAAGACCTTTGGGGTGGCTCAGATAGCTCAGGGATTGCTCAGATCACAAACCCTAGATGCAGATGACTTAGAACCAATGCAATAAAGCAAAAATGCAACATGATGTGATATGATTGAACTTATGCAAATGAAAAGATCACAAGCCATGGTGTGAACTTAGTGAGGGCAAATTTGGGGTGTTTACAGTATGCATATGTTCGCTGGTGTTTCTGGCGAACAACCTCTGGTTTACCAATTCCTTGGAAATGGGTTACTTGCAGTACCAACCACACAAGTCCTAGGACACATGTGCTAAATTCTTAGGACTGATTCCTTAATATATAAGTCTTATTAGCTGCCTTGTATGTTTTGTCGAAAGATCTCTAACGAAGTTGTTCTTATTTATATTGGAGTGTAGATGTGTTTTTACAATGAACTAAAAGAAAGACTTAAAGTTTGCATTTAAAGGATTTTATGGAATATAAACTTGCTTGAAAGTAAATTGCTTGAAAGTAAATTACTTGAGAAATGAGTAAAAGCATAAACTTGAACAAGGAATGATGGGTAAATCTAAATTTTATAACTGAAAGATAAATGGTGTTTAAACATAAATTTTCCAAACAATTCTCCTTTCTCTTACACACGAGTATTAGAGTAATTTTCACAGAAATGTTGTACATAATTCACACCCTTTACACAAAGCAAACTATCATATTTATATACAAATAAAATAATAGTCGAATAATGGTCAATTCCTGAGAATTTTCCACTTGGCGCTCTGCATGTTATTAATCTCTAAGACTCATCCACGTATCTTCTACCAAGCGAGGCTGTTAACAACTGCCCTTTAACTGGTGAAATGGTGTGTCTTCTTGTCAGGTCAAATACATTTGAAATTAAAATAGTCCTAACATCTTCTTCGTCGAATCCTTGCCTTCACATCTCTCGTCGAAAACACGAGAGGACTTCTTAGTAGTGATGTGAAGAACTTCCCAACTGGCAACTCATCCGATTTTTTCGACAGACAACTGTTCGTTATATTATGAACCATATCATCACAAACCTTCTCAAGATTCTGGACATGTTTGGAAGAAAGAGTGATCCTATTCTGTCGAATATCTTCACAACTACGTATATCATTATTCAAAGCATAATGAGATGAGGAGTGCTGAGAAACTACCATGTCAAATAATGGAGACGTGTGGAAACATAGTTGACAAAACCATCAGCTGCTAAGGCTCTTATTCATCAAACCCATGGTGTCGAAATTATGTGTATACAATTTACTTCTTCCTTGATTACAGGTATTACCTAACAATCTTAGATACAAATTCCTAGATTCAGAACTTAAAAGACCAATTATAGTAAATGCATACTTAGGACAACTCGAAACCGGGAAATTATTAGAAGTCTTAAGAAAATATCCAATTGAGTTAGGCTACAACATATCTGATCTCAAGGGAATAAGTCCTTCAATATGTATGCATCGCATTATGCTAGAGGAAGACTGCAAACCTCTAGGGAACCCCTAAGAAGGATTAACTTAAATTTAAGTACTGTAACAAGAAAAGACCACTTTCACGTGCCCCTATGGAACATTTGCTTATCGTCGTATGCCGTTCGGTTTATGTAACACCCCAACGACATTTCAACGATGTATGATGGCAATTTTTGCGGATTTCATAGATGACATCATGGAAGTGTTTATGGGTGACTTCTCTGTAAGCGGACAAAGCTTTGAAGGATCCCGATAAATGGGAATGGCCCAAATAAAGGTACAGACGCGAACGGTCGGCGGAAAGAACAATGAGAACATACAGCAGTGAACTCACTGGAGAAGAAAAGAGTCGCCAGCTAGGCATTTTTATCCCGGAGGAAAGGTAATGCTGCATAGACCTAGAAAGATATGGATAAGACGGTTGCGAACCAGAGAGACTGAGAAAGGGGGTTGGTTACAACCTGGGAAGGTATTAGCACCCAGATTGTCCGCCGTACTCGACGATATCCACGCCTAAAAGATTTGTGTTTTAAAGGGGTAGTGTCAGTGCAATTTGTGTATAAAGAGAGCTGGAAAAGGATGTACAGGTGTCAGTGTATGAGAAGTGAAGTGTGATATATACAGTGTCAGTGTAAGAACAAGAATGAGATGCTCAAGATCATGAGGCTTAAAAGAATGAAACTGGAAGAGGGGGAATATACAGAGACTTTTGTTCGATAACTGTTAAGTTATGCCTACGTATCCTCTCGTGCAATGAGGAAGTCAGAACACCGTAGTTCGACCCAAAGAGACTGAAAGATGAATTGACATGTGAACTGCTTACTTGTCTATGCTCAAGTGTATGACCTGTCTGGCTCAGGTGCAAACTGTCTTGCATTAGACGGAAGAAGCGAGTTCTCGTTTATGAGTGAATGAGATGAGAAAAGAATCCCGAAAGAGACGATTATTGTTTGTTTTTCGAGTTTTCAGTCTTTTATTGCCTTTTTGGAGTTTGTCATAGGAAAATGAGCTTAAGCCTAAACCAATGGATTTGGTAAACTCATCACATCCTCCCTCTGATTAGGGGTAATGAGAATACCTTAAGTGTGAAGTCAACTTCTCACACTTAAACATCATGGTGTAGGATTAAGATCATTAACCTACTTGTGATTATTTAGATGTTTTTGGTGTTTTTGTTTATTGTTAAGTAATGAGGTTAAGCCATAATCAGGGATTAAACAGACTCATTACACCATCCTAATAGAAGGATAATAGATGAGAATGTTTAAGCTGAGGAAAGCTCCTCAACTTAATCCATGATTAGGGATTAAACTCATGACAAAACAAAGCCTTTATTAAGTGGATTTTAGTTAATGATAAGATGATGAAGTGATTTTTAAGGTTTGTAAGACAACTTGAGGGGGACTTGTCCATTAACACTAGGGTTAGTCCTTCTTAACCAATTAAGGAAGAATTAGAACCCTAATGCAAGGCCCAAGTTACAAGTTGATGTCTTAGTGATTATTAAGTGAATTGATTAAGAGATTTAAACACATTAAGGGTTTAACACTTAGGATTAAAGTTATACACTCCATCCTAATAGAAGGATGCAGGCATAAGCTTAATCACAAAGCCTTAAAACCTTTAGGGTTTAGTCCCTGATTATGAGGTGAGAAGAGAAGACTCAATGAGACACAAAGGTAAAACTAAGAGGGGAGACTAATCAAAACCCTAATCATTGTCATGCTTGGTTGTTCCTAAGGTTTGTGAGGTTTACAAGAGAAGTATTCAATGGAACCACCAGGAAGCAGATGAAAGGATCAGGAGAAGCAAAGTAACTTGCTTCATTTAAGAAGTCAAGTCACTTGAAGAAAGAAAGTAAGAAGAAAAAGAATGAGCAAGCTCAATCTCAAACACATAACAAAATGCAGCATGGATGCAAGAGAGAGATGAAAAGAAAATGTGAGAAGTGAAGGCAAATTCACTTCTCAAAGCTACTTACCACCTGAAAAGTTAGTAAAGGAATGCAATGCAATGCAAAGTGAAATGGAATGGCATGATGTAAATCAAAACCAGAAGCATATATGAGATGATAATGATGTTATGAGATGATGCAAACATGAATCAAGGTATGAGGATGATCATATGAACCAATGGATGCAGATGAAACAAGTTAAGAACCATAAGCACACATGAAAAGTTATGAAATGCAAATGGCATACAACATGGCAAATGCAAGATGAAATGATCAAACATGCTTTCAATGTGTCTTAAGATGTCACATGAATCTAATGGATGCAAAAAATGCTATGGCAAGTCAAGGTATGCAAGCAAATGCAAGATGGATGCATATGGAAGCTCAAATTAGGGTTTATGATCAATGCCTCAAACAAAAACCAAAATCAGAAGCAAACTCCAAGATAAAAAATTGAAAATGCAATCAAAGGATCCCTAAACCTATACTAACTCACTGCCCAAAGGAGAAGTTCCAACTCTTAACCTAATGCAAGTTGTGAATTTCCTAAAATTTCTAGGGTTTTAGGGTTCCTTAACAAGAAAAATGTCAAACAAATGGAAAATGAAAGATCAAATCATGCCCATTTAATCTCACAAACTACATGCTAAACACAATGCAATGCAAAAAGAATCAAGGTCCAACTCTCAATGGTTAGGCAGAAATGATTTTTGGAAGTTTGGATCAAAATAATGCCTTAAAATGATTTTAATTCCATGGAAAATTCTCAAAATGCATCAAGATCAGAAAAGAAATTTGGTTTGAAGGTTGGACAATGTTTCTAAATGTTTTTACATGTTTCATGAATTTTTTGATGATTTTTAAATACCTAAAAGTATTTTTAATTAATTAATTCTCATTAATTAATTAAAAATAAACTTTTAAATGATTTAAAAATGTTTTTGAATGCAAAAAATAAAAATAAAAATATTTTTGGTTTCTGAAATTAAATAGAAGTTTGAACAAAAAATTTCAGAATTTTTGAATAATTTTTGCTATTTTTAAATAAATGTACAAGTTAAATGAAATAAATTGAAATAAAAACTAATAAAAATGAGAAGTATTCACATCCAACGCATCAGATTCAAAGTTGGGAGGAGGCTGTTGACTTGGCGCGTGAATCAAGGGTCAGGATCATTTCTGGCTTAAATCAGGTTTTATGAATTAATTAATTGGGATTAACCAAGTCAACGTGGATTAGGGCAAAATGGTGGAATCCTGGCCAACCAAACGCGCGCGGGTCAACACATCCAAGGGCCAGAATTCAAATCTCCTTTATTACACAAATTAGGGTTAAGCACTTTCAGGTGGCCGGAGAAGACTTCCGGTCGTCTTCTCCGGCGAACCAAAACCCTAGATTTCGCTACAGGTCATTAATCAAGAAATTTCTTCCACCAAAATGATCTTCCCCTCAAACTAAACCTAACCCCTCTCCTAAGATTCATTTATTTTCATTAACAAGCTTGAATCGAAGGCAAATGTGAAACACGGGCAAACTTTCAGAGAGACATGAAATGGTCATCTCTTACTTATTTTCAAATCTAAACACATCCAGATGATCAGTGCAACATGTAGATTCAGTTTGTAACAAGAAAATGAAGTTCTGGAAAATTTGTTCTTGAGCTATACTTGAGATGGAGCTTTCTGATCCTGTGCTTTCTGGGTTGTTTCTTGGTGCAAACTCACTCCTTTGAATCCTCTGATGAAGAAATGAAGCTTGAGAAGCTTTGAAAGTGACTGGTTTGGAAGATGGCAGAGGTTCTGCTAAAGGTGAGGTGAGAATCGTATTTTTGATTCAGTGGGTTTCAGGCCATGGTGATGGGTGCTTTGTGATCAGGGAAGAGTGTTGAGATTGTTTGTGAAGTTTGTTTGAGTGTTTGTGGCTTGTGTTGTTAGTTTCGAATGCTTTTGCTCAAGAGGATGAAAATGAGAATGTTGTGTTATGGCTGGTTTCAGGCTTGCTTGTGCTTATGTTTGGCTTGCATTTGATTAACATAGACAAATCCCATTGGTCAGATGACATGACAGGTGCTTTATTGATTGGTATGGGTGCTTTTGCTAAAAGGTCAAGTTTGTGTAAGAGAAGCATGGGAAACTTGCTAGCCTAGTACAAGGAGGGTGTGCTGCGCAGCATGATGAGGGAAAAGGCCTAGGAGGGTTCAGCATACTAGCCAGCAAGTGGATGAGAAGTTATCATGACTTTTGCAACTTGGTTCACTTTGGTTCTTATGGAAGAAACTTGGTCCATGGGCCATAAAACATGTGATTCCTTGGGTGCATTCTGAACTTTAGATGTTGTTTGATCATGTTGTGTGGATTAGAAGCCCATTTGATGACTTAATTGGCCTTGAGAAGTGAAGTTGCAACTTTGCCTCTTTGGTGCATGACTTGAAATTTAGTGATTTTTGCCAACTTTGATGAGCCATATCTTTTGATCCAAAATGAATTAGGTCATGTTCTTGTACTTTTTGAAAAGGGAAAGATCTATTCTACAACTTTCATGACCAAAGTTTTTTCATTTGAAGCATTTTTGGATCAAAAAGTAAGGGTTGAAAAAGTTGCCTAAAGTTGCATTTTCATTAAAAGTCAAACTTGCCCAAAAAGTCAACTTTGCAAAAGACTTGAAATTCTTGAATTTTGTGAACTTACAACATCTTCTATGATCAAATAGAGATCACATACAATCAAAATGATGAAGAACACCCCTTGGTTGGGTCATTGGGGGCCTCAGATGCCCTGATTTTGCACTGACTTGCTTGAAAAGTCAACTCTTGATCAGATGACTTCCCCATGGAATTTCTTCATGAAAATTGATATGCATACTCCCTATACCATATAGAGACCAATAGAAACAAGAATGACCAAAAAATTTGGAGTTATGGCCTCTGAAACCAAAACCCTAATTTTAGGTCATCTGTGCAGTCAAGCCTGGCTCTGCTTCCATACCAATCTCAGTTCTTGTGATTCTTTGACATTCTTGACTTTGAGGGAGTATAATATGATACTTGAACACACATAGACCTCTTTGAAGTGATTGATGGCCTTTGGGAATGGCTCAAGAGGCTCCTGGATTGCTCAGATCACAAACCCTAGATGCAGATGACTTAGAACCAATGCAATGACTCAAAATTGTGGTATGAGATGTTATGATTGTGTTTATGCATATGGAATGATCACAAGCCATGGTGTGAATGGGTGAGGGAAAATTTGGGGTGTTTACAGCTGCCCCTATTCAAACATGAGTTAGTTGTGCAGGATGTAAGCAACGGCTTAACAGGCAAACAAGATAACTTGTGGTTGAATACCAAAGACAGTCCAAAATTTGCACTCACGGAATGAAGAAGAAAAGGGATATAGATTGTAAAAGAAAATAAAGTATATTGTAAAGTGTGGGCAACGGAGGACGACCGTCGAGTAGAGGACGACTGCTGGGTAAAGAGCAATGACGGGGACGGCCGACATGCTGGAAAGTGCGGGAAATAAAGCGATGACGGGGACGACCGACATGCTGGGGATAAAAGGTATTATGATGGGGACGACCATCAAGTAAAGCTGTAAGATTTTCTGGGGACTGATGAAACATGACGGGGACGGCCATCAAGTTCATAAAGTAAAGTAATCAACGATGGGGACGGCCATCGGGCTAAACTGAAAGGAAAAGGGACCATGACGGGGACGGCCATCGGGTTAAAGAATAAATGAAATAAACAGATGATGAGGTACGGTCATCAAAGGTGAAGGACGATCACCTATCAGGGGACGGCTGCTCTGTTGGGTTAAGATGAGGGACGGTCATCTAAGGTGGAGGACGACCACCTGGTAGGGTACGGCTGCCGAAAATATCGCGACATAGGACGAATGCCGGATAAAAGGTCAACGATGGGGATGGCCATCGGACGAGCATGATGAAGGACGATCATCAACAGGTGGAGGATGACCACCTAGCAGGGGATGGCTGCTCTCAAGGTTTGTCATGACATAGGACGAATGTCAGATAACCAAAATCAACAACGGGGACGGCCATTGGATAAAATGATGAAGGACGATCATCAAAAGGTGGAGGACGACCACCTAGCAGGGGACGGGTGCTAAATATCACGACATAGGACGAATGTCGGATAAAAAATCAACGATGGGGACGGCCATCAGATGAGCATGATGGAGGACGACCATCAAGAGGTGGAGGACGACCACTTAGCAGGGTACGGCTGCTCTCAGGGTTTATCATGACACAGGAAGAATGTCAGATAAAAAGGAAAATTTGCTTTGTTGGTGATCTACCGGGGGATAGTAAACACGGACGAGTGTTTATATCCAAGAAACAAAAGGTATAAGTGTTTAGATGTTTGTGTATAGACTAAAGGTGCGGACGAGCATCCTTAAGACTACGATACGGACGAGTATCGGGTAGAAACAAATACTGACACATGTTCAGAGATGATGATACAGACGAGTATCAACTGGTTAACAGAGAACACGGACGAGTGTTGAATCTGAGGGGACTTTTCTGGGGAATAGTAGACACAGACGAGCGTCTATATTCAAGAAGACAAGAGTGTTTGACACAGTGTATGGATTAAAGATGCGGACGAGCATCCTTAAGACTATGATACGGACGAGTATCAGGTAGAAACAAACGCTAGACGTATGTTCTGAGATGATGGTACGGACGAGTACCAACTGGTTAACAAAGAACACGGACGAGTGTCGGATCTACGGGGATATAAATGGTGTATACCAAATACGGACGAGTATCTGTATAAATGTGAATGGTGTATAGATGAGTGTTTTAGTCTGCTAGGGAAAGTGACACGGGCGAGTGCCAAGAACAGTAAAGTTTAGTATAAACAAGTATCTGATGTACAAAGTGTTTATATCACTGTGCTGGGGAAAGTGACATGGACGGATGTCAAGGAAATGTATATAAGTATTTGTGAGTGCAAAGAGGATGTCTTTGGCTTTCTGCTGGGGGTATGACACGGACGGGTGCCAAAAAGGTATCTGTAATGCGGGTGGTACTGTTTGTAAAGAGTGTTCTGGCGACTTTACTGGGGAATGATGACACGGACGGGTGTCTGAAGGAGTATATACTGGTGTTTGTGAATGTGAGGCAGCTGCTTTTTCTGGGGAATCTGGGGGGTATTCTGTATACTGTTGGTGGATTTCAATATTTACAAGTGTTTGTTTCAAAACATGGCTTATGATTATGCTATATGTTTGATTTTTGCCGTAATGCCCCGTACTAGACGGAATGCTACGCTTTGCGGGTGAATATGATGCGAATGCTATGATTATGCGAGGATATCAATATGGGATTCGGATCCCGTTGCTGTGAAGATCTCCGGTCGATCTGCTTGAAATGGACATCCCAGCTGGGGATGAGATCATTGGTAGATCTGACGAGATGTGTTTTCCTGGGGATATAGGTCACTGATAGACATATCCTTGTACTGAGGGGCCCAGCTGGGGTTTGTAGAAGCTTTCGCCACTCTGTTGTGATTCCTTCATGTGTTGCTCTTCTGGATAGAGGTTGATGCTCTGTGGGGAGATGATTCCCTGGCTATTGTACTTAGCTGATGAGGAAGGATGATCGGCACCTTAGCTGGGAGGAGTGGCAACTCAGCTGGGGAGAAAGCATTTCGGGTGCTGAGACTGAGTGTTGATTTGCCAGCTTGCTGGGATGAAGTTTACATGCCCCAAGTTGTGCTTTGAATACCTGCAATCCTGCAAAGATAGAAACGCACAAGTGTTCCCGGGGTATCCCTTACTGGATTTCCATGATAGGAGTTTAGACACTCCCGAGAGTAAATATATTTCCTGCAAGCACGTATTCTTATTTTTGAAGATAAACATTTGTATTTATGCAATCAATTTTTTTGGAGACATCAGACATTTTGCAAATGAAAATAGCATGTACGAGACGAGACATGACTGAAAATCTGATTTTATTAATTCATGTGCCCTGGATTGGCAAGATACAGTCAAAGAAACATATCTCCTAAAATGAGGAGATTGTTACAAATTGAGAAACAAAATGCTGGCAATGTTGACGACGCTTTAAGGAGCTTCCTCTTTTGCTATGACTTGTATGACTTTTGACGTTCTTCTTGTCTTGCTTTCTGAAGAAGGCTGATTCTGATTGAAGCTTGATCCTTTCGAGGTTTACCAAGTCGTAGGCGATACAGATGAATTCAGAATACAGTTGTTCGCTTATTCCCTTGTTTTGCATGGATCACCCTTTCGGGTTTTAAATCCATCGGGATACCCATTTTTGCCTGAGTTGTCCAATGCGGCTTTTCAACTCAGCGGGTGTACATTTTTGTTTATTTCCCTTATTTTTGCCCGAGTCTTTTATTCTGTTTTTGACTCGCCGGGATGCCCTATTTTTGCCTGGACTTACATTCTGTTTTTGTGTCCAGCGGGTCATTTTTCATGCGAAGTATTTTTTAACTGCATCTGAATTCATAGGGGATGGGAAGTCTTCACCATCCATAGTGCTGAGCATCAGTGCTCCACCAGAGAAAACTTTCTTCACTACAAATGGTCCTTCATAGTTCGGAGTCCACTTGCCCCTGTGGTCTGTATGAGGAGGGAGGATCCTTTTCAGCACAAGATCTCCTACTTGGTACTCTCGGTGCCTGACTTTCTGATCGAAGGCTTTCTTCATTCTCTTCTGATATAACTGCCCATGACAGATTGCAGCCAATCTTTTCTCTTCAATCAGACTCAGTTGCTCATATCGGGACCGAACCCATTCTGCTTCGTTCAACTTAACATCCATCAGTACCCGTAGAGAGGGTAATTCAACTTCAACAGGTAGGACTGCTTCCATACCATACACAAGTTGATACGGTGTTGCCCCAGTGGATGTTCTGATCGACGTGCGGTACCCATGCAAGGCAAATGGTAGCATTTCATGCCAGTCTTTGTAGGTGACTACCATTTTCTGCACAATCTTCTTGATATTCTTATTAGCTGCCTCAACAGCGCCGTTCATCTTTGGCCTGTAAGGAGAAGAATTGTGATGTTGGATCTTGAAGTCCCGGCACAGTTCTGCCATCATTTTGTTATTCAAGTTGGAACCATTGTCAGTAATGATTCGCTCGGGAACTCCGTATCGACAGATGATATCTCTTTTCAGAAATCTGGCTACCACTTGTCTTGTAACGTTTGCATAAGACGCTGCTTCGACCCACTTGGTGAAATAGTCAATGGCGACCAGGATGAATCTGTGGCCGTTCGAAGCAGTTGGCTCAATCTTGCCAATCATGTCAATGCCCCACATAGCAAAGGGCCAGGGTGAAGACATTATATTCAAAGGATTAGGAGGCACATGTACTTTATCTGCATAGATCTGGCATTTATGGCACTTTCTGGCGTAGGCACAACAGTCAGCATCCATTGTGATCCAGTAATAGCCTGATCTTAGCAACTTCTTAGCCATGGCATGCCCTCCAGCATGGGTACCAAAGGATCCTTCGTGCACTTCATGCATTAACAAGTCTGCTTCTGTTCTATCAACGCATCTGAGGAGTACCATATCAAAGTTTCTCTTGTACAGGGAACCATCAGCGTTCAGAAAGAAACTACCAGCAAGCCTTCTCAAAGTCTTCTTATCATTGGAAGATGCCCCAGGTGGGTATGTTTGATCCTCCAAGAAGCACTTAATGTCATGGAACCAAGGCTTATCGTCCTTGACAACATCTGCTGCGAACACATATGCTGGTCTGTCAAGTCTGGACACTGAAATTTGAGGTACAAGGTTGGCAGCTTGAACTTTGATCATAGATGAAATGGTAGCCAGCGCGTCCGCAAACTGATTCTCGTCTCGAGGGATATACTCAAGCTTGACTGTTGTAAAGAAAGTCAATAACCTCCTTGTATAATCCCTGTAAGGTATCAGATGATCCTTGTGGGTGTACCATTTGCCGTTGGTCTGATTGACTACCAAAGCTGAATCTCCGAATACAGTCAACGTCTTGATCCTGAGGTCAATGGCTTCCTCAAGACCCATAATGCATGCTTCGTATTCAGCTTCGTTGTTAGTGCAGTTGAAAGTGAGTTTTGCCGAGAAAGGCATGTGAACTCCTTTAGGTGTAATGAGTACTGCACCAACACCACGACCATTCATATTAACAGCCCCGTCAAACATCATAGTGTCGCTCCCGATAAATGGGGAAGGCCCAAATAAAGGTACAGACGCGAACGGTCGGCGAAAGGGACAATGAGAACACACAGCAGTGAACTCACTGGAGATGAATAGAGTCGCCAGCTAGGCATTTTTATCCCGAAGGAAAGGTAATGCTGCATAGACCTAGAAAGATATGGATAAGACGGTTGCGAACCAGAGAGACTGAGAAAGGGGGTTGGTTACAACCTGGGAAGGTATTAGCACCCAGATTGTCCGTCGTACTCGACGGGATCCACGCTTAAAATATTTGTGTTTAAAAAGGGGTAGTGTCAGTGCAATTTGTGTATAAAAGAGATGGAAAAGGATGTACAGGTGTCAGTGTAGGAACAAAGATGAAATGCTCATGATAATGAGGCTAAAGAAAAAGGCTGAAAAAGGGGGGGAATATACAGAGACTTTTGTTCGATAACTGTTAAGTTATGCCTACGTATCCTCTCGTGCAATGAGGAAGTCAGAACACCGTAGTTCGACCCAAAGAGACTGAAAGATGAATCGACTTGTGAACTGCTTACTTGTCTATGCTCAAGTGTATGACCTGTCTGGCTCAGGTGCAAACTGTCTTGCATTAGACGGAAGAAGCGAGCTCTCGTTTGTGAGTGAATGAGATGAGAAAAGAATCCCGGAGGAGACGATTATTGTTTGTTTTTGTGTTTTCAGTCTTTTATTGTTTTTGGATTTTGTCATAAGTTAATGAGCTTAAGTCTAAACCAATGGATTTAGTAAACTCATCACATCTTCCCTCTGATTAGGGGTAATGAGAATTACCTTAAGTGTGAAGTCAGCTTCTCACACTTAATCACCTTTGATGTAGGATTAAGATCATTAACCTACTTGTGATTATTTGGATGTGTTTTGGTGTTTTTGTTTAGTGTTAAGTAATGAGATTAAGCCATAATCAGGGATTAAACAGACTCATTACACCATCCTAATAGAAGGATAATAGATGAGAATGTTTAAGCTGAGGAAAACTCCTCAACTTAATCCACGATTAGGGATTAAACTCCTGACAAAACAAAGCCTTTATTGAATGGATTTTAGTTAATGATATGATGATGAAGTGAGTTTTAGGGTTTATAAGACAACTTGAGGGGGACTTGTCCATTAACACTAGGGTTAGTCCTTCTTAACCAGTTAAGGAAGAATTAGAACCCTAATGCAAGGCCCAAGTTACAAGTGTGAAGTCTTGATGATTATTATGTGAATTAATTAGAGGATTTAAACACATTAAGGGTTCAACACTTAGGATTAAATTTATACACTCCATCCTAATAGAAGGATGCAGGCATAAGCTTAATCACAAAGCCTTAAAGCCTTTAGGGTTTAGTCCCTGATTATGAGGTTGAAAGAGAAGACTCAATGAGACACAAAGGTAAAACTAAGTGGGGGACTAATCAAAATCCTAACCATTGTCATGCTTGGTTGTTCCTAAGGTTTAGGAGGTTAACAAGAAAGATCTTCAATGGAACCACCAGGAAGCAGATGAAAGGATCAGGAGAAGCAAAGTAACTTGCTTCATTCAAGAAGTCAAGTCACTTGAGGAAAGAAAGTAAGAAGAAGAAGAAATAGGAAGCTCAATCTCAAACACATACAAAAATTCAGCATGGATGCATAAGAGAGGTGAAAAGAAAGTGTGAGAAGTGAAGGCAAATTCACTTCTCAAAGTGACTTACCACCTGAAAAGTTAGTGAAAGGAATGCAATGTAATGCAAAATGAGATGAAATAGCATGATGCAAATCAAAACCAGAAGCATATATGAGATTATAATGATACTATGAGATGATACAAACATGAAACAACACATGGGAATGATCATACAAACTTATGAATGCAAATTGAGCAAGTTAAGACACATGAACATACATGAAAAGTTAGGAGATGCATATGGCATACAACATGGCAAATGAAAGATGCAATGATCAAAAATGCTTTCAATATGTCCTATTATGTTAAATGAATCAAATGGAGGCACAAAATGATATGGCAAGTCAAGGTATGAATGCAAATGCAAGATGGATGCATATGGAAGCCCAAATTAGGGTTTATGATCAAAGCATCAAACACAAACCAAAATCAGAAGCAAAAATTAAGATAAAAAATTGAAAATGCACTCAAAGGATCCCTAATCCTATACTAACTCACTTCCCAAAGGAGAGGTTCCAACTCTTAACCTAGTTCAAGTTATGATTTTCCTAAGTTTTCTAGGGTTTTAGGGCTCCTTAACAAGAAAATTACCAAACAAATGGAAAATGAAAGATCAAATCATGGCCATTTAATCTCACAAACTACATACTAAACACAATGCAATGCAAAAAGAATCAAGGTCCAACTCTTTAGGGTTAGGCAGAAATGATTTTTGGAAGTTTGGATCAAAATAATGCATCAAAATGATTTTAATTCCATGAAAAATTCTCAAAATGCATCAAGATCAAAAAATAAATTTGGTTTGAGGGTTGGACAATGTTTCTAAATGTTTTTAAATGTTTCATGAATTTTTTGGTGATTTTTAAATACCTAAAAGTATTTTTAATTAATTAATTCTCATTAATTAATTAAAAAGAAACTTTTAAATATTTAAAAATACTTTTTTAATGCTAATTAAGGACTAATGAGGCAATCTGAGCCCTTGGCCCACACGCGGGAAACATGATCCTATGCTCCAGATTTGAAATTCATTAATGACTGAGCTAAACCTAATTAGGGCACACTAATCTCAGACGGCCGGAACAGTGGTTCCGGTCGTCTTCTCCGGCGGGTTAAAAACCCTAGAAAACGCCACAGGCCACCATTTATCAAATTGAAGCCAGGGAAATGTTCCTCTACCCAAACCCCACTCAAATCACCTCTCAAACTAAATTTATCATGCTTAAACAAAGAGAATCGAAACCAACAAGATACACGGGCAAAGTTTCAGAGCCTTGGTAAATCCTCATTTCTCACTCATTTTCAATTCTAAGCATATCCCCATGATCAGCAAGACATACACAATCAAATTAAAACATAAAATGCAAGCTCTGAGAGAAAAAGTTCATGGCCATACCTGAGGTGGAAGCCTCTGATTCTGGGCTTTCTGGGCTGTTCTTTGATGCAGACTCACTCCAATGGTTCCCCTGGTGCTAATGGCAACCTTGGATGGAGCTTAAACAAGTTATTTTGAGAGGTTCAAATCTGATATATCAGAAAAAGAGGTCTGTGTGTATGATGTTTTAAGCTCTACCAATGGTTGATTCTGGTTCCTTTTAGTGTGTTTGATTTGTTGGTGAAGAGAAATTGGATGTGTGATGGCTGAAAAATGAGATTCGAAGAAGGGAAGCTCTTTGACAGTTTTTGTGGGGACTGAGTTCTGGCTTGCTTCAAGGGCCAATGCTGTGCTATATCATTCCCACAATGTGTGAATAGGTTGGGGAGCAGGTCAGTAGGGGTGGCTGCTTACTGTTCCATGAGTATGGGAGTTTTTGCCAAAAAGTCAAGTTGGCTTGTACTTGCAGCATGGGCTATGGCAGCAGCAGTTTGAGGTCTTGTCTTGCTTCAGCTTGGATTAAGGATGACCCTTAGATTGCTTGTAGCTGACTGCAACATATGGATCATGAACTATGCTAGCTTTTGCAACTTGCCCACTTGTGCTTTCTTGTGATTTTATGCTATGTACATGAGGCATTTCTTGCTGAATTTTGTTACATGATGTATCAATTGGTCATGGCAATGCATAGAAATCAGTTGGTAATCACATAGCTCTTTGGAAAATGACTTTGCCAAAAATCCATCCTTTGCACTTGTAATGGAAAATGTCTTAAAGATCTTTGAAAACCAAAGCAAGCAATGCAAAATCCCTTGGGCCAATTCTGTTTTTTAGGTTATGTATGATCATGTGGTAAAGTTTTGAAGCCATTTTGAAGTCACTAGAATGCTTGGTACATGAATTTGCAAGTTTTCCATTTGGTGCATAACTTGAAATTTAGTGATTTTTGCCAACTTTGATGAACCATAACTTTTGATCCAATATGAATTAGGTCATGTTCTTGTACTTTTTGAAAAGGGAAAGATCTAATCTACAACTTTCATGACCAAAGTTTTTCCATTTGAAGCATTTTTGGATCAAAAAGTGAGGGTTGAAAAGTTGCCTAAAATGACAAATTCCTTAAAAGTCAAACTTACCCCAAAAAGTCAACTTTGCAAAAACTTGTAATCCTTGAATTTTGTGAACTTCAAACCTCTTCCATGATCAACTAAAGATCAAACACACTCAAAGTGATGAAGATCACCCCTTGGTTGGGTCATTGGGGGCCTCAGATGCCCTAATTTTGCACTGACTTGTCTGAAAAGTCAACTCTTGATCAGATGACTTCCCCATGGAATTTCTTCATGAAAATTGATATGCACACTCCCTATACCATATAGAGACCAATAGAAACAAGAATGACCAAAAAAATTTGAATTTATGGCCTCTGAAACCAAAACCCTAATTTCAGGTCATCTGTGCAGTCAAGCCTGGCTCTGCTTCCATACCAATCCCAGTTCTTGTGATTCTTTGGCATTCTTGACTTTAAGAGGATATAATATGATGCTTGAACACATATGGATCCCTTTGAAGTGATTGATGACATTTAGAGTGGCTCAAGAAGCTCTTGGATTGCTCAGGTCACAAACCCTAGATGCAGATGACTTAGAATCTATGCAGTGAATCAAAAATGGAATATGAGATGGTATGATTGTGTTTATGCATATGAAATGATCACAAGCCATGGTGTGAATGGGTGAGGGCACATTTGGGGTGTTTACAGCTGCCCCTATTCAATCATGAGTTAGCTGTGCAGGATGTAAGCAACGGCTTAACAGGCAAGCGAGATAACTTGTGGTTGAATACCAAAGACAGTCCAAAATTTGCACTCACAGAATGAAGAAGAAAAGGGATATAGATTGTAAAGGAAAATAAAGTATATTGTAATGTGTGAGCGACGGAGGACGGCCTTCGAGTAGAGGACAACTGCTGGGGATAAAGCAATGACGGGGACGACCGACATGCTGGGAAAAGTGCGGAAAATAAAGTAATGACGGGGATGGCCGACATGCTGGGGATAAAAGAATTATGATGGGGACGGCCATCAAGATAAAGCTGTAAAATTCTCTGGGGATTAATGAAACATGACGGGGACGGCCATCAAGTTCAAAAAGTAAAAGTAACCAATGATGGGGACGGCCATCGGGCTAAACTGAAAGAAAAAGGGACCACGACGGGGACGGCCATCGGGTTAAAGAATGAATGAAATAAACAGATGATGAGGTACGGTCATCAAAGGTGAAGGACGATCACCTAGCAGGGGACGGCTGCTCTGTTGGGGATAAGATGAGGGACGGTCATCTAAGGTGGAGGACGACCACCTGGCAGGGTACGGCTGCCGAAAATATCGCGACATAGGACGAATGCCGGATAAAAGGTCAACGATGGGGACGGCCATCGGATGAGCATGATGGAGGACGACCATCAAGAGGTGGAGGACGACCACCTAGCAGGGGACGGCTGCTCTCAAGGTTTGTCATGACATAGGACGAATGCCAGATAACCAAAATCAACAATGGGGACGGCCATTGGATAGAATGATGAAGGACGATCATCAAGAGGTGGAGGACGACCACCTAGCAGGGGACGACTGCTAAATATCACGACATAGGACGAACGTCGGATAGAAAAGTCAACGATGGGGACGGCCATCGGATGAGCATGATGGAGGACGACCATCAAGAGGTGGAGGACGACCACCTAGCAGGGTACGGCTGCTCTCAGGGTTTATCGTGACACAGGACGAATGTCAGACAAAAAGAAAATTGCTTTGTTGGCGGTCTACTGGGGAATAGTAAGCACGGACGAGTGTTTACATCCAGGAAATAAAAGGTATAATGTGTTTAGATGTTTGTGTATAGATTAAAGATGCGGACGAGCATCCTTAAGACTACGATACGGACGAGTATCGGGTAGAAACAAATACTGACACGTGTTCAAAGATGATGATACGGACGAGTATCAACGGGATAACAGAGAACACGGACGAGTGTTGAATCTGAAAGGACTCTTCTGGGGAATAGTAGACACAGACGAGTGTCTATATTCAAAAAGACAAGAGTGTTTGACACAGTGTATGGATTAAAGATGCGGGCGAGCATCCTTAAGATTATGATACAGATGAGTATCGAGTAGAAACAAACGCTTGACGCATGTTCTGAGATGACGGTACGGACGAGTACCATCTGGTTAACAAAGAACACGGACTAGTGTTGCATCTGTGGGGATATAAATGGTATATACAAGATACGGACGAGTATCAGTATGAGTGTGAGTGGTGTATAGATGAGTGTTTAACTGCTGGGGAGAGTGACACGGGCGAGTGTCAAAAGGAGAAGAGTGTGATATGAACAAGTTTCTGATATACAAAGTGTAGGCGACTGCGTTGGGGATATGACACGGACGAGTGTCAAAGGATTGTCATATGTAAGTGTATGTGAGTGCAAAGAGGACGTCTTTGGCCTTCTTGATGGGGTTATGACACAGACGGGTGTCAAAAAGTATCTGTAGTGTGGGTGGTTTTGTTTGTAAGGAGTGCTCGGGCGACTTTACTGGGGAGTGATGACACGGACGAGTGTCAAAAGGAGTATATATACTGGTGTTTGTGAATGTGAGGCAACTGATTTTGCTGGGGAATCTCCGCTGGGGATTTGGGGGAAGTATTCCGTATATTGTTGAAATGTCATTATTCACAAGCGTTTGATTCAAAACATGGCTTATGATTATGCTATATGTTTGATTTTTGCCGTAATGCTCCATATTAGACGGAATGCTACGCTTTGTGGGTGAATATGATGCGAATGCCATGATTATGCGAGGAGACCAATCCGGGGCTCGGATCCCGTTGCCGTGAAGATTTTGGGTCGATCTGTTTGAAGTGGACATCCCAGCTGGGGATGGGGTCATTTGATAGATCTGATGAGATGATATCTACTTGGGGATACAGGTCACTGATAGATCTATCTTTATAAATGAGAGACCCAGCTGGGGTTTGTAGAAGCTTTCGTCACTCTGTTGTGATTCCTTCATGCGTTGCTCTTCTGGATAGAGGCTAGAGCTCTGCGGGGAGATGGTTCCTTGACTTTTGTACTCGGCTGAGGAAGGAATGGCAACTCGGCTGGGGAGAAAACACTTTGAGTGTTAAGACTGAGCGGGCATTGATCTGCCAGCTTGCTGGGCTGAAGCTTTCATGCCCCAAGTTGCATTCTGGATACCTGCAATCCTGCAAAGATAGGGGAACGTACAAGTAATCCCGAGGTATCCTTTACTGGATTCCGTCATAGGAGTTTGGACACTTCTGAGAGTAAGTATATTCCCTGCAAGCATGTATTTTTATTTTCTGAAGAAAAACATCTGTACTTATGCAATCAGTTTTTTAGAGACATCAGACATTCTTTGCAAATAAAAATGTACAAGACGAAACATGACTGAAAAATCTGATTTTATTAATTCAAATGCCCTGAATTGGCGAGATACAGTCAAAGAAACAAATCTCCTAAAATGAGGAGATTGTTATAAATTGAGAAACGAAATGCTGACGATGTTGACGATGCTTTCAAAGGAGCTTCCTTTTTCGCTATGACTCGTATGACTTTTGACGTTCTTCTCGTCTTGCTTTCTGGAGAAGGCTGATTCTGATTGAAGCTTGATCCTTCCAAAGCTTAACAAGATGTTAAGTGATGCAGACGAATTCGGAACGCAGTTGTTCGCTCATTCCCTTATTTTGCATGGATCGCCCTTTCGGGTTTTCAATCCATCGGGATACCCATTTTTGCCTGAGTCGTCCAATGCGGCTTTTCAACTCAGCGGGTGTACATTTTTTGTTTATTTTCCCTTATTTTTGCCCGAGTCTTTTATTCTGTTTTTGACTCGCCGGGATGCCCTATTTTTGCCTGGACTTACATTCTGTTTTTATGTCCAGCGGGTCAATTTTTATGCGAAGTATTTTTTAACTGCATCTGAATTCACAGGGGACGGAAAATCTTCACCATCCATGGTGCTGAGCATCAATGCTCCACCAGAGAAAACTTTCTTTACTACAAATGGTCCTTCATAGTTTGGAGTCCACTTGCCCCTGTGGTCTGTATGAGGAGGGAGGATTCTCTTCAGCACAAGATCTCCTATTTGGTACTCTCGGTGCCTGACTTTCTGATCGAAGGCTTTCTTCATTCTTTTCTGATATAACTGCCCATGACAGATTGCAGCCAACCTTTTCTCTTCGATCAGACTCAGTTGTTCGTATCGGGACCGGACCCATTCCGCTTCGTTCATCTTAACATCCATTAGTACCCGTAGGGAGGGTAATTCAACTTCAACAGGTAGGACTGCTTCCATACCATACACAAGCTGATACGGTGTTGCCCCAGTGGACGTTCTGATTGACGTGCGGTACCCATGCAAGGCAAATGGTAACATTTCATGCTAGTCCTTGTAGGTGACTACCATCTTTTGCACAATCTTCTTGATATTCTTGTTAGCTGCCTCAACAGCGCCATTCATCTTTGGCCTGTAAGGAGAAGAATTGTGGTGTTGGATCTTGAAGTCCCGACATAGTTCTGCCATCATTTTGTTGTTTAAGTTGGAACCATTGTCAGTAATGATTCGCTCGGGAACTCCATACCGACAGATGATATCCCTCTTCAGAAATCTGGCTACCACTTGTCTTGTAACATTGGCATAGGAGGCTGCTTCGACCCACTTGGTGAAATAGTCGATGGCAACCAGGATGAATCTGTGGCCATTCGAAGCAGTCGGCTCAATCTTACCGATCATGTCAATGCCCCACATAGCAAAGGGCCAGGGTGAAGACATCACATTCAGAGGATTGGGAGGCACATGTACCTTATCCGCATAAATCTGGCATTTATGGCATTTTCTGGCGTAGGCACAACAATCAGCATCCATTGTGATCCAGTAATAGCCCGACCTTAACAACTTCTTAGCCATGGCATGCCCTCCCGCATGGGTACCAAAGGATCCTTCGTGCACTTCATGCATTAGCAAATCTGCTTCTGTCCTGCCGACGCATCTGAGGAGTACCATATCAAAGTTTCTCTTGTAGAGGGAACCATCGGTATTCAGAAAGAAACTACCAGCAAGCCTTCTCAAAGTCTTCTTATCATTGGAAGATGCCCCAGGTGGGTATGTTTGATCCTCTAAGAAGCACTTAATGTCATGGAACCAAGGCTTATTATCTTTAACAACATCTGCTGCGAACACATATGCTGGTCTGTCAAGTCTGGACACTGAAATTTGAGGTACAAAGTTGGCAGCTTGAACTTTGATCATGGATGAAATGGTAGCCAGAGCATTTGCAAACTGATTCTCGTCCCGAGGGATATACTCAAGCTTGACCGTTGTAAAGAAAGTCAATAACCTCCTTGTATAATCCCTGTAAGGTATCAGATGATCCTGGTGTGTGTACCATTTGCCGTTGGTTTGATTAACTACCAGAGCTGAATCTCTGAATACAGTCAATGTCTTGATCCTGAGGTCAATGGCTTCCTCAAGACCCATAATGCAAGCTTCGTATTCAGCTTCGTTGTTAGTGCAGTTGAAAGTGAGCTTTGCCGAGAAAGGCATGTGAACTCCTTTAGGTGTAATGAGTACTGCACCAACACCACGACCATTCATATTAACAGCCCCATCAAACATCATAGTCCATTCTTCTTCCGGGTCAGGCCCTTCAGTGTGAACAGGCTCTTCATGATCTTTTGCTTTTATGAACATGATGTCTTCATCAGGGAAGTCAAATCTCATAGGCTGGTAATCATCAATAGGTTGCTCAGCAAGATATTCAGACAATACACTGCCCTTGATGGCTTTCTGAGATGTGTATTGGATGTCATATTCTGTAAGAATCATTTGCCATCTTGCAACCCGTCCGGTAAGAGCTGGCTTCTCAAATATGTACTTAACTGGGTCCATCTTTGAGATCAATAAGGTAGTGTGGGCCAACATATACTGTCTCAGTCGGCGAGCAGCCCACGCTAAAGCACAGCAAGTTTTCTCGAGCAGTGAATAACGTTGTTCACAGTCGGTAAACTTTTTGCTCAGGTAGTAAATTGCATACTCTTTTCGACCAGACTCGTCATGCTGGCCCAGCACACACCCCATTGACTCTTCCAACACTGTTAAGTACATTATCAGAGGTCTTCCTTCAACTGGAGGCATAAGGATTGGAGGTTCTTGTAAGTATTCTTTGATCTTGTCAAAAGCCCTTTGGCAGTCTTCGTTCCACCTGACCGACTGTTCTTTTCTCAATAGCTTGAACAAGGGTTCACAGGTTGCTGTGAGGTGAGATATGAACCGTGAAATGTAGTTCAATCGACCTAAGAACCCTCGAACTTCCTTTTCTGTCTTCGGTGCAGGCATCTCTTGAATATCTTTAACTTTATCAGGGTCCACTTCAATCCCTTTCTCACTCACAATAAATCCCAGCAGCTTACCAGATCTCACCCCGAATGTGCATTTGTTGGGGTTCAACTTCAGTTGATACTTCCTCAGACGCTTGAACAACTTCAACAGATTTACCAGGTGGTCCTCTTCAGTGAGGGACTTGGCAATCATGTCATCCACATAACATTCGATTTCTTTATGGATCATATCGTGGAATAATGTTACCATAGCCCGTTGATACGTTGCACCAGCATTCTTCAATCCGAATGGCATCACCTTGTAACAGAACGTGCCCCAGGGTGTGATGAAGGTTGTCTTTTCCATGTCTTCAGGAGACATCTTGATCTGATTGTATCCTGAAAATCCGTCCATGAAGGAGAATACCGAAAACTGAGTCGTGTTATCCACCAATACATCGATGTGAGGTAATGGGAAATCATCTTTCGGGCTAGCTCTGTTCAGATCCCGGTAGTCGACACACATCCTTACTTTTCCATCTTTCTTCGGCACAGGTACTATATTAGCAACCCACGGCGGATAGCTAGTCACAGCAAGGAACCCGGCGTCCCATTGCTTTTGTACCTCTTCTTGTATTTTCATTGCCATGTCTGGGCGAGTACGGCGCAGCTTCTGTTTAACCGGCGGGCATTCTTCTCTCAAAGGCAGCTTGTGCACAACAATGTTGGTGTCCAACCCTGGCATATCTTGATAAGACCAAGCAAACACGTCCACATACTCTTGAAGCAGGTCAATCAGTTGTCTCTTTACTGAGCCTTGTAGGCAGGCCCCGATTTTAACTTCTTTCACGTCTTCATCTGTACCAAGATTGATCGTCTCTACCTCCTCCTGATGAGGAGTAATAACCTTTTCCTCTTGTCTTAACAACCTGGCTAGCTCTTCAGGAAGCTCATATTCTTCTTCAACCCCTTCATCAGCTTGATTGATTGGATTGTCAAAGTCATACGAAGTCATAGTCGTGCTGTTGTCGGTGCAGTCTGGAAGGCACTCTCTGCAAGGGTTCAGTTTGTTCATTTTAGTGATTTGATTTTAATCTTGTTTAGAAAAGTGAAACAAAGTCGTCATTTTGAAAACATTGCCATTTATTTTTTGTACAAAAAGAAAAATGGAAAAACAGTGAGCGGAAAAGAAAAAGACTCATTTGCAAAAATATGTCTGATATTTCATTGATTAATCTTGTTGCACAAAAAGTACAGATGGCCCGATTACAAAATGAGTCTTGTCATCTTGGGCAAGATGCAAGACTTGATGCATGCTATAAAAATACAGGAAATAATAATTACTCTGCATGAGTAACTCTTATAATTTCCTGGGAAGACCAGTTTGAGATACTGCTCCCCGGGACCTTTGGACGGATCCAACTCTCCAGGTTGCGGTCGCTTTCATCCTCGTCTTCCAGATTGTTGACAGCATCAGGGGTGAGCATCCCCCCACTAACAAAGTTGGGCTCTTTAGAAGCCTCTGCTTGATCTTGTTGAGTTGGTTTGTAACCCAACCCAAATCTATCCTCTTTCTTCTCCACAGGTAACAATTTGCCCCAGCCTTGGGCAGTTCCTTCTTCAAAAACCTTCCGGGCTTGTTGATATGATGTCATTGAGGTTCCAGGTACAGCAGATGTTTCATTTATGTTCAAGGCCTCAAACCCTTGACTCATTGTTTCGTGGATCTCCCCATCCATCTCAATGTATTTGTAGGTAGCCAGATGGCTAACAAAAATATCTTCCTCTCCACAGATAGTAACGACTTGACCCTCCCACTCGAATTTTAACTTCTGGTGAAGGGTTGAGGTCACGGCGCCAGCGGCGTGAATCCATGGCCTACCCAATAGACAGCTGTAGGCAGGCTGTATATCCATCACGTAGAAGGTCGTTTTGAAAGTTTACGGGCCAATCGTTATAGGCAGCTCAATTTCGCCCAGAATCGATCTCTTAGAACCATCAAAGGCTCTCACAACCAGGTTGCTGGGATGTAATGCCAATCCGTCATACTCTAGCTTCACAAGGGCTTTTTTAGGTAAGACATTGAGGGATGACCCTGTGTCTACCAGCACATGGGAAAGAACTGCACCTTTACATTCCATGGTGATGTGTAAAGCCTTGTTATGATTGCGGCCTTCCGTAGTCAAATAAGTGTTGGTGAACCCTAGTCCATGACTAGCATTAACATTTCCAACCACAGCTTCCAACTGATTGACGGTGATCTCTTCAGGCACATAAGCTGCGTGAAAGACTTTTAGTAGTGCGTTCCGATGAGCTTCGGAGCACATAAGCAATGATAGAATAGAGATCTTGGAAGGCGTCTGGTGAAGCTGATCCACTATTTTGTAATCACTTTTCTTGATGATTCTCATGAACTCATCAACTTCTTGATCAAAGGGTGTTTTCAAAGCTTCCTTAACAATCTGCTCTTCTTGCACCATGCTTTTCCCTTTTGCCTTGGCAGCAGCTTCTGCTTCGGCAGTGGGTCTTTGAGTTTGTGGAGCGAAGAGACGTCCGCTTCGAGTGAAGCCTCCGCCTCCTCCCACATTGTCTATTTGTGGTGCAGGGGTTGATGATTCAAGGGTGATTTTCTGTCCTCCGCAGTATAGATCAGAGCCGTAATGCCAGGGGATGGCATTACTGCTTTCATAAGGTACTGGCCCAGGCACCGTGATGGTGACTGGACTGATGGCAGCTGCAGAAGGGACCATGATAGTCTGTGGATCGTAGTATATTGTGACTGGTGCTCTGATGGGAGTAGCACTTTGCGAGTTGTAAGCAGAATCATTTTCAGGATCGTAATAAATTGTAACTGTTGAGACGTTTGCTGCTGAAGTTGTAGGAGACATTGTTGGAAGGATGGGTGTTGTTGTTGTAGGAGATTCAAAATGAAGTTGTGCTGAAGTTGTAGAAGGGATGTTTGCTGATATCTGGTCAGTTGAAATGACAGATGAAACATTTGTTGATGAAGCTGAAAAGTTGTCGGGAACAATGGTTGTTGCAGTTGTAGGAGATACTGGAATTGTTGCTGATGAGATTGCTGGATTGGTAGGAATTGATGTTGTGATTTGAAGCAGGCCACTCTGGATGAGACCATCTATGCCATCTCTCAAATTATCACAACCATTCACTGAAATGTTGCAATAAGCACACCCTAGCTCACATCCCGGGAACATTTGACATTCGAGGAGTTGAGCTTTAATTTCTACCAACGGTGTCCGAATCTGACCCACACTGGTTATTAAATAAGACGGCTTGTCCACTTCAATAGCATTGATTCTGGGACCTCTGTGGTTTGGCATAGGGTTTTTATTAACATTTGGTGGTGGTGCAAAATTCAGAGCCTTAGAGTCTACCAAGTCTTGTACCTTCATGTGCAAGGCTCTGCACTTCTCTGTACTATGGCCAGGTGCATTTGAATGAAAAGCACATATGGCGTTGGAGTCATAATTCCTGGTTAGACTATTAGGATCTGGAGGTGCCAACGTCCTTAGCTCAACTAGGTTGAGTTTCAGGAGTTGTGGCAATAATGTTGCATAGGGCATGGGGATCGGATCGATCACCCTATTGGCCTGAGAAGGTCTCTGTTGGAATGGTCTTTGCTGATTGTTGTTGCTGGTGTTGTTGTAGTTTCTCGGAGGATACTGAGCTTGTTGCTGGTACTGAGGTTGTTGCTGATATCTTTGTTGCGGTGGTTGATAAGTTGGTTGTGGATGAGCTGGAGCGGGAATGGTGACTGCAGCCACGGACCTATGAACATATTGGGGTCTGCCCCTGCTGGTGTGGATAGCATTGGTCTCACCAGTTCTTCTTGGACCTACGAAAGGTTTCCTTGTATTGCTGGATGAGCTGGCACCGTTGTCAGAGATTTTGCCCATCTTCAACAGGCTCTCGATTATTTCTCTAGATATAACGACATCTGCAAAGCTGGTAGAAGAGAAAGCAACCAGCCTGTCAATGTATGTTCCTTGGAGGGTGTTCATAAACATATCTGCCATCTCCCTCTCTGACATAGGCGGCTGGACAGCAGCAGCCAGCTGCCTCCACCTTTGGGCGTACTCGCGGAAGCTTTCCCTGGATGACTGTGACATCCCCATCAGGAGGGTTCTGTTGGGTGCCATATCCAAATTATATTGGTATTGTCTGATGAAGGCCTCTGCCAAGTCCTTCCAACACCCGATGGTTGCTCTAGTCAGATGGGAGTACCATTCCCTTGACGCTCCAATTAAGCTATCCTCAAAATAAAACATCCATAGCTTTTCATCCATGGTATATGCTTTCAACCTTCCCAAAAAGGATTGTAAGTGGGTCCGTGGGCAGGAAGTCCCGTTGTATTTCTCAAAACAAGGAGGTTTAAACTTATGGGGAATCCTGACCCCGTCTACTAAGCCCATGTCCATAACATCAAAACCCAAAGAGTTTTGAGACTCCAAGGACCTTAATTTCTCAGCTATCTCATCCAGCCTTCTGTCATAGGCTTCTTCCCCAGCACCCATTACTGTGAACTGATCCTCCTGGGGGTCTTCTTGCAGCACTCTACCTGCAGTGGCAGTCCCTTGTACATTGGCAGGAATGTTGATCTCTGGGTGAAGGTGGGGTCCAAATACGGGGGGGTTGACATGAGGTTGGACCCTCTCATTGTTGCTTGTCCCAGCAGTCCCTATATGGGGATCTTCTTGATTCTGCCTTTCCACCATTGCTCTCAATCTTTCTTGGCTCTGAGCCATGTTGTTCATCACTTCCATAAACTGCGTCATTTGAGTTCTCATTTCCAATCTTTCGTTGACCATTTGGTTTCTGACCTCTGCAAGGTCCTGTTGTACCTGATCCATTTGTATGCCCAGAAGGTTGTTACGGGTTGGATATCGGTGTGGACGATTGAGTGGAAATACCCGGCGTCGAGCAATAGTTCCTGAGTATCACAACAGAGTTAGTAACAATAAAACAAAAACCTACAAAACAAACAAAGGGTTAGCATGCAATGAAGTATGCCTATTTGTTTTCAAGGTATCCGGCTTGGTACTTGGTTTTGACCCTTCCAGACCCTTGAAGATGCTGTTGATGTTGCTTTTGAAGGAAACTCGGATGGAACAAACTGATACATATATTACAAAAGGCAAATGGTACATAGTTTGTTTACAAATACAAGCCCTCTGAGGGGTCAAAATACATTACAAGAAAATAAAAGTACATGGAATGAAAGCAACAACAAGCAAAAGTCAGACACCAAGACCAAACTCATCCTCCTGAACTTCCTTGAGAAGTGCTTCAGTCACAGGATCAGTTGGACGCTCTGTGAGATTCCTGATAAGGAGATTCCGGGTAGTAACAGCTGCAGTTAGCTTCTTGTGTTGACTCTGGTCCTTTGACCTCTTCACACCAGCTTTAATCTTCAACTCTGAGATCTCCCTCTGGGCTGCTAGTAGGGCTTCCTGTTGCTCCTTTGCACTAGCTTCCAACTGCTCAATCTTGTCCTGAGTCCTCTTATCTTCCAGAGTACGAGCTTGGGTAATCCTGACCCACCTAGCTTGACTCTCCTTCAGATACAAATCAGTCCTGGCTTTCTGGAACTGAGCTTCCTTGCAGGTATTCTTCAAGATCTGTTCTCCAGCCCTAGACTTCTTGATATAATCCTCAGACTTCTCAATTTTAGCCAGATGCTCCACCCTCAACTTCTCTAACCTCTCAATATCCAACCTACCATCACTCCTCTCCCAGAGGGTTTTCTGCAAAGCCTGAGTCAACTTCTCATTCCTCTCTTTCAAGCTCTCAAACTCCTCTAAGCTGACAGTGGCAGGAGGTGGTGCTGAGGATGATCCAGGCATATCCTCCATGGTAAAGGGCATCCCAGAAAATTGAGCCCTGGCATGGGACCACTCATAATATTGTGTTGATGCCACATTGTTGCACTTCCCCAGAATGGTCACTCCTTTAGTTTGAACATTGTCCCAGGCCCAGGCTGCCTGCCTAACAGTAGCCAGATTAGGCTTCTTCTCACAGTAAAGAGTCTCAACCAAGTCTTGTGCTTTAGGAGTGTGGACCAATGCATAGCCCAGTTGTCTTTTGAACAGCAGAGGGTTGTAATTAATGCAACCCTTAACTCCTATCAGGGGCACATTGGAAAATTTCCCACAGCTGGTAATGACATCCCTGCCCTTTGTGCTTTGAGTGCACCACCTGATATCAGCCGAAGTCAAAGCAGTGAGTCTTCTAGCCCAGTTTCTCTGCTGATGAGGATTCAAATATGCATCTGTCTTGGGCAAATGCTTGAGAAGCCAAGTATGGAACAAAGGAGCACAACACCTCACTAATCTCCCCCTCTGCTTTTCATTCCTCTGGTGCACTGAATAGTAGAAATCCCCCAATAGAGTGGGCACTGGGTTCCTCAGGATGAAAAGGTGGATTGCATTCTTGCTAATGAATCTAGGCTCATCTGCAAATAATATTATCCTATATATGCTCAGGGCCAATAAAGCACAGACTGCTTTCCACTCTCCTAAAGAAGCTTTCAGGGTAGCTTGAGAGATCAAGAAATCCAGATGCAGGCCAGAGATTCCAGCCTTAGTAGTCATATGCTGCCCAATCAGAACTGGTTCCAGATGCAATGCCTTTGCTACTTCTTCATTACCAGGAAAGACCATCTCAGGGTTGAAAGGGACTCCACCCCTGATAGGTATACCAACCAATGATGAGTATTCTTCCAATAAAGGGCCCAACTGAAAGTCCTGAAAAGTGAAACACCTCAGTGGGGGATCATAAAACTGAAGGCAAGTATGAATCAGGCTCCTCTGTGAAGGGTCCAGATCTATAACCACATCAAGTATGTCTCCATAGTGTTCCCTGAAAAGTGGTATATGGTCTGGAGTGATCAGGGTCTGAATCCTCCTGATGTCAGCTAGCTCAGGCTGGAAGAAGTGGTAGGAGATGTTACTCTTTTTAGGTGCCATGATGTTGAGGATGAGTTGAGACAGGTGCTGATGATAATACTGAAAGATGGGCCACTGATTGGCTGGTGCAGGTGACTGAAGCGGGTAGCTGATAGCTGAAGCAGATGCTGATGAAGATAGGTCTATACTGATGATGGTGTCAAAAACCAAGCCAAAAATGAAGATGGATACCCTGAAAAACAAATAAACAAATGTCAAAATGATGCAATGAGGATGTATGCAAATGATATGCAAGGGTTTGTGACTGAGCTGGATCTGATCAAATGCTCTGATATAGGTCCAGGTATGTTCAAGAAATCCAGATGGAGGTCTATAAGTCCAGTAACCAAGGTGGGGGACTCAAATAAAGAGCCACATGTCCAGGGTTTAGAATCACAAGAACTGTTCCAAGATGGAGTACTCTTAATCAAATCAAAGTAACAGGGTATGCTGAGGTCAAGGGTACCTGCAAACCTGTAAACAGCCCAACCCCCCTCACAGGTGGTGTTCTAAAACAAGGATCCTCAGACTTGGATCAGTTATGAGAAGTGTAAACACCTCTAACCCGGAGGTACAGTGTTTACAATAACCATAAAAAGTCCTCCTCTAATTCACCTCAGTTTCTGAAGGTCAAAACTAAAGGTCATCCAGACTTAGCAGGCTTCCCAGATAGCTCTAGCATTGCAGGAGATCTGCAACACAGAGTTCTCAAGAAGAAACCCATATCTGAACCGTGTTTCATATTCCCGCACCAGACCGAGATGGAATGGGAAAGAATATGAACCACTCTAGCCTAGGTGTCACTCAGGTCCCAGGTATAGAACCTCAACTCTCAATAGAACACCCACCCACCAAAGCAAACAAACAGATCCAGCCAGCACAGTATGACAATATGATATAATGCAAAGCTATACAGAAAGCAGTAAAACAATTGTACATAAGGCAAAAATAAATGCAGATATATAAACACAAATAACACATAACACCCCAGTAAACACAAATCAAACAAGCGCTAGGAGGAACCCACAAAAAGAACCAGAATCCCTAGTTACAGTATAAGGTTCCCCAGCAGAGTCGCCAAGCTGTCGCTCCCGATAAATGGGGAAGGCCCAAATAAAGGTACAGACGCGAACGGTCGGCGAAAGGGACAATGAGAACACACAGCAGTGAACTCATTGGAGATGAATAGAGTCGCCAGCTAGGCATTTTTATCCCGAAGGAAAGGTAATGCTGCATAGACCTAGAAAGATATGGATAAGACGGTTGCGAACCAGAGAGACTGAGAAAGGGGGTTGGTTACAACCTGGGAAGGTATTAGCACCCAGATTGTCCGTCGTACTCGACGGGATCCACGCTTAAAATATTTGTGTTTAAAAAGGGGTAGTGTCAGTGCAATTTGTGTATAAAAGAGATGGAAAAGGATGTACAGGTGTCAGTGTAGGAACAAAGATGAAATGCTCATGATAATGAGGCTAAAGAAAAAGGCTGAAAAAGGGGGGGAATATACAGAGACTTTTGTTCGATAACTGTTAAGTTATGCCTACGTATCCTCTCGTGCAATGAGGAAGTCAGAACACCGTAGTTCGACCCAAAGAGACTGAAAGATGAATCGACTTGTGAACTGCTTACTTGTCTATGCTCAAGTGTATGACCTGTCTGGCTCAGGTGCAAACTGTCTTGCATTAGACGGAAGAAGCGAGCTCTCGTTTGTGAGTGAATGAGATGAGAAAAGAATCCCGGAGGAGACGATTATTGTTTGTTTTTGTGTTTTCAGTCTTTTATTGTTTTTGGATTTTGTCATAAGTTAATGAGCTTAAGTCTAAACCAATGGATTTAGTAAACTCATCACATCTTCCCTCTGATTAGGGGTAATGAGAATTACCTTAAGTGTGAAGTCAGCTTCTCACACTTAATCACCTTTGATGTAGGATTAAGATCATTAACCTACTTGTGATTATTTGGATGTTTTTGGTGTTTTTGTTTAGTGTTAAGTAATGAGATTAAGCCATAATCAGGGATTAAACAGACTCATTACACCATCCTAATAGAAGGATAATAGATGAGAATGTTTAAGCTGAGGAAAACTCCTCAACTTAATCCATGATTAGGGATTAAACTCCTGACAAAACAAAGCCTTTATTGAATGGATTTTAGTTAATGATATGATGATGAAGTGAGTTTTAGGGTTTATAAGACAACTTGAGGGGGACTTGTCCATTAACACTAGGGTTAGTCCTTCTTAACCAGTTAAGGAAGAATTAGAACCCTAATGCAAGTCCCAAGTTACAAGTGTGAAGTCTTGATGATTATTATGTGAATTAATTAGAGGATTTAAACACATTAAGGGTTCAACACTTAGGATTAAATTTATACACTCCATCCTAATAGAAGGATGCAGGCATAAGCTTAATCACAAAGCCTTAAAGCCTTTAGGGTTTAGTCCCTGATTATGAGGTTGAAAGAGAAGACTCAATGAGACACAAAGGTAAAACTAAGTGGGGGACTAATCAAAATCCTAACCATTGTCATGCTTGGTTGTTCCTAAGGTTTAGGAGGTTAACAAGAAAGATCTTCAATGGAACCACCAGGAAGCAGATGAAAGGATCAGGAGAAGCAAAGTAACTTGCTTCATTCAAGAAGTCAAGTCACTTGAGGAAAGAAAGTAAGAAGAAGAAGAAATAGCAAGCTCAATCTCAAACACATACAAAAATGCAGCATGGATGCATAAGAGAGGTGAAAAGAAAGTGTGAGAAGTGAAGGCAAATTCACTTCTCAAAGTGACTTACCACCTGAAAAGTTAGTGAAAGGAATGCAATGTAATGCAAAATGAGATGAAATAGCATGATGCAAATCAAAACCAGAAGCATATATGAGATTATAATGATACTATGAGATGATACAAACATGAAACAACACATGGGAATGATCATACAAACTTATGAATGCAAATTGAGCAAGTTAAGACACATGAACATACATGAAAAGTTAGGAGATGCATATGGCATACAACATGGCAAATGAAAGATGCAATGATCAAAAATGCTTTCAATATGTCCTATTATGTTAAATGAATCAAATGGAGGCACAAAATGATATGGCAAGTCAAGGTATGAATGCAAATGCAAGATGGATGCATATGGAAGCCCAAATTAGGGTTTATGATCAAAGCATCAAACACAAACCAAAATCAGAAGCAAAAATTAAGATAAAAAATTGAAAATGCACTCAAAGGATCCCTAATCCTATACTAACTCACTTCCCAAAGGAGAGGTTCCAACTCTTAACCTAGTTCAAGTTATGATTTTCCTAAGTTTTCTAGGGTTTTAGGGCTCCTTAACAAGAAAATTACCAAACAAATGGAAAATGAAAGATCAAATCATGGCCATTTAATCTCACAAACTACATACTAAACACAATGCAATGCAAAAAGAATCAAGGTCCAACTCTTTAGGGTTAGGCAGAATGATTTTTGGAAGTTTGGATCAAAATAATGCATCAAAATGATTTTAATTCCATGAAAAATTCTCAAAATGCATCAAGATCAAAAAATAAATTTGGTTTGAGGGTTGGAAAATGTTTCTAAATGTTTTTAAATGTTTCATGAATTTTTTGGTGATTTTTAAATACCTAAAAGTATTTTTAATTAATTAATTCTCATTAATTAATTAAAAAGAAACTTTTAAATATTTAAAAATACTTTTTTAATGCTAAAAATAAAAATAAAAATATTGTTGTGTTCTGAAATTAAATAATAACTTTTATAAAAAATTTCAGAATTTTTGAAAAGGTTTTACTATTTTAAAATAAATGTACAAATCAAATGAGAAAAATTGAAATAAAAATTAAAATAAATGGAAGTATGCTGAATGAGAGGCTGAGATTGAATCTGGAAAAGAAGCTGTTGACTTAGCGCGTGATCCAATGGTCACAATTTAAACCTGACTAATTAAATTATTAAACCTAATTAATTAAGTTAAGTGGAAATTAAGGACTAATGAGGCAATCTGAGCCCTTGGCCCACACGCGGGAAACATGATCCTATGGTCCAGATTTGAAATTCATTAATGACTGAGCTAAACCTAATTAGGGCACACTAATCTCAGACGGCCGGAACAGTGGTTCCGGTCGTCTTCTCCGGCGGGTTAAAAACCCTAGAAAACGCCACAGGCCACCATTCATCAAATTGAATCCAGGGAAATGTTCCTCTACCCAAACCCCACTCAAATCACCTCTCAAACTAAATTTATCATACTTAAACAAAGAGAATCGAAACCAACAAGATTCACGGGCAAAGTTTCAGAGCCTTGGTAAATCCTCATTTCTCACTCATTTTCAATTCTAAGCATATCCCCATGATCAGCAAGACATACACAATCAAATTATAACATAAAATGCAAGCTCTGAGAGAAAAAGTTCATGGCCATACCTGAGGTGGAAGCTTCTGATTCTGGGTTGTTCTTTGATGCAGACTCACTCCAATGGTTCCCCTGGTGCTAATAGCAAGCTTGGATGGAGTTTAAACAAGCTATTTTGAGAGGTTCAAATCTGATATATCAGAAAATGAGGTCTGTGTGTATGATGTTTTAAGCTCTACCAATGGTTGATTCTGGTTCCTTTTAGTGTGTTTGATTTGTTGGTGAAGAGAAATTGGATGTGTGATGGCTGAAAAATGAGATTCGAAGAAGGGAAGCTCTTTGACAGTTTTTGTGGGGACTGAGTTCTGGCTTGCTTCAAGGGCTAATGCTGTGCTATATCATTCCCACAATGTGTGAATAGGCTGGGGAGCAGGTCAGTAGGGGTGGATGCTTCCTGTTCCATGAGTATGGGAGTTTTTTCCAAAAAGTCAAGTTGGCTTGTACTTGCAGCATGGGCTATGGCAGCAGCAGTTTGAGGTCTTGTCTTGCTTCAGCTTGGATTAAGGATGACCCTTAGATTGCTTGTAGCTGACTGCAACATATGGATCATGAACTATGCTAGCTTTTGCAACTTGCCCACTTGTGCTTTCTTGTGATTTTATGCTATGTACATGAGGCATTTCTTGCTGAATTTTGTTACATGATGTATCAATTGGTCATGGCAATGCATAGAAATCAGTTGGTAATCACATAGCTCTTTGGAAAATGACTTTGCCAAAAATCCATCCTTTGCACTTGTAATGGAAAATGTCTTAAAGATCTTTGAAAACCAAAGCAAGCAATGCAAAATCCCTTGGGCCAATTCTGTTTTTTAGGTTATGTATGATCATGTGGTAAAGTTTTGAAGCCATTTTGAAGTCACTAGAATGCTTGGTACATGAATTTGCAAGTTTTCCATTTGGTGCATAACTTGAAATTTAGTGATTTTTGCCAACTTTGATGAACCATAACTTTTGATCCAATATGAATTAGGTCATGTTCTTGTACTTTTTGAAAAGGGAAAGATCTAATCTACAACTTTCATGACCAAAGTTTTTCCATTTGAAGCATTTTTGGATCAAAAAGTGAGGGTTGAAAAGTTGCCTAAAATGACAAATTCCTTAAAAGTCAAACTTACCCCAAAAAGTCAACTTTGCAAAAACTTGTAATCCTTGAATTTTGTGAACTTCAAACCTCTTCCATGATCAACTAAAGATCAAACACACTCAAAGTGATGAAGATCACCCCTTGGTTGGGTCATTGGGGGCCTCAGATGCCCTAATTTTGCACTGACTTGTCTGAAAAGTCAACTCTTGATCAGATGACTTCCCCATGGAATTTCTTCATGAAAATTGATATGCACACTCCCTATACCATATAGAGACCAATAGAAACAAGAATGACCAAAAAAATTTGAAGTTATGGCCTCTGAAACCAAAACCCTAATTTCAGGTCATCTGTGCAGTCAAGCCTGGCTCTGCTTCCATACCAATCCCAGTTCTTGTGATTCTTTGGCATTCTTGACTTTGAGAGAATATAATATGATGCTTGAACACATATGGATCCCTTTGAAGTGATTGATGACCTTTAGAGTGGCTCAAGAAGCTCTTGGATTGCTCAGGTCACAAACCCTAGATGCAGATGACTTAGAATCTATGCAGTGAATCAAAAATGGAATATGAGATGGTATGATTGTGTTTATGCATATGAAATGATCACAAGCCATGGTGTGAATGGGTGAGGGAAAATTTGGGGTGTTTACACATAGTCCATTCTTCTTCCGGGTCAGGCCCTTCAGTGTGAATAGGCTCTTCATGATCTTTTGCTTTTATGAACATGATGTCTTCATCGGGGAAGTCAAATCTCATAGGCTGGTAATCATCAATAGGTTGCTCAGCAAGATATTCAGACAATACACTGCCCTTGATGGCTTTCTGAGATGTGTATTGAATATCATATTCTGTGAGGATCATTTGCCATCTCGCAACCCGTCCGGTAAGCGCTGGCTTCTCGAATATGTACTTAACTGGGTCCATTTTCGAGATCAATAAGGTAGTGTGAGTCAACATATACTGTCTCAGTCGGCGAGCAGCCCACGCTAAAGCACATCAAGTTTTCTCGAGCAGTGAATAACGTTGTTCACAGTCGGTAAACTTTTTGCTTAGGTAGTATATTGCATACTCTTTTCGACCAGACTCGTCATGCTGGCCCAGCACACACCCCATTGACTCTTCTAATACCGTCAAATACATGATTAGAGGTCTTCCTTCAACTGGAGGCATAAGGATTGGAGGTTCTTGCAAGTACTCCTTGATCTTGTCAAAAGCCTTTTGGCAGTCTTCGTTCCACCTGACCATTTGTTCTTTTCTCAGCAGTTTGAACAAAGGTTCGCAGGTTGCTGTGAGGTGAGATATGAACCGTGAAATGTAGTTCAATCGACCTAAGAACCCTCGAACTTCCTTTTCTGTCTTCGGTGCAGGCATCTCTTGAATAGATTTGACTTTATCAGGGTCAACTTCAATCCCTTTCTCGCTTACAATAAATCCCAGCAGCTTACCAGATCGCACCCCGAATGTGTATTTGTTGGGGTTCAACTTCAGTTGGTACTTCCTCAGACGTTTGAACAGTTTCAGCAGATTCACCAGGTGATCTTCTTCAGTGAGGGACTTGGCAATCATGTCATCCACGTAACATTCGATTTCTTTATGGATCATATCGTGGAATAATGTCACCATAGCCCGTTGATATGTTGCACCAGCATTCTTCAGTCCGAATGGCATTACCTTGTAACAGAACGTGCCCCAAGGTGTGATGAAGGTTGTCTTCTCCATGTCTTCAGGCGACATTTTGATCTGGTTGTATCCTGAAAATCCGTCCATGAAGGAGAATACCGAGAACTGAGTCGTATTATCACCAATACATCGATGTGAGGTAATGGGAAGTCATCCTTTGGGCTAGCTCTATTCAGGTCCCGGTAGTCAACGCACATTCTCACTTTGCCGTCTTTCTTAGGCACAGGCACAATATTAGCAACCCACGGCGGATAGCTAGTTACAGCAAGGAACCCGGCGTCCCATTGCTTTTGTACCTCTTCCTTGATTTTCATTGCCATGTCTGTGCGAGTACGGCGCAGTTTCTGTTTAACCGGTGGGCATTCTTCTCTTAAAGGCAGCTTGTGCACAACAATGTCGGTATCCAACCCTGGCATATCTTGATAAGACCAAGCAAACACGTCCACATATTCCCGAAGCAGGTCAATCAGTTGTCTCTTCACTGAGTCTTGTAAGCAGGCCCCGATTTTAACTTCTTTCACGTCATCATCTGTACCAAGATTAATCGTTTCGACCTCCTCCTGATGAGGAGTGATAACCTTTTCCTCTTGTCTTAACAACCTGGCTAGCTCTTCAGGAAGCTCATATTCTTCTTCAACCCCTTCATCAGCTTGATTGATCGGATTGTCAAAGTCATACGAAGTCATAGCCGTGCTGTTGTCGGTGCTGTCTGGAAGGCACTCTCTGCAAGGGTTCAGTTTGTTCATTTTAGTGATTTGATTTTAATCTTGTTTAGAAAAGTGAAATAAAATTGTCATTTTGAAAACACTGCCATTTATTTTTTGTACAAAAAGAAAAATGGAAAAACAGTGAGCGGGAAAAGAAAAGGACTCATTTGCAAAAAGATGTCTGATATTTCATTGATTAATCTTGTTGCACAAAAATTACAGATGGCCCGATTACAAAATGAGTCTTGTCATCTTGGGCAAGATGCAAGACTTTGATGCATGCTATAAAAATACAGGAAATAATAGTTACTCTGCATGAGTAACTCTTATAATTTCCTGGGAAGACCAGTTTGAGATACTGCTCCCCGGGATCTTTGGACCGATCCAACTCTCCAGGTTGCGATCGTTTTCAACCTCGTCTTCCAAATTGTTGACAGCATCAGGGGTGAGCATCCCCCCACTAACAAAGTTGGGCTCCTTAGCAGCCTCTGCTTGATCTTGTTGAGTTGGTTTGTAACCCAACCCAAATCTATCCTCTTTCTTCTCCACAGGTAACAACTTGCCCCAGCCTTGAGCAGTTCCTTCTTCAACAACCTTCCGGGCTTGTTGGTATGATGTCATCGAGGTTCCAGGTACAGCAGATGTTTCATTTATGTTCAAGGCCTCAAACCCTTGACTCATCGTTTCATGGATCTCCCTGTCCATCTCTATATATTTGTAGGTAGCCAAGTGGCTAACAAAAATATCCTCCTCTCCACAGATAGTAACGACTTGGCCCTCCCACTCGAATTTTAACTTCTGGTGAAGGGTTGAGGTCACGGCGCCAGCGGCGTGAATCCATGGCCTACCCAATAGACAGCTGTAGGCAGGCTGTATATCCATAACGTAGAAGGTCGTTTTGAAAGTTTGTGGGCCAATTGTTATAGGCAACTCAATTTCTCCCAGAACTGATCTCTTAGAACCGTCAAAGGCTCTCACTACTAAGTTGCTGGGACGTAATGCCAATCCTTCATACTCCAGCTTCACAAGGGCTTTTTTAGGTAAGACATTGAGGGATGATCCTGTGTCTACCAGCACATGGGAAAGAACTGCACCCTTACATTCCATGGTAATGTGCAAAGCCTTGTTATGATTGCGGCCTTCCGTAGTCAAATCAGTGTTGGTGAATCCTAGCCCATTACTAGCATTAACATTTCCAACCACAGCTTCCAACTGATTGACGGTGATCTCTCCTGGCACATAAGCTGCGTGCAAAACTTTTAGTAGTGCATTCCGATGAGCCTCGGAGCACATAAGCAATGATAGGATTTAGATCTTGGAAGGCGTCTGGTGAAGCTGGTCCACTATCTTGTAATCACTTTTCTTGATGATTCTCATGAATTCATCAACTTCTTGATCAAAAGGTGTTTTCAAAGCTTCTTTAACAATTTGCTCTTCTTGCACCAAGCTCTTCTCTTTTGCCTTGGCAGCAGCTTCTGCTTCGGCAGTGGGTCTTTGAATTTGTGGAGCGAAGAGACGTCCGCTCCGAGTGAAGCCTCCGCCTCCCCCCACGTTGTCTATTTGTGGTGCAGGGGTTGATGATTCAAGAGTGATTTTCTGTCCTTCGCAGTATAGATCAGAGCCATAATGCCAGGGGATGGCATTACTGCTTTCATAAGGTACTGGCCCAGGCATTGTGATAGTGACTGGACTGATTGCAGCTGCAGAAGGGACCATGATAGTATGTGGATCGTAGTATATTGTGACCGGTGCTCTGATAGGAGTGGCATTTTGTGAGCTGTAGGCAGAATCATTTTCGGGATCATAATAAATTGTAACCGTTGAGACATTTGCTGCTGAAGTTGTAGGATACATTGTTGGAAGGATGGGTGTTGTTGTTGTAGGAGATTCTGAATGAAGGGGTGCTGAAGTTGTATAAGGGATGTTTGCTGATAGTTGGTCCGTTGAAGTGACAGATGAAGCATTTGTTGATGAAGCTGAGGAGTTGTTTGGAACAATGGTTGTTGCAGTTGTAGAAGACACAGGAATTGTTGCTGATGAGATTGCTGGATTGGTAGGAATTGATGTTGTGATTTGAAGCAGGCCACTCTGGATGAGACCATCTATGCCATCTCTCAAGTTATCACAACCATTCACTGAAATGTTGCAATAAGCACACCCTAACTCACATCCCGGGAATATTTGACATTCGAGGAGTTGAGCTTTAATCTCTACCAACGGTGTCCGAATCTGACCCACACTGGTTATCAAGTAAGACGGCTTGTCTTCTTCAATAGCAGCGATTCTGGGACCTCCGTGGTTTGGCATAGGGTTCTTGTTAACATTCGGTGGTGGTGCAAAGTTCAGAGCTTTAGAGTCTACCAGGTCTTGTACCTTCATGTGCAAGGCTCTGCACTTCTCTGTACTGTGGCCAGGTGCATTTGAATGAAAAGCACATCTGGCGTTGGAGTCGTAATTCCTGGGTAGGCTGGTAGGATCTGGAGGTGCCAACGTCCTTAGCTCAACCAGGTTGAGTTTCAGGAGTTGTGGCAGTAATGTGGCATAGGGCATAGGGATCGGATCAATCACCCTATTGGCCTGAGATGGTCTCTGTTGATATGGTCTTTGCTGATTGTTGTTGTTGGTGTTGTTGTAGTTTCTCTGGGGAGGATACTGAGTTTGTTGCTGATAATTTTGCTGCGGTGGTTGATAACATGGTTGTGGATGAACTGGAGCGGGAATGGTGACTGCTGCCACCGACCTATGAACATATTGGGGTCTGCCCCTGCTGGCATGGATATCATTGGTCTCACCAGTTCTTCTTTGGCCCACAAAAGGCTTCCTTGTGTTGTTGGATGAGCTGGCACCGTTGTCAGAAATTTTGCCCATCTTTAACAGGCTCTCAATTCTCTCTCGAGCTATAACGACATCTGCAAAGCTGGTAGAAGAGAAAGCAGCCAGCCTGTCAATGTATGTTCCTTGGAGGGAGTTCATAAACATATCTGCCATCTCCCTCTCTGACATAGGTGGCTGTACAGCAGCAGCCAGCTGCCTCCACCTCTGGGCGTACTCCCGGAAGCTTTCTCTAGATGATTGTGACATCCCCATCAGGAGGGTCCTGTTGGGTGCCATATCCAAATTATACTGGTATTGTCTAATGAAGGCCTCTGCCAAATCCTTCCAACACCTGATGTTTGCTCTAGTCATATGTGAGTACCATTCCCTTGAAGCTCCCGTTAAGCTATCCTCAAAATAAAACATCCATAGCTTCTCATCCATGGTGTATGCCTTCAACCTCCCCAGAAAGGACTGTAAGTGGGTCCGTGGGCAGGAGGTCCCATTGTACTTTTCAAAACAAGTAGGCTTAAACTTATGGGGAATCCTGAACCCGTCCACTAAGCCCATGTCCATAACATCAAAACCCAAAGAGTTTTGAGACTCCAAGGATCTTAATTTTTCAGCAATTTCGTCCAGCCTTATGTCATAGGCCTCATCCCCAGCACCCATTACTGTGAACTGATCCTCCTGGGGGTCTTCTTGCAGCACTCTGCCTGCAGTGGCAGTCCCTTGTACATTAGCAGGAATGTTGATCTCTGGATGAAGGTGGGGTCCAAATACAGGGGGGTTGACATGAGGTTGGACCCTCTCATTGTTGCTTATCCCAGCAGTCCCTAGATGTGGATCTTCCTGATTCTGCCTTTCTACCATTGCTCTTAATCTCTCTTGGCTTTGAGCCATATTGTTCATCACCTCCATAAATTGTGTCATCTGAGCCCTCATTTCCAATCTTTCATTGGCCATTTGGTTCCTGACCTCTGTAAGGTCCTGTTGTACCTGGTCCATCTGTATTCCCGGAAGGTTGTTGCGGGTGGGATATCTGTGTGGACGGTTGAGTGGAAATACCCGACGTCGAGCAATAGTTCCTGAATATCACAACAGAGTTAGCAACAACAACAAAATAAACCTACAAAACAAACAAAGGTTAGTATGCAATGCAGTATGCTTATTTGTTTCCAAGGTATCCGGCTTGGCAATTGGTTTTGACCTTTCCAGACCCTTGAAGATGCTTGTGATGTTGCTTGGAGAACTCAGATAAAACAAACCAATACATATATTACAAAAAGTAAATGATACATAATTTGTTTCTTTTTACAAATACATGCCCTCTGAGGGGTCAAAATACATCACAAAAAAGAAAAGTACAATGAAATGAAAGCAACAACAAGCAAAAGTCAGACACCAAGACCAAACTCATCTTCCTGAACTTCCTTTAGAAGTGCTTCAGTCACAGGATCAGCGGGGCGCTCTGTAAGGTTCCTGATAAGGAGATTCCTGGTAGTAACAGCTGCAGTTAGCTTCTTGTGTTGACTCTGGTCCTTTGACCTCTTCACACCAGCTTTAATCTTCAACTCTGAGATCTCTCTTTGGGCTGCTAGCAGGGCCTCCTGTTTCTCTTTTGCACTAGCCTCTAACTGCTCAATCTTGTCCTGAGTCCTTTTATCTTCCAGAGTACGAGCTTCGGTGATCCTGACCCACCTAGCATGGCTCTCCTTCAGATACAAGTCAGTACTGGCTTTTTGGAACTGGGCCTCCTTGCAGGCATTCTTCAGAATTTGTTCTCCAGCCCTAGACTTCTTGATGTAATCCTCAGACTTCTCAATCCTAGCCAGATGCTCCACCTTCAACTTTTCCAACCTTTCAATATCCAACCTACCATCACTCCTCTCCCAGAGGGTCTTCTGTAGAGCCTGAGTCAGCTTCTCATTCCTCTCATTCAGTTTCTCAAACTCCTCTAAACTGATAGTGATAGGAGGTGGTGCTGAGGATGGTCCAGGTATATCTTCCATGGTAAAGGGCATCCCAGAAAATTGAGCCCTGGCATGGGACCACTCATAGTACTGTGCTGAGGCCACATTGTTGCACTTCCCAAGAATGGTTACTCCTTTAGTCTGGACATTGTCCCAAGCCCAGGATGCTTGCCTGACAATAGCCAGGTTAGGCTTATTCTCACAGTAAAGAGTCTCAGCCAAGTCTTGTGCCTTGGGAGTGTGGACCAATGCATAACCCAGTTGTCTTTTGAATAGCAGAGGGTTGTAGTTGATGCAACCCTTTACTCCTATCAGGGGTACATTGGGAAACTGCCCACAACTGGTAATAATATCCCTGCCCTTGGTGCTTTGAGTGCACCACCTGATATCAACTGAAGTTAAAGAAGTGAGTCTTCTAGCCCAATTCTTTTGCTGATGAGGATTCAGAAATGCATCAGTCTTGGGCAAATGTCTGAGCAGCCAAGTATGGAACAAAGGAGCACAGCACCTCACCAATCTTCCCCTCTGCTTTTCATTCCTTTGGTGAAAAGAGTAGTAGAAATCTCCCAGCAAGGTTGGCACTGGGTTTCTCAGGATGAAAAGATGGATTGCATTCTTGCTAATGAATCTAGGCTCATCTGCAAATAATATGATCCCATATATGCTAAGGGCCAATAAAGCACAGACTGCCTTCCACTCTCCCAAAGAAGCCTTCATGGTAGCCTGAGAGATCAAGAAATCCAGATGTAAACCAGAGACTCCAGCCTTGGTAGTCATATTCTGCCCAATCAGGACTGGTTCTAAATACAAGGCCTTTGCCACCTCTTCAATACTAGGAAAGACCATCTCAGGGTTGAAGGGGACACCACCCCTGACAGGTATACCAACCAATGATGAGTACTCCTCCAATAAAGGCCCCAACTGAAAATCCTGAAAAGTGAAACACCTTAGGGGGGGATCATAGAACTGCAGGCAAGTATGAATCAAGCTCCTCTGTGAAGGGTCCAAATCCATAACCACATCAAGTATGCCTCCATAGTGTTCTCTGAAAAGTGGTATATGGTCTGGAGTAATCAGGGTCTGAATCTTCCTGATGTCAGCTAGCTCAGGCTGAAAGAAATGATAGGAGATGTTACTCTTCTTAGGTGCCATGTTGCTGAAGAAAAGCTAAGACAGATGCTGATGATGGAGCAAAATACTGATGATGGGCCACTGACAGGATGAGATTGGTGATGCAGGTGACTGAAGCAGGCAGCTGATAACTGAAGTAATTACTGATGAAGATAGGTCTATGCTGATGATGGGGTCAGAACCTAGCCAAAAATAAAGTATGGATACCCTGAAAAACAAATAAGCAAATGTTAAAATGATGCAATGATGATGTATGCAAATGATATGCAAGGGTTTGTGACTGAGCTGGATCTGATCAAGTGCTCTGATATAAGCCCAAGTATGTTCAAGAAATCCAGATGGAGGTCTATAAGTCCAGTAACCAAGGTGGGGGACTCAAATAAAGAGCCACATGTCCAGGGTTAAAATCACAAGAACTGTTCCAAAATGGATTACTCTTAATCAAAACAAAGTAACAGGGTATGCTGAGGTCAAGGGTACCTGCAAACCTGTAAACAGCCCAACCCCCTCACAGGTGTTGTTCTAAAACAAGGATCCTCAGACTTGGATCAGTTATGAGAAGTGTAAACACTTCTAACCCGGAGGTACAGTGTTTACAATAACCATAAAAGTTCCTCCCCTAATTCACCTCAGTTTCTGAAGGTCAATACTAAAGGTCATCCAGACTTAGCAGGCTTCCCAGATAGCCCTAGTATTGCAGGAAATCTGCAACACAGAGTTCTCAAGAAGAAACCCATATCTGAACCATGTTTCATATTCCCGCACCAGACCGAGATGGAATGGGAAAGAATATGAACCACTCTAGCCTAGGTGTCACTCAGGTCCCAGGTATAGGACCTCAACTCTCAATAGCACACCCACCCACCAAAGCAACAAATAGATCCAGCCAGCACAGTATGACAATATGATATATACAAAGCTATAAAGAAAGCAATAAAGCAACTGTACATAAAGCAATAATCAAGAATAAATACACAAGCACAGATAGCACATAGCACCCCAGTAAACACAAATCAATCAAGCGCTAGGAGGAACCCACAAAAAGAACCAGAAGCCCTGGTTGCAGTATAAGGTTCCCCAGCAGAGTCGCCAAGCTGTCGCTCCCGATAAATGGGAATGGCCCAAATAAAGGTACAGACGCGAACGGTCGGCGGAAAGAACAATGAGAACACACAGCAGTGAACTCACTGGAGAAGAAAAGAGTCGCCAGCTAGGCCTTTTTATCCCAGAGGAAAGGTAATGCTGCATAGACCTAGAAAGATATGGATAAGACGGTTGCGAACCAGAGAGACTGAGAAAGGGGGTTGGTTACAACCTGGGAAGGTATTAGCACCCAGATTGTCCGCCGTACTCGACGGGATCCACGCCTAAAAGATTTGTGTTTTAAAGGGGTAGTGTCAGTGCAATTTGTGTATAAAGAGAGCTGGAAAAGGATGTACAGGTGTCAGTGTATGAGAAGTGAAGTGTGATATATACAGTGTCAGTGTAAGAACAAGAATGAGATGCTCAAGATCATGAGGCTTAAAAGAATGAAACTGGAAGAGGGGGAATATACAGAGACTTTTGTTCGATAACTGTTAAGTTATGCCTACGTATCCTCTCGTGCAATGAGGAAGTCAGAACACCGTAGTTCGACCCAAAGAGACTGAAAGATGAATTGACATGTGAACTGCTTACTTGTCTATGCTCAAGTGTATGACCTGTCTGGCTCAGGTGCAAACTGTCTTGCATTAGACGGAAGAAGCGAGTTCTCGTTTATGAGTGAATGAGATGAGAAAAGAATCTCGAAGGAGACGATTATTGTTTGTTTTTCGAGTTTTCAGTCTTTTATTGCCTTTTTGGAGTTTGTCATAGGAAAATGAGCTTAAGCCTAAACCAATGGATTTGGTAAACTCATCACATCCTCCCTCTGATTAGGGGTAATGAGAATACCTTAAGTGTGAAGTCAACTTCTCACACTTAAACATCATGGTGTAGGATTAAGATCATTAACCTACTTGTGATTATTTTGATGTTTTTGGTGTTTTTGTTTATTGTTAAGTAATGAGGTTAAGCCATAATCAGGGATTAAACAGACTCATTACACCATCCTAATAGAAGGATAATAGATGAGAATGTTTAAGCTGAGGAAAGCTCCTCAACTTAATCCATGATTAGGGATTAAACTCATGACAAAACAAAGCCTTTATTAAGTGGATTTTAGTTAATGATAAGATGATGAAGTGATTTTTAGGGTTTGTAAGACAACTTGAGGGGGACTTGTCCATTAACACTAGGGTTAGTCCTTCTTAACCAATTAAGGAAGAATTAGAACCCTAATGCAAGGCCCAAGTTACAAGTTGATGTCTTAGTGATTATTAAGTGAATTGATTAAGAGATTTAAAAACATTAAGGGTTTAACACTTAGGATTAAAGTTATACACTCCATCCTAATAGAAGGATGCAGGCATAAGCTTAATCACAAAGCCTTAAAACCTTTAGGGTTTAGTCCCTGATTATGAGGTGAGAAGAGAAGACTCAATGAGACACAAAGGTAAAACTAAGAGGGGAGACTAATCAAAACCCTAATCATTGTCATGCTTGGTTGTTCCTAAGGTTTGTGAGGTTTACAAGAGAAGTCTTCAATGGAACCACCAGGAAGCAGATGAAAGGATCAGGAGAAGCAAAGTAACTTGCTTCATTTAAGAAGTCAAGTCACTTGAAGAAAGAAAGTAAGAAGAAAAAGAATGAGCAAGCTCAATCTCAAACACATAACAAAATGCAGCATGGATGCAAGAGAGAGATGAAAAGAAAATGTGAGAAGTGAAGGCAAATTCACTTCTCAAAGCTACTTACCACCTGAAAAGTTAGTAAAGGAATGCAATGCAATGCAAAGTGAAATGGAATGGCATGATGTAAATCAAAACCAGAAGCATATATGAGATGATAATGATGTTATGAGATGATTCAAACATGAATCAAGGTATGAGGATGATCATATGAACCAATGGATGCAGATGAAACAAGTTAAGAACCTTAAGCACACATGAAAAGTTATGAAATGCAAATGGCATACAACATGGCAAATGCAAGATGAAATGATCAAACATGCTTTCAATGTGTCTTAATATGTCACATGAATCAAATGGATGCAAAAAATGCTATGGCAAGTCAAGGTATGCAAGCAAATGCAAGATGGATGCATATGGAAGCTCAAATTAGGGTTTATGATCAATGCCTCAAACAAAAACCAAAATCAGAAGCAAACTCCAAGATAAAAAATTGAAAATGCAATCAAAGGATCCCTAAACCTATACTAACTCACTGCCCAAAGGAGAAGTTCCAACTCTTAACCTAATGCAAGTTGTGAATTTCCTAAAATTTCTAGGGTTTTAGGGTTCCTTAACAAGAAAAATGTCAAACAAATGGAAAATGAAAGATCAAATCATGCCCATTTAATCTCACAAACTACATGCTAAACACAATGCAATGCAAAAAGAATCAAGGTCCAACTCTCAATGGTTAGGCAGAAATGATTTTTTGAAGTTTGGATCAAAATAATGCCTTCAAATGATTTTAATTCCATGGAAAATTCTCAAAATGCATCAAGATCAGAAAATAAATTTGGTTTGAAGGTTGGACAATGTTTCTAAATGTTTTTACATGTTTCATGAATTTTTTGATGATTTTTAAATACCTAAAAGTATTTTTAATTAATTAATTCTCATTAATTAATTAAAAATAAACTTTTAAATGATTTAAAAATGTTTTTGAATGCAAAAAATAAAAATAAAAATATTTTTGGTTTCTGAAATTAAATAGAAGTTTGTACAAAAAATTTCAGAATTTTTGAATAATTTTTGCTATTTTTAAATAAATGTACAAGTTAAATGAAATAAATTGAAATAAAAACTAATAAAAATGAGAAGTATTCACATCCAACGCATCAGATTCAAAGTTGGGAGGAGGCTGTTGACTTGGCGCGTGAATCAAGGGTCAGGATCATTTCTGGCTTAAATCAGGTTTTATGAATTAATTAATTGGGATTAACCAAGTCAACGTGGATTAGGGCAAAATGGTGGAATCCTGGCCAACCAAACGCGCGCGGGTCAACACCTCCAAGGGCCAGAATTCAAATCTCCTTTATTACACAAATTAGGGTTAAGCACTTTCAGGTGGCCGGAGAAGACTTCCGGTCGTCTTCTCCGGCGAACCAAAACCCTAGATTTCGCTACAGGTCATTAATCAAGAAATTTCTTCCACCAAAATGATCTTCCCCTCAAACTAAACCTAACCCCTCTCCTAAAATTCATTTATTTTCATTAACAAGCTTGAATCGAAGGCAAATGTGAAACACGGGCAAACTTTCAGAGAGGCATGAAATGGTCATCTCTTACTTATTTTCAAATCTAAACACATCCAGATGATCAGTGCAACATGTAGATTCAGTTTGTAACAAGAAAATGAAGTTCTGGAAAATTTGTTCTTGAGCTATACCTGAGATGGAGCTTTCTGATCCTGTGCTTTCTGGGCTGTTTCTTGGTGCAAACTCACTCCTTTGAATCCTCTGATGAAGAAATGAAGCTTGAGAAGCTTTGAAAGTGACTGGTTTGAAAGATGGCAGAGGTTCTGCTCAAGGTGAGGTGAGAATCGTATTTTTGATTCAGTGGGTTTCAGGCCATGGTGATGGGTGCTTTGTGATCAGGGAAGAGTGTTGAGATTGTTTGTGAAGTTTGTTTGAGTGTTTGTGGCTTGTGTTGTGAGTTTCGAATGCTTTTGCTCAAGAGGATGAAAATGAGAATGTTGTGTTATGGCTGGTTTCAGGCTTGCTTGTGCTTATGTTTGGCTTGCATTTGATTAACATAGACAAATCCCATTGGTCAGATGACATGACAGGTGCTTTATTGATTGGTATGGGTGCTTTTGCTAAAAGGTCAAGTTTGTGTAAGAGAAGCATGGGCAACTTGCTAGCCTAGTACAAGGAGGGTGTTCTGCGCAGCATGATGAGGGAAAAGGCCTAGGAGGGTTCAGCATACTAGCCAGCAAGTGGATGAGAAGTTATCATGACTTTTGCAACTTGGTTCACTTTGGTTCTTATGGAAGAAACTTGGTCCATGGGCCATAAAACATGTGATTCCTTGGGTGCATTCTGAACTTTAGATGTTGTGTGATCATGTTGTGTGGATTATAAGCCCATTTTATGACTTAATTGGCCTTGAGAAGTGAATTTGCAACTTTGCCTCTTTGGTGCATGACTTGAAATTTAGTGATTTTTTCCAACTTTGATGAGCCATATCTTTTGATCCAAAATGAATTAGTTCATGTTCTTGTACTTTTTGAAAAGGGAAAGATCTATTCTACAACTTTCATGACCAAAGTTTTTTCATTTGAAGCATTTTTGGATCAAAAAGTAAGGGTTGAAAAAGTTGCCTAAAGTGGCATTTTCATTAAAAGTCAAACTTGCCCAAAAAGTCAACTTTGCAAAAGACTTGAAATTATTGAATTTTGTGAACTTACAACATCTTCTATGATCAAATAGAGATCACATACAATCAAAATGATGAAGAACACCCCTTGGTTGGGTCATTGGGGGCCTCAGATGCCCTGATTTTGCACTGACTTGCTTGAAAAGTCAACTCTTGATCAGATGACTTCCCCATGGAATTTCTTCATGTAAATTGATATGCATACTCCCTATACCATATATAGACCAATAGAAACAAGAATGACCAAAAAATTTGGAGTTATGGCCTCTGAAACCAAAACCCTAATTTTAGGTCATCTGTGCAGTCAAGCCTGGCTCTGCTTCCATACCAATCTCAGTTCTTGTGATTCTTTGACATTCTTGACTTTGAGGGAGTATAATATGATACTTGAACACACATAGACCTCTTTGAAGTGATTGATGGCCTTTGGGAATGGCTCAAGAGGCTCCTGGATTGCTCAGATCACAAACCCTAGATGCAGATGACTTAGAACCAATGCAATGACTCAAAATTGTGGTATGAGATGTTATGATTGTGTTTATGCATATGGAATGATCACAAGCCATGGTGTGAATGGGTGAGGGCAAATTTGGGGTGTTTATACACATCTCTCGTCGAAAACACGAGAGGACTTCTTAGTAGTGATGTGAAGAACTTCCCAACTGGCAACTCATCCGATTTTTTCGACAGACAACTGTTCGTTATATTATGAACCATATCATCACAAACCTTCTCAAGATTCTGGACATGTTTGGAAGAAAGAGTGATCCTATTCTGTCGAATATCTTCACAACTACGTATATCATTATTCAAAGCATAATGAGATGAGGAGTGCTGAGAAACTACCATGTCAAATAATGGAGACGTGTGGAAACATAGTTGACAAAACCATCAGCTGCTAAGGCTCTTATTCATCAAACCCATGGTGTCGAAATTATGTGTATACAATTTACTTCTTCCTTGATTACTGGTATTACCTAACAATCTTAGATACAAATTCCTAGATTCAGAACTTAAAAGACCAATTATAGTAAATGCATACTTAGGACAACTCGAAACCGGGAAATTATTAGAAGTCTTAAGAAAATATCCAATTGAGTTAGGCTACAACATATCTGATCTCAAGGGAATAAGTCCTTCAATATGTATGCATCGCATTATGCTAGAGGAAGACTGCAAACCTCTAGGGAACCCCTAAGAAGGATTAACTTAAATTTAAGTACTGTAACAAGAAAAGACCACATTCACGTGCCCCTATGGAACATTTGCTTATCGTCGTATGCCGTTTGGTTTATGTAACACCCCAACGACATTTCAACGATGTATGATGGCAATTTTTGCTGATTTCATAGATGACATCATGGAAGTGTTTATGGGTGACTTCTCTGTAAGCGGACAAAGCTTTGAAGGATGTCTATCTAACTTAGAGATGGTACTCGAGAGATGCGTAAAAGTTAATCTTGTACTAAATTGGGAAAAGTGCCATTTTATGGTCAGTCAAGGAATCGTTCTAGGACATGTGATATCCATCAAAGGCATCGAGGTAGACAAAGCAAAAATAGAAGTAATAAAAGACCTTCAACGGCCAAAAACCATAAGAGAAATAAGAAGTTTCTTAGGACACGCCGGTTTTTACCGACGATTCATTAAGGACTTTTCCAAAATCACTAAGTCTTTGACTAGTCTACTAATGAAGGACGTTGAGTTTATCTTTGACGAAGACTGTCTAAAAGCATTTGAAACATTCAAAACAGCTCTCATCACTGCACCCATCATGTAACCACCTGACTGGGCACTACCATTCGAGATCATGTGTGATGCAAGTGCTTATGCTGTAGGCGCAGTCTTAGGGAAAAGAAAGGATAAGAAACTTCACACAATATATTATACAAGTAGAACTTTAGACCCTGCTCATATGAACTATGCCACAACAAAAAAAGAACTCTTAACCGTTGTGTTCGAGCCCGATAAATTCCGTTCCTACTTAGTAGTAGCTAAAATCATCATCTATACCGATCACACCTTTATTAGATTCCTTCTAAGTAAAATGGATGTGAAACCTAGACTACTAAGATGGACCTTTTTGTTACAAGAGTTCGATTTGGAAATTAAGGATAAGAAAGGGACTGACAACGTAGTAGCAAGCCACTTATCACATATGGAGGGAATTAAACTAGACCAAATACTAATTAATGATGACTTTCCTGATGAACGTCTTATAGCCCAATTAAAAAGTGAGATATATTCCTTGACTCTAGACGACCAAATCCAAGAAGAAACAATGGAAGAAATTTGTGCGCAAACTACTTTGCCATGGTATGCTGACATAATCAACTATTTAGCTGTAGGGGTACTTCCACCTGATCTCACATACCAACAAAAGAAGAAGTTTTTCCACGATCTAAAAAAGTATTACTGGGATAAATCGTTGATTTTTAAGCGTGGATCTGATGGTATCTTCCATCTATGTGTCCCAGAGGAAGAAATGGAAAACATAATTTCCCATTGTCACTCTTCTCCTTACGGTGGACATGTAAGCACTTCGAAGACTTGCGTAAAGATCCTTCAATCATGCCTTTTTTGGCCTGCTCTTTGGAAAGATGTTAATGTTGCCATTCTAAATTGCGACCGGTGCCAACGCACTGGTAACATCTTGAGGCGCGATGAGATGCCCCAAAAAGGAATTTTATAAGTAAAAGTTTTCGATGTGTGGTGAATTGACTTTATGGGACCATTCCTGTCTTCTTTTGGAAATAAGTTTATACTTGTAGCCGTCAATTATGTTTCAAAGTGGATCGAGGTTATAGCTTCTCTGAAAAATGACACATGAGTAATCATAAAGCTTTTCAAGAACATTACCTTCCTGAGATTTGGTGTGCCAAGACTCGTCATAAGTGACGGAGGATCTCATTTCATATCTAAAATATTCGATAAACACTTATTAAAATATGGAGTAAGAGACCGAGTAACAACACCTTACCATCCGCAAACTAGTGGACAAGTAGAGGTTTCAATAGAGAGATAAAACAAATCTTAGAGAAAATTGTCGCTACGTCTAGGAAAGATTGGTCTACCAAGTTACATGAAGCTTTATGGGCTTATAGAACAACTTTTAAGAAATCCATCGGAACCACACCATTCAAATTAGTCTACGGAAAATCTTGACACTTGCCAGTAGAGTTAGAGCACAAAGCCTATTGGACGATTAAAACTCTTAACTTAAACTATACTGACGCATGTGAGAAATGTATTTTAGACTTACATGAATTAGAAGAACTAACACTAGAGGCTTACGAGAATGCCCGCATATATAAAGAAAGAAGAAAGAGATGGCATGACAAATGTATTTCTAGAAAAGAATTTAGTGTGGGAGACGTTGTTCTCCTATTCAACTCTATGCTTAGGTTGTTTCCTGGAAAATTACGATCCAGATGGTCCGATCCTTTCGAAATAACTAAAGTTTTAGTTAGTAGTGCTATATAAATTAAGGGTAGGTATAATGCACCATTTTTAGTAAATGGGCAACGTCTTAAACATTATTATTGCGTAGAAGATAAAGAATTCTCGATAGGTCTAAAACTAGCAGAATTTCCATCAGAGACCTTAGGATAAAATCCCCTTAAGCTATGTCGAGCCCCGACATAGAATGAAGTGCTTTGTGGGAGGCAACCCACGATTTTAATTTTGTTTTTAATTTATTTTTAATTTTGTTTTTATTAAAATTTTCAAAATTCTGAATTTCAAAATGCTTTAAATTTACTGATTGCTATGTTGGTTTGTTTTATTATGTGATTCCAGGATTTTTAAAGTTTTTCTACCTTATACTCCTTCTCTGATTTCATTCTATTTACTAACTCTGACAATGACCACCAACATGATTGTGGACTTTAGAGATGGCACCCAGAGGCACTGTTATGAAGCCTTAGTTCAGAGACTTATGCCCCTCACCAAATTTCCTCATGGACCTACCATGAAAGCTTTCGGCATAGGTGCGAGTATTGATTACATGTTTAATCAGATAGGATGGGAAGAATTTGCAGCTAAGAAACATAGAACTTATTATAAGCTGACTTTAGAGTTCCCGAGTTCACTAGTTTACAATCCTAACAATGGAAAAGGTTTTACAAGAAGAAGGATGTCTTTCAGAATGTTTGGATATCTCTGTGAGCTTAACATTTATGAGATGACTGAACTTTTAGATTTCCCAGATGGCCCAACTGTTTTCTCGGAAACACAAGAAAACATGTTTATACAGGGTGAGTTAGACCACTTTTGTTGTTGTATTTCAGGATGACCTGACCGTGATTTATACCCTATGTTGTCCACTAAGATCCATAACCCATCCATTAAGTATTTCATATGATTCTAGCCTACACATTGTTCGGACAAACTGTAAGTGATGACAATGTCTTGAGAGATGAGTTATTCATCATGTTTTGTGTTTTTAAGTCCCGAAGGGTTAATGGGGGCAACTTTCATGTTTGCCAATTTCTGTAGGATTATTCAAACTGAACACCATCCAATCCAGATAGGTGGCCTAGTTACCAAGATTGGTGATGCAATGGGGTTTAGGACCCGCCTTTCTCAGATTAACCCACTTGGAGAATTTAGACCTATGAACATCACCTTCTATTTTGAAAAAGCTATGTTATAAGACCATGGACCACATCATTTTAAAATCCTGATCAATGGCGTAGTTGTGCCACATTTTACTTTACCCAACCATGAGTGCACGAGTGTGCATAATAAACACAATTGTTTATATGAACTAGATGAGCCAATATATGAACTAGGATATGATTGGTCTTAAGTAGAGATTAATCCTAAAACTCCTTCGAATTATTATGATTCGGACTACCTTGAGGATATGATTGAAGAATAGGAAAATCCTAAACCAGCTTTCATACCTACACCTGCTCCTGCACCGACAAATCCTGAGATTACATTAGAGACTCACCTCACTGAGATGACAACAATGCAACATGAGACTCACGATTTTCGCGTAGACGTCATTACACTGAGAGATATGGCCGTAGAATAATTCGACCATCTGAGCCAAGCAATAGAGTCCATCAGACAACATTGTGGCTAACAATTAATTTAAGCATTTCATCATAATTTTATTGCACTTTTGTTTGATTCAACATTTTATTTCAGTTTGATTTGATTTCCAGTTGTTTTTCAATTTTCAGTTTGTTTGAATTTTTTTGACTACTTCATTTTCCTCTAAGTTTCAATAAAATTATCAGTTCTATTTTATTTATCTATGCCTACGATTATAATTGTTCAGTAGTATTTTACTCTATTACAATGTTATAAATATTATGGCTTGAATGCATTTAATCATTGTCTGCTTTTTTTCTGCAATAATATTTCTACTGTCATATTTATTCTGTATGCACTGGCTTATATTAATTTATACTGCTATTGTTAAATTTTAATTAAGTGTGGAAAATTAATTTGTGAGATTAAAATAAAAATTAATATAAGTAAGTTGGGAAGAAAAATAGGAAAAAGTAGCTATTACCACCGTCCCCAAGACGTGACGAGTGTCACATGTTTTTAATGGATGACGTTCGTCACAATATTAGGACGGTCGTTATGGCTTCCTGACGACTGTCATCTTAGCCAGACGATCGTCACACAATAAAAACCAGTAACATCTATTTTGCAACATTCTCATGAACTTTGGACCTCCACTACCCCCATTTTCGTCTCCAACGGTCATATTCCCCACCCCTATAAATAACTTCCTCACGATCCCATTTTCTTACAACTTCATAACTTCCATTTCTGTAGCCACTTTGTTTCCTATATATAACAACAGTACGAGCACAGTTTATTTCACAACACCACATTCTTGTTCACAACAGTTATCATACCCTTTTTTGTTCATCTCTGATCACCAAATTCATTTACCTATATGAATTTATGGCAAATCTCGTTCCCACCAATATCCTTCTCTGTGATGGAGAAACCGACGAACTTCAACGCGGTAAGTTCATCGATTTTAGTGAAAGAACTATCGAAGTTACTCGTTATGTTGACGAGGAATGACTGACTCAACTTGGACTCCTCGGCAGTGTCAACTGGTTACTCTCAAACACCGGCTTAACATCACTTTGCACCAGCAACCGTCCGACTTATGCAACACTGACGTTGTAGTTCCTAAGCTCATATGCTTATAACACTCCAAACGACGCGAACAAGCGTCTTATTGGTAATGCTATGTTTCGGTTCTTCGGAACAGAGTATTCCGTAATGCAGGACACTTTCAGTGAGCGGTTTGGAATTCATCGCGGCGATGGTGTGTTCCACCGTCCAGGTGACGCAACTTGGCAGGATGAAGATTTCAAGCTATGAGAGGATTTGATCGGTACAAGACCTACGACGTGGGACGAGCTCTACGCCTCACACATCCACAACCCCAACATCCATTATTTTCATAGAGTGTTGAGAAACACTATCTTTGGAAGGTTCAATAATCATAAGGTGAATCAGAGGGAATTGTTTCTGCTCCAATGTGCTTTTCAGAATATCCTTGTAAACCCAATCGTTTTCTTGCTCTCCAACATCCAATCCGCTTGTGCTAGAGGGAAGGATCCACTTTGTTTTGGAGGTATTGTCACTGATATCACGCTAAAGCTCGATTTAGGTGACCGTCTCAGCCAATTGCGTGCCACTCTAACACTGTTCCTTGATTTGGAGTATTGCAGGAATGGTCATATCATCAAGAAATGGAGAAACAGAATATACAACCTGGTTGTTCATAACCAAATTGTCTGAAGCATCATCATCCCTTGTCCAGACCGCATAAGAGCACATATCAGAGCCAACCGACGTTACAACCTTGATGCTCCATCACCTAATACTGCAACTCCAAAAGAACAACCAGATGAAAGAATTGATAAGATGCAGCAAGCTATGGATGATGAAGAAGCTACACAGACTCAGGAAACTGATTTCGCCAGTACCAACACCTCTACCAGACATTGTCGAAGGAATCAACATCCCGTGTCTAATGATGAAATTCTTGTGGCGATCATTCAAAGTGATGAGCGCAACCAAAGACAACACACTGAGCTGATGGAGTTGATGGAACAAATCCGACTTGAACAAGCTACCCAGAGCAGAAGAGTTTTAGGTGCCATAGAAGGATTAGAGGATTTGACGAGGCAGGTGCAAGATTTGCATAATTACACCCATCATGTGGGTATACCTGATCATGTAGCACATTACGAGCATGGGAACCCGCGAGCCAGAGATAGAGGCAGAGGATCACAATCACTGTAGTAGTAGTTTAGTTTTCTTTTATTGTTTTCATTTTTGTTTTTCTTTTGTAGTTTACCTTTATCTTGCAACATTGAGGACAATGTCCGAGATAGTGTGGGAGAAGAGTAATTAGTATTTCCAATTCTTGTACAAAACCTAATTATTAATCGAAATATTTCGTTTATTAAATTCTCTCCATTATTTTTAGCCATAACAAATAATTTTCCTTAAGAATGCTTTCATTCGACATACCCTACGAGTATATAGGTTGATAGACTATGTTAGAAAACTGAGAAAAGACTTAACAAGATGGATACAGTCTTGACACCTTAGACCCTTAGATATACGATATCGGTTGGGATACCTTTTATATCGAAATCTGAAGCTTTATTTCTAAACTGTAGGTGCAAAGTCAAAAGGATGTAGTGACAAAATTTTGTATTTACATGCAGCCACAAGGGACAAGATATATTGCTCTTAAGTAAGGAAGGAAGCTCTATAAGAGTGTCATCACATTTTGTAACTTGCATTAAAAAAAAAAATGTAACACTCACGTCCCATATGTTTTTAAAATGTAGCAATCAGGTCCTTCCAGTCTTAACTGGTGTACAAAAAAAAATCCACGTGAAATTTATAAATAAATAAATAATAAAATTAAATACCACCTAACTGCCACATAAGCTTCATTTTTTCCACATATGCATTTTTTAATGAAAATTCCAAAAAAGGGTAAAAGTGCAAACTTTTTAAAATGTTAAGGACTCAACCGTTACAAAAAATACTTAAAGGACCTAAGTGGTAACATTAAATAACTTAAAGGTCCTCTGGTGCTATTTTCCATATATATATATATATATATATATATATATATATATATATATATATATATATATATATATATATATATATATAATTTTATTTTATATATGAATGTTTTCGAATGTATATTAAGTTGCGACGATAAATTAACATCTATGACCATCCAACAAAACTGATTTTTATAAATAAAAAATTAAAGTTCTGGTATTTTTCCTGATATGCGGATCCGAAAATATTTCGATATGCATATCCAGAACAAATCAACGTTTTTAAAAAAAATGATGCGTCCCGATGTGCATATCCAGAAACTGGGGGCAAAAACGGAAATTTGTGCGGTGCCTAAGAAACCTTTGTGGTGTAATAAGAAATTCTCTTATATTCGGAAACCGGAGGCAAAAACGAAAATTTGCGCGGTGCCTAAATAACCTTTGGGGTATAATAAGAAATCTTCTTATAAAAATGCTAAATAGGTTGACCTACATATGCATATATATTTGAAAAAAATGCTAAATAGGTTGGTTTATATATGCATATATAGACTGACGTATAAAACTTCTTATATAATATGAATTAATTGAAAATTTTAATAAAAACAAGCTTTTAAATAGGTTTTCAGATCATGCTAGACTTTTAAAAAGATAAAGTCATATCTAAAAAAAGAGCATATGGTAGACTACTGGGCAGACTCAAATTTTGAAGTTTATCGTAGAGCAGACTCAAATTTTGAAGTTTATCGTAGAATAGATTCAGACATTCTAGAGTCTAGCCTAACTTAATCTAGCTTATTTCCATCACTATGTCCTACTGAAGTGGACACCTAAAACTTGATATAAGTCTAGTTACTTATCATGTTTTGTAGTATAAAATATGGACTAGAACAAGTGACAGTCTTTAGAGCATACAAACAGAAGTAGCAACCATCCATCTTTCAATTATCATAGTTAAGCAACAACAGGAACAAAAGCCAGTAGTAGAAGCTACGCATAATCCATTCAGTTTCTCCAAACCAAACATATAATCAACCATGCAATTTGTCATACCCTCAACTTGTGTTTTGAAATACATTTGTGCTTTAAATACCACTACAAGTTAGATTCCTATACAAAAACCAAGGGTCCCAAGAAAGCATACATTTTTCTTAGTAATTTTAAAACATTTCAAGATATCAAGACAATATGATCAATCATGGCAAAAGAAATAAATTACAATGAAGCTATGAATTGTTACAATTTGTTCATAAATTTACAAAGACCTTATGTTACAAGTTCTCGAATCGCGAAAAACAATCGGCGAAAAAATGAATATAAGAGTCGCCACCAATATGCTATTTATCCTGAAGAGGAAAGGAAATGATTGAAGAAAATCTTAGTGATAGGAAAGACAAGGTATTAGCACCCAGATTGTCCATCGTACTCGACGGGATCCACGCTTACAAGATTGTGTTTAAAGGGGTAGTGTATGTGCTATATGTGTACAAAAGCTAAAGAATGAATGTACAGGTGTCAGTGCAAAAGGTGAATTGCTCAGGAACTGAGGCTTTTAAGGAATACTGAAAGAGGGGGAACACAAAGAGAATTTTGTTCGATAACTGTTAAGTTATGCCTACGTATCCTATCGTGCAATGAGGAAGTCAGAATACCGTAGTTCCACTCAAAGAGACTGAAAAATAAATTGACTGTGAACTGCTTGCTTGTCTATGCTCAAGTGTATGACTCGTCTGGCTCGAGTGCTAACTATCTTTCATTAAACGGAAGAAGCAAATTCTCATTTATGAATGAGTGTGATGAGAAAAGAATCCCGAAGGAGATGATTATTGCTTGTTTTTGTGTTTTCAGTTTTGTATTGTTTTTGGTGTTTTGCATAAGATAATGAGCTTAAGCCTAAATCAAGGGTTTGTAAACTCATTATATCCTCCCTGATTAGGGATAATGAACCTACTTAAGTATGAGATAAGCATCTCAACTTAATTACCATGACGATGTAGGATTGAGATCATTAACCTAATGTCGCTCCCCCAAAAAGACACCGGGTCAGATAGGGTACAGACGCGAACGATCGGTGAAAGGAGAAAATGAAATGAACTGAATAGAGTCGCCAACTAGGCATTTTTATCCCGAAGGAAAGGTAATTCTGCATAAACCTAGAAAAAGATGGATAAGACGGTTGCGAACCAGAGAAACTGAGAAATGGGGTTGGTTACAACCTGGGAAGGTATTAGCACCCAGATTGTCCGTCGTACTCGACGAGATCCACGCTTAAAAGATTTGTGTTTAAAAGGGTAGTGTATGTGCTATTTGTGTGCAAAAGCTGGAAAAGAAATATACAAGTGTTAGTGCAAAAGGAAGTGAAATGCTCAGGAACTGAGGCTTTAGAAAGAATGCTGAAAGAGGGGGGGAGACATAGAGACTTTTGTTCGATAACAGTTAAGTTATGCCTACATATCCTCTCGTGCAACGAGGAAGTCAGAACACCGTATTTCGACTCAAAGAGACTGGGTGTTTTTGTTGTGAACTTCTTACTTGCCTATGCTCAAGTGTGTGACTCATCTGGCTCGAGTGTTAAATGTCTTGCATTAGACAGAAGAAGCAAGTTCTCGTTTATGAATGAGTGTGATGAGAAAAGAATCCCGAAGGAGAAGATTATTGTTTGTTTTTGTTTTTTCAATCTTTTTATTGTTTTTGGTGTTTTTGCATAGGATTATGAGCTTAAGCCTAAATCAAGGGTTTGTAAACTCATTATATCCTCCCTGATTAGGTATAATGAGAATACTTAAGTATAAGATAAGCATCTCAACTTAATTACCATGATGATGTAGGATTAAGATCATTAACCTACTTATAATTAATTAGATTTTTTTGGGTTTTTTGTTTAGTATTAAGTAATGAGTTTAATCTCTAATCACAGATTAGTGGGCTCATTACACCATCCTAATAGAAGGATAATAGATGAGAACACTTAAGCTGAGGAAAATACCTCAACTTAATCCATGGTTAGGGATTAAATTCATTATATAACAAGCCTTTATTAAGTGGATTTTAATTAAGAAATGAGATTAAGAAGTGAATTTTATGGTTTGTAAGACAACTTGAGGGGGGCTTGTCCATTAAACACTAGGGTTAGTCCTTCTTAACCATAAAGGAAGAATTAGAACCCTAATGTAAGGCCCAAGTTGAAAATTTAAAATGTAGAAGAAGTTATGGATTTTCTAAACCTATAAGAAGTTATGGATTTTCTAAGTTTGCTAGGGTTTTTGGGTGACCTTCAATGTAAAATGCCAAACAAATTGAAAATGCAAGATAAAAATGAAACAAAAATGGTTTTAGATGCTAGAGGACATGTACAAATCAAGGCAAAAATAATCATTCACAAACTCAACTTAGGTTTAGGGTTATGAATTTTTGAAGCTAGGGTTAGAAAATAGACATTTTTAAGAACCCTAATTCATTGAAAAATCTCAAAGTATGATCAAAACCAAAAAGAAATTTATAAGGTGAGTTTGTAAATGTTTGTAAATGTCTTAGAATGCTCTCTGATTTTTTTGGTGATTTTTAAATACCTAAATGTATTTTTAATTAATTAAAATGAATTAATTAATTAAATAAAATTTAAATGATTTAAAAATACTTTTTTAATGCAAAAAATCAAAATCAAAATATTTTTGGTTTCTGAAAATTAATAAAAGTCATGACAAAGTTTTTCAGATTTTTTAAATGATTTTGCTATTTTAAAATAAATAATCAAGAGAAAATAGAAATAAATAAAAATGAAATGAAAAGTATGCAAGATCAAGGGCTGTGGTTCAAAGTTGACTGGATCAAGGGCGTACAGGGAAAGTCAGCTTGACTTGAAGTCAGCTGAATCAAGGGTCTAGGTTCAAACTTGTGAAACGCGCGTAATCCAATGATTGAGGTTCAAACCCAGCTAATTGATTTTAATTAATTTAATTAATCAGAATTAATGACTAATGACCTGATCTGGACGGCTCATACACGCACGCGAAACTCCATCCAATGGCCCAGATTCAAACTTAGCCCTAATCAAGATTAAACCCTAAACACTTTTAGACGATCGGAACAGTGGTTCCGGTCGTCTTCTCCGATCAACCAAAATCCTATCTCTCTCCCTAAGCCTTTAAAACTCAATCTCTCTGCCCAGAAATGATCCCATACACCATACATTAAGAATCACCAAACAAACAACATTTAAAATACATCAAAAGTGGGAATCGAATCAAAACAGTTCTAGGTCAAAAAAATCCAGAACATGAATACATACTCATTTCTCAACCATTTTCAAAACAAAACACATCAGCATGATCAGTGAAGCATAAAGAATCATTTAGGAACTTAAAAATGCATTTTTGGAAAAAAAATGTTCTTGAGGTTACCTGAGTTGGAGCTTTTCAATTAGCTGCTTCCTGACCCCTTCTTTGGTGCAAACCAGCTCCCTTGAGTCCCTTGAGGATGTTGAGAAGCTTAGAACAAGTTTTTGTTGGCTGTTTTGAAGGTTCCAGTTTAGAGCATATCAGAATCGTGTTTTTGTTTCAAGGGGTTTCAGGCTTTTGTAAGGGGTGGGAAATGGTCTATGAGTTATATGGAGATGATTGGTGAAAGAATTTTGAAGTTTGGCAGGGTGGTTTGAGAGTTTCGAAGAGATGAAGTTCTTGAGGGATTTTTGGCAATCTGAGATATGGGATGATTCAGGCTTTTGTGTTATGTGTTTTGTGATCCATAAGGTTTGTATAAGCCAATGAGAATGCTCAGAGAAGTGGTTGTGGCACAGGCTGATTGGTATGGGAGGTTTTGCAAAAAAGTCAAGGTTGGTGTACCTCAAGCATGGGCACGAGTCAGAGTTGTATTTGGGCATGTATGGCCTCAGCTGAGTTCATGGAGAGCCCTTGGATTGAAATTGATGAGCTGGAACACTTGATGCTAGGGTTTACAAGGTTTTTGCATATTTTCCCTCTTTGATGTTTCTTGTGTTTCAAGGCATGAAATGACCTAATTCTTGGGCCAATTCTTAGTCTTTGATGTTGTTTGATCATGTTATGGCATATTTGGGCACTTTAGAAGTCATTTGAGGCCTTGACAAGTGGTTTTGCAAAAATCCCTCTTTGGTGCACTTTTGAAAATTATAGGATTTTTGCCAACTTTGAAGGATCATAACTTGAGTTCTATAATGAATCAGAAGGAGTTCTTGTACTTTTTGAAAATGGGAAGATCCATCCTACAACTTTCATGTTTGAGTATTTTTCATTTGAAGCTTTTTGGATCAAAAAGAGGTGGTTGAAAAACTTTCCCAAAATGGAAAGTTTCCATTACAAGTCATTTCCATTTTTGGCAACTTTGCAAATGGCTCAAAATTATTCAATCTTGTGGACTTCTAACCTCTTCTAAGATAAAATGAATATCATATAACTTCAATTTGATGAAAATACCCCTTTGGTTCCATTGTTGGGGGCCTCAGATGCCCTGATTTTGACTTAACTTGCTCAAGAAGTTACCCAGTGAACAAATGACTTCCACAATGAATTTCTTCATCAAACTTGGTACACATGATCCTTATAACATCTTAAGAACATTAGAAACAATAATGGCCCAAAACTTTGGATTTGAGGCCTCTGAAACCAATATGCAATATGATGTGGTATGCTTATGCTTATGCAAATATGAAAGATCACAAGCCATGGTGTGATATGAGTGAGGGAAAATTTGGGGTGTTTACACCTACTTGTGATTAATTAGATGTTTTTGGGTTTTTGTTTAGTGTTAAGTAATGAGTTTAATCTCTAATCACAGATTAGTGAACTCATTACACCATCCTAATAGAAGGATAATAGATGAGAAACACTTAAGCTGAGGAAGATACCTCAACTTAATCTATGGTTAGGGATTAAATTCATTATATAAAAAGCCTTTATTAAGTGGATTTTAATTAAGGGATGAAATTAAGAAGTGGATTTTATGGTTTGTAAGACAACTTGAGGAGGACTTGTCCATTAAACACCAGGGTTAGTCCCTCTTAACCATAAGGAAGAGATAGAACCCTAATGTAAGGCCCAAGTTACAAGATAAAGTCTTGATGATTATTAATGTGATTTGATTAAGAGGTTTAAAAAAATTAAAGGTTTAACACTTAGGATTAAATTTATACACTCCATCCTAAGAGAAGGATGCAGGCATAACCCTAATTCCAAAGTCCTAAAACTTTAGGAGTCTATTCTCTGATTATTGAGATGAAAAGAGAGACTCAAGGAGACTCAAAGGTAAAAAGCTAGGGGGACTATACACAACCCTAAAAGTTATCATGCTTGGATATTGTATGGTTTGTTAGGCTTAAGAGAAAGGATCTTCAAGGCCACCAATGGAAGAATCAGATGAAAAGAGAAGGAAGAAGAAAAATAAGCTACTTACTTCCTGAAGAAGATAAGTAACTTAAAGAGAGAAAGTGAGACAGATGGACCATAAGTGAACAAGATTCACTTCAAAGACATGTAAAAATGCATAGTGTAACACCCCAAATTTTCCCTCTTCATTTTAAGCATCATATCACATCATATTCATCATGAACATATCATTTTCTCAGCATCCTAGCATGGAAAGATGAGACATAACATTCTTCATGTCCTAGCATTAGGCATATGGTCATCTGTGGAGGTTCTTGAGGCATCACAAGGCATGACAAGGGTCCCATTGGTTGTATACAAGTCCTATGAGGGGTTTACACTCCATTTACAAGATCAAGTCCATTTTCAAAACCTCAAAAGGTTGCATGATCACTAGAGGTCTCAGGACAAGGCAAAGCTCCTACACAAGGCACCTAAACTAGGGTTTGAGATTCAAGCATAAAAAATTTGCAACTTTGGCCATTTCATTTGGACAAAGTCTTCTATATGTCAATAGGATCCTAGATGTCAATTTTCATGAGAAAATTCCATGTGGAAGTCATAGAAATCCTCAGTTGCTTGCAGATGAAGTAATTGGTCAACTGTGCCCATAAAAAGTCAACTGTGTGATTTCAAGGGGTCTAACCCAACGTTTTTGGCCAAGGGGTGTCCTTAAAATGTTATAAGAGGTTTGGGATGCTTAAAGATCAAGAATCATGGAGATTGGAGGCTTTTTGCAAAAATGGTACAAACTTGGTTTTGAGAAATTTCAAAATTTGGCAACTTTTGCCCTAATTTTCAAATGAGCTTAACATGATCAAAAATTATTCAAATGGACCAAAGTCAAACATGAAAGTTGGAGATTAAGGGCTCCTATTTTCAAAAAGTACAAGTACATTTTCATGGGATTTGTGGTTCATCCTAGAGGCTCTTCGAAAATTTCATGAAATTAGGGCAAATTCAAAAAGTTTCATGCATGACCAAAGGCAAAAGTGTTCAAAACTTAATTGTAAGACTTGGTATTGGTTCAAATTATTTCAATGATAAAATACATTACATTTGTATCATTTTTCTCAAGATAAAGTCACATTTTCGGGCACAATAAGAAAGTTACTCCAAAAATGCAAAATTGGCCAAATCATGAGAAAAGTGTGATACCTCAATCCAAGGGCCAGGACTTGTTGCACTTTGATCAAGGGTTGGAAAAGTATTGCCCATGTGCTGAGAGGCCAAGCAAGGCATGAGGTTGCATGCTTATCTCACATTTTGCAAAATTTGCAAAATCACAAATATCTCATGATCCACACGTGCAAAATTTGGCATTTCTTCAGCATTGCATTGTGACTTCATACTTAAGCAGCTAGGGTTTCAGAATTGGAAACCTCTCTCTCATTCTCTCATTTCCTAGTTCTTGCAACACTTGAATTTTCTCTCATTTCTCCTCACACAAGTGCTCAATTCAAAAACCAATTGTGGATTCGTGATTAGTGAAAGCTAAGGATCCTTAATCACACATTCATTCAAGCTCTCCTTCAAGATCAATCACCTTGCCATTTCAGGGCAGGTGTGAGCAAATCTTCAGATCCATCTACTTTCAAAGCTTTAGATGCATTTATTTTGCATCTAGAGTGAGTGTAGAGTGATTTGCGCGCATCATTTGGTCTTCTATCTCATTGAATCAAGATCTGCAACTCAGGTATGGATCCAAATCTTGAGATCTAGAAATGAAATTGATGATGTGTTTTGTAATCTTTGAAGTACACTGATCATTCTGCACTTTATAGTTTTGAAAATGATGCATTGTAGCCTGAGTTATTTGAATTTCAGTTTTGATGGTCAAACTTGTTCTTCTTCGATCCCATTGATTCATTAAGTTTTAGGAAATTTTGATGTCATTTTTGGACTCAGGGCATGTGGTTTACTTAATCTGGACATTTTTATTCATTTATGTTGTTGTTTAAGCTGCTGTTATGAATTCCGGTGCCGGAGCCCTAGCTCCGATCACCGAAAACTGGATTTTTTGCCTTAGGGTTTGCGCAAGGTTGAAGATGACCTACAGCCATCAGATTTGTCCCTCAAGCATCCAGATTGCTGCCACCTAGCACTAGTCAGCCACCTCCCAGCCACGTGATTTCTTTATTTCATTTAAATACATTTTGTTTCGCATCACACGCTAGTAACCATGCTTCTCCAATCACGTTTCACCTTTTATCCACGTCAATTAATGAAAGACGTTCAGCACGCGTTGGATGCATCCAATAGATCTCATTTTTTCCTCATTTTTTCCACTAATTTCCACCACAAGTCATGTAAACCTGCGCCAGCTTATGGGCCCAGACCCTTGCTCTTCACACCCCCAACCAGCTAGGCCCAATTCTTTTACACGTGAACTCCTTGCTGTTTCCACCCCCCAGTCCATTTCTATTTTAATTTCTTTTCCTTTTTATTTCTTTTATATCCATTTGGTTTCTAATTATTAAAAATAGTTATGATCATTAAAAAATTCCCAAAATATTCATGAGTCATCTTTTGAGTTTCTTTTATTTTTCTATATTTTTTATTTTCCATTTTTTATTTTCCACGTGTCATAATTAATTCCTTCTTTCAATTAACTTCTTTTTAATCCTTTTGTGAGTACACTGCCTTGTCCAATTTCTATAGAGTTCATTATTTTGAATTTTATTTTCATTCTTTTTGCTCTGGATTCCTAAGATAATGTACTTCTTGTGTGACTTTTCTCTTGATTTTTAGAAATTTATTCCTTGGGTCTTGATCCTTTGACTTGTGTTGGAAGTTATTAACCCTAGTTTGTGTTCTTCCCTCCATTTGACCTAGTTTGCTTCTGAATTTTTGCAAATCCTTTTGGCTCATTGTTATACCATGTTTGAAGATCATTTGACTTGAGTTGTGGAATTTTTAGATGCTTGGTTGATTTAATGTAGATTTTTGTTCTCACCTTGTCCTATTTTGCTTCCTTTGGTTCATTAGGTCTCTTATAAGCTTAGAAGGGCACTTGTTCACTCTTCTTCTTCTCATTTGGGGTTCTTTTGGGGTATGGGTACCTTCGTGGTCCTAGATTAGGGTTTGAGTCTTAGAAAGTTTGGTGTCTTGCATTCTTTTAAGTCCTTTCATTTCTTAAGTGTGCTTTCACTTCTTCTTTACTTCTTTCACTTCCATATTGTGATTGTTTGGTCTTGTGTACCTCTTCTATTCATCTTGTTGGCTTCTTAAGCCTTTCTTCATCTTGTTTTGGTTCTGGTCTTGTACATTGAGTCCATGTTTGTGCATATTTGCTTTGCATCTTTCTTAAGTTTGCATATGTTTGTCATTTGTTTCATGTTGCATCATGTTAACTTGTTTGCTTCATCTCTCATTATTTTGTCTTGCATTTGCATTGAGTACTTGTACATATCATTTCATTTCTGTTTGTATGATGTTAGCATTCCATTTGCTTCATTTCATTTCACCTGTATACATGTTACTAACCTTGCAGGAGCAATGATATGTGTGAGGTGTGGGAATTGAGTTCCACATCTCCAAATCTCATCTTCTCTTCTTATGTTTATCTGTACTAACCATTTACTTGTTGGGCTTAGGCCTTGCTCATCCTTTTTCTTCTTCTTCTTCTTCTTCTTCTTCTTCCTTCTTCATTAGGATAGAAACCACACTAACCTTAGGACATCCATGCATGTTAACACTTAGGATTCTTTAGTCCCCCACTTAGAATTTTGCCTTTGTGATCCTCTTGGTTCTTCTTCTCTTCTCATATCATAACCATAAAAAACATCTTAATAAGTTTGAAGCGATGTCTTGATCCATAGCCTTATCCCATGAGGTATGCTTGTAGTCTTCCCATCTTGGGATAGTGCAAGTTTACTTTGTGATGCACAAGTCTGATCAAGGTATCTTCTGCATAAAGAAAAGCATAAAAAACACTTATTCATCTGTAAATACCAAAAACACTTAATAATTTAACAAGTTAGTGAGCTTAGGCCCTAATCTTTGGGTTCAAGTTTTGGGGATCTTCTCCTTACTTGAGTGTGCTTGTTCTATTATTCCATCTTGGAATGTAGTGACAAGTGCACATTCCATGGAAAAGAGATTGAGTTCACTTCCTTGTGACCCACTCATAAAAGCTTCATAAAAACACAAACAAACAATAAGCGTCTTTCCTTCGGGAATTCTTTTCTCACCTCCTTCGCTCCGTACGCGAACTTGCTCCTACTTGTCATTTTGCAAGACGGTTACGCACTCGTCGTCCGAGTCTGCAACTGCTGAGCAATGGCATAGGCAGTTCAAGCTTTAATTCACAAGCAATTTCCTTGTTACCCCTAGTTAGGGGAACTACGGCGTTTCTGATCCTCATTATCCTGATGAGGTACGTAGGAAACGGGGTAGGGCCCGTTCGAGCACAATATTTATTTTCCCTACATTTTTCTCTTTGTTTTCTTATTCAGTTATTTTCTCAGTTTATTTCCAGTTCATTTCTTTTTCTTTGATGCAGCTTTCATACCCTCACCCTTTGAAATAGTTTCTTTACAAGCATGGATCCCGTCGGGTACGGCGGACAATCTGGGTGCTAATACCTTCCCAGGTCGTAACCGACTCCTGAACTCAGTCTCTTTGGTTCGTAGGACCTGTGTCCTTCCTCTTCTTTCCTCTTATTTATGCAGCATTACCATTCCCTCTCTTCGGGATAAAAATGCCTGGTTGGCGACTCTATTCTTTTCCGCGCCACTTTCGCGTTTGTACCAGGTTGGAAATCCGGGGAGCGACAGCTGGCGACTCTGCTAGGGAAAGCAAACCAGAGATCTCTAGTTCCCCTATGAGTCTCTCCTAGCGCTTGTTTGTTTCTGTTTCATTGGGTGATGTATGTTTGCTGTTATGTGTTGTACTTTATTGTTGTTTATTTACAGCTTTATTTACGGTTTTCAGTATTTATTTTATGCATCATGTATATATACTGGACTGTCTGGACTAGTTTTCTGTTTGGTGGGATGGGTGTTACTGTTTCTGAGAGATGAGCTCATTACCACGGCTTGAGTGCAGCTTAGGACTTAGAGTGGTTCCACTTTGGCCTCATGAGATCTTGTCATGGGGGTAGTAGTGAGTTCCACGCCCAGATTTGCGATTGTCTTGGAAATGTCTTGATTTAGGGATCTTCCTCTCTCATTTCATAACCCTGACAGTTATGTGCAGCTGGGGACCGATCATTGAGAACCTTGTGGAAACATCCCTCTTTAGTGATGACAGTGGCAGCCCATATTTTGTGGCAAACCCATTCGCATCCGAGGGCCCACCTGGGGATCATATAGGATGACCTTGTTTCCCGGACTCAGATGAGGCCTCCATGCGTAGTATATAATGCCAAACCGATTCCCTGATTTGGTCATGAGCCATTTCTCGGAGATGGTGACAGTATTATTACTATTCGGCTTTGAGAGTCCGTGATGTCTGACCCGGAGCCTACTACCAGTGAGATTGGGAGGGGTTTACAGGTGTGCAGGAACCCTTAGCCTCAACATACACTCATTATTCAGTGGTCCTTGTTATGATCTGTGGTCCTATGATTATGGTCTTTGGTTCTATGGTCCTGTGGTTCTGGAGTTCTGGTTTTCTTGGTTCTGGTTTTCTTGGTACTGTGATTCTGAGATCTTCTATCAGAGAGTTGTGATTATTAGAGAGTTGTGATTCAGAGGACATTTGGTTTTCCAGTTGATCAGAGGGGCCCTTGTGTTCAGTGTCCAGCTCTGATGGTCCCGGTTGATCATATGCCTGCATTGCATTGCATTTGCATCATTCTTTGCATTAACTGTTTATGTTTCCCATTTTTCAGGTCATTGTTCATAATCAAGTCCCAGTTTTGGTAAATCTTATCTCCATGGCAGAAATCCGAAGAGTTCCAAGGAAAAAGAATGTGCACTATACTTTTCTTCAGCCTGAAGTTAGAAGTGTTCAGAAGTTAGCAGGTCTGATGAATGACCAAGTCTTGGGAAATTTCAGGAAAAGATATGGCCAGATACTGAAATTTGTGGATAAGCCCACTACGGACCAGAAGGACAATTTGCATACCTTGTTGCAGTTTTATGATCCTCTGCTGCGTTGCTTTGTTTTTCCAGGTTACATCTTAGCTCCTACATTGGAAGAGATTGCCAGCATGCTGAATGTTCCAGTCAGAGAGACCTTGTCATTCTATGGGTCCGAGGTTGTGCTTAAAGATGAAGACATAGCCAAAGTTTGTCGTTTGCCAGCTGCTACAGTTAAGAGGGCTCTGAAAGAAAGTGAACGCAAAGGACTACCTTGGAGTGTGATCATCCCAGAGGCAGAGAGATATGCTACAGAGGCTAATTGGAATGACTTTGGTGCTTTGCTTGCATTGATGGTGTATGGGTCCAGCTTGTTCCCAGGGGAGAAAGAATTTGTCAGCTTGGAGGTGATCTCAATCTTTGCAAAAGGCAATCCTGTGCCTACTCTTTTGGGTGACTTCTACTACAGTGTTCATTACAGAAATAAGAAGGGTAGGGGTGGTCCAGTAGTATGCTGTGCTCCTTTGTTTGCTGAGTGGTTTGCCAGACAACTGCCAAAATCAGGTGCCTTCAAGGAGATGAGGGATGAGTGGAGATGGTCCAGAAGACTGATGGGGTTAACTGCTGAAGATATTGCCTGGGGATATGACATAGATCTTCTAGGTAAAGAGTTGATGATCAGTTGTGGAAGGTTTGCTGGAGTACCTTTGCTGGGAAGGAAGAGTGTCATCAGTTACTATCCAACATCAGCCAGGAAACAATTTGGCTATCCTTTGAAAGATCCTCCACTGATGGAAGAGTTTGCTGAGTCTTTGTACTTTCCTGGTGAAGGGAACAAGGAGTTAGTTCAACAAGCAGTCCAAGCTTGGGCTCACAGGATAAGGAAGGGAAAGAAAGATTTCGGCAGAGTTGATCCCAAGACGTATCCACCGTTTGCTGCATGGTTGCAAAGACATGTAGAAGAAGTTCTCATGCCTTTCTCAATAGAAGCTCCACTTTATCCTATAGAAGTTCCAAGCCAGAGTGGTACTGTCTCCCTTGAAGAGTACAAGAAGTTAGAAGCTCGGCTGCATGAAGTTAGAGTGGAGAATGCTGAAATGGTAAGCCTATACCATCATGCCAACAGGGCCAAGAATGAAGCTGAAGACAAGCTGCATAAGATCCAAGCCTCCTTGGAAGAAAAAGAGAAAGACTTTGCTGGAAGAGAAGCTCACTTCCACAGGTTGGGTCTGATGGAGGCCAAAAGAGAAGCTGAATGCAAAAAGACTCTGAAGACTCTCAAGGATGCTCGTAAATCCATTGTTTGGTTGCAAGGCCAAAGGGAGGAGGAGCAGAAGAAGTTCAGAGAGAAAGAAAAGTTCTTTGAAGTGCAAATGGCCTTCAAGAAGGAAGAGGTGGAGCAAGTCCACACCATCCGGAGGGAAAAGACTCAACAGCTAGCACAAAGCCAGTTAGCCTTAGAGGATGCAAGGAAAGAGATTGAAGAGCTCAAGCTGAGAGCGGGTGTCAAGAAGAGCAGAGCAGAGGTGGCAGAGCCTGGGTCTTTAGCTTAGTTTATTTTTTTCAGACTACCTACAGACTTGTTGTAGGAGTCTTGCTTATTTTGTTTTTTCTTTTATTCATGTACTGGCTTGTAACCCTTCGGGGAATATTTCTGTTTGTATTTTGGCTTTTGGGCCGGCAGTGGTTTGTCCATGATACATTGTTGATATGGAAGTTATCTTTTTGAATGTGCAAGATTCGTTTGTCTGATACTGCTAATGACTAAACACTCATCGAAGAGAAAGTTTGAAAGTCAATACTGAAAATGACTGTCTGAGAATAGATGCCAGAACTGGGGCATGAAAATGCTTAAAAACTGGGAACCTAAGCAGTTACATTGCATTGCATATAACCTGTTTGTTTGTTTTGCAGGTAGTGCTTCAGTTGCTAACATGTTTTGTGTAACAGGCACTATAGCTCCCCAGAAAGTTCAGGAACAACCAGTCGCACACAAATATCCAACAAAAATCAACAGAGAGAGAATCATGGATCAAATGCAAGCTGACTTAGCTGACCTGAGGCTGAGAATGGATAATTTCATGACTCTGATGGCAGGCATGGGTCAGAACCAAGAGCATCTGCGGGAGTTGATTGAGAATCTAGCTAGGAACAACACTGATGCTGCTGATAATCGTAACGGTATGGGCGCACGTCAAGTGGAAATCCCTGTAACTCAGCCAGGGGTGACTATAATCAGTGATGGGTTGAATAATGTGCAAATGGATAATCAGGGCGAACAGTTCACTCTGCTGGACGAAGCTGAGGATCAGGGGGCTGAGATGAACCGGAAGTTTCAGGAAATGGCGGAACAAATTAAAGCTATTCAATCCCAGAGTTGTTTGGGATTTGACATAACAGACTTGGGCTTGGTTCCAGGGGTCAGGATCCCTTACAAGTTCAAAGTTCCAACTTTTGAGAAATACAATGGCACTGCATGCCGGAAGACCCATCTTCAATCCTTCGTAGGGAGGATCGCTGCTCACACGGATGATGAAAAACTCTGGATGTACTATTTCCAAGACAGCTTGTTTGGGGCTTCTCTGGAATGGTATATGAAGCTTAGCAGAGTCAATATCAAGGGCTGGAAAGACCTAGCAGAAGCTTTTGTGAGACAATATCAATATAATTTGGACATGGCTCCAAATTGCACGCAATTGCAGCACATGTCTCAGACTGCTAAGGAGGGTTTCAAAGAATATGCTCAGAGGTGGCGTCAGCTCGCTGCCAGAGTGCAACCACCCCTGCTAGAGAACGAGATGGATGACATGTTTATGGGGACTTTGCAGGGTGTGTTTCTTGAAAGATTGGCGTCCAGTTCTGCCACCAAATTCAATGACATTGTAATTGCTGGAGAGAGGGTTGAAACCTTGCTGAAGAAGGGGAAGATCCAAGATCCAAGTGCTAGCAGCTCGAATGGAGCGAGAAAAACTTTCAGTGGACCTCCAAGGAGAAGGGAGGGTGAGACAAATGTTGTATTTGGCCGAGGCCGGGGCCGAGGTTATAGAAGACCATATGAGCATGTGGCAGCAGTCACAATTCCTTCTACTCTAGTGCAACAGATGCAACCCTAACAACAACAACAACAACAACAACCGCCCCGTAACAACTATCAGCAGAGACCGTATCAGCCAAGGCAAACTTTCCTGGCTAATAGGGTGATCGAGGCTATCCCTATGACTTATGCTGCTTTGCTTCCAAGACTGTTGGACTTGAATCTGATTCAATTAAGAACTTTGGCACCACCACCACCTAGAGAGCTTCCAGTGGGTTATGATGTCAATGCAAGATGCGCTTTCCACTCTGGAGCACCCGGGCACTCGACTGAGAAGTGCAGGGCACTCCATCACAAAGTTCAAGATCTTATAGACTCCAAAGCAATCAACTTCGCACCACCACCGAATGTTAATTCAAACCCTATTCCGAATCACGGAGGGGAAAGAATCAATGTTGTTGAGGGTGGTGAAAATTTAAGCCTTATTCTGAGTATTGAAGAAGTGAAAACTCCTTTGAGAGTAGTGAAGGAGACGCTGTTGAAGGGTCAAGTGTTTCCTGGTTGCAGTGCTGATTGTGAATAATGTCTGAATGCTGAGAATGGGTGTGAGAATCAGAAGAGAGGTTTGCAGAGTTTGATTGATGATGGATCCTTACAGTTCAACAAGGTTGGTACTGAAGCTGATGATGTGTCAACAATTACCATATTCTATGATGAAGCTGACATGCTTGTCAGAAGAGAGCCTGTTACAATCTATGCTCCTAAGATTAGTCCTGTGACTATCAGCGTGCCTGGGCCTGTTCCTTACACAGACGATAAAGCCATTCCTTGGCATTACGGCTCAGATGTATATGTGGCTGGACAGAAGATTGAGAGCAAGTCTGTTGTAGTTGACCCGACTGTAGAGAATGTCGGAGGAGTTAGAGGCTTTACCAGAAGTGGTCGTTTATTTGCTCCCCTGTGCTAAGAGGGGATCCTGAGGCTGAAGCTTCATCCAAAGCCAAAGGAAAGCAAGCTGTGACTGATGAATCAACTACTCCTGTGGCTGAGCAAGGTACATTTGAAAAAGAGGTCGAGGAATTCATGTGCATTATCAAAAAGAGTGATTATAAGGTGGTCGATCAGCTGAACCAGACACCTTCCAAGATATCCATTTTATCACTGCTGATGTGTTCCCCTACACACAGAGAGGCCTTATTGAAAGTGCTGCAAATGGCCTATGTTCCTCAGGAAATCACTGTCAACCAACTTGAAGCTGTTGTAGGCAGTGTTAATGCAAGCCATGGCCTGGGCTTTATAGACAGAGACCTCACGTCAGAGGGCAGAAACCGGAACAAAGCACTACATATCACTATGGAGTGCAAGGGTGTTGTGTTGTCACATGTTCTTGTTGATACAGGCTCTTCCCTTAACGTGCTTCCGAAGAAGGCATTAATGAAGCTCAATGTTGATGGGATAGTCCTAAGACCAAGTGATCTGATTGTCAAAGCTTTTGATGGTTCGAGAAGATCAGTTTTTGGAGAAGTTGAGTTGCCCGTCAAAATAGGTTCGCAAGTCTTCAAAAGTGTCTTCTACGTCATGGACATCCATCCTGCATATAGCTGCCTGTTGGGACGCCCATGGATTCATGCTGCTGGAGTTGTAACTTCAACCCTACATCAGAAGCTCAAATATGTGGTTGATGGCCAGGTAATCACGGTCTGCAGAGAGGAAGACATCTTCGTAAGCCATTTGTCAACGTTCAAGTATGTAGAGATGGATGGAGAGATCCATGAGACTTTATGCCAAGACTTTGAAGCAGTTAACGTTAGCATCTTGACTCCTGTAGAGAAGAGCAGTGAGAAGGAAGGCACCTCTATCCATTCCTACAAGCAGGCAAAAGAGGTCGTTCAGTCAGGAAACGCCCAAGGCTGGGGTGTCGCTCCCAACTGATGACACCCGGTCAAGAGGGGTACAGACGCGAACGGTCGGCAAAAGAGAGAACACAAGGGTGAACTGAAAAGAGTCGCCAGCTAGGCATTTTTATCCCGAAGGAAAGGTAATGATGCATAGACCTAGGAAAAGATGTATAAGATGGTCGCGAACCAGAGAAACTGAGAAAGGGGGTTGGTTACAACTTGGGAAGGTATTAGCACCCAGATTGTCCGCCGTACTCGATGGGATCCACGCTTGAAAGTTTGTGTTTAAAGGGGTAGTGTCAGTGCTATTCTGTGTATAGAAGCCGGAAAAAGAATGCAAGTGTCAGTGCTGGAAGAAAGTGTGAAGTGAAGTAAAGAGTGTCAGTGTAAGAAAGGAATGGAATGCTCAAGACCATGAGGCTTAGAGAATAATGCTGGAAGAGGGGGAATATACAGAGACTTTTGTTCGATAACTGTTAAGTTATGCCTACGTATCCTCTCGTGCAATGAGGAAGTCAGAACACCGTAGTTCGACTCAAAGAGACTGAAAGATAAATTGACTTGTGAACTGCTTGCTTGTCTATGCTCAAGTGTATGACTCGTCTGGCTCGAGTGCTAACTGTCTTGCATTAGACGGAAGAAGAAAGTTCTCGTTTGTGAGTGGATGAGATGAGAAAAGAATCCCAGAGGAGACGATTATTGCTTGTTTTTGGGTTTTCAATCTTTTATTGCTTTTTGGAGTTTGTCATAAGTTAATGAGCTTAAGCCTAAACCAAGGGTTAGTAAACTCATCACATCCTCCCTCTGATTAGGGGTAATGAGAATACCTTAAGTATGAAGTAAACACCTCACACTTAATCACCATGGTGTAGGGTTAAGATCATTCACTCACTTGCATTTATTTAGATGTTTTTGGAGTTTTTGTTTAGTGTTGAGTAATGAGTTTAAGCCATAATCAAGGATTTAATGGACCCATTACACCATCCTAATAGAAGGATAATAGATGAGAACATTTAAACTAAGAAAGGTTCCTCAACTTAACCCATGATTAGGGATTAACCTCATGACAAAACAAAGCCTTTATTAAATGGATTTTAGTTAATGGTAAGATTAAGAAATGGATTTTATGGTTTGTAAGACAACTTGAGGGGGACTTGTCCATTAACACTAGGGTTAGTCCTTCTTAGCCAATTAAGGAAGAATTAGAACCCTAATGCAAGGCCCAAGTTACAAGCTTGATGTCTTAGTGATTATTAGGTGAATTGATTAAAGGATTTAAACACATTAAGGGTTTAACACTTAGGATTAAAGTTATACACTCCATCCTAATAGAAGGATACAGGCATAACCCTAATCACAAAGCCTTAAAACCTTTAAGGTTTAGTCCTTGATTAAGAGGTGAGAAGAGAAGACTCAAAGATGACACAAAGGTAAAAATAATGGGGGGACTAATCAAACCCTAATTGTGATCATGCTTGGGTGTTCCTAGGGTTTGTGAAGCTTGCAGGAAGATCTTCAAGAAAAAAGCCACCAAGGAAGAAGAAGATGAAAGAAGGAGAAGCAGAAGAGACAAGTTAACTTACTTCACTTAAGAAGATAAGTTACTTGAAGAAAGAGAGTGAGGGGAGAACATGAATGAGCAAGCTCACTATAAAGCAAAAGAAAATTCAGCAATGGATGCATAAAAAAGATGAGAAGAGATTATGAGAAGTGAAGGAAAATTCACTTCTCAAACACTTACCAGCTGAAAAGTTAGCAACAAGAAATGAAATGGAATGCAAATGGGATGAAAAGCAAAGATGAAAACCAAAGTCAGAAGCAAATTCATGATGCAAATGATGCTATGGGATGGTATGAAAGCATTCCAAGAGGTGTGAATGATCATACAACTAATGAATATGCAAATGAGACATGAAAGGAAGCATGAAAGTTCATGAAAACTTATGAAATGCAATGGATGCATAACATGACAAATGGATGATGCAATGATCAAACATGATGTCAATATGTCCTAAGATGTCTTATATGTCATGTGGATGCACAAAATGTCATGGCAAGTTCATGTATGCAAGCATGTGAAAAATGAATGCAAATGAAGGCAAAAAAATTAGGGTTTATGAACAAGATGCAATGCAAAATTCAAAATCAGAAGCAAATAACAAGATAAAAATATAAAATGGGATCAAAGGAACCCTAAACCTATACAAGTTCACTGCCCAAAGGGGAAGGTCAGAAGCTAAACCCTAAAGGACTTATGGTTTTCCTAAATTTCTAGGGTTTAAAGGGTGATCCTAAAGGGAAAATGCCAAACAATTTTAAAATGCAAGATAAAAATGAAACAAAAATGTTTTTAGAAGCTTGAAAGTATGTAGAACACAATGCAAAAAGAACCATTCACAAACTCAACTTGGATCAAAAGTTATGAATTTTTGAAGTTAGGGTTAAAAATATTCAAATTAAAGAACCCTAATTCAAATGAAAATTGTCAAAGCATGATCAAAACCAAAAAGAAATTTGTCTTGTGAGTTTGTAAATGTTTGTAAATGTTTTATAATGCTCTCTGGATTTTTTTGGAATTTTTAAATACCTAAATGTATTTTTAATTAATTAATTCTCATTAACTAATTAAAAATAATCATTTAAATGATTTAAAAATAATTTTTAATGCAAAAAATAAAATAAAAATATTTTTGGTTTCTGAAAATAAATAGAAGCTTGGATAAAAAATTTTAGAATTTTTTGATATCATTTGCTATTTTTAAAAATTCGTTCAAATAAAATAGAAAAAAGAAATGAAATAAATATTAAATAAATGAGAAATAGGGAAAGTCAGCTAATCCTAAGGCTGAGGTTTAAAGTCAGATTGGAAGGAATTGACTTTGCGCGCAAATGGACGGCTCACATTCAAACTTCACTAATTACGCAATTAAACCCTAATCTGAACCCTAATGACTCTCAGGTGACCGGAAAAGTGTTCCGGTCATCTTTTCCGGCCAGCCTCTCATTCAATCTCTCTCAAAACGTAAAATCAAACCACCAAACTCTCCAGAAATGATCCCCACCCCATTCTAAACAAGAATCAGCCACCAAACAACATTTATTTCACATGAACAATGAGATTCGAAGCAAAACGAAAAATCATTCAGAAATTTCAGAAGCTTCATACATGCTTAAAACTGAATCATTTTCAAAACCAAGAGGTGCAGTGTGATCAGTGAAGCATGGAGAACAATCTAAGAACTTAAGAAATCATTTCTGGAAAATTTGTTCTTGAGGTTACCTGAACTGAAGCTTTCGAAAATGGCACTGTCTGGCTGCTTCTCTGCTTTAAAACCCCTCCAATGATCTCCCTCAAGAGTTTGCAATGCTTGGTTGGAGTTTATGTGGCCTTTATGTGCAGTTGGCTGAAGCTCAGGTCAAGGAATGTGAAAATCTTGTTTTTGATATGGGGTGTTTCAAGGCAAAATGAAGGGTGGGAAATGATCAGTGATGAATGTGGAGTTGAATGGTGGAAAAAGTTTGGAGATTTGTTGGCTGAGCTATGAGTTTAGAAAGCTTTTGCAAGTTGGATAGTTTTGTGGAATGCTGAGTTGTGGGAGGATTCAGGTTCCAAACTTATGTGAAAATGGCTTGCCTTTGGTACACATATCAATCTTTGATAGGTCAGAGAGTTGTTGGTGGAGCAGTGTGATTGGTATGGTTCAATATGCAAAAAGTCAACATTTGTGTAAGTGAAGGCATGGGCTGGTTCAGGCATGGTACAAGGGTATGGCTCGAATCAGCATGCTTCAAGGAGGTCCATGGAAGTCATATTTTGTAGCTGGCACAAGTGGCTAAAGAGATTTGATCCATTTTGCAATTTTGGGGAAGTTTGGCCCTTTTTGAATTACTTGAAGTTCAAGGCATGAAACTTGGGATTTCTTTGGGCAATTCTGAATTATAGGTCATGTATGATGTTTGTGTAATGGTTAGAAGTCACTTAGATATCACAAATTGCCTTGGTATGAGCTTTTGCAAGTTTCCCTCTTTGGTACAGAAGTGAAATTTTGTGATTTTTCCCAACATTGCAAGGCCATAACTTGAGTTCTATGATGAATTAGAGCAAGTTCTTGTACTTTTTGAAAAGGGAATGATCCAATCTACAACTTTCATGACCAAGAATTTTTCATCTGAAGGATTTTGAATCAAAAAGAGGAGGTTGAAAAACTTTCCCAAGATGGCAAATTAGCATTACAAATCACTTTCCCAAAATGGCAACTTTGCAAATGGCTTGAAATTATTCAATTTTGTGAACTTCTAACTTCTTCTTAGATCAAATAAAGATCATATACACCCAAAATGATGGAGAAGACCCTTTGGTTGGATGATTGGGGGCCTTAGATGCCCTGATTTACACTGACTTGTTCAAGAAGTCATTGTAAACACCCCAAATTTGCCCTCACCCATTTCACCATGGCTTGTGATCATTTCATATGCATAAATACAATCATATCCCCTCATATCCCATTTTTGATTCACTGCATAGTTCCTAAGTCATCTGCACCTAGGGTTTGTGATCTGAGCAATCCAAGAGCCTCTTGAGCCACTCCAAAGGCAACCAATCACTTCAAAGGGATCCATATGTGTTCAAGTATCATATTGCATCCTCTCAGAGTCAAAATTCCAAGGAATCACAAGAACTAGGGTTTGAATGGATGCAGAGCCAAGTTTGACTGCACAGTTGACCTAAAATTAGGGTTTTGGTTTCAGAGGCCATAACTCCAAATTTTTTGGTCATTCTTGTTTCCATTGGTCTCTATATGGTATAGGGAGTATGCATATCAATTTTCATGAAGAAATTCCATGGGTAAGTCATCTGATCAAGGGTTGACTTTCTGGACAAGTCAGTGCAAAATCAGGGCATCTGAGGCCCCCAATGACCCAACCAATGGGCATTCTTCATCAATTTGAGTGTATATGATCTTTATTTGATCATGGAAGATGATTGAAGTTCACAAAAATCAAGAATTTGAAGTTTTTGCAAAGTTGACTTTTTGGGCATAGTTGACTTTTCAAGAATGCTTCATTTTAGGTCATTTTTCAAGCCTTGATTCTTGATCCAAAAATGCTTCAAATGAAAAAACTTTGGTCATGAAAGTTGTAGATTACATCTTTCCCTTTTCAAAAAGTACAAGAACATGATCAAACTCTTCTTGGATCAAAAGTTATGGTGTGACAAAGTTGGCAAAAATCATTGATTTTCAAGATGTGCACCAAGTGTGAAAATTGCAAAATCATGTACCAAGGAAAATTGCAACTTCTAATTGGCATCAAACCCTCACATAAACATCATGTAAGTCCTAAAATTCATAATGGACTAGGCATTGCTCATGTTTCATGGCTTTTGGGACAAGATCTTTCCATGTGAACCATAAAGCAACAACTTGCAAAAACTCATGATCACACTTCCTACAACTTGCAACCTTGGATGCTGACTTTGGCTAGCCTTTCCCCTCACCCTTGCTGCGCAGCCCATGCCTTGTACTAGCCTAGATCATGAGCCATACTTCTCTTACACAAAAGGTGGACTTTGAGCAAAAGCAAACTTACCAATCACTATAGGCCAGGTCACATCATCTGACCTATAGGATTAAAATACAATATCCCTTGGCAAGCCAAAGATATGAAGAGGCAAGGCTGAAACACTTCATAACATCACATTCACAAAACACACCCCAGCTGCAAATTGCTTCGAATCTCTCTGCCCAGCCACAAAACACTCAAACCATTTTCACCATTCAACTCACCATGCCTCATTGAGTAGAAACCAACAAGAACACAAGCCTGAAACAAGCTGTAACCCCACTTCACCATTTTCACCTCAGCCTGCATTTCTCTTCGAATCACCTTCCACAGCTTACAAACATCCAAACAAACTTTACAAAGCTTCTCCACTCACCATTTGGATCACAAAGAACCATTCACAATGGCCTGAAACTGCCTGAATCATCACTGCCATTTCCAACTGAGCTTGAGCAGAAGCTTGTCAAACTCCTCATCCAGCCAATATAAACTCCTCCAAAGCATTCAAACATCATCAAGGGGTCCTAAGGAGTGGATTGCACAAGGAGAAAGGGCCAGAAAGTCATCAGAGTGAAAGCTTCGAATCTCAGGTAGCTCAAGAAATATTTTTCCAGAAATCATTTCTTTTGTTTTAAGCTTGTTCTTTGTGTCTTCCTGATCACGAATATGTCTTTGGTTTTGCAAATGGTGTTGAAATGAGAGTTTAATTGCTCTCTGAAACTTGCGTGCCCTAGTTCTTATTTGTTTCGATTCAGCTTTGTTAGGAAATATAAATGTGTTTTGATTAGGGGTTTTGGTTCGTGAGTGAGTGGGGATCATTTCCCAATTCTTAGATTTCATTTTAGTTAGTTTTTTAGAGTTTTGAGGATTTTCAGGGGAGATGCTGGCCGGAGAAGACGACCGGAAGTCTTCTCCGGCAGCCTGAAAGTAATTAATGAGGTAATTAGGGTTTAGGGGCAAGTTTGAATTTAGGTCGTGCGATTCTCTTTTCCCGCGTGCATTGAGTGGTGGAGATCTGATCATTAGCCCTAATCCGTATTTAATTAAATGTTAATTATTTGATTAATTGAGTTTAGGGAAGTTTGAACCTGGGCCGTCCAGATGCGCGCCAGGTCAAACCTCCCAAGCCCAGATTCAATCTGGACGCTTCATTGAGCATACTTTCCATTTATCTCAATTTATTTTAATTTCTTTTCATTTTATTTGCACCATTTATTAAAAATAGTAAAAAATGTCTAAAAATTATGAAACTTTTTCTCATGAGTTTTAATAATTTTTAAGACCCAAAAATATTTTCATTTTATTTTTTTATCATTAAAAAAGTATTTTTAAATATTTAAAAGATTATTTTTAATTGATTAATGAGAATTAATTTATTAAAAATACTTTTAAGTATCTAAAAATCACCAAAAAATTCATGAAATGTTCTAAGACATTTAGAAACATTGTCCAACCTTCAAACCAAATTTCTTTTTTGATCTTGATGCATTTTGAGAATTTTCCATTGAATTAAATCATTTTTTTGTGCATTATTTTGATCATAAGTTCAAAAAATCATTTCTGCCTATTTGAGAAGAGTTTGACATTGATTCTTTTTGCATTGTTTTGTGTTTAGCATTTAGTTTCTAGGATTAAATGGCCATGATTTGATCTTGCATTTTTCTTTTGTTTGGCATTTCTTTTGTTTAGGAACCCTAAAAACCCTAATAACTTAGAAAATTCATAACTTGAGATTGGTTGAGAGTTGAGACCTCCCCTTTGGACTTTGGTTTAGTATAGGTTTAGGGTTCCTTTGGGTGGCATTTTCCATTTTTTATCTTAGGGTTTGCTTCTGATTTTGAGTTTTGTTTGATATTTGTTTCATAAACCCTAAGTTGGGCTTTCATTTGCATCCTTCTTGCATTCTCTTGCATAACATGACTTGCCATGACATTTCAAGCATCCATTTGATTCATTTGACATCTTAAGACATATAGAAATCATGTTTGATCATTGCATCCCATATTTGCCATTTTGTTTGCCATGTATGTTTCATAACTTTTCATGTAAGTTCATGCTCCTTAACTTGCTTCATTTGCATTCATGACCTTGTATGAACATCTCCATGCCTTGCCTCATGTTCATAGCACTCCATAGCATCATTATCATCATCAACATGCTTCTGGGTTTGTTTTTCATCATGTCATCTCATCCCATTCTGCATTGCATTGCATTCCTTTTCTAACATTTCAGGTGGTAAGTGAACTTGGGAAGTGAATTTGCCTTCACTTCTCATAACTTTTCTTTTCATCTCTCTTGCATCCATTGCTGCATTTTTATATGTGTTTGAGTTTGAGCTTGCTCATTCTTCTTCTTCCCACTTTCTTTCTTCAAGTGACTTGACTTCTTGAATGAAGCAAGTCACCTTGCTTCTCTTGATCCTTTCATCTGCTTCCTGGTGGTTCCATTGAAGATTTCTCTTGAAAACCTAACAAACCTTAGGAACAACCAAGCATGACAATGATTAGGGTTTTGATTAGTCTCCCCTCTTAGTTTCACCTTTGTGTCTCTTTTGAGTCTTCTCATCTCATAATCAGGGACTAAACCCTAAAGGCTTTAAGGCTTTGTGATTAAGCTTATGCCTGCATCCTTCTCTTAGGATGGAGTGTATAACTTTAATCCTAAGTGTTAAACCCTTAATGTGTTTAACTCCTTTAATCAATCCATCTAATAACCATCAAGACATCACACTTGTAACTTGGGCCTTGCATTAGGGTTCTAATTCTTCCTTAATTGGTTAAGAAGGACTAACCCTAGTGTTAATGGACAAGTCCCCCTCAAGTTGTCTTACAAATCATAAAATTCACTTCATCATCATACCATTAATAAAATCCACTTAATCAAAGGCTTGTTTTGTCATGAGTTTAATTCCTAATCATGGATTAAGTTGAGGAGCCTTCCTCAGCTTAAACATTCTCATCTATTATCCTTCTATTAGGATGGTGTAATGAGTCTGTTTAATCCTTGATTATGGCTTAACCTCATTACTCAACACTAAACAAAAACACTAAAAACATCTAAATAATCACAAGTAGGTTAATGATCTTAATCCTACACCAAAGGTGATTAAGTGTGAGAATCTGACTTCACACTTAAGGTATTCTCATTACCCCTAATCAGAGGGAAGATGTGATGAGTTTACTAAATCCATTGGTTTAGACTTAAGCTCATTAACTTATGACAAATCCAAAAAGTAATGAAAGACTAAAAACTCAAAAACAAACAATAATCGTCTCCTTCGGGATTCTTTTCTCATCTCATTCACTCATAAACGAGAACTCGCTTCTTCCGTCTAATGCAAGACAGTTTGCACCTGAGCCAGACAGGTCATACACTTGAGCATAGACAAGCAAGCAGTTCACAAGTCAATTCACCTTTCAGTCTCTTTGGGTCGAACTACGGTGTTCTGACTTCCTCATTGCACGAGAGGATACGTAGGCATAACTTAACAGTTATCGAACAAAAGTCTTTGTACATTCCCCCTCTTTCCAGCTTCATTCTTTTAGCCTCATTATCTTGAGCATATTCTCATTCCTACACTGACACATCATTTATACGCTTCACATTCTTTCTTTACACTGACACCTGTACATCATCTTTCCAGCTCTTTATGCACAGATTGCACTGACACTACCCCTTTAAAACACAAATCTTTCAAGCGTGGATCCCGTCGAGTACGGCGGACAATCTGGGTGCTAATACCTTCCCAGGTTGTAACCAACCCCCTTTCTCAGTCTCTCTGGTTCGCAACCGTCTTATCCATCTCTTTCTAGGTTTATGCAGCATTACCTTTCCTCCGGGATAAAAATGCCTAGCTGGCGACTCTTTTCATTCTCCAGTGAGTTCACGGCTGTGTGTTCTCATTGTCCCTCTCGCCGACCGTTCGCGTCTGTACCTTCATCTGATCCATTTCATTTGTCGGGAGCGACAGCTTGGCGACTCTGCTGGGGACCCTTATACTGCAACCAGGGGTTCTGGTTCTTTTTGTGGGTTCCTCCTAGCGCTTGTTTGATTTGTGTTTAATGGGGTGTTATTTGCTTATTTGTGTTTGTATATGTTTTATTTTTGCTTTATGTACAGTTGCTTTACTGCTTTCTTTATTGCTTTTGTATATATCATACTGTCATGCTGCTGGCTGGATCTGGTCTTTGTTTTGATGGGTGGGTGATTCATTGAGAGTTAAGGTCCTATACCTGGGACCTGAGTGACACATAGGCTAGAGTGAATCATATTCTTTCCCATTCCATTTCGGTCTGGTGCGGGAATATGAAACACGGTTCAGATATGGGTTTCTTCTTGAGAACTCTGTGTTGCAGATTTCCTGCAATGCTAGGGCTATCTGGGAAGCCTGCTAAGTCTGGATGACCTTTAGTATTGACCTTCAGAAACTGAGGTGAATTAGAGGAGGAACTTTTATGGTTATTGTAAACACTGTACCTCTGGGTTAGAAGTGTGTACACTTCTCATAACTGATCCAAGTCTGAGGATCCTTGTTCTAGAACACCACCTGTGAGAGGGGTTGGGCTGTTTACAGGTTTGCAGGTATCTTGACCTCAGAATACCCTGTTACTTTGATTGTTTAAGAGTACTCCATTTTGGGTCAGTTCTTGTGATTCTAAAACCCTGGACATGTGGCTCTTTATTTGAGTCCCCCACCTTGGTTACTGGATTTATAGACCTCATCTGGAATTCTTGAACATACTTGGACTTATATCAGAGTTTTGATCAGATCCAGCTCAGTCACAGACCCTTGCATTTCATCTGCATAAATAATCATTGCATCATATTGACATTTGCTTATTTGTGTTTCAGGGTATCCATCTTCATTTGGTTTTGGTTTTGACCCCATCTTCAGTATTGACTTGTCTTCATCAGCTATCTGCTTCAGTTATCACCTGCACCAGCCAGTCAGTGGCCCACTTGTTCAGTATTATCATCAGCACCTGTCTCTATTCAGTCTCAGCATCATGGCTCCTAAAAAGAGCAACATCACCTATCACTTCTTCCAGCCAGAGCTATCAGATATCAGGAGGATTCAGACCTTGATCACTCCAGATCACATACCTTTGTTCAGGGAACATTATGGGGATATACTTGACATGGTTATGGATCTGGATCCATCACAGAGGAGCCTCATTCACACCTGCATTCAGTTCTATGATCCCCCACTGAGATGTTTTACTTTTCAAGACTTTCAGTTGGGCCCCTTATTGGAAGAGTACTCCTCATTAGTTGGTATACCTATCAGAGGTGGAATCCCTTTCAACCCTAAGATGGTCTTTCCTGCTAATGGAGAAGTAGCAAAGGCTTTGCATCTGGAACCTGTCCTGATTGAGCAGCATATGACTTCTAAAGCTGGGATCCCTGGTTTCCATCTGGATTTCTTGATCTCTCAAGCTACCCTGAAAGCTTCTCTAGGAGAGTGGAAAGCTGTTTGTGCTTTACTGGCCTTGAGTATATATGGAATTGTATTGTTTGCAGATGAGCCTCGATTCATTAGCAAGAATGCAATCCATCTGTTCATCTTGAAGAACCCAGTGCCAACTTTATTGGGGGATCTTTACTATTCAGTGCATCAGAGGAATGAAAAGCAGAGGGGGAGATTAGTGAGGTGTTGTGCTCCGTTGTTCCACACTTGGCTTCTCAGGCATCTACCCAGGACAGATGCATTTTTAAACCCTCATCAGCAAAGCAACTGGGCTAAGAGACTCACTGTTCTAACTTCAGCTGACATCAGATGGTGCACTCAAAGCACCAAGGGCAGGGATATCATCACCAGCTGTGGGCATTTTCCTAATGTGCCTTTGGTAGGAGTTAAGGGTAGTATTAATTACAATCCTCTGCTATTCAGAAGGCAACTGGGCTATGCACTGGTCCACACTCCTAGGGCACAGGACTTGGTTGAGACTCTCTATTGTGAGAACAAGATTAATTTGACTGTTGTTAGGCAGGCTGCCTGGGCCTGGGATAATGTTCAAACCAAGGGAGTAACCATTCTGGGGAAGTGCAACAGTGTGGCATCAGCACAATATTATGAGTGGTCCCGTGCCAGGGCCCTATTCTCCGGGATGCCCTTTACCATAGAAGACATGCCTGAGTCATCTTCAGCACCACCCCCTGCCACTATCAGTTTGGAGGAGTTTGAGAGCTTGAAAGAAAGGAATGAGAAGCTAACTCAGGATTTGCAGAAAACCCTCCGGGAGAGGAGTGAAGGTATGAGGGAGATTGAGAGATTGGAGAAGTTGAGAGTGGAGCACCTGACTAAGATTGAGAAGTCTGGGGATTACATTAAGAAGTCTAAGGCCGGAGAACAAATTCTGAAGAATGCTTGTAAAGAAGCCCAGTTCCAGAGAGCAAGGACAGACTTGTATCTAAAGGAGAGTCAGGCTCGGTGGGTCAGGATCACCGAGGCTCGTACTCTGGAAGACAAGAGAGTTCAAGACAGGATGGAGCAACTGGAAGCTAGTGCAAAAGAACAACAAGAAGCCCTGGCAGCAGCCCAGGGGGAGATATCAGAGCTGAAGGTCAAAGCAGGGGTGAAGAGGTCAAAGGACCAAACTCAGCACAAGAAGCTCACTACAGCTGTTACAACCCGGAACCTCCTCATCAGGAATCTCACGGAGCGTCCGACTGATCCTGTGACCGAAGCACTTCTCAAGGAAGTTCGTGAGGATGAGTTTGGTCTTGGTGTTTGACCATTTGTTTGTTGTTGCTTTCCTTCCATGTACTTTTATTTTCTTGTAATGTATTTTGACCCCTTAGAGGGCTTGTGTTGTAAAATGAACAAGTTGTATTATTTCACCTTCTGTAATATATATGTGTTAGTTTGTTCCATCTGAGTTCACTTCGAAAGCAGCATCAACAGCATCTTCAAGGGTCTGGAAGGGTCAAAACTGAATGCCAAACCGGATACCTTGAGAACAAATAAGCATAACTGCATTGCATGCTAACCCTTTGTTTGTTTTGTAGGTTTTTGTTTTGTTGTTGCTAACCTCTGTTGTGATGCCTCAGGAACTATTGCTAGGCGCCGGGTATTTCCCCTCAACCGTCCGCACCGTTATCCAACCCGAAACAACCTTCCGGGAATTCAGATGGATCAGATGCAGCAGGACCTTACTGAGGTCAAAAATCAAATGGCAAATGAAAGGCTAGAGATGAGGAATCAAATGACTCAGTTTATGGAAGTTATGAACAACATGGCTCAGAGCCAGGAAAGATTGAGAGCCATGGTGGAAAGGCAAAATCAAGAGGATCCACATATAGGGACTGCCGGTACCAGTAACAATGAAAGGGTACAACCTCATGTCAACCCCCCGGTATTTGGGCCACACCTCCATCCTGAGGTTAATATTCCTGCAAATGTTCAAGGGACTGCCACCGCAGCTAGGGTACTTCAAGAAGACCCCCAAGAGGACCAGTTTACAGTAATGGGTGCTGGGGAAGAAGCTTATGATAGAAGATTGGATGAGATAGCTGAGAAGTTGAGATCCTTAGAGTCTCAAAACTCTTTGGGCTTCGATGTCATGGACATGGGCTTGGTAGACGGGGTCAGGATCCCCCATAAGTTTAAGCCTCCTTGTTTTGAAAAGTATAACGGGACTTCATGCCCCCGGACTCATTTACAATCATTTCTGGGAAGGCTGAAGGCCTATACTATGGACGAGAAGCTCTGGATGTTCTATTTCGAAGACAGCTTAACCGGAGCGTCAAGAGAATGGTACTCTCACTTGACAAGGGCAGCTATTAGATGCTGGAAGGACCTGGCAGAGGCCTTCATCAGACAGTATCAGTATAACTTAGACATGGCACCCAACAGGACCCTCCTAATGGGAATGTCACAGTCTTCAAGGGAGAGTTTCCGAGAATATGCCCAGAGATGGAGGAAATTGGCTGCTGCTGTTCAGCCACCCATGTCTGAACGGGAAATGGCAGATATGTTCATGAATACCCTTCAGGGAACTTATATTGACAGGTTGGCTGCTTTCTCTTCCACTAGCTTTGCAGATGTTGTCATAGCCGGGGAGAGAATTGAAAGCTTGTTAAAAATGGGAAAGATCTCAGACAACGGTGCAAGCTCGTCCAGTAGTACAAGAAAGCCTTTTGCAGGCCCGAGAAGAACTGGCGAGACCAATGCCATCCATTCAAACGGGGGCAGGCCCCAATATGTTCAAAGGTCAATAGCAGCAGTCACCATTCCTGCTCCAGCTCATCCTCAACCTGTCTATCAACCTCCGCAGCAAAACTATCAGCCGCAACCTCAGTACCATCAGCAAAATCAGTATCCTCCAAGAAATTACAACAACAGCAACACCAACAACAATAACCAGCAAAGGCCATTCCAACAGAGGCCATCTCAAGCTAACAGAGTGATCGATCCGATCCCCATGCCATATGCTACCCTGCTGCCACAACTCCTGAAACTCAACTTAGTTGAGCTAAGGACGCTGGCACCTCCAGATCCCAACAGTCTACCCAGGAACTATGACTCCAACGCTAGGTGTGCCTTTCATTCAAACGCACCTGACCATAGTACGGAAAAGTGCAGAGCCCTGCATATGAAGGTACAAGACCTGGTGGACTCGAAAGCTCTGAATTTTGCAACGCCACCCAATGTCAACAAAAATCCTATGCCAAATCATGGTGGTCCCCGAATTAACGCTATTGAAGAAGACAAACCGTCTTATTTAATAACCAGTGTGGGACAGATCAGGACACCATTGGTAGAAATCAAAGCTCAGCTCTTGGAATGTCAAATGTTCCCGGGGTGCGAGTTGGGTTGTGCTTACTGCAATATCTCGGTAAATGGGTGCGACAATTTGAGGAATGGCATAGATGGCCTAATTCAGAGTGGCCAGCTTCAGATCACCACATCGTTTCCAACAAATCCAGCAATCTCATCAGCAACGGTTTCAGAACCTCCTACAACTGCAACAACCATTGTTCCTGACAATTCTTCGGCTTCATCAACAAGTACTTCATCTACTATCTCAGCTGATCAGTTATCAACAAATTTTTCTCCTACAACTCCAACACCACTCCATTTTGAAACTCCTACAACAACAACATCCTTTCTTCCAACAATGTCTCCTACAACACCAGCAACAAATCATGAAGATGTCTCAACCGTCACAATCTTTTACGATCCTGAAAACAACTCTGTCTACAATTCAGAAGGTGCTGCTCCCACTAGGGCACCAGTTACAATTTATTATGATCCTCAGACTATTACAGTTCCTTCAACAGTTGCATTCAGTCCAGTCACTATCACGGTGCCTGGACCCGTACCTTATGAAAGCAGTAATGCCATCCCCTGGCATTACGGCTCTGACTTGTACTGTGAAGGACAAAGAATCACTTTTGAATCATCAACCCCTGCACTACAAATTGACAATGTGGGCGGAGGCGGAGGCTTCACTCGAAGCGGACGTCTTTTCGCTCCACAAATTCCAAGACCCACTGCCGAAGCAGAAGCTGCTGCCAAGGCAAAAGGGAAGGGCCCTGTGCAGGAAGATCAAACTGTTAAGGAAGCTTTGAAAACACCATTCGATCAAGAGGTTGATGAGTTCATGCGGATCATCAAAAAGAGTGATTATAAAATAGTGGATCAGCTTCATCAGACGCCTTCCAAGATCTCAATCCTATCATTGCTTATGTGCTCCGAAGCCCATCGGGATGCACTACTCAAAGTCTTGCACGCAGCTTACGTGCCTGAAGAGATCACTGTCAATCAATTGGAAGCAGTAGTGGGAAATGTTAATGTTAGTCACGGACTAGGGTTCACCAATACTGATTTGACAATGGAAGGCCGCAACCACAATAAAGCCTTGCACATAACCATGGAATGCAAAGGTGCTGTCCTTTCCCATGTGCTGGTAGAGACGGGGTCATCCCTTAATGTCTTACCAAAGAAGGCTCTGGTGAAGCTAGAATATGACGGATTGGCGTTGAGACCCAGCAACCTGGTGGTAAGAGCTTTTGATGGCTCAAAGAGATCGGTTCTGGGAGAGATTGAGTTACCCGTAACGATTGGCCCGCAGACCTTTAAAACTATCTTCTATGTGATGGACATTCAGCCCGCCTACAGCTGTTTGTTGGGTAGGCCATGGATTCACGCTGCTGGCGCCGTGACCTCTACCCTTCACCAGAAGTTAAAATATGAGTGGGAGGGTCAAATCGTTACAATCTGCGGAGAGGAGGACATTTTTGTCAGCCACCTGGCAACCTATAAGTACATTGAGATGGATGGGGAGATCCATGAAACAATGAGCCAGGGGTTTGAAGCTTTGAATGTGAATGAGGCATCTGCTGTGTCTGGTACTCCGATATCATCATACCAACAAGCCCGGAAGGTTGTTGAGGAAGGAACTGCCCAAGGCTGGGGCAAATTGCTATCGGTAGAGAAGAAGGAAGAAAAATTTGGGTTGGGTTACAAACCAACTCAACAAGATCAAACAACGGCTGCGAAAGAGCCCAACTTTGTGAGTGGGGGGATGCTTACCCCTGATGCTATCAACTGTCTGGAAGACGAGCTGGAAGAGGAGCGCAATCTGGAGAATTGGATTCGTCCAAAAATCCCGGGGAGCAGTGTCTCGAACTGGTCTTCCCAGGAAATTATAAGAGTTACTCATGCAGAGTAATTATTATTTCCTGTATTTTATAAGCATGCATCAAAGTCTTGCATCTTGCCCAAGATGACAAGACTCATTTTGTAATCGGGCCATCTGTACTTTTTGTGCAAACAAGATTAATTAATGAAATATCAGACATCTTTTTGCAAACGAGTCTTTTTCTTTTCGTTCACTGTTTTTCCATTTTTCTTTTTGTACAAAAAATAAATGGCGGTGTTTTCAAAATGACAACTTCATTTCACTTTTCTAAATAAAGATTAAAATCAGATCACTAAAATGAACAAACTTAACCCTTGCAGAGTGTGCCTTCCAGACAGCACCGACAACAGCACGGCTATGACATCGTATGACTTTGACAATCCAATCAATCAAGCTGATGAAGGGGTTGATGAAGAATATGAGCTTCCTGAAGAGCTAGCCAGGTTGTTAAGACAAGAGGAAAAGGTTATTACTCCTCACCAGGAGGAGGTTGAAGTGATCAATCTTGGTACAGATGAAGACGTGAAAGAAGTTAGAATCGGGGCCTGCCTGCAAGACTCAGTGAAGAGACAACTGATAGACCTGCTTCAAGAGTATGTAGATGTGTTTGCCTGGTCGTACCAAGATATGCCGGGGTTGGATACCGATATTGTCGTGCATAAGCTGCCTCTGAGAGAAGAATGCCCGCCAGTTAAACAGAAGTTGCGTCGTACTCGTCCGGACATGGCAATGAAAATCAAGGAGGAGGTACAAAAGCAATGGGACGCCGGGTTCCTTGCTGTGACTAGCTATCCGCCGTGGGTGGCTAATATAGTACCTGTGCCTAAGAAGGACGGTAAAGTAAGGATGTGTGTCGACTACCGGGATCTGAACAGAGCTAGCCCGAAAGATGACTTCCCATTACCTCACATTGATGTATTGGTGGATAACACGGCTCAGTTCTCGGTGTTTTCCTTCATGGACGGATTTTCAGGGTATAATCAGATTAAGATGTCACCTGAAGACATGGAGAAGACAACATTCATCACACCTTGGGGAACGTTCTGCTACAAGGTAATGCCATTTGGGCTCAAGAATGCTGGCGCAACATATCAACGGACTATGGTAACATTATTCCACGATATGATCCATAAAGAAATAGAATGCTATGTGGATGATATGATTGCCAAGTCCCTCACTGAAGAAGACCATCTGGTAAATCTGCTCAAATTGTTCAAGCGCCTGAGGAAGTACCAACTGAAGTTGAACCCCAACAAATGCACATTCGGGGTGCGATCCGGTAAGCTGCTGGGCTTTATTGTAAGCGAGAAAGGGATTGAAGTTGACCCTGATAAAGTCAAAGCCATCCAAGAGATGCCTGCACCGAAAACTGAAAAGGAAGTTCGAGGGTTCTTAGGTCGATTGAACTACATTTCAAGGTTCATCTCCCACCTTACAGCAACCTGTGAACCTTTGTTCAAGCTGTTGAGGAAAGAACAAACGGTCAGGTGGAACGAAGACTGCCAGAAGGCTTTTGACAAGATTAAGGAATATCTGCAAGAACCTCCAATCCTTATGCCTCCAGTCGAAGGAAGACCTCTGATTATGTACTTGACAGTATTAGAAGAGTCAATGGGGTGTGTGCTGGGCCAACATGACGAGTCTGGTCGAAAAGAGTATGCAATATACTACCTAAGCAAAAAGTTTACCGACTGTGAACAACGTTATTCACTGCTCGAGAAAACTTGCTGTGCTTTAGCGTGGGCTGCTCGCCGACTGAGACAGTATATGTTGACCCACACTACTTTGTTGATATCCAAAATGGACCCAGTTAAGTACATTTTCGAGAAGCCAGCTCTTACCGGACGGGTTGCAAGATGGCAAATGATTCTCACAGAATACGACATCCAGTACACCTCTCAGAAAGCCATCAAGGGCAGTGTACTATCTGAATATCTTGCTGAGCAACCCATTGATGACTACCAGCCTATGAGATTTGACTTCCCTGATGAGGACATCATGTTCATTAAAGCAAAAGATCATGAAGATCCTATTCACACTGAAGGGTCCGACCCGGAGGAAGAATGGACTATGATGTTTGATGGGGCCGTTAACATGAATGGTCGTGGTGTTGGTGCAGTACTCATTACACCTAAAGGAGTTCACATGCCTTTCTCGGCAAAACTCGCTTTCAACTGCACTAACAACGAAGCTGAATACGAAGCTTGCATTATGGGACTTGAGGAAGCCATTGACCTCAGGATCAAGACATTGACTGTATTCGGAGATTCAGCTCTGGTAGTTAATCAAACCAACGGAAAATGGTACACCCACCAGGATCATCTGATACCTTACAGGGATTATACAAGGAGGTTATTGACTTTCTTCACAACAGTCAAGCTTGAGTATATCCCTCGGGACGAGAATCAGTTTGCAGATGCTCTTGCTACCATTTCATCCATGATCAAAGTTCAAGTTGCTAACTTTGTACCTCAGATTTCAGTATCCAGACTTGATAGACCAGCATATGTATTTGCGGCAGATGTTGTCAAAGATAATAAGCCTTGGTTCCATGACATTAAGTGCTTCTTGGAGGATCAAACATACCCACCTGGGGCATCTTCCAATGATAAGAAGACTCTGAGAAGGCTTGCTGGTAGTTTCTTTCTGAACACTGATGGGTCTTTATACAAAAGGAACTTTGATATGGTACTCCTCAGATGTGTTGACAAGACGGAAGCAGATTTGTTGATGCATGAAGTGCGTGAAGGATCCTTTGGTACCCATGCAGGAGGGCATGCCATGGCTAAGAAATTGCTAAGATCAGGTTATTACTGGATCACAATGGATACAGACTGTTGTGCCTACGCCAGAAAATGCCATAAATGCCAGATCTATGCAGATAAGGTGCATGTGCCTCCCAACCCTTTGAACATAATGTCTTCACCATGGCCCTTTGCTATGTGGGGCATTGATATGATTGGCAAGATTGAGCCAACTGCTTCAAATGGCCACAGATTCATCTTGGTTGCTATTGACTATTTCACCAAGTGGGTCGAAGCAGCCTCATATGCAAATGTTACAAGGCAAGTGGTAGCCAGATTTCTGAAGAGAGATATCATCTGTCGATACGGAGTTCCCGAGCGAATCATTACTGATAATGGTTCCAATCTAAACAACAAGATGATGGCTGAACTGTGTCGGGACTTCAAGATCCAACACCACAATTCTTCTCCTTACAGGCCAAAGATGAACGGCGCTGTTGAGGCAGCTAATAAGAATATCAAGAAGATTGTGCAGAAGATGGTAGTCACATACAAAGACTGGCACGAAATGCTACCATTTGCCTTGCATGGGTACCGCACGTCAATCAGAACGTCCACTGGGGCAACACCGTATCAGCTTGTGTATGGTATGGAGGCAGTCCTACCTGTTGAAGTTGAATTACCCTCTCTGCGGGTACTAATGGATGTTAAACTGAGTGAAGCAGAATGGGTTCGGGCCCGATACGAACAACTGAGTCTGATCGAAGAGAAAAGATTGGCTGCAATCTGTCATGGGCAGTTATATCAGAGAAGAATGAAGAAAGCCTTCGATCAAAAAGTCAGGCACCGAGAGTACCAAGTAGGAGATCTTGTGCTGAAAAGAATCCTCCCTCCTCATACAGACCACAGGGGCAAGTGGACTCCAAATTATGAAGGACCATTCGTGGTAAAGAAAGTTTTTTCCGGCGGAGCACTGATGCTCAGCACCATGGATGGTGAAGATTTCCCGTCCCCTGTGAATTCGGATGCAGTTAAAAAATACTTCGCATAAAAATGACCCGCTGGACATAAAAACAGAATGTAAGTCCAGGCAAAAATAGGGCATCCCGGCGAGTCAAAAACAGAATAAAAGACTCGGGAAAAAGTAAGGGAAAATAAACAAAAATGTACACCCGCTGAGTTGAAAAGCCGCATTGGACAACTCAGGCAAAAATGGGTATCCCGATGGATTGAAAACCCGAAAGGGCGATCCATGCAAAATAAGGGAATAAGCGAACAACTGCATTCTGAATCCGTCTGTATCACCTGCAACTTGGAAGGCTCCAAAGGATCAAGCTCCAATCAGAATCAACTTTCTTCAGAAAGCAAGGCGAGAAGAACGTCATTGTCATACGAGTCATAGCAGGAGAGGAAGCTCCTTTGAAAGCGTCGTCAACATCGCCAACACTTTGTTTCTCAATTTGTAACAATCTCCTTATTTTAGGAGATTTGTTTCCTTGACTGTATCTTGCCAATTCAGGGCACAAGAATTAATAAAATCAGATTTTTCAGTCATGTTTCGTCTTGTACATATTTCGTTTGCAAAGAATGTCTGATGTCTCTAAAACTAATTGCATAAGTACAGATGTTTTCACTAAAAATAGAAACACATGCTTGCAGGGAATATACTTACTCTTGAGAATGCTTAACTCCTATGACGGAATCCAGTAAAGGATACCTCGGGACCTTTTGTGCGTCTCCTTATCTTTGCAGGATTGCAGATATCCAGAACGCAACCTGGGGCATGCAAGTTACATCCCAGCGAGCTGGCAAATCAACACTCAATTTTAGTACTCAAGGTGCTTTCTCCCCAGCTGAGTTGGCCTCTCATTACTCTCCCCCAGCTGAGTTACCAACAATTCCCCCCAGCCATAGTACCAATCATTCTTCCTCAGTAAAATACAGGAGTCAGGGAATCATCTCCCCACAGAATCTTCAGCCTCTATTCAGAAGAGCAACGCAGGAAAGGATCACAACAGAGTGAAGAAAGCTTCTGCAAACCCCAGCTGGGACTCTCATTTATTAGGATAGGTCTATCAGTGACCCGTATCCCCAAGCAAATATCATCTTATTAGATCTACCAATGATCTCCTCCCCAGCTGGGATGTCCATTTCAAACAGATCAGCCAGAGATCTTCGCAGCAACGGGATCCGAATCCCGGTTTGATATCTTTGCATAATCATGGCATTTGCATCATATTATCCCCTCAGAGCGTAGCATTCCGTCTAATACGGAGCATTACGGCAAAAATCAAACGCATAGCATAATCATGAGCCATGTTCTGAATTAACACTTGTGAATAATAACAGTTCATCAACATACAGAAGAAAAATCCCCACCAGAGTTACCAGCAAGAGCAGTTGCCTCACAAATCACAAACACCAGTATATACTCCTTTTTGACACCCGTCCGTGTTATATCCCAGCAGAAAGCCAAAGACATCCTCTTTGTACTCACATATGCTTATATACACTTTCTTGACACCCGTCCGTATCATATCCCCAGCGCAGTCGCTTACACTTTCATCACCCATATACTTACTTATTATACTTTTCTCCTTTTGGCACTCGTCCGTGTCACTCTCCCCAACAGTTAAAGTATCCATCTGTACAATACTCATGCTCACTACTCATGTCACACTTATATAGATACTCGTCCGTATCTTGTATATACCACTTATACACCCACAGATTCAACAATAGTCCTTGTTCTTGGTTAACCGGTTGGTACTCGTCCGTACCATCATCTCAGAACATTGCGTCTAGTGTTTGTTTCTACATGATACTCGTCCGTATCATAGTCTTAAGGATGCTCGTCCGCATCTTTAATCCATACACTGTGTCAAACACACTTGTCTGCTTGAATGTAGATGCTCGTCCGTGTCTACTATTCCCCCAGAAGAACCTTCAGATTCAACACTTGTCCGTGTTCTTTGTTAGCCAGTTGATACTCGTCCGTATCATCATCTCTGAACACGTGTCAGTTTGTTTCTACCTGATACTCGTCCGTATCATAGTCTTAAGGATGCTCGTCCGCATCTTTAATCTATACACAGCATCTAAACACTTGTACTTTCTCTTCTTGGTTGTAAATACTCGTCCGTGTTTACTATATCCCCAGTAGATCGCAAACAAATTTTCCTTTTTATCTGACACTCGTCCTGTGTCATGATAAACCTCGAGAGCAGCCGTACCCTGCTGAGTGGTCGTCCTCCACTTCTTGATGGTCGTCCTCCATCATGCTCGTCCGATGGCCGTCCCCATCGTTGTTTTAGCAGCCGTCCCCTGCTAGGTGGTCGTCCTCCACCTTTTGATGATCGTCCTTCATCATTTTATCCAATGGCCGTCCCCATTGTTGATTTTGGTTATCTGGCATTCGTCCTATGTCATGAGAAACCTCGAGAGCAGCCGTACCCTGCTGAGTGGTCGTCCTCCACTTCTTGATGGTCGTCCTCCATCATGCTCGTCCGATGGCCGTCCCCATCGTTGACCTTTTCTATCCGATGGTCGTCCCCATCGTTGATATTTTCGGCAGCCGTACCCTGCCAGGTGGTCGTCCTCCACCTTTGGTGGCCGTCCCCATCATAATTCCTTTATTACCCAACAGAGCAGCCGTACCCTGCTAGGTGATCGTCCTTCACCTTTGATGGTCGTCCCCCATCATCTGTTTATTTCATTTATTCTTTAACCCGATGGCCGTCCCCGTCGTGGTCCCTTTTCCTTTTTAGCCCGATGGCCGTCCCCATCGTTGGTTACCTTGCTTTATGAACTTGATGGCCGTCCCCATCATAATTTCATTTTCCCCAGCTAGTCGGCCGTCCCCGTCTTAGCTTTACCTTTTATCCCCAGCATGTCGGCCGTCCCCGTCATCGCTTTATTTGGCATACTTTTCCCAGCATGTCGGCCGTCCCCGTCATTGCTCTATCATCCACTTTACAATATACTTCATTTTTCTTTACAATCTATATCCCTTTTCTTCTTCATTCTGTGAGTGCAAATTTTGGACTGTCTTTGGTATTCAACCACAAGTTATCTTGTTTGCCTGTCAAGCCGTCGCTTACAACCGGCACAGCTAACTCATGCTTGAATAGGGGCAGCTGTAAACACCCCAAATTTGCCCTCACCCATTTCACCATGGCTTGTGATCATTTCATATGCATAAATACAATCATATCCCCTCATATCCCATTTTTGATTCACTGCATAGTTCCTAAGTCATCTGCACCTAGGGTTTGTGATCTGAGCAATCCAAGAGCCTCTTGAGCCACTCCAAAGGCAACCAATCACTTAAAAGGGATCCATATGTGTTCAAGTATCATATTGCATCCTCTCAGAGTCAAAATTCCAAGGAATCACAAGAACTAGGGTTTGAATGGATGCAGAGCCAAGTTTGACTGCACAGTTGACCTAAAATTAGGGTTTTGGTTTCAGAGGCCATAACTCCAAATTTTTTGGTCATTCTTGTTTCCATTGGTCTCTATATGGTATAGGGAGTATGCATATCAATTTTCATGAAGAAATTCCATGGGGAAGTCATCTGATCAAGGGTTGACTTTCTGGACAAGTCAGTGCAAAATCAGGGCATCTGAGGCCCCCAATGACCCAACCAATGGGCATTCTTCATCAATTTGAGTGTATATGATCTTTATTTGATCATGGAAGATGATTGAAGTTCACAAAAATCAAGAATTTGAAGTTTTTGCAAAGTTGACTTTTTGGGCATAGTTGACTTTTCAAGAATGCTTCATTTTAGGTCATTTTTCAAGCCTTGATTCTTGATCCAAAAATGCTTCAAATGAAAAAACTTTGGTCATGAAAGTTGTAGATTACATCTTTCCCTTTTCAAAAAGTACAAGAACATGATCAAACTCTTCTTGGATCAAAAGTTATGGTGTGACAAAGTTGGCAAAAATCATTGATTTTCAAGATGTGCACCAAGTGTGAAAATTGCAAAATCATGTACCAAGGCAAATTGCAACTTCTAATTGGCATCAAACCCTCACATAAACATCATGTAAGTCCTAAAATTCAGAATGGAATAGGCATTGCTCATGTTTCATGGCTTTTGGGACAAGATCTTTCCATGTGAACCATAAAGCAACAACTTGCAAAAACTCATGATCACACTTCCTACAACTTGCAACCTTGGATGCTGACTTTGGCTAGCCTTTCCCCTCACCCTTGCTGCGCATCCCATGCCTTGTACTAGCCTAGATCATGAGCCATACTTCTCTTACACAAAAGGTGGACTTTGAGCAAAAGCAAACTTACCAATCACTATAGGCCAGGTCACATCATCTGACCTATAGGATTAAAATACAATATCCCTTGGCAAGCCAAAGATATGAAGAGGCAAGGCTGAAACACTTCATAACATCACATTCACAAAACACACCCCAGCTGCAAATTGCTTCGAATCTCTCTGCCCAGCCACAAAACACTCAAACCATTTTCACCATTCAACTCACCATGCCTCATTGAGTAGAAACCAGCAAGAACACAAGCCTGAAACAAGCTGTAACCCCACTTCACCATTTTCACCTCAGCCTGCATTTCTCTTCGAATCACCTTCCACAGCTTACAAACATCCAAACAAACTTTACAAAGCTTCTCCACTCACCATTTGGATCACAAAGAACCATTCACAATGGCCTGAAACTGCCTGAATCATCACTGCCATTTCCAACTGAGCTTGAGCAGAAGCTTGTCAAACTCCTCATCCAGCCAATATAAACTCCTCCAAAGCATTCAAACATCATCAAGGGGTCCTAAGGAGTGGATTGCACAAGGAGAAAGGGCCAGAAAGTCATCAGAGTGAAAGCTTCGAATCTCAGGTAGCTCAAGAAATATTTTTCCAGAAATCATTTCTTTTGTTTTAAACTTGTTCTTTGTGTCTTCCTGATCACGAATATGTCTTTGGTTTTGCAAATGGTGTTGAAATGAGAGTTTAATTGCTCTCTGAAACTTGCGTGCCCTAGTTCTTATTTGTTTCGATTCAGCTTTGTTAGGAAATATAAATGTGTTTTGATTAGGGGTTTTGGTTCGTGAGTGAGTGGGGATCATTTCCCAATTCTTAGATTTCATTTTAGTTAGTTTTTTAGAGTTTTGAGGATTTTCAGGGGAGATGCTGGCCGGAGAAGACGACCGGAAGTCTTCTCCGGCAGCCTGAAAGTAATTAATGAGGTAATTAGGGTTTAGGGGCAAGTTTGAATTTAGGCCGTGCGATTCTCTTTTCCCGCGTGCATTGAGTGGTGGAGATCTGATCATTAGCCCTAATCTGTATTTAATTAAATGTTAATTATTTGATTAATTGAGTTTAGGGAAGTTTGAACCTGGGCCGTCCAGATGCGCGCCAGGTCAAACCTCCCAAGCCCAGATTCAATTTGGACGCTTCATTGAGCATACTTTCCATTTATCTCAATTTATTTTAATTTCTTTTCATTTTATTTGCACCATTTATTAAAAATAGTAAAAAATGTCTAAAAATTATGAAACTTTTTCTCATGAGTTTTAATAATTTTTAAGACCCAAAAATATTTTCATTTTATTTTTTTATCATTAAAAAAGTATTTTTAAATATTTAAAAGATTATTTTTAATTGATTAATGAGAATTAATTTATTAAAAATACTTTTAAGTATCTAAAAATCACCAAAAAATTCATGAAATGTTCTAAGACATTTAGAAACATTGTCCAACCTTCAAACCAAATTTCTTTTTTGATCTTGATGCATTTTGAGAATTTTCCATTGAATTAAATCATTTTTTTGTGCATTATTTTGATCATAAGTTCAAAAAATCATTTCTGCCTATTTGAGAAGAGTTTGACATTGATTCTTTTTGCATTGTTTTGTGTTTAGCATGTAGTTTCTAGGATTAAATGGCCATGATTTGATCTTGCATTTTTCTTTTGTTTGGCATTTCTTTTGTTTAGGAACCCTAAAAACCCTAATAACTTAGAAAATTCATAACTTGAGATTGGTTGAGAGTTGAGACCTCCCCTTTGGACTTTGGTTTAGTATAGGTTTAGGGTTCCTTTGGGTGGCATTTTCCATTTTTTATCTTAGGGTTTGCTTCTGATTTTGAGTTTTGTTTGATATTTGTTTCATAAACCCTAAGTTGGGCTTTCATTTGCATCCTTCTTGCATTCTCTTGCATAACATGACTTGCCATGACATTTCAAGCATCCATTTGATTCATTTGACATCTTAAGACATATAGAAATCATGTTTGATCATTGCATCCCATATTTGCCATTTTGTTTGCCATGTATGTTTCATAACTTTTCATGTAAGTTCATGCTCCTTAACTTGCTTCATTTGCATTCATGACCTTGTATGAACATCTCCATGCCTTGCCTCATGTTCATAGCACTCCATAGAATCATTATCATCATCAACATGCTTCTGGTTTTGTTTTTCATCATGTCATCTCATCCCATTCTGCATTGCATTGCATTCCTTTTCTAACATTTCAGGTGGTAAGTGAACTTGGGAAGTGAATTTGCCTTCACTTCTCATAACTTTTCTTTTCATCTCTCTTGCATCCATTGCTGCATTTTTATATGTGTTTGAGTTTGAGCTTGCTCATTCTTCTTCTTCCCACTTTCTTTCTTCAAGTGACTTGACTTCTTGAATGAAGCAAGTCACCTTGCTTCTCTTGATCCTTTCATCTGCTTCCTGGTGGTTCCATTGAAGATTTCTCTTGAAAACCTAACAAACCTTAGGAACAACCAAGCATGACAATGATTAGGGTTTTGATTAGTCTCCCCTCTTAGTTTCACCTTTGTGTCTCTTTTGAGTCTTCTCATCTCATAATCAGGGACTAAACCCTAAAGGCTTTAAGGCTCTGTGATTAAGCTTATGCCTGCATCCTTCTCTTAGGATGGAGTGTATAAATTTAATCCTAAGTGTTAAACCCTTAATGTATTTAACTCCTTTAATCAATCCATCTAATAACCATCAAGACATCACACTTGTAACTTGGGCCTTGCATTAGGGTTCTAATTCTTCCTTAATTGGTTAAGAAGGACTAACCCTAGTGTTAATGGACAAGTCACCCTCAAGTTGTCTTACAAATCATAAAATTCACTTCATCATCATACCATTAATAAAATCCACTTAATCAAAGGCTTGTTTTGTCATGAGTTTAATTCCTAATCATGGATTAAGTTGAGGAGCCTTCCTCAGCTTAAACATTCTCATCTATTATCCTTCTATTAGGATGGTGTAATGAGTCTGTTTAATCCTTGATTATGGCTTAACCTCATTACTCAACACTAAACAAAAACACCAAAAACATCTAAATAATCACAAGTAGGTTAATGATCTTAATCCTACACCAAAGGTGATTAAGTGTGAGAATCTGACTTCACACTTAAGGTATTCTCATTACCCCTAATCAGAGGGAAGATGTGATGAGTTTACTAAATCCATTGGTTTAGACTTAAGCTCATTAACTTATGACAAATCCAAAAAGTAATGAAAGACTGAAAACTCAAAAACAAACAATAATCGTCTCCTTCGGGATTCTTTTCTCATCTCATTCACTCATAAACGAGAACTCGCTTCTTCCGTCTAATGCAAGACAGTTTGCACCTGAGCCAGACAGGTCATACACTTGAGCATAGACAAGCAAGCAGTTCACAAGTCAATTCACCTTTCAGTCTCTTTGGTTCGAACTACGGTGTTCTGACTTCCTCATTGCACGAGAGGATACGTAGGCATAACTTAACAGTTATCGAACAAAAGTCTCTGTACATTCCCCCTCTTTCCAACTTCATTCTTTTAGCCTCATTATCTTGAGCATATTCTCATTCCTACACTGACACATCATTTATACGCTTCACATTCTTTCTTTACACTGACACCTGTACATCATCTTTCCAGCTCTTTATGCACAGATTGCACTGACACTACCCCTTTAAAACACAAATCTTTCAAGCGTGGATCCCGTCGAGTACGGCGGACAATCTGGGTGCTAATACCTTCCCAGGTTGTAACCAACCCCCTTTCTCAGTCTCTCTGGTTCGCAACCGTCTTATCCATCTCTTTCTAGGTTTATGCAACATTACCTTTCCTCCGGGATAAAAATGCCTAGCTGGCGACTCTTTTCATTCTCCAGTGAGTTCACGGCTGTGTGTTCTCATTGTCCCTCTCGCCGACCGTTCGCGTCTGTACCTTCATCTGATCCATTTCATTTGTCGGGAGCGACAATCATCTATTGATCAGATGCCTTCCCCAATGAATTTCTTCATGAAAATTGGTATGCATGATCCTCATATCATATAGAGACCAATAGAAACAATAATGACCAAAACAATTGGAGTTATGGCCTCTGAAACCAGAACCCTAATTTTAGGTCATCTGTGCAGTTACGCTTGGCTCTGCTTCCATGCCTTTCTCAGTTCTTGTGATTTTTTTTTGACTTCCTTGATCTTGGGAGGATACAATATGATGTTTGAACATACATGGATCCTCTTGAGATGATTAAAGACCTTTGGAGTGGCTCAGATAGCTCAGGGATTGCTCAGATCACAAACCCTAGATGCAGATGACTTAGAACCAATGCAATAAAGCAAAAATGCAACATGATGTGATATGATTGAACTTATGCAAATGAAAAGATCACAAGACATGGTGTGAACTTAGTGAGGGAAAATTTGGGGTGTTTACATGGGGAAAATTGCTGGAGCTAGAAACGAAAGACGACAAGTTTGGTTTAGGGTATCAGCCTGGTGGATCTACTCGAAGTGGTAAAGCCATTACCTTTACAAGCACTGGATTGCTCGGCCGTAACCAGATTTGTACAGCAAGCCAAGATGGGGACAGTGACGGTGACTGGGACAACTGGATTCACCCGTGTGCTCCCGACGAGGAGCTAAGGAACTGGTCTGCTGAAGACATTGTACAAGTTACCTGGCACTCAGAGTAATTCATTTTGTTTCCTTTTATTATCATACTGCATTGTCGAATCCAGCATTCTGCCCAAGGTGCTAGGATCCATTGTATTGGGCCACCATGTTTTGTATGCATCTTATTTTACCATGAAATAAAAGGATATTTTTAAACAAATTGTGTTCTCTTTCTTGATTTTAAAACTTTTCACAAAAATATAAAAATGGCAATGTGTTTTCCCTTTTTGTTTTTGTGTTAGCGTCTCTTTTTCAAAATAAGCATATTCTGAATAAGCACATCATTTGTGCAGTGTTAATGATCTGGATTCCATTGATAACGTTCCTGCTATGACTACGCATGACTTTGACAATCCAGTCTACCAAGCTGATGAAGGGGTTGAGGAAGACTGTGACCTCCCTGAAGAATTGGTCAGATTGTTGAAACAAGAGGAACGGGTTATTCAGCCTCATCAAGAAGAGATTGAGATCATCAACATTGGCAGTGAAGATGTGAAGAAAGAGATCAAGATTGGGGCCAGTCTGCAGGCCGACGTCAAGAAAGAGCTGATCAGTATGCTGAGAGAGTATGTGGATATCTTTGCTTGGTCATATCAAGATATGCCAGGGTTGGATACCGAAATCGTTGTACATAAGCTACCTTTAAGAGAGGATTGTCCTCCTGTGAAATAGAAATTGAGTAGAACTCGTCCTGACATGGCGATGAAGATCAAAGAGGAGGTTCAGAAGCAATGGGATGCCGGGTTCCTTGTTGTAACTAGTTACCCACCTTGGGTAGCTAACATTGTACCTGTACCAAAGAAGGACGGCAAGGTTCGGATGTGCGTTGACTACCGGGATTTGAATAGAGCAAGCCCAAAAGATGACTTTCCGTTTCCACACATTGACGTGTTGGTAGACAATACTTCTCAATTCTCGGTATTTTCCTTCATGGATGGCTTCTCCGAATATAATCAGATTAAGATGGCGCCGGAAGACATGGAGAAGACAACATTCATTACCCCATGGGGTACATTCTGCTATAAGGTTATGCCCTTTGGTTTGAAGAACGCCGGGGCAACTTATCAACGGGCGATGGTCACATTGTTCCATGACATGATACACAAGGAGATTGAATTTTATGTGGATGATATGATTGCTAAGTCCCGAGACAAAGAAGAGCATCTGGTCAACCTGAAGAAGCTGTTTGATAGACTGATCAAGTACAAGCTGAGGTTGAATCCAAACAAGTGCACTTTCGGAGTGCGTTCGGGGAAACTGTTGGGTTTCATTGTTAGTCAAAGAGGAATTGAGGTAGATCCTTCTAAGGGAAGCGTATTGTCGGATTACCATGCACAGCAACCTCTTGAAGATGATTATCAGCCAATGAACTTTGATTTCCCTGATGAGGACATCATGTACCTCAAAGCAAACGATTGCGAGGAACCACTTCCGGAGGAGGGGCCAGACCCTGAATCCAAATGGAAGTTGATGTTTGATGGGGCAGTCAATATCAATGGACGTGGAGTTGGTGCCGTTCTTATCACTCCTGAAGGTGTTCACTTACCCTTCAATGCCAGAATTACTTTTGGCTGCACCAACAATGAAGCGGAATACGAGGCATGCATAATGGGAATAGAGGAGGCTATTAATCTTCGGATTAAGAACCTCGATATATTCGGAGATTCAGCCCTCGTCATTAACCAAGTTACCGGCAAGTGGTATACTCATCAAGAGCATTTAATTCCATACAGGGATTATGCTAGAAAACTGTTGGCGTTCTTCACGACAGTTAAGCTTCAATACATACCACGTGATGAAAATCAGTTTGCCGACGCATTGGCCACTCTCTCTTCGTCTATCAAAGTCTTGTGTTGGAATTATGTTCCCAGAATTGACATATCCAGGCTTGACGCTCCAGCTCATGCCTTCTCTGTAGACGTCGTGTCTGACGAGAAACCTTGGTATTTTGATATCAAGCTATTCCTGGAAAAGCAAGAATACCCAGCTAGGGCATCTTCCAATGACAAGAAGACCTTAAGGCGACTTGCTGCTAGCTTCTTCTTGAACACAGACGGGGTTTTGTACAAGAGAAACTTTGACATGGTCTTGCTCAGATACGTGGATAGACACGAAGCAAGCCTGTTAATGCAGGAAGTCCACGAAGGATCTTTCGGTACCCATACAGGAGGGCATGCTATGGCTAAGATATTACTGAGATCGGGGTATTACTGGATGACAATGGATGCAGACTGTTGTTCATTCGCCCGTAAGTGCCACAAGTGCCAGATATATGCCGACAAAGTGCATGTTCCTCCAAGCACGCTCAACGTCATGTCATCTCCTTGGCCCTTTTCTATGTGGGGCATTGACATGATCGGAAAGATAGAGCCAACTGCTTCAAATGGTCATCGCTTCATCTTGGTCGCGATTGATTACTTCACCAAGTGGGTGGAAGCAGCATCTTATGCCAACGTCACTCGTCAAGTGGTGGCAAGATTTCTGAAAAAGGATATCATATGCAGATACGGAGTGCCCGAAAGGATCATTACTGACAATGGTTCTAATCTCAACAACAAGATGATGGCGGAGTTGTGCCGGGACTTCAAGATCTAGCATCACAATTCTTCTCCTTACCGACCAAAGATGAATGGTGCGGTAGAGGCAGCAAACAAGAATATCAAGAAGATTGTGAAAAAAATGGTTGTCACTTACAAAGATTGGCATGATATGTTACCATTTGCGTTGCATGGGTACCGAACGTCAGTCAGGACGTCAACAGGGGAAACTCCCTTCTCTCTGGTATATGGCATGGAAGCAGTCCTACCTGTTGAAGTAGAGATTCCTTCATTGCGTGTGATGATGGATGTAAAGCTTGATGAGGCTGAATGGGTACGTGCGCGTTACAATCAGCTATGTCTAATTGAGGAAAAGAGATTAGCGGCTATCTGTCATGGTCAGCTTTATCAGAGGAGAATGAAGCGTGCATTCGACCAACGAGTACGTACTCGGGAGTATCAAATGGGAAAGCTTGTGTTGAAGAGGATCGTTCCTCCAGGTTCAGATCACAGGGGAAGGTGGACCCCAAACTACGAAGGACCATTCATAGTGAAGAAAGTCTTCTCAAGAGGAGCACTGATGCTCACCACTATGGATGGAGATGACTTCCAATCCCCTGTTAACTCGGACTCAGTTAAAAAATACTTCGTATAAAGAGACCCGCTAGACACAAAAACAGAATTAAAGTCTAGGCAAGAAAAGGGCATCCCGGCGAGCTAAAAACAGAATAAAAAGCTCGGGCAAAAGTTAGGGAAAATAAATATTAAAAAAAATGTACACCCGCTGAGTTGAAAAGCCACATCGGACAACTCAGGCAAAAAAGGGTATCTCGGTGGATTGAAAACCCGAAAGGGAGGTCCATGCAAAACAAGGGAATAAGCGAACAACTGCGATCCGAGTTATCTGAACCACGTCATCGTTTCGTATAACCTGACAATATCAGAAGGATAGGAAACAGTCCCCTCAGCCTCTCAGAAAGCAAAGGAAAGAATGGAGAGTCTCGAAGACATCCAGGTCATAGCAAAAATGGAACTCATTGGGATGTCGTGCCCATTGCCATTAGGATAGTTTCTTTTCTCAATTTTATGGGGGCTACCTCTTTCCTGGTGGTTGCTTCCTGATGTAAACCTTTGCCTATTCAGAGGCCTTTCAATAAAAAGAATATTCAGTCAAAAAGCTGTGTGTGTTTATTTTTGTTTGCAAAATGTCCTGAATTTTTGGCAAAAATAGCATTGCATTAAAACATGGTTATAATTTGAAAAGAAAATGACATGCAGGGAAACACTGTAAACCCTCTTTGAGTGTCGGGTAACAATGGATGAACAGTTCATACCATGCAAATCCCCGAGGCACACTTGTGTTTTCTATTGTTGCAGGTTGCGGGATGGCGTCACATTCTCCCAAGCAATTTACTCTTCCCTAGCTAAGCCTTGGCAGCAGCCCAAGCAGTTTATTCTTCCCCAGTGGAGTATGCCCAACAGGTAGCTGAATGCCTGATCCCACAGAGTCAGAATTGTCAGAATTATATCCCCAGGAGGGGTCACAGCCAGAATCTTGTTGAAGCATCTTTTCCAGCCAAGTCTGAAGGTGATCTTTCCCCACAGAGTTCATATTTGATTTTCACTTCCGTCAGTGAAATATTCCCCAGCAAAGTTGCCATACTGTTGGTCAAGTTGATGATACAGTCAGGTATTCATCACCTCATTCAGAGATAGGTGTCAAGGCACCTCAAGTTGTCTCCCCTGCAGAGTTGTACCTCTTGCTTCCAATTAGGCATTTGTTTGTTGCTCGTCTGCAATCTCCAGCACTCGTCTGTGCTCTTGCTTTGTTTGTTGCTCGTCTGCATCTCTCCAGCACTCGTATGTGCTCATGCCGTATTGCTGCTCGTTTGCATTTCTTAACATTCGTCTGTGTTATCACTTTGGTATTGCTCGTTTGCTTTTCCCAGCAGTGGTCTATGTTTACTTGTTATTGCTCGTCTGCAATTTTCAACATTCATCTGTGTTTGGTATCCAGTACTTGTTATTGCTCGTCTTCAATTTTCAACATTCGTCTGTGTTTGGTATCCAGTACCTGTTATTGCTCGTCTGTAATTTTCAACATTCTTCTGTGTAGTATCCAGTCTCTGCAATTTCCAACACTCGTATGTGTTTGACGTATAATCTTAGCTGCTGCTCGTCTGCAATTTCCAGCACTCGTCTGTGCTTTGAGATATATAATCCCTGTGGTTGCTCGTCTGCATTCTCCAGCATTCTTCTGTGCTTGATACCTATTTCTGATAGCTTGTCTGATTTGTTTGGATACTCGTATGTATCATCCCTCACACTCATCTGTGTTGTTAGTTGTTTGGAGCTCGTCTGCTTTGCTTGGATACTCGTATGTATCATCCCCAGCACTCGTCTGTGTTAGGCTTACATCTGTATGTGAGGATTTGATGATCATCCTGTTATTCTTCTATTGCTACCTCCAAATGCTCGTCTGTGTTTGAATTTCTGGTATTCGTCTATACTAGTTGCTGATACTCGTCTGTATCATTGCTTGAAGCGCTCGTCTGTGTTTCTCAGATCATCGTCTGATACTCGTCTGTATCATTGACTTGTGGCACTCGTCTATGTTATCTTGATGATCATCCAATACTCGTCTGTATTGAAGAGGTTTAAAATCCTGACAGTGGGAATAAATGTCAAAATGGTTACCGGTCCTAGCGTAACATGTAAATCCGAAGGAGGCTCGTCTGTCTCAGGCTTCATTTATTGTTGTTGCACCTGGCGTCACAGGTTTTCTCAAAAGAAGACTCGTCTATCTTATACCATATATCCACGGATAATATATGAAGAAGGTTCGTCTACCTTGATTATGCACGTCTATCCCACAGACTTTAGTGCATTACCGGTCCTGGAGTAACAGGTATATCCGAAGGAGATTCGTCTGTCTCAAGTCATATGTTCTTGCAGTGTTTGAGGACTCGTATGTCCAGTTCCTGGCGTCACAGGATTGTTTGAAGACTCATCTGTCAAAGCATTCTTATTCCAGATATCAGTTGCAACTTGGAAGAAGCTCGTCTGCTTTCTTCTCCCCTTTAGTCACCAAAGCGTCATTTGGTTGGGTTTATTTCCTAGTTTTGCATTCTTCGTCAGAGTGCAAATTTCTGATCTTCTTGGTATTCAACCACAGTTTATCTTGAACGGTCGATAGCCCGTGCACTGTCCTTTTCAGATCAACAGTTGTTTGAATAGGGGCAGCTGTAACACCCCAAATTTGCCCTCTTCATTTTAAGCATCATATCACATCATATTCATCATGAACATAGCATTTTCTCAGCATCTTAGCATGGAAAGATGAGGCATAACATTCTTCATGTCCTAGCATTAGGCATATGGTCATCTGTGGAGGTTCTTGAGGCATCACAAGGCATGACAAGGGTCCCATTGGTTGTATACAAGTCCTATGAGGGTTTTACACTCCATTTACAAGATCAAGTCCATTTGAAAAGCTCAAAAGGTTGCATGATCACCAGAGGTCTCAGGACAAGGCAAAGCTCCTACACAAGGCACCTAAACTAGGGTTTGAGATTCAAGCATCAAAACTTCGCAACTTTGGCCATTTCATTTGGGAAAAGTATTATATATGTCAAGAGGATCCTAGATGTCAATTTTCATGAGAAAATTCCATGTGGAAGTCAGAGAATTCCTCAGTTGCTTGCAGATGAAGTAATTGGTCAACTGTGCCCATAAAAAGTCAACTGTGTGATTTCAAGGGGTCTAACCCAACGTTTTTGGCCAAGGGGTGTCCTTACAATGTTATAAAAGGTTTGGGATGCTTAAAGATCAAGAATCATGGAGATTGGAGGGTTTTTGCAAAAATGGTACAAACTTGGTTTTGAGAAATTTCCAAATTTTGCAACTTTTGCCCTAATTTTCAAATGAGCTTAACATGATCAAAAATTCTTCAAATGGACCAAAGTCAAACATGAAATTTGGAGATTAAGGTCTCCCATTTTCAAAAAGTACAAGTACATTTTCATGGGATTTGTGGTTCATCCTAGAGGCTCTTCGAAAATTTCATGAAATTAGGGCAAATTCAAAAAGTTTCATGCATGACCAAAGGCAAAAGTGTTCAAAACTTAATTGTAAGACTTGGTATTGTTTCAAATTTGTTTCAATAATAAAATACATTACATTTGGATCATTTTTCTCAAGAGAAAGTCACATTTTCGGGCACAATAAGAAAGTTACTCCAAAAATGCAAAATTGGCCAAATCATGAGAAAAGTGTGATACCTCAATCCAAGGGCCAGGACTTGTTGCACTTTGATCAAGGGTTGGAAAAGCATTGCCCATGTGCTGAGAGGCCAAGCAAGGCATGAGGGTGGCATGCTTATCTCACATTTTTCAAAATATGCAAAATCACAAATATCTCATGATCCACACGTGCAAACTTTGGCATTTCTTCAGCATTGCATTGTGACTACATACTTAAGCAGCTAGGGTTTCAGAATTGGAAACCTCTCTCTCATTCTCTCATTTCCAAGTTCTTGCAACACTTGCATTTTCTCTCATTTCTCCTCACACAAGTGTTCAATTCAAAAACCAATTGTGGATTCGTGATCAGTGAAAGCTAAGGATCCTTAATCACACATTCATTCAAGCTCTCCTTCAAGATCAATCACCTTGCCATTTCAGGGAAGGTGTGAGCAAATCTTCAGATCCAGCTACTTTCAAAGCTTTATATGCATTTATTTTGCATCTAGAGTGAATATAGAGTGATTTTCACGCATCATTTGGTATTCTATCTCATTGAATCAAGATCTGCAACTCAGGTATGGATCCAAATCTTGAGATCTAGAAATGAAATTGATGATGTGTTTTGTAATCCTTGAAGTACACTGATCATTCTGCACTTTATAGTTTTGAAAATGATGCATTGTAGCCTGAGTTATTTGAATTTCAGTTTTGATGGTCAAACTTGTTCTTCTTCGATCCCATTGATTCATTGAGTTTTAGGAAATTTTGATGTCATTTTTGGACTCAGGGCATGTGGTTTACTTAATCTGGACATTTTTATTCATTTATGTTGTTGTTTAAGCTACTGTTATGAATTCCGGTGCCGGAGCCCTAGCTCCGGTCACCAGAAACTGGATTTGTTGCCTTAGGGTTTGCGCAAAGTTGAAGATGACCTACATCCATCAGATATGTCCCTCAAGCGTCCAGATTGCTGCCACCTAGCCCTAGTCAGCCACCTCCCATCCACGTGATTTATTTATTTCATTTAAATACATTTTGTTTCGCAGCACACGCTAGTAACCATGCTTCTCCAATCACGTTTCACCTTTTATCCACGTCAATTAATGAAAGACGTTCAGCACGCGTTGGATGCATCCAATGGATCTCATATTTTCCTCATTTTTTACACTAATTTCCACCACAAGTCATGTAAACCTGCGTCACCTTCTGGGTCCAGACCCTTGCTCTTCACACCCCCAACCAGCTAGGCCCAATTCTTTTACACGTGAACTCCTTGCTGTTTCCACCCCCCAGTCCATTTCTATTTTAATTTCTTTTCCTTTTTATTTCTTTTATATCCATTTGGTTTAAAATTATTAAAAATAGTTCTCATCATTAAAAAATTTCCAAAATATTCATGAGTAATCTTTTGAGTTTCTTTTATTTTCTATATTTTTTATTTTCCATTTTTTCATTTCCACGTGTCATAATTAATTCCTTCTTTCAATTAACTTCTTTTTAATCCTTTTGTGAGTACACTGCCTTGTCCAATTTCTATAGAGTTCATTATTTTGAATTTTGTTTTCATTCTTTTTGCTCTAGATTCCTAAGATAATTTAATTCTAGTGTGATTTTTCTCTTGATTTTTAGAAATTTATTCCTTGGGTCTTGGTCCTTTGACTTGTGTTGGAAGTTATTAACCCTAGTTTGTGTTCTTGCCTCCATTTGACCTAGTTTGCTTCTGAATTTTTCCAAATCCTTTTGGCTCATTGTTATACCATGTTTGATGATCATTTGACTTGAGTTGTGGAATTTTTAGATGCTTGGTTGATTTAATGTGTATTTTTGTTCTCACCTTGTCCTATTTTGCTTCCTTTGGTTCATTAGGTCTCTTATAAGCTTAGAAGGGCACTTGTGCCAACATCTTCTTCTCATTTGGGGTTCGTTTGGGGTATGGGTACCTTCCTAGTCCTAGCTTAGGGTTTGAGTCTTAGAAAGTTTGGTGTCTTGCATTCTTTTAAGTCCTTTCATTTCTTAAGTGTGCTTTCACTTCTTCTTTACTTCTTTCACTTCCATATTGTGATTGTTTGGTCTTGTGTACCTCTTCTCTTCATCTTGTTGGCTTCTTAAGCCCTTCTTCATCTTGTTTTGGTTCTGGTCTTGTACATTGAGTCCATGTTTATGCATATTTGCTTTGCATCTTTCTTAAGTTTGCATATGTTTGTCATTTGTTTCATGTTGCATCATGTTAACTTGTTTGCTTCATCTCTCATTCTTTTGTCTTGCATTTGCATTGAGTACTTGTACATATCATTTCATTTCTGTTTGTATGATGTTAGAATGCCATTTGCTTCATTTCATTTCACCTGTATACATGTTACTAACCTTGCAGGGGCAATGGTAAGTGTGAGGTGTGGGAATTGAGTTCCACATCTCCAAATCTCATCTTCACTTCTTATGTTTATCTGTACTAACCATTTACTTGTTGGGCGTAGGCCTTGCTCATCCTTTTTCTTCTTCTTCTTCTTCTTCTTCTTCTTCCTTCTTCATTAGGATAGAAACCACACTAACCTTAGGACATCCATGCATGTTAACACTTAGGATTCTTTAGTCCCCCACTTAGAATTTTGCCTTTGTGATCCTCTTGGTTCTTCTTCTCTTCTCATCTTATAACCATAAAAAACATCTTAATAAGTTTGAAGCGATGTCTTGATCCATAGCCTTATCCCATGAGGTATGCTTGTAGTCTTCCCATCTTGGGATAGTGCAAGTTTACTTTGTGATGCACAAGTCTGATCAAGGTATTTTCTTCATAAAGAAAAGCATAAAAAACACTTATTCATCTGTAAATACCAAAAACACTTAATAATTTAACAAGTTAGTGAGCTTAGGCCCTAATCTTTGGGTTCAAGTTTTTGGGATCTTCTCCTTACTTGAGTGTGCTTCTTCTATTATTCCATCTTGGAATGTAGTGACAAGTGCACATTCCATGGAAAAGAGCTTGAGTTCACTTCCTTGTGACACACTCATAAAAGCTTCATAAAAACACAAACAAACAATAAGCGTCTTTCCTTCGGGAATTCGTTTCTCACCTCCTTCGCTCCGTACGCGAACTTGCTCCTACTTGTCATTTTGCAAGACGGTTACGCACTCGTCCTCTGAGTCTGCAACACCTGAGAAATGGCATAGGAAGTTCAAGATTTAATTCACAAGCAATTTCCTTGTTACCCCTATTTAGGGGAACTACGGCGTCTCTGATCCTCATTATCCTGATGAGGTATGTAGGCAGCGGGGTAGGGCCCGTTCGAGCATAATCTTTATTTTCCCTACATTTTTCTCTTTGTTTTCTTATTCAGTTCTTTTCTCAGTTTATTTCCAGTTCATTTCTTTTTCTTTGCTGCAGCTTTCATACCCTCACCCTTTGAAATAGTTTCTTTACAAGTGTGGATCCCGTCGGGTACGGCGGACGATCTAGGTGCTAATACCTTCCCAGGTCGTAACCGACTCCCGAACTCAGTCTCTTTGGTTCGTAGGACCTATGTCCTTCCTCTTCTTTCCTCTGGTTTATGCAGCATTACCATTCCCTCTCTTCGGGATAAAAATGCGTGGCTGGCGACTCTATTCTTTTCCGCGCCACTTTCGCGTTTGTACCAGGATAGAAATCCAGGGAGCGACACATATGAATGAGATAAGAAGAGGTGGGAAGTGAAGGAAAATCCACTTCCCAAATAACTTTCCCAATATTCCTGAAAGTGTTAGTATGAATGCGTAAGACCTAAAGCATAAAGAAATGAAATGAAATGAGATGCAAAGACCAAATTCAGAAGTGATTATACAATGAAAATGGCATATGAGATGATGCAAAGTCATACAATGTGAATATGAATGATCATACAAAGATGAGATGTCATGAAAGCATGCTTAGGAGCTTGAAAACACATGGATGTTTATGAAATGAAATGAATGCAAGACATGGAAAATGAATGAAGAAATGATCAATAAAGGTTCTAACATGCCCTAGGATGTCTAAGATGACATATGAATGCTTGAAATGTCATGGAAAGTTCATATGATGATGAATATGCAAAGTGAATGCAAATGAACATGAGAAATTAGGGTTTTATGGACATGTGAGATGCAAATGAACAAGACAGAAGCATATAACATGATAAAAAAAATGAAACCAAGCTCAATCAAGACCCATGATACAGGCTTCGTATTCAACTTTGTTGTTAATGCATGCAAAGGTGAGTTTTGCCGAGAAAGGCATATGAACTCCTTTAGGTGTAATGAGCACTGCACCAACTCCACGTCCATTCATATTTACAGCCTCATCAAATATCATTGCCCATTCTTCTTTTGGGTCAAGCCCTTCAGTGTGAACAGGCTCTTCATGATCTTTTGCTTTTAGGTACATGATGTCTTCATCAGGGAAGTCAAATCTCATGGGCTGGTAATCATCAATGGGTTGCTCAGCTAGATAGTTAGACAACACACTGCCTTTGATGGCTTTTTGAGATGTGTACTGAATGTCATACTCTGTCAGAATCATTTGCCATCTTGCAACCCTTCTGGTAAGTGATGGCTTCTCAAATATGTACTTGACGGGGTCCATTTTTGAGATCAACAAGGTAGTGTGAGTCAACATATACTGCCTTAGTCGGCGAGCAGCCCACGCTAAAGCGCAACAAGTTTTCTCGAGCAGTGAATAATGTTGTTCACAGTCGGTAAACTTTTTTCTTAGGTAGTATATTGCATACTCTTTTCGACCAGACTCGTCATGTTGGCCCAACACACACCCCATTGATCCTTCTAATACTGTCAGGTACATTATTAGAGGTCTTCCTTCAACTGGAGGCATGAGGATTGGAGGTTCCTGTAGGTACTCCTTGATCTTGTCAAAAGCCTTCTAGAAATCTTCATTCCACCTGACCGTTTTTTCCTTTCTTAACAATTTGAACAGGGGCTCACAGGTTGCTGTAAGTTGAGATATGAACCTTGATATGTAGTTCAATCTACCTAAGAACCCCCGAACTTATTTTTCAGTCCTAGGTGCAGGCATCTCCTGAATGGCCTTGACTTTGTCAGGATCAACATCAATTCCCTTTTCACTTACGATAAATCCCAACAGCTTACCATAACTTACCCCGAATGTGCATTTGCTAGGGTTTAACTTCAGCTGATATTTCCTCATACGCTTGAACAACTTCAGCAGATTTACCAGATGATCTTCTTCAGTGAGGGACTTGGCAATCATGTTATCCACGTAGCATTCAATTTCTTTGTGGATCATGTTGTGGAATAACGTTACCATAGCCCGTTGATAAGTCGCACCGGCATTCTTCAGTCCAAAAGGCATTACCTTGTAACAAAATGTGCCCCAAGGTGTGATGAAGGTTGTTTTCTCCATGTCTTCGGGTGACATCCTGATCTGATTATACCCAGAAAAATCATCCATGAAGGAAAACACCGAGAACTGAGCTGTGTTGTCGACCAATACATCAATGTGAGGTAATGGGAAATCATCCTTTGGGCTAGCTCTGTTCAGATCCCGGTAATCCACACACATATGTACTTTTCCATCCTTCTTAGGCACCGGTACAATGTTAGCAACCCACGGCGGGTAACTAGTTACAGCAAGGAAACCGGCGTCCCATTGTTTAATGGCAGCTTGTGTATAACAATATCCGTATCCAGACCTGGCATGTCTTGATAGGACCAAGCAAAGACGTCGACGTATTCTCGAAGCATGTCAATAAGCTGTTCTTTTACTGACGCCTGTAGATTGGCCCCAATCTTCACTTCTTTCAAATCCTTTTCGGTACCAAGATTAACTGTTTCAACCTCCTCCTGATGAGGAGTGATTACTTTCTCTTCTTGCCTCAAAAACCTGGCTAGCTCTTCAGGTAACTCATAGTCTTCTTCAACCCCTTCATCAGCTTGATTAATTGGATTGTCGAAGTCATACAAGGTCATAGCAGTGTTGTTGTCGGTGCAATCTGGAGGATAATCTCTGCAAGGGTTGAGATTTGTTCGTTCTAGTGATCAATTTTAATCTTGCTTAAAAAGTGTAAAATGAAGTTATTATTTTGAAAACATTGCCATTTTATTGTTTTGTACAAAAGTGAAAAATGAAAAGACAGTGAGCGAAAAAGAGACTTGTTTGCAAAAGATGTCTGATATTCATTGATAATCCATTTGCACAGAATTACAATATGACCCTATTACAAAATGAGTCCTGACACCTTGGGCAAGATGCAGGACTTGATGCATGCTGAAAAAAAGCAGGAAATAATAATTACTCTGCATGAGTAACCCTTATAATTTCCTGGGAAGACCAGTTAAGGACTTGGTGACCCGGGATCCTTGGACGTATCCAGCTCTCCATTTTGAGGTCGCTTTCCGCCTCGTCTTCCAGGTTGTTAACAGCATCTGGGGTGAGCACCCCCCTACTGATGAACTTGGGCTCTTTTGCAGCCTCTGATTGATCTTGTCGGAATGGTTTGTAACCCAAACCGAATCTGTCTTCCTTCTTCTCCACCGGCAGCAGCTTGCCCCAGCCTTGGGCATTTCCATCTTCAACAACCTTCCGGGCTTACTGATAGGAGACAATTGAAGTACGCATCCTATCCTCCTGGGATGCTTCAAATACTTCAGTCGTTGCCTCATTGACGTTCAAAGCTTCGAACCCCTGGCTCATAGTTTCATGGATTTCACCATCCATCTCAATGTATTTGTATGTAGCCAGATGGCTAACAAAGATGTCCTCTTCACCACAGATGGTGATAATCTGTCCTTCCCACTCATATTTCAATTTCTGGTGAAGGGTCGACGTAACTGCGCCAGCGGCGTGAATCCACGGTCGACCCAACAAACAGCTGTAGGCCAGCTGAATGTCCATCACATAGAAAGTAGTCTGAAAGACCTGTAGGCCAATTATCACAGGCAGTTCCACCTCTCCAAGAACAGACCTCTTGGATCCATCAAAAGCCCTGACCACAAGATTGCTTGGTCGGAGAGCTATACCATCATATTTGAGCTTGACAAGAGCTTTCTTCGGCAGGACATTGAGTGAAGACCCAATGTCGACAAGAACATGAGAGAGTACAACCCCTTTGCACTCCAGGGTTATGTGCAAAGCTTTGTTGTGGTGTCGTCCTTCTGTTGTCAAATCAACATTGGTGAAACCTAGCCCATGGCTAGTATTGACATTAGACACCACTGTTTCAAGCTGATTCACTATGATCTCCTCCGGCACGTAGGCAGCGTGCAGGACCTTGAGTAGTGCATCCCGATGAGCTTCAGAACACAACAACAGGGATAAGATGGAGATCTTAGAAGGAGTCTGGTGGAGCTGATCCACAACCTTGTAGTCACTTCTTTTAATTATCCTCATAAATTCATCCACATCCTGATCAAAGGATGATTTATGAGTTTCTTTTGGTGCTGATTCTTCAGGTGCCACACTTTTCCCTTTGGCTTTGGTAGCAGCCTCTGCCTCAGTATTAGTTCTGGGAGCTTGTGACGCGAAGAGGCGTCCGCTTCGGGTGAAGCCTCCGCCTCCCCCGACATTATCCACTTGTGAGGTAGGAACTGAAGAATCAAGAAAGACCTTTTCTCCATTGCAGTAAAGGTCTGCACCATAATGCCATGGTACATCATTGTCTTTAACGTATGGAATGGGCCATGGCACCGTGATGGTGATTGGGCTTACTATGGAAGAGGTTGGAACCGTTATTGCCTGTGGATCATAGAAAATGGTGACAAGACTTTTGGTGGATGTTGGTGATGATGAATTGAAGCTCAGTTGTTGCTGAAACTTTTGCTAAGATTGTTGTTGAAAGTTGTTGGAGTTTGGGACCGTTGTAGGGTCATAATAAATAGTAACTGTGGAGACATCTTTGTTGGTGGTTGCTGAAGTTGTAGAAGGAGATGAAATGGAACTTTTGTTTGTTGAAGTGATGGAAGAAGTGGTTGCTGAAGTTGTAGACGAGTCCGTAGGAACAACTGTTGTTGCAGTTGTAGAAGAATCATTTGTCTTTGAAAAAGGAGTTGCTGGTGTTATAGAAGTTGTTGTCGTTTTTTGCAGAATGCCTTCTTTAATCAAGCCATTGATGCCATTCCTTAAGCTTGCACACCCGTTCTCGGAAACCTTGCAAGATTCACAACAGGCCTCACAACCTGGAAACACTTGGCATTTTAACAGCTGAGCTTTAAATTCTGCCCGAGGTGTCTGAATACTTGCAATATCTTCAATCAAACTCATGGGTGAGTCTTCCTCTATAGTATTAATCCTTGGCCCACCGTGGCTTGGCATAGGATTTTTCATGACATTGGGAGGTGGTGCAAAGTTCAGGCCTTTGAATCAACCAGATCCTGGACCTTCATATGCAGAGCCATGCATTTTTTCTGTGGAGTGACCAGGTGCATTAGAATGAAAAGCACACCTAGTGTTGACGTGGTAATTTCTCGGAAGGTTCTGAGGATCAGGTAGAGCCAATGTCCTCAACTCAACAAGATTGAGCTTTAGGAGTTGTGGCAGCAATGTGGCATATGGTATTGGAATAGGGTCAATCACCCTGTTGATCTGAGATGGCCGCTGTTGGAAAGGGCATTGTTGTTGATTGTTGTTATTGTTGTTGTAGGATCTCTGTTGAGGAAACTTTGGCTGTTGAGGAAAGTGTTGTGGTTGTTGAGTGTATTGAGGAGGTGGAGTAGGAGTAGTGATGGCAGCAACTGATTTGGATAGATATTGGGGTCTCCCTCTCCCCATATGTACAGAATTTGTTTCACCAGATCAACGGGGCCCAGCAAATGGCTTCCTTGCACTGCTTGAACTGGCATCATTGTCAGAAATCTTTCCCATCTTTTGTAAGCTCTCAATTCTTTCCACATATATCACCACGTCTGCAAAGCTGGTGGAAGAAAATGCAGCCAATCTGTCAATATAAGTACCCTGGAGAGTGTTTATGAACATATCTGTCATCTCCCTTTCTGACATCGGGGGTTGAACGGAAGCAGATAGTTGCCTCCACCTTTGGACATACTCCCTAACGCTTTCATGGGAAGACTTTGACATTCCCATCAGAAGGGTTTTGTTTGGAGCCATGTCCAGATTATACTGATATTGACGAATGAAAGCTTCAGCCAAGTCTTTCCAATTTCTCACTGTGGCCCTGGTCAAATGGGAATACCATTCTCGGGATGCTCCTGTCAAGCTATCCTCAAAGTAAAACATCCACAGCTTCTCATCCATGGTGTAGGCTTTTAATCTCCCTAGGAAAGACTGAAGATGGGTATGTGGGCAGGATATGCCATTATATCTTTCAAAACAAGGAGGTTTGAACTTGTGAGGAATTCTAACCCCTTCCACTAATCCCATGTCCATGACATCAAAACCCAGGGAGTTTTGGGATTCAAGAGACCTTAGCTTTTCTGCAATTTCATCCAACCGACGATCATAAACTTCGTCTCCAGCCCCAACCACAGTAAACTGTTCTTCTTGAGGGTCTTCATGCAAGGCCCTCCCTCTAGTGTTACCTTGGGTGTTTCTTATAGCATTGATGTATGGGTTCAGATGAGGTCCAAACTCTGGGGGATTAGTGCGAGGCTGTACGTGATCGTTGTTACTGGTACCCCCTGTACCTGGATGGTTTTCCTCGGGAGTTTACAGCTTGACTAACTCTCTCAGTCTCTCCTGGCTCTGAGCCAAACCAGTCATAACTGCCATGAACTGATTCATTTGGGCCCTCATTTTTGTCCTTTCATTGGCCATTTGGGTCCTCACATCAGTCAAGTCTTGTTGAACTTGATCCATTTGTAATCCCGGAAGGTTGTTTCTTGTTGGATACCAGTGCACTCTATTAACGGGGAACACTCTTCTACGAGCAATGTTTCCTGAAATCACAACAAAGTGAGAAACAACAACAAAACAAAAATCTACAAAACAAAGAGAAAATGTTAGTATGCAATGCAGGATGCCTATTTGTCTTCCAAGGGTATCCGGTTTGGTTCTTTGGTTTTGACCTTTCCAGACCTCAGGGAATGATGATGATGTAGAGAGATTAAACCCATGGAATAATACAAACCATATATTACAAAAGTGTGAAGATACATAGTTTGATTACAACAAAAATCCCCATGGTGGGTCAAAATACAACAACAAAATCAAAAAGTACAAACAAAAGGAAAGTACAAGTACAAGGAAATCAAACATCCAGTCCAAAGTCATCCACTCTGACTTCCTTTAGGTGATCCTTAGTCACTAAACCTACTGGGTGCTCTGTGATGGTCCTGATAAGAAGGTTCCTGGTGGCAATGGCACTGGTCAACTTCTTGTGCTTATCCTGATCCTTTGACCTCTTCAACCCCGTCCGGAGTTTCAACTCGGAGATCTCCTTTTGTGCTGCTAACAAAGCCTCCCGATTCTTCTTCTCACTAGCCTCCAGTTGCTCTATCCTAGCTTAGGTCCTTTGATCTTCCTGTGCACGAGCCTCAGTGATCCTGATCCACCTAGCCTGACTCTCCTCTAAGTAATCCTCAGCTCTAGCCTTCTGAGTCTTGGCTTCCTTGCAAGCATTCTTCAGCACTAACTCCTCTGCTCTAGCCTTTCTGATGTAGTCATCCGTCTTCTCAATCTTGGCCAAGTGCTCAATCTGGAGCTTCTCTAACCTCTCATTATCTAGACGGTTGTCATTCCTCTCCTAGAGGGTCTTCTTCAAGGCTTCAGAGAGTTGAGTATTCCTTTCCTTCAGCTTCTCAAACTCCTCCAAACTGACAGTAGCTGTAGGCTCCACTGCTGATGGTCCAGGTACATCCTCTAAGGTGAATGGAATCAGGGTGATCTTCCCCCTGACACGAGACTAGTCAAGATAGTGAGATGAGGCTATATTGTTGCACTTGCCAAGGATAGTTGTCCCCTTAGTCTGAATATTGTCCCAAGCCCAGGCTGCCTGTCTAACAATGGCAAGGTTGTGCTGAATGTCACAATAGAGGGTCTCTGTCAAATCTAGCCCTCTTGGGGGATGTACCAAAGCATACCATAATTGCCTCTTGAAAAGCAAAGGGTTGTAGTTGATGCAACCTTTTACTCCAATCAAAGGTACATTGGGATACTACCCACAACTAGTAATGATATCTTTGCCCTTGGTGCTCTAAGTGCACCCACCATCTGATGTAAGGGCAATCAATCTCTTGGCCCAGTTCCTTGGCTGATGAGGATTCAGGAAAGTGTCTGACTTCGGCAAATGCCTTAACAACCAACAATAGAAGAGGGGAGCACAGCATCTGACTAATCTTCCCCTTTGCTTCTCATTCCTTTGATGCATTGAATAGTAGAAGTCTCCAAGCAAGGTAGGAATTGGGTTCCTCAATAAGAACAGGTGAATATCATTCTTGCTTACAAACTTTGGCTCGTCTGCAAACAAGATAACTCCATATATGCTGAGGGCTAGAAGTGCACAAACAGTATCCCACTTTCTTGCTGCAGCATGCAGGGTGGCCTGGGAGATCAAGAAGTCCAAGTGAAGGCCTGGGATTCCAGCCTTGGTGGTCATGCTTTGATCAATAAGGCTAGGCTCCAAGTGCAAGGCCTTAGCTATATCTTCATTCTTGGGACCATCCATCTCGGGGTTGAAGGGAATCCCTCTCCTGATGGGGACACCTAACAACATGGAAAATTCTTCTAGCAAAGGTCCCAACTGAAAATCAGGGAATGTGAAACATCTGAGAGGTGGATCATAGAAATGTAAGCAAGTGTGAATCATACTCCTCTAGGATGCATCTAGGTCCATGATCATATCCATAATGCCTCCATAATGCTCCCTGAATAATGGAACATGATCAGGGGTGATGAGAGACTGGATTTGTCTGATGCCTGTCAGAGTGGGCTCAAAGAAATGGTATGTGATGTTGCTCTTTCTGGATGTGTCCATGCTGATAATGGATGTTGGTGAAGAAGACTGAGGGTAACTGCTGATGAAGGTCACTGAAGAAGATGCTGAAGAAGAGTCTCTGATGAAGACAAACTGGTAAAGGTGCTGGAGAAGAATCTCTGATGAAGATAACTAGAGGAATCTGAGCAGCAGAACAGGTCAAAACCAAACCAAAGATAAGATGTGGATACCCTGTAAAACAAATAGAAAAATGTTAAATGATGTGAAATTATGTATGCAAAATGATATGCAAAGGGTTTGTGGTCCAGTGCTGGATCTGTTATCTGCCTTGATAAGGTCTATGTGTGTTCATATGTCCGGATGGAGGCTTAGAAAACCAGTAACTAGGTGGGGGACTCAAATAAAGAGTCATAAGTCCAGGGTTTCACAAGAACTGTCCAAAGTGATACAACCTTAACAAAACTAGTAACAAGGTATGATGAGGCCAAGGGTTCCTGCAAACCTGTAAACATCCCAACCCCCTCACATGTATTGTTCTAGAACAAGGATCCTCAGACTTGGATCGGTTATAAGAAGTGTAAACACTTATAACCCGGAGGTACAGTGTTTACAATAACCATAAAGGATCCTCCTCTAACTCACCTCAGATGCTGAAGGTCATACAAAGGTTTTCCAGACTTAGCAGGCTTCCCAGATAGCCCTAGTACTACAGGAAATCCGTAGCACAGAGTTCTCAAGAAGAAACCAATCTCTGAACCGTGTTTCATATTCCCGCACCAGAATGAAATGGAATGGGAAAGAATATGAAGCCACTATATCCTATGTGTCACTCAGGTCCCTGGTATGGAACCTTAATCACTCAAAATCCCTCCCACCAAAGGAAACAACAGATCCAACATAGATGATGATAACAGTATGAAATGCATAAAACTGTAAATAAAAGTGTTAATGCTATTATTTTATGATTGGCATTATGTTTGGTAAAACTAATATGGCTGGAAAATGTTGAATAAGAAGTTCCATATGTTAAATTAACATGGTATAGATTCTGGAAGAACATGTCAAACATGATGTCCTGACATGGTGGCACAGATAAATGTGGAAGATGTCAAAGAAGATGTTGAAACATCTGCAAATATCATGACAGAATTACTGTCATATGTTACAGACAGATGTCAAAGAAGATGTTGAAACATCTGCAAATGTCATGACAGAATTACTGTCATATGTTACAGATAGATGTCAATGAAGATGTTGAAACATCTGCAAATGTCATAACAAAATTACTGTCATATGTTACAGACAGATGTCAAAGAAAATGTTGAAACATCTGCAACTGTCATGACAAATGTCAAAGAAAATGTTGAAACATCTGCAACTGTCATGACAACATTACTGTCATGTGTTACATATAGATATCAAACAAGATGTGTTGAACTTAGTTCAGGATGTCACACCAGATGTTGTGACACTGTCAAACAGAGTAACATTTAATGAACTTAAGTCAAGATATCAGGATGTCACACCAGATGTTGTGACATTGTCAAACAGAGTAACAGTAAGTCAAGACATCAGGATGTCACACCAGATGTTGGGACATCGTAAACCTGCTACCAGACTTAAATGATGCGCAACAGAACTGAGTAAATTCAGGGGAATTTATCAGGAATTAATTGGAAAGAGATAAGAAATACAAGGCGCATCTTTAGGGAGATTAGTTATCTGAATTCAGTATAACAGAATAACTAACTCACCTTGAATCAAGGAGGTAACAAACTAACTAACCCTAATTCAAGGTGATGACAATGGGATTTATCAGATCTGAATTATGCAGAATATTCTACAAAATATTCTGATATCACAGGTGGAATTACTTTTTAAAGATGCAGAATATTCTGGAGATATTATGCAGTCATATGTGGCGCTGATTTAAAGGGTGCTGATTTAGAAGATCTTAAAGACTCAATTTAAATTGAAGACAAATATTGAAAAATATAGAGTTTCTATATTTAGAGATATTTTAGGAGTTTTTAGATTTGAAGATCTTGTGGCATATTTGTAGCAGCTATTGTTGTGATTGTTTAGGCCCAAATCCAGTTGGAAATAGGTTATAAAAGAAACCCTGTAACCTAGTTTAGAATTAACCCAATCAACCGAAAATGTAAACATTATTAGGGTTGTGTTCTTGTGGCAGCCGTGCGTAACAAGGAAATCTATTGTGGTTGTTTCACTTGTGATTCTCGAAGATTGTAAGCAAGAGAAGTATTGTGTCTTGATTGAAACTTTTAAGTAAGATCAAGCTGTTGTGTTTGAAGTGTGACTTCAATTTTATTAATCATTGTAAAAGATCACTGTGTGATTGAGGGGGAGTGAGTTGGTACTCATATCTAAGTTGTGTCTTAGGTAGAAATTGCATTGGGTAGATATTAAGTGAAGGATTAAACTGAGTGGTTTAAGTCTAGAATTAATATTACTTATATTGGATTTCCTTCCTGGCTTGGTAGCCCTCAGATGTAAGTGTGGAGATACACTGAACTGGGTTAACAATTCTGTTGTGTTCTTTATATCTTTTATGTTTTATGCAGTACCTGAACTAAATGTCCTATCAGATGTCACAACATCCTGAAGCATGTTTGACTCTGATATATCAGAATTATTTAAGTACTGATATGTATGCCTTACCATGTTTATAAGTAACAGATAAGATGTCTAAACATCATATTCGACATCTGAGTCTGTCATACCAGAATTTCATTTGGTATCAGAGCAGGCATCCTGGTCTGTTTCTGGATGAGATCTAAGGGGGATACTTTCTGGTTCATGGTAAAGGAAGAAGGATGATATAATGAAAAGCTGTTAGAACTTGAGAGGTTCATATTGGCGTTTGAATGGTCCCTAGAAGTGGAGGATGGACTATTCATCACATGGTGTATATTGGACCAGTCTGGTGTTATCAGGGCTGGAAATTTGCTGGTGAATTGCTGTGTAGCTATGATGTCAGACAGAATGTCCTGACATCTTGGTTCAGAGAATTCTATATTTGAAGGAGGCTTGTATTTTGTTTTCTGTGAGGTTTGGGTTCAACTTCTGTACTGCTGCATGTGCCTCTGATATATTCTGAAGTTATACCAAGTTTGTGTGTTACTTGGATTAGATGCACTGTGGTTGGGAAATGTTCTGGTTGTTCTTGTATGGGGAGTTATATCTGTATCTGAATTGATGATCATACAATTTATAAGGAATTGCTCTATTATTTATGATGTGTTATGTTTGATAGTGGTTCCCCAGTACTTCCTACAAAGGCTGTTGTAAAACTTCAGTTCATAATGTCAAGTTTGATGTTCTATCATGTGATTACAGAACTGGAGAACACTTAGTTCAGAATGTTGTGGTTCTTGATGAAAGAAGAGGTTGGAGACAAAACAAAAGAGTATAATTATCAAATCTTTCATGCGGGAGTGAAAATCTTGATAAAATATCTCTTAAGCTTATTTATGGTGACCTAATGAGGATATTCTTCCTGGTTATGGTGTCCTATGTTGTTTAGGTATAGCTGAAGAAAATCTCTCTTGTGAAGATACATGTTTATGATTGTCTAAATCATGAACTGAAGGAAGTTTCATCAAGAAAGAAGCTGAATTGATATGTCAATCCTAATGGCTTGACACCACACTACACATTAACAGTTTATGGTAAATGTTGAATCAAAGACCTAAAAGATTGTTTCTGAAGCTATGAAGTTGAATACTCTTTGAGATGCTACTGTCTATTGTATGTGTGCAAAGTATCTTTCATAATGTTATAGAACTTCAGTTGGAGCTGATTGAAGAAAAGATAGTAATCTTGAAAGCAATAATGTTTCAGAACCAAGCATAGTTTTGTGTTCCAGAAGAAGGAAACTGGTGTGATATCCTGCTAACATGATGGATGCTTTGGGTGCTAGACAAATGTGTGATGATCACATATGTTTGGAACCTACTCCTAACCTGGAAGAGGAGGCATGTATGCTACATGTTGAAGACTTAGATAATGACTCTAACACAGAGATCATTGCTTCTGTGGACCCTAGCATAGCCAAAAGGCTTAGGGCTAGAAAGGAAAAGAAGACTGCAGGACATTCAACTCCTGAAAAGAAGCAGCCTACTCCAAAGAAAGACAAGGCCAAAGTGGTATTTGGTCCTACTAAACAATGGAGCAAGGTGAATACCCAAAAGAGGAAAGCTGTAACTCCACTAGATTCAGATGTTGAAGAGGATGTTCCAACATCCCAACCAAAGAAGAAACCAGCACCCTCAAGGTCCACCTCTGCTGTTCCAGAAGCTCCTCTGGACAATGTTTCATTCCATCATGTGTCAAGTGTGAGCAGATGGAAATTTGTATACCAAAGAAGGGTAGCACTTGAAAGAGAGTTGGGCAGCAATGCACTTGAGAGCACTGAGGTAATTGACCTAATTTCTTCTGCTGGTTTATTCAAAACAGTATCAAACTTTTCACCTTGCTATGAGCTGCTAGTAAAGGAATTCATTGTCAACCTACAAGAGGACTGTGCCGAAGGTAAATTAGATGAATTCAGAAAAGTCTATGTAAGAGGGAGATGTGTGGAATTCTCTCCTAGGGTTATCAACCATTATCTAGGGAGAGAATCTGATGAACCTAATGAGCTGGGTAAGACAGATAACCAGGTGTGCAAGGTCATTACTGCCAATCAAGTCAAAGCTTGGCCAGTCAAGGGCAAACTTTCTGTTAGCTTGCTAACAAGGAAGTATGCAATGCTGCATAGGATTGGCACTGTAAACAGGGTCCCTACCAACCATACTTCTTCAATAGCAACTGGATTGGGCAGATTCATATATGTTGTGGGCACCCAAACAAAGCTGGACTTTGGGGCTTACATCTTTGATCAAACCCTAAAGCATGCAGGAACATCAGCAACAAATCTTCCCATTGCTTTTCCCTCTCTGCTATGTGGAATCATACTAAGCCAGTATCCAGGTATCCTCACTGAGAAGGATTCAGTCTGCAAAAGAAAAAGTCCTCTGGCCTTCCATTACAAACTTTTCTTGAGCCATCATGCTGCTGATGTTGAAGCTCCCACTAGGACATCTGCTGGACCTTCAAAAGCAAAGACTCCCATATCCAAAGTTGCCTTGATTGCAGATCTGAAGAACACTTGCAAAAAGCTGGATGCCAGGAAGAAAAAGCTTGAGGAAGTAATTCAAAGGCTGGAGCTGGAAGAGGTTGCTCAGAATACTGATGAATCTAATGATGAATCTGAAGATGAAGAAGCTTCTAAATGTATCTACAAATGTGGGTGATAAATGCATGACTTTGGTCATGATTAAAGCTAGCAATGTGACCAACAATTGCTAGAAGCAAGGGAAGAATGTTAGATTGGGAAGTCTGATCAGAATGGTTGTTGAACTGGTAGTCTCTTCCACTACTAGTCATGGATAGTGGCAGTATGAACCCTTTGTAGGAAGCAAACTAAGAGCATCTGTTTTGGAATATAAAATCAAGTGTGGATATTTATCAGTTGTGCTCTTTGTATGTTCATCAGGGGTGTGAAATTAAGAATTAGTGGAGTATATACTCAGCTGGAGTATTGTTTATCCATGACATGAGGAGATCTTGCTAATCTTATCTGGAGCTAACCTTAAAATCCTTCAAAATTAAAAGATCAGATTGTGTAGAACTATCTGATAAGGTATTATACAAGGATTTAAGATCAATTGTTGTTTGTGGAGTTCACAAATATTTGATTGATTATCCTTGTGATTCAAGATTGGTGATGTTCAAAAAGATGTTGGAACATCTTATCATTAGAGTTTGTGCAGAATCATGGGAGAGGTATTGCATAAGTTGTAGCATTGGCTTCAGTCTTGTGTGACAGGAGTTATGTATTTCTGGAAAGTTTCTTGGCAAGAACTGGTCTGGATATTGTTGATTCTGAAGATGGAGATGAAAGACCATGAACATATCATAATCTTGATGACTACTTGGATTAGTTTATTTCTGATCTAGGTGTAGTCCAGAATGCTCATCATGGAGTTAAGATAGGTGGCGATATCATAAATTTGTTAAGACTGCCTTACTCAAGGAATGGTGGCATCCTTGGTATAGTTATGAGGTGTAGTTCTTAACTATTCCTTCTGAATAATCAGACAGTGGCAGGTTTGAAGAATTTGGAGAAACATTGGAAGTTTCTCATCAATATGCGTTATCGGTAGGAATTTCTGCAAAACCAATAGAATGGAGGTTGTTTACTCAAACTTGATGGATAAATCAAGTCTATGAGAGCATGTAACTCTTGTTCTATAAAGGAAGGAGGTTCTTTCAAGTGGCAGTAGAAGGACCTGAATTTAACAGATGGATGTGGGCTAATAATGTTTAAACATCTAGTTCAACATCAGAGTCTAATTGGTGAAGTGACACATAAATTAAGATAGAATGATCTATAGCGATTGAATGCTTCATAAGGCCTTTTATCTTGACATCTTGGTGAAGATCAACTTTATTGATCAGGATATCTTTGGAAGATTTATTATAAACGTGAAGAAGACAAAAGTGGCAATTGGCTTTTTCATATGAGGATTCATAAAGGAGGTTATCAAAATGTGGTAATTGGTTGATCTTTAAAGTGGATTCGAAGAATCAATATAATCAGAGTGTGGCAGCTGGTTGTTCTTGAGGATTGTCTTGGAACAAATTGCTCTTGGGCATAGGAGTGATGAGTTGAAGACTCAAGAGGATTTATTCTTCTTGAAGGTGGATGAGAGTTTATCACTCTTTCTGGATTTCTGATTCTAACTGGTGGCACAGTGTAGTTGAAGATTTTCAGTTCTTGGATTACTATGCTATAGTAAGTCCAGTTGGTGGAGCACATCTAGGATCATGGTGATAAGGTCTTGGTGTATGAAAAATGTCCTAACTAAGTGTTAGTACATTATCTGGGGTGTTTATCTACATGGTTTCTATTATTAGACTACCTAATCATATGGGAGAATGATGAAGTAGATGATCTATATTGGAAGAAACATGTAGAAGAGACTGAAGTATATCAGGTATTGATTGCTTGGAAGTTTGTTTGTGGACATTCATTCTAATGTCATAATTAGTTTGGATGTGGTTTATCTGGATTGTATGGCCTTTGGTGTGTAAAGGCTTAGTGTCAAGAACCTGTGTGCTAAAAGATGTTCATCTTGTGTAGACTGTGGTAACTACAAACCAAGATAGGAATCAGGTATGCTTTGGTACAAGAAGTGAATGTGTTCAATTGGGAATTGAACAGAGGGTGAGCTCTTGAATACATGAAGATGCGTCTTATGTTTTCCTTTCATCAATGTACAGAGAAGCATGGAGTATCCTAGACTGGGGGAGTGTGTTACAAGTATGTGAAACTGATTTTGTGGAGTTAAGGGGGAGTAATACCTTAACCAGATAAGGAGTATCCTAGGAGTCTAGAAGACTATATTGTATAAAGCTACTCTCTGCAATTTATGTTTGATTCTTGAGGAATTGTGAAGCTTGTGTGTGTTTCAAGCTTATGGAGATTATATACCTCTATGTTTTTTTTATCGTACCTTTGTCTTTTTATGGCTAAAAAGGGGGAGAATTAATAGTGTGAGGTCTGATATGAAGATGTGATGTTAAGGAACTTCTACATAAGGTACTACTACACCTGTATGTAAATTAGTTTTAGCCAAAATAAGCCAAAGGGGGAGATTGTTAATGCTATTATTTTATGATTGGCATTATGTTTGGTAAAACTAATATGGCTGGAAAATGTTGAATAAGAAGTTCCATATGTTAAATTAACATGGTATAGATTCTGGAAGAACATGTCAAACATGATGTCCTGACATGGTGGCACAGATAAATGTGGAAGATGTCAAAGAAGATGTTGAAACATCTGCAAATGTCATGACAGAATTACTGTCATATGTTACAGACAGATGTCAAAGAAGATGTTGAAACATCTGCAAATGTCATGACAGAATTACTGTCATATGTTACAGACAGATGTCAATGAAGATGTTGAAACATCTGCAAATGTCATGACAGAATTACTATCATATGTTACAGACAGATGTCAAAGAAAATGTTGAAACATCTGCAGCTGTCATGACAGATGTCAAAGAAAATGTTGAAACATCTGCAACTGTCATGACAACATTACTGTCATGTGTTACATATAGATATCAAACAAGAAGTGTTGAACTTAGTTCAGGATGTCACACCAGATGTTGTGACACTGTCAAACAGAGTAACATTTAATGAACTTAAGTCAAGATATCAGGATGTCACACCAGATGTTGTGACATTGTCAAACAGAGTAACAGTAAGTCAAGACATCAGGATCTCACACCAGATGTTGGGACATCGTAAACCTGCTACCAGACTTAAATGATGCGCAACAGAACTGAGTAAATTCAGGGGAATTTATCTGGAATTAATTGGAAAGAGATAAGCAATACAAGGCGCATCTTTAGGGAGATTAGTTATCTGAATTCAGTATAACAGAATAACTAACTCACCTTGAATCAAGGAGGTAACAAACTAACTAACCCTAATTCAAGGTGATGACAGTGGGATTTATCAGATCTGAATTAGGCAGAATATTCTACAAAATATTCTGATATCACAGGTGGAATTACTTTTTAAAGATGCAGAATATTCTGGAGATATTATGCAATCATATGTGGCGCTGAATTAAAGGGTGCTGATTTAGAAGATTTTAAAGACTCAATTTAAATTGAAGACAAATATTGAAAAATATAGAGTTTCTATATTTAGAGATATTTTAGGAGTTTTTAGATTTGAAGATCTTGTGGCATATTTGTAGCAGCTATTGTTGTGATTGTTTAGGCCCAAATCCAGTTGGAAATAGGTTATAAAAGAAACCCTGTAACCTAGTTTAGAATTAACCCAATCAACCGAAAATGTAAACATTATTAGGGTTGTGTTCTTGTGGCAGCCGTGCGTAACAAGGAACTCTATTGTGGCTGTTTCACTTGTGATTCTCGAAGCTTGTAAGCAAGAGAAGTATTGTGTCTTGATTGAAACTTTTAAGTAAGATCAAGCTGTTGTGTTTGAAGTGTGACTTCAATTTTATTAATCATTGTAAAAGATCACTGTGTGATTGAGGGGGAGTGAGTTGGTACTCATATCTAAGTTGTGTCTTAGGTAGAAATTGCATTGGGTAGATATTAAGTGAAGGATTAAACTGAGTGGTTTAAGTCTAGAATTAATATTACTTATATTGGATTTCCTTCCTGGCTTGGTAGCCCCCAAATGTAAGTGTGGAGATACACTGAACTGGGTTAACAATTCTGATGTGTTCTTTATATCTTTTATGTTTTATGCAGTACCTGAACTGAATGTCCTATCAGATGTCACAACATCCTGAAGCATGTTTGACTCTGATATATCAGAATTATTTAAGTACTGATATGTATGCCTTACCATGTTTATAAGTAACAGATAAGATGTCTAAACATCATATTCAACATCTGAGTCTGTCATACCAGAATTTCAGAAAGCAATAAATAAAGTTGTACAGAAAGAAATAAATAAACCAATAAACAAAAAGCACAAGTAGCACATAACACCCCCATAAACACAAATCAAACAAGCACTAGGAGAAACCCACAAAAAAGAACCAGAAGCCCCTGTTGCAAGATAGGGTCCCCAGCAGAGTCGCCAAGTTGTCGCTCCCCCGAAAAGACACAGGGTCAGATATGGTACAGACACGAACGGTCGGCGAAAGGAGAAAATGAAATGAACTGAATAGAGTCGCCAGCTAGGCATTTTTATCCCGAAGGAAAGGTAATGCTGCATAAACCTAAAAAAAGATGGATAAGACGGTTGCGAACCAGAGAAACTGAGAAAGGGGGTTGGTTACAACCTAGGAAGGTATTAGCACCCAGATTGTCCGTCGTACTCGACGGGATCCGCGCTTATAAGATTGTGTTTAAAAGGGGGTAGGTGTATGTGCTATATGTGTTCCAAAAGCTAAGAAAAGAAATGTACAAGTGTCAGTGCAAAAGAGAAATGAAATGCTCAGGAACTGAGGCTTAAAATAATGCTGAAAGAGGGGGGAAGACACAGAGACTTTTGTTTGATAACAGTTAAGTTATGCCTACGTATCCTCTCGTGCAATGAGGAAGTCAGAACACCGTAGTTCGACTCAAAGAGACTGAAAGATAAATTGACTGTGAACTACTTACTTGTTTGTGCTCAAGTGTATGACTCGTCTGGATTGAGTGCTAACTGTCTTGCATTAGACGGAAGAAGCAAGTTCTCGCTTGTGAATGAAGATGATGAGAAAAGAATCCCGGAGGAGACGATTATTGTTTTTTTTTTGTGTTTTCAGTTTTGTTATTGTTTTTGGTGTTTTGCATAAGTTGATGAGCTTAAGCCTAAATCAAGGGTTTGTAAGCTCATTATATCCTCCATGATTAGGGATAATGAACCTACATAAGTATGAGATAAGCATCTCAACTTAATTACCATGATAATATAGGATTAAAATCATTAACCTACTTGTGATTAATTAGATGTTTTTTGTGTTTTTGTTTAGTGTTAAGTAATGAGTTTAATCTCTAATCACAGATTAGTGGGCTCATTACACCATCCTAATAGAAGGATAATAGATGAGAACACTTAAGCTGAGGAAGATACCTCAACTTAATCCATTGTTAGGGATTAAATTCATTATATAACAAGCCTTTATTAAGTGGATTTTAATTAAGGGATGAGATTAAGAAATGGATTTTATGGTTTGTAACACAACTTGAGGGGGACTTGTCCATTAAACACTAGGGTTAGTCCTTCTTAACCATAAAGGAAGAATTAGAACCCTAATGTAAGGCCCAAGTTACAAGATGAAGTCTTAGTGATTATTAAGATGATTTGATTAAGAGGTTTAAAAAAATTAAAGGTTTAACACTTAGGATTAAAGTTATACACTCCATCCTAAGAGAAGGATGCAGACATAACCCTAATTCCAAAGTCCTAAAACTTTAAGAGTTTAGTCTCTGATTATGAAGATGAGGAGAGAGACTCAAGGAGACTCAAAGGTAAAAACTAAGGGGGACTAATCACAACCCTAATTATTATCATGCTTGGATGTTCCTATGGTTTGTAAGGCTTGAGAAAGATCTTCAAAGAAGCCACCAATGGAGGAAGCAGATGAAAGGAGGAAGAAGCTGAAGAAATAAGTTACTTACTTCAATGAAGAAGATAAGTAACTTAAAGAAAGAAAGTGAGAAAGAATGAACACAATTGAACAAGTTCACTTCAAAGAAACCAGCAAGATGCATATGAAAGAGATAAATAGAAATGAGAAGTGAAGGCAAATCCACTTCTCAAAGTAACTTACCACCTGAAAATGTTAGCATGAATGCATAAAGTTCAAGGCATAAAGAAATGAAATGAAATGAGATGAGATGAGATGAAATGACCAAAGTCAGAAGTGTTTATGTTATGCAAATGTCATGTGATATGATGCAATGTCATACAAAGTGCATATGTATGATCATACAAAGATGAGATGTCATGTAAGATTGCTTTGAAGTTTGAAAGTTCATAAAAGTTAATGAAATGAAATGAATGCAAATCATGGCAAATTGATGAAGAAATGATAAATCATGGTTCTAACATGTCCTAAGGTGTCTAAGATGACATATTAATCCAAGAAATGTCATGGCAAGTTCATGTATGGATGCATATGCAAGATGAATGCAAATGAACATGAGATATTAGGGTTTTATGGACAAGCAAGATGCAAATGAACAAAACAGAAGCATATGACATGATAAAAATTTGAATCCAAGCTCAAACAAACCCTAATCCCATACTAGGTCACACCCCAAAGGAGAAGGTCAGAAGCCTTACCACTCAAAGGTTATGAATTTCCTAAGGTTCTAGGGATTTTTGGGTGATTCTCAAAGGAAAATGCAAATCAATTTAAAAATGCAAGATAAATTCATGACATAAATGACCTATAAACTACATTTTATGCACAAAACAATGCAACAAGAATCATCTTCAAACTCTTCTTGGTTAGGCAGAAAAGATTTTTTCAAGTTATGGTTCAAAAATATGATTTAAATGACCCTTAATTCAAAGAAAATTCACAAGTTATGATCAAACCTAAAAAGAAATTTGTGTGAAGAGTTTGAAAATGTTTCTAAATGCAAAGAGATGATTCATGATTTTTTTGGTGATTTTTAGAAACCTAAATGTATTTTTAATTAATTAAAAATAACATTAAAATATTTTAAAAATACTTTTTTTAATGCAAAAAAATAAAATAAAATCATTTTCAGGTTGAGAAAAATATATGAAACAAAAATGCAAAAGGAAATATTTTTTGAAAGCTTTTTGCTATTTTTAATTAATTATGCAAAAGAAATAGAAAGAAAATAAAATAAAACGAATAAAATGAGAAAGTATGCTGATCCAAGGGCTACAATTTGAACTGGGCTTAGAGGGAATTGACTGCGCGCGCAAATCAATGCCCCAAATTCAAACTGAGCTTAATTATATTTTATAATTAATTAATCTGAATTAATCTTAAGTGAACTGATCCTGACCACTCGTTACTAACCCTAATCCTCATCTTACGGCCACAAGCGTATCTGGGCACTTAATCAGAAAATTAGCCCTAATGACTTTCAGGTGGCCGGAGAAGACCTTCGATCATCTTCTCCGGCCAACCAAAACACCTAACTTCTTCCCTAGGCTAAATCAAAGGCTCTAAAGCTCCAGAATCACTCTCCTAACATCCCTAAGCAAGAATCGGCCATCAAAAACAATTTATCACACTTCAAAAACAAGATTCGAAGCAAATCGTAAAACTGAACAAAACGTTCAGAAGTTCAATACATGCTTAATACTCAACCATTTTCAAAACATATTACATCAGAGTGATCAGTGAAGCATGAAGATTCATTTAGAAACTTAAAATGCAAGTTCTGGAAAAAATGTTCTTGAGGTTACCTGAGGTTGAGCTTTCAGTTCTTGAGCTTTTTGGACCTTTCTTTGGTGCAAATCAACTCCAATGAACTTCCTGGGAATGCTTTGATGCTTGTAATGAGTTTATTTGGCCTCTTTCTGATGTTCACTTCTTAGAGGTGAAAAATCGTATTTGTTGTGTAATGTGTTTCAGGTCATTTTAATGGTTGGGATTTGTTCCTTAGGTCATGCTGAATTGAATGGTGAAGAAAGTTTGAAGTTTGAGTGGTTGTACTATGAATTTCAAAGAGATGAAGGTATGAGGTGATTTTTGGAAATCTGAGTCTTGGGAGGTTTTCAGGCTTAAATGTGTTATGGAATGAGGTCCTTAGGGTTTGCATAAGAGATTGTGATTAGTTAGAGAGTGGGTGGTGGCTCAGTTTGATTGGTATGGGAGGAAATGCAAAAATTCAACATTGGTTGTACTATGAGCATGGGTCATGGCAGGAGTGGTTCCAAGGCATGTCTAGCCTCAGCTGGATTTGTGGAGGGCCCTTAGATCATTTTTATGCAGCTGGGTCACTTGGATGAAGAGATACCATAGGTTTTGCAATATTCCCTCTTTGAAGTTTCTTGGATCACAAGCCATGAAATGTCTCTAACTATGGGCCAATTCTGATCTTTTGAAGTCACATAGGCATGTTATGAAGTGTTTGTACACATTCGAGGTCATTAGAAAGCTTGAATATGCCAATTTGCAAAATCCCTCTTTGACATGAAACTTGAAATTTTAGGATTTTTGCCAACTTTGAAAGGCCATATCTTGAGCTCTATGATGAATCAAGACATGTTCTTGTACTTTTTGAAAAGGGAAAGACCTAATCTACAACTTTCATGACCAAGAATTTTTCATTTGAAGCATTTTTGGTTGAGAAAGAGGAGGTTGAAAAACTTTCCCAAAATGGAAAGTTTCCATTACAAGTCATTTCCATTTTTGGCAAGTTTGCAAATGGCTCAAAATTCTTCAATCTTGTGAACTTCCAACCACTTATAAGATCAAATAAAGATCATAGAACTTCAATTTGATGAAAATACCCCTTTGGTTCCATTGTTGGGGGCCTCAAGATGACTTCCACAATGAATTTCTTCATCAAACTTGGTACACATGATCCTTATATCATCTTAAGAACATTAGAAACAAGGATGACCTAAAAATTTGGAGTTAAGGCCTCTGAAACCAAAACCCTAATTTTGGTCATCTGTGTAGTGAAAACCCTAGCTCTGCTTCCATGCCTTGCCAATTCTTGTAATTTCTTGACTTCCATGAACATTGAGGGATATAATATGATGGTAGAAGACACATGGACCCTTTTGGAACACTTTGAGGCCTTTGGGATGGCTCAGATGGATCCTTGGATTGCTCAGATCACAAACCCTGGATGCAGATGAACACGAACTATGCAGATGAAACAAAAAATGCAATATGAGATGGTATGCTTATGCTTATGCAAACATGAAAGATCACAAGCCATGGTGTGATATGAGTGAGGGAAAATTTGGGGTGTTTACAAATATGACATCCAGTACACTACTCAGAAAGTAATTAAAAGAAGTGTGGTAGCAAATCATTTGGCTCATCAAGCAGTGGATGATTATCAGTCTATGAACTTTGAGTTTCCGGATGAAGATATTATGCTTGTTTTTAAAGAACCTAGACAGTATGAAGGACTTGAACAGGGATCCCGATGGACTATGGTTTTTGATGGAGCTTCTAATGCACTCGGTAATGGTGTTGGTGTTGTGATTATCTCTCCCGAGGGTTGTTATACATCGTTTACTGCTAAACTTTGTTTTGATTGTACCAACAATATGGCTGAATATGAAGCGTGTATAATGGGTATCAAGGTTGCCATTAAGATGAAAATCCAATATTTGAATGTATATGGAGATTCAGCCCTAGTAGTTAGTTAGGTTACAAGTGAATGGGACACAAAACATCCAAATCTCATTCCTTACAGAGAGCATGTGTTATCTTTGATCCCATACTTTGATGAGATTACTTTTGGACATATTCCACGAGAAGAGAATCAATTGGTAAACAAATTAGCCACTATGTCATCTATGTTTGAAATCAGTTGGGATGATGAAGCTCCCAGAATTACTATTGATCAGTTAGATGAACCAACATACTGTTATGAAGTTGATAGTGAAGGGGTGGAAGAGAAACCTTGGTTCCATGAAGTGAAAAGATATCTTGAAGCTCAGGAATATCCTGAAGGGGAATATATCAATGACAAGAAGTTTCTGAGGAGATTTTCTTCCAAGTTTTTCCTGAGTAATAGAATTTTGTACAAGCGCAATCACGATTCGACTTTGTTTCGTTGTATGGACAAGAAGGAAGCAATAAAGATTATAGAAGACATGCATGATGGGATCTTTGGTACTCATTCTAGTAGGCATATAATGGCTAAGAAGATTTTGAGAGCAACTTATTATTGATTTACCATGGAAGATGATTGCTATCAGCACTCCAAAACTTGTCATAAATTCCAGATCTATGCTGATAAAGTACATATACCTCCAGTTCCATTGAATGTCTTGACTGCTCCTTAGCCTTTTCCATGTGGAGAATTGATATGATTGGTGAGATCAAGCCTACCGCTTCCAATGGACATCGTTTCATTCTTGTGTCTATTGAGTACTTTACGAAGTGGGTAGAGGCAGCCTCGTTTGCTTTTGTTACCAAGAATGTTGTGGCTCGGTTCATCAAACATAATCTCATATGTAGGTATGGCATCCCTGAAAGGATTATCACAAACAATGGTACTAATCTGAACAATACTATGATTACTGACCTCTGCATGCAGTTCAAGATTAAGAATCACAATTCTTCTCCATATTGTCCGAAGATGAATGGTGCAGTGGAAGTCGCCAACAAGAATATTAAGAAGATCTTGCAGAAGATGACAGTTACATATAAAGATTGACATGAGATGTTACCATTTTCTCTTCATGGTTATCGTACCACAGTACGTACTTCAACCGGGGCAACCCCATTTTCTCTTGTCTATATTATGGAAGCAGTTTTACCCATTGAAGTTCATATCCCTTCCATGAGAATTATGAAGGATGCAGACTTAGATGAAGATGAATAGATTCAGAATCGACTCGACCAGATAAACTTGATTAGTGAAAAGAGGCTTGCAGCTGTTTGTCATGGTCAGATGTATCAGAAGCGTATGATTAAAGCCTTTAATAAGAAAGTCAAGCAACAAGTATATCAGGCTAGAGACTTGGTAATCAAGCGTATCATATTACCACAGGGTGATCCTAGGGGAAAATGGACTCCCATATATGAATGGCCATTTGTAGTCAAGAGGGTATTTTCTGGAGGTGCTATAATGCTTACTACTATGGATGTTGAAGATTTCCCACAAGCTGTAAACATAGACATAGTCAAAAGATACTATGCATAAAAAGAGATCCACTAGGGTTCGGGAAAAAATTAGGGATATATAAAAAAAATTGTACACCCGGCAAGTCGAAAACCCGAAAGGGAGGCTTGGGAAAAAAAGGGTATCTCGGTGGACTGAAAACCTGAAAAGGCAGTCCAGGCAAAAGTTAGGGATTAAAGCGTACAACTATGTCTTGTTGGATCACCCATGTAACCTCAAATGGTTGTACTACCTATTGTAGCGGTAAAATCATGAGTGTAAGCTATTGATTAACTTAACTCAAAGTAAAAAGAGTCGCCACCGCACTTTTATTTTATTCCAAATGGAAAAGGGAAAAAGAGTGAATAAACCTAATGAATCTAAAAGCAAAAAGCTAAAAGAATCGAGCAGAGAACGGGTAAGGGGATAGGTTACAAATTGGGAAGGTTTTATGCACCCAAAATGTCTGTGGTACTCCACGGGAGCCCTTTGAAATATTTATCGCTTTTTTGGTTTGAAAATGTTTTGTTTGAAAGAGATTGGAGATATGAGAAGAGAAATGTTTTTTAAGAATTGCGTGTTTAGAGAGGCTTACCACCTCATGCCTACGTACCCACAAAGTGCAATGCGAGATCAAAACCCCGTAGTTCGTGGTACAAAATGTGAAAAGAAACAATGTGTTGAATTGATTTTAAAATGTAAAGATAAGTCATTATTCTTTAGCGAATAATTCCACTAGAAAGAATGAATCATATCTAAACATAAAAATGGTTAAAAAGAAAAGTGCACGAGGACACAAAAACAATTGAATGAGTTTTTCATTTTTTAAGTGTTTTGAAAAAAATGTTTCGATATGCTTATGTGGTTTAGCATTTATTAAGAAATGAAATGAAAAGGTAAAAACCGTTTGACCTAAGTCAAGGTTTGATTATGAAAACATTTGAAATTTGAAAACAAAGAAGACTTTTAAAATAGGAAGAAGATTTGAAAATTTAAGAAATGGGAGGATATGAAGGGACTATCCTAAGACTTGAAAATAAAAGTTAAGGGAAGGAAGATCAAACCGTATGGTGAATATTATTCGAAGCAATAGGACTTCCATCTTCAAAAACAAGTGAACCAAATCCGCTAAGGTCTTCAATCCATAATAACTCAAGGAAAGGGCAATATCCTAAAATCTAAGTCCAAAACTCCAAGTCCAATGCTAAGGATGATGGCCATAGTCCAAAATTAAAGTCACAAGTCTTTTAGAAGTTTAATACTTTATTAATGTTTTTGTGTCCAAATGGACAAATGAAAAATAACAACAAAATAAGAGTAAATAATAAACATGATATGATGAATAAAGCATAATAAAGCAAATAGAATAAAAGCAATAAAAGTGCAAGAAATTAAATGTTAGTAGCAAAAGAAATAAAAATGCAAGAATCTAAAATATTAATAATAGTATAATAATAGTATAATAATATTTACATAATAATAGTATGGTGAACTTAATCAACCATAACCAAAAGAGTAACCAAAATCGAAAGGCAACCGGATCCGCTTAGCATCTTACACTATTGTAATTAATCAAGGCAAATCGAACCGAATTCAATGAAATTTGAAAGGCGATTGGGAGACCCAAAGCACCTACACATCAAACATTCATAAGTCTCGATTCTTAATGCAATATGATTAACCACTTTGGGATTACGCGATCAACAAGAGATCCGGTCCACGAAAGTGTAAGTACCCAATTAAACTTTTATTCCGAAGTCGGGACACATTTAGGTCTATGTTAAGCAATCGCCGAGTAATTTACGAAGTAATTACCCTATAAATGAGGCCGGCCACCACCAATTAAGGCGTACAATGTTAGTGCTAATGCATGCGAGGTAAATGATATGTAAATCACTATTCGGACGCGATACCGCATTAAACTAAAGGTGAATACCAAATTGAGCCGCACTCATGGTATTCTTCCATCCTTAAGTTCAATCACTCATCTTGGTGGATTTAAGCATGAAAATATATCAATAATGCAAAGTAACTTAAATGAATTGAATAATCCACTTAAAGGTAGTTTTGAATTAATGAACATTAACTACTCTAATCTAAACCCAAAGTTCATTGAAATTAAGGAGAAATTACTCCTAAAAGTGCTTCCCAAGGTCAAAAAAAAAAGGAGGAAGAAGAAGAAGAAATAGGAACTAAAAAGGGGCTTAAAACAAGCCAAAAACATCATTCTGACTTGCGTTAACCGGTTAACCAATTGGTTAACCGGCTAACGCAGGCAAAACCCGTGCAGATTTAAAGGTGGTTAACCGGTTAACGCTGTACCAGAAGCAGAAAAATGCAGAAAATTCAGCATGATCCATTTTGAAACCTTTTCTCAAACATTTGATGATCATGATCTGAATTAGAACGAATTTTAAAACCAAAATACAGTGGAATCCCTGCAATCAAACAACAAATAAAGATCCAAAGGATCTAGGAATAAAGGCACCAAGGATCTACATCTTGAATGTTGATGGTGAATATGGGTTTATGGAGTGAGAGGAATTACCAAAGTCACTTCTTCAAATTGGACCAACACAAGCTTAGATCTACTAAAATTGATGAACAAAAGAATGAAAGGATGAAGGTTTAGCTCAAGTTAGTCAAAAATTCAATGTGAATTCTTGATAACTTCAAAAGAAAGAAAACGAGCTTTTGAGAATTTTGGTGTTGGGGGAGTATTTTGCAAGAGGTTTTGTGGCTATCAAAAGCATGGTGAATGAATAAAATTATGGTTCTATTTAAAGGCCTTAGGTATGAGAATTTGGTGGCATAAAGCTTGCTTTGGTAATTCAAATTAGGTTTGGTAATTGAAAATTTGGTGGGAAATGGAAAAGAGTGGTGATTAGTGAGGGTTTATGGTAGGAAATGATCAAAGTGATGTAGAGAAATCAGAAACCAATGGATCTAGAATACTCCAATTAAATCAATGATCTAAGGGTGCTGAATTTGAATAAAATATTCAAATTTCGCACTGGTTAACCGGTTAACGGATTGGTTAACCGGTTAACCAAGCTGAAATTTAAAAAAAAATTATTCAAACATGTTTGCTTGGTTGTTGTGGCCCGATTCTTGTTGTACGTCGAAGAAGGCACATGAACCTTGGAAATCCTTGAATGAATCGATTAACTTGGGAAATCCTTGATTTGATAATTTTGAATTAATTGCGGATCAACCTCGACTTTTGTCTGTGAAATTTTGCTCGAGCGGCAGGACTGCTATTTTTGGCATTTTCACATGGTTCCTCCTCCTGAAAAAAAGTTAATGAAAGAAAAACAAATTATTTTTTTTGGATTTTAATTAATGGTTAGTAAACATAAACAAATGGAAGAAAATAAAAAAAAATGGTGATCCCCTGTGAGGCAAAAAAACCCGCAACTGAAAAGGGTAAATGAACCAGTGCGTGATCTTGTTTGTATGCAAGATGTAGATGAGATGAGAAAAATCTTAGGGGCAAAAATTAGGTTATGACAGATGCCTATATTTAAGTTTCTTCAATCCAGAGATATGAAGATTGACATCTTCATTGCGACAAGATGGAAGATACTTTAAATATAAAAACCCAATTTTTGGTCCTAAGATGCATATAAGCTGGAATGGAATGAAATGAAATGAGATGAACGATATGAAAACGGTATGAAAACATATGAGATGTATATGAAATGCAGAGAAATCCGTAAGGAACAAGACGACACAAAATAAATTATGGGGATAAGGAGAATGAAACTCTGACGGGGAAAAATAGCATGCCAGAGAACACAACATGGCTCAGCTGAGGCGAAAATGTCCAAGAATGGCGATTGGACAGAAAAGGTCACAACATCCAACAGTAGCTTTGAATGAGGTGAGAAAAGACACATAAAGTTCCTTTAGAAGCATCCAAGAATGACATAAACGGCTTTACTGGAAATATCCGAGAATGGCATCGGATAGAAAAAGAATCATAACATTCAACAGTGACCTTGAATGAAATGAGAAAAGTTCTGGAAAACACATAAAATAATGATGATTCCAATATGAACATCCGGCAGTAGCCTCGGAGAGAAGAAAATCACAACATTCATAAGTTTCCTTGAACGAAGTGAGAGAAGTCCCGATAACCCCGTTATGGACATCCGACAGTAGCCTCGGAGAGAAAAGTGAATCACGACATCCAACAGTAGCCTTGGATAAAAGAGAAAAACAACATCCAACAATAACCTTGGATAAAAGATAATCACGACATCCAACAGTAGCCTTTAACGAAGTGATAAAAGTCCAGGAAGGTACACCAAACAATGATGACTCCACTTATGGACACCCGACAGTAGCTGATAACGAGAAAACGCATCGATTATATTGCCAGGTTTCATTAACGTTTTATCGCATATTCACCGTTTTAACACTCGATTTCTCGATTTTTTCTTACCATTTTGCAGGTACATCATTATATGGAGCTAAATCATGAATTAAGAGAAAAAGGAACAAAATCAATCATAAAAAGATGAAGAAATGAAGCTTCCTGCAAAAGACTGCATATTTTGTAGCAGCCACGATCGTCACAAGGGTGTCACGACCGTGACACCCCAATTTGAGCCATCACGACCGTAAGAGAGTGGTCACGACCGTGACACTTAAAAACCACAAGTTACGAACGTGAAGACCTTGTCACGACCGTGACAAGGATAAAATTAGGTTTTTGACTAAGACTACGTCAAGGCATTACGTGAAGAATTTGTTTCCTAAATATTTTCCACGTTCCTGCATTCCCTCCACAAATTCAGCAAGGCCCAAGCAACAAAGGTCCAAGAATTCAGCCCAATAATTATTCTATAAATAGTACAAGTTCTATGAACAATGTACAGAGCATTTTTTATTCAAATTCCTGCGGAAGCTCTGCCGAACTGTATTACGAACCAGCCTTTCTATTTCTGCATTATTTTTAGTTTTCTGTTTCTTTCTTATTGTATCCAAACCCGCCATATAACAATTTCCAACATCAGGAAATTGTTATACATTTATTTGTTTCTAAACCTTCAGCATTCGTTTATTTTTCGATTTCCGCCGACAACTCCAAGCTTTCCGGTCTGTGGAAGAAGGAGTCTGCTCGAATATTTGTTAACCAGGTTTTTCATTATATTGTAATTTAATTATTTATAATGTTTATTTATTTTTCTGCCATGAGTATTTTATTATCTAATTTGCTGTCTCTGTCTGGTTCAACATTGATGAGTAGCTAAACACCTTAGGGCGGTATGTAGTTAGAACAAACTTAACCGATAAAATATAACCATAGGCTAAAAATAATTAATCACTTAACATTCTGGCTGATACTTTTTAATTAAATCGACCTTTTCATTACGAGAGTAAGAAAAGAGTATTAGGTTAGGTCAAGACCACGAGAGTGTGAGATTTTAACCAGATAGCTAAAGTTAGGCATTTAAATTAAACACAGCGAGAGCGCTTTAAAATAAATTAGAATTACTTAGTTTCCAAAAATTACCTCTAAACACTTATGGGCTAGCGAGAGCAGGCATAGGGCTTTAGGGATAAGATCTGATATAAGACCACGAGAGTGTGAGTTGAGGGTATTTAAATTGGTAATCTCTACCGAATAGATTAAGTAAACACCTTTATAAGCCTAGGTTAGATTGACCCACCTAAGTTAGTATAATTACATATCGACCGCCTTAGTATTACTTTATTAAAAACTGAAATTTAATTCCGCCTTTAATAGTCTTAAAAATCAACAAAAAATCGTGACAACCATTCGCCTTAGCTAAACTAGAAGTTCATCTAGCACTAAGTAACCATAGAATCCCTGTGGATCGATAATCTTAAATATTACTTCGATAGGTTGTGCACTTGCAGTAAGATACCGCTAGACGCATAAGTAGACACGTCTTTAGCCCATCAAGTTTTTGGCGCCGTTGCCGGGGATTCCTTAATTTAGTTACTAGTGCATTTAGGTAGCATTGTCTAGACTAAGGTATCAACTATTTAATTTAATCTAATTTCCGAGTGTATGCCAAGTACTCGCTCTAAAAGCGAAGACTTGCAACCTCTAATCCCTGAATCGGAACGCTTCTTACACGTAAGAAGACGTATATTCGATTACGAAAAAAGTTACAGTATTCCAGATCTTCAATTAGATCCGCCTAAACCAGTCGTAGCATCAAAGGACGCAGAGATGGCTGAAGAACAGACTCATCCACTCAAGTATTACGCCAATCCTTCGCAAGCTGAACCGCATTCAAGCATTGCAGCGCCGGCTATCAACCGAAATGATTTAGAACTAAAACCTTCGTTGATATCAGCCGTGCAACAAAATCAATTCGCCGATAATCCTACCGAGGATCCGAATCTTCATCTTTCGATCTTTGTGCAATATGCAGATACCGTAAAAGCCAATGGAGTTACCCAAGAAGCTATTAGACTACGTTTATTTCCTTTTTCGCTTCGAGAAAGAGCAAGAGCTTGGCTTCAATCTCTGCCTTCGAACTCAGTAACTACGTGGGAAGAACTTAAGAGAGTTTTCTTGAATAGGTATTTTCCACCTAGCAAGACAGTTATGCTGAGAGCTCAGATCAACGGATTTAAGCAAAGAGAAAGTGAATCATTATTCGAAGCTTGGGAACGCTATAAGGATCTGCTGAGACTCTGTCCACATCATGGATTAATAGAATGGATGGTCATCCATACCTTCTATAATGGACTCTTGTACAATACAAGAATGACAATTGACGCCGCCGCGGGCGGTGCATTGATGGACAAAGAATATAATGATGCCTATGCACTTATCGAAAGTATGGCTCAAAATCATTACCTTTGGGGAAGCGAGAGAGTCGCAACTGAGAAACCAACAAAGGGAGGTATGTACGAAGTAAGTAGTATGGACCAAGTCAATGCGAAGTTTGACCAACTAAGCCAAAAGATCGATAACTTGGCCATAACACCAACAGCCACCGTGGCTGTAGTAACACCTAACTGTGAGTTATGTGGAGTCCCAGGACACGAAGTTTCTGATTGTCAACTATTGGCAGGAACTCCCACTGATCAAGTGAATTATGCTCAAGGAAACCCTTACTCAAACACATACAACCCAGGTTGGAAGAATCATCCGAACTTCTCCTATAAGAATAACAATGCTTATTACGCACCAGGTCAAGCACCAGCTACATCACCAGGATATCAAAAGACTGCTCCTAATATCCCTAGAAAATCGAACCTTGAATTGATGATGGAGAACTTTATAGCTAACCAATCTCAAACAAACAAGGACTTCTTAAACCAAAACATTCACACTAGTGAGCAGATTAAACAATTAGTGAGCAAAGTAGATGCATTAGCTACACATAACAAGATGCTTGAAACTCAGATTTCACAAGTAGCTCAACAACAAGCACCTACTGCTGCACCAGCTGGAGTATTCCCTGGACAACCTCAACCTAATCCGAAAGGACATGCTAACGCTGTAATATTAAGAAGTGGCAAGGAACTTGACGGACCTACCGATCCAAGACTTGACAATCCAGCCATGTACCAAAAACCGGATAAACCGACTGAAGTGGTGAATGATCCAGAAGAAAAGGAAGATGATAATCAAGAGGTAGTGGAGAAAGAACAACCTTATGTGCCTCCACCACCCTATAAACCACCAATTTCGTACCCTCAAAGATTAATAAATTCCAAGACGACGGGTCAATTTAAGAAATTTGTCGAACTTCTGAAACAGTTGAATATTACTATTCCGTTTACAGAAGCAATTACCCAAATACCCTCGTATGCTAAGTTTTTAAAAGAAATCTTATCCAATAAGAAAAAGATAGAGGATAACGAAACAGTTACACTTACTGCCGAGTGTAGCGCCATAATTCAGAATAAAATGCCTCCTAAGCTAAAAGATCCAGGAAGTTTCTCTATACCCTGTGTAATAGGAAAATTCGTCATTGACAAAGCTCTATGTGATTTAGGAGCCAGTATCAGTGTTATGCCCTTAACGATTTGCAAAAGGCTAGACATGGGAGACCTAAGACCAACTAAAATGTCTGTTCAACTAGCCGATCGCTCTGTTAAATATCCTGTAGGCATACTAGAAAACGTCCCAGTACGTATAGGACAATTCTACATCCCTACTGATTTTATAATCATGGACATCTCTGAAGACTCCACTACACCTATCATACTAGGAAGACCATTCTTAGCTACCGCCGGAGCTATAATAGAAGTAAAAAGAGGAAAGCTAACCTTTAAAGTAGGTGAGGAGAAAGTTGAATTTATTTTAACACAATTCTTACAATCACCAGCTATAGAGGATACATGCTATCTATTGGACGTAATTGACGAATGTGTAAGAGAAATGGAACTGAAAGAGACCACTTATTCTGAAATAATGAAAATTCAAATCCCTCCGATTTTTGAAGATGATAATTGGCGTAAACCGTATCAGGATGATAGTCTAAGCGAAAGTTTAGCACTTACACCGGATCCCATGCCAAGTAAAGATAAACCTACATTAGGACTAAAAACTTTACCTCATAACCTAAGGTACGAATTCTTAGACGTTGAATGTAAAAGACCAGTTATAGTAAATTCCAGTTTAGGAACTATAGAAACAAAGAAACTTTTAGATGTCTTGAAGAAATATCCAACTGCATTAGGATATAACATATCTGATCTCAAAGGAATATGTCCTTCGGTTTGTATGCATCGTATTCTGCTAGAAGAAGATTGCAGAACCTCCAGAGAATCTCAAAGAAGAATTAACCCAACCCTTAGCACTGTAGTAAAAGAAGAAGTTAAGAAATTATTAGATGCCGGAATAATATATCCAATCTCTGATAGTGAATGGGTTAGTCCAATACATGTAGTGCCAAAGAAAGGAGGTATCACTGTTGTGAAAAACGCTCAAGGCGAATCGATATCGCAAAGAGTAGTAACAGGATATAGAGTGTGCATAGATTATCGTAAACTAAACAAAGCCACTCGAAAAGATCATTTCCCACTACCTTTCATAGATCAAATGTTAGAACGATTAGCCAAGCATTCTTACTTCTGTTATCTTGACGGTTACTCAGAATTTTTCCAAATCCCTATCCATCCAGATGATCAAGAGAAGACTACATTCACATGCCCTTATGGAACGTTCGCTTATAGGCGAATGCCCTTTGGATTATGCAACGCTCCTGCAACCTTTCAAAGATGTATGATGTCAATCTTCGCAGATTTTATAGACAACATCATGGAAGTGTTCATGGACGACTTCTCTGTATGCGGGCAAAGTTTTGAAGGATGTTTATCAAACTTAGAAATGGTGTTAGAAAGATGTGTAAAAGTAAATCTCGTGCTTAACTGGGAGAAATGTCATTTTATGGTCAACGAAGGAATAGTATTAGGTCATGTAATATCCGACAAGGGAATTGAAGTTGATAAAGCTAAGATTGAAGTAATAAAAGATCTTCAACCCCCTAAAACCGTTCGAGAAATACGAAGCTTTTTAGGACACGCCGGTTTTTACCGACGATTCATCAAAGATTTCTCGAAAATCACTAAACCTCTTACTGGTTTATTAATGAAAGACGCTGAGTTCATATTCAATGAAGATTGTCTTAAAGCATTCGAAACTCTAAAAACAGCCCTCATCACCGCACCAATCATGCAACCCCCTGACTGGAGACTACCTTTTGAAATCATGTGCGATGCGAGTGACTATGCTGTAGGCGCAGTTCTAGGCCAGAGAAAGGAAAAGAAACTTCATGCGATTTACTATGCCTTTAGAACCTTAGACTCTGCCCAGATGAACTACGCCACTACCGAAAAAGAATTGTTAGCAGTTGTCTTTGCGCTTGACAAATTCCGTTCTTACCTAGTTGGAGCGAAAATAATCATTTACACAGACCATGCTGCTATCCGATATTTATTAACTAAGAAAGATGCTAAACCAAGACTCTTAAGATGGATTTTACTCTTACAAGAGTTTGATCTAGAAATAAAAGATAAGAAAGGTACTGAGAACGTCGTAGCAGACCATTTATCTAGAATAGAAGGTATTAAACCCGAACAAGTGCCGATTAACGATGATTTTCCGTATGAACAGCTGATAGCACAAATAGGAAGCGACCTAGCTCAGTTAGATATAAATGAATCAGAATCCGTGGAAACAATCCAGACAACTGTAGGACTGCCATGGTACGCTGACATTGTCAACTACCTAGCCGCAGGAGCTCTTCCATCCGATCTAACCTATCAGCAGAAAAAGAAATTCTTTCATAATCTGAAACATTACTATTGGGATGAACCATTATTGTTCAAAAGAGGACCAGATGGAATCTTTCGCCGATGTATTCCCGAAGAAGAAATAGAAGATGTCATTGCTCAATGCCATTCATCTCCTTATGGTGGACATGCAAGCACTTCCAAGACTTATGCAAAAATCTTGCAAGCCGGCTTATTCTGGCCTAATCTATGGAAGGATGTCCACATCGCTGTTATAAATTGCGATCGGTGTCAACGCACTGGCAATATTTCAAGAAGAGATGAAATGCCTCAAAAAGGAATATTAGAAGTAGAAATCTTTGACGTCTGGGGAATAGATTTCATGGGACCATTCCCATCATCTTTCGGTAATAATTACATACTCGTAGCTGTTGATTATGTTTCGAAATGGATTGAAGCCATAGCTTCTCCTAAAAACGATACACGAGTAGTAATAAAGCTTTTCAAAAATATAATCTTTCCCAGATTTGGTGTGCCTAGACTCGTCATAAGTGACGGTGGCTCGCACTTCATTTCAAAAATCTTTGACAAATTACTATCTAAATATGGAGTAAGACACCGTGTGGCTACACCATATCACCCACAAACAAGTGGACAAGTCGAAGTCTCAAACAGAGAAATTAAACAAATCTTAGAAAAGACTGTCGCCATATCTCGGAAAGATTGGTCATCTAAACTTAATGAAGCTTTATGGGCTTATAGGACCGCTTACAAGACACCCATAGGTACTACACCTTTCAAACTAGTTTATGGAAAATCTTGTCACCTCCCAGTAGAACTAGAACACAAAGCTTATTGGGCGATTAGAACTCTCAATATAAACTATAATGCTGCAGGAGAAAAGCGAATCCTAGACATTAACGAATTAGAAGAATTAAGGTTAGATGCATATGAGAATGCTAAGATATATAAAGAAAGAACTAAGCGATGGCATGATAAACGCCTATCTAGGAAAGAATTTAGTGTGGGAGACGTTGTACTCCTCTTTAATTCAAGACTTAGGCTCTTTCCTGGAAAATTAAAATCTAGATGGTCAGGACCCTTTGAAATAACTAAAGTATTCCCGAGTGGAGCAATAGAAATTAAGGGTAGGAATAGTGAACCATTCATAGTAAACGGACAACGTTTAAAACATTATCATAAAGTTGAAAATAGAGATTATGCGAATAATCTAAAGCTTTTAGAATTGTCCAATAATTCCCCTGATTAATCTAAACCTAAGCATTACGTCAGGCTTTTGACGATAAAAACAACGCTTAGTGGGAGGCAACCCATTTACTTATTTAATTATTTAATTATTTAAATTATTCTTTTCTTTTAGCATATTGTTATTTATCGTTTTACTATTTGTTTAATTGCTTTGTCATTTTATAGTTTTATTTTATATTACTATTATTGCCATTACATTATGCATTTCATTTTCTTATTTCTATCTTAAATCACTTTTTACAGATTTTCTAAAGTCTTTTCCACTTTCCTTCTTCCCCTGATTTGTTTCCTCCATATTTGCACTGACCATGGCTAACCAACCAATTAACCATATGGAAACCAAATTTAGAGGTAGGAACCAAAGAATGAAGTTTGAAGAGTTATCACAGAGGCAAATGGATTTGACCCTGTACCCGGATGATAAGACTATGGAAACCCTAGGTATACATGATAGTATCATGTACTTGTTAAACCGACTCGGATGGGAGAATGCATTGATCCAACATAAGTTTGTGACTTACCGCGAGCTCACCCTTGAGTTCCTTAGCTCCTTAATTTACCTACCTGAGCGCGGTTTTGGATTTAGGAAAGGATTTATTAGTTTCCGCCTGTTTGGAATAGAATATGACTTTAACCATAAAGAACTAGCTGACTTGTTAGGATTCCCTAGTGGACCATTTGCTTTTACTACCACACAGGTAGAATTGATGGATATTGAGCTAGATTTCTTTTGGGGAACTTTAACCGGAAACTACCACCCTGAACCAAATAACATGAATAATGATGAGATCCATAATCCTGCTCTCCGTTACTTCCATAAATTCCTTGCCCACACCTTCTTTGGAAAAGAAGAAAACATTACCGGAGTTTCTAAAGATGAAATATTTATTATGTCATGTTTCACTAATGGACAGCCTGTTAATGGTGTACCTTTCATGATGCAAACCTTCACCCGTATCCAAGAAGAACCTGAATTACCTATACTAGTAGGAGGTCTTGTAACCATGATTGCTGATGCCATAGGACTTAGGTACCAACTGCACAGGTGCAACCGTCTAGGAACAATTCGTCCTATGAATCTTAACTTCTGCTTTAATAGACATATCATAAGGAATTTAGGACGTCCACCTTTTGATTACCTAATCCGGAACGAAGTAGTAACCCTGTTCACATTGCCTAACCATGCTAGAGTAAGTGTTCACAATAAGGATAACTGGCTTTATGAGTTAAACCCACCTGATTATCCATCTACTCCTGAAACACCTCAGTCTTACAAGATAAAAGATGATATAATGACCGATGTCGAAACTGACCCTGAGACACCTCCTGGTTACCATGACATTGACCACACTGAAGAAGTACATGAAACCCCTGAAGTGAATCAAGGAGATTATGCTAACAACCTACAAAACATCATGAACACTCTCAATGCCTACCAAACTGACATTAATTTATTTAAAGAAGACATTAAAAGCATGCGCTTGGATATTATAGGTTTGACTGACATAACCTGCGAACAATTCTATCACTTGAACTCCGCCATCGAAGACTTGAAGAAACGCTTTTGAAAATGCTATAAGTGATTTAGTTTATTTTTATCATTGTTTTCATTCTAGTTAGATTTATTTTTCGCAAACAATTTCATACCGTAATTTCCGTTTATGTAACTTCATTTTCAATTACTTTATGCAATGCACCTTTAATTCCAAAATTTCTCCATTTTTAGCAATTTATATATTTTTCATTCTATGTACTGTTATGCTTGCATTTATTCATATTATATACAATCTCTCATGCCATGCAAGTTAGTGTAGTACTGTGTTGAAATTATATACTATATGGTGTTTATAATTTAATATGAGTGTTAGTGAAGAAAATACATTATTATAAAATATGTGAAATAAGTGAGAAAATGTTTTTCTGGAAATTATTCAACGAAGCATGCCCTCACGGTCGTCATACCCATCTCACGATCGTGACGTGCTTAAATAGCGTGTCACGACCGTCACACCCCTGTCACGACCGTGACAACCCCTATTACAGGATTCGTGAGAAACAGAACTGTTTCTCTTCGTGCCTCTTCTCCTTCTTCCTCCATAACTTCGTCAAAACTGCCCATTTTCTCCATAACCTCCGTTACCTCCTCATTACCAACCTTAAAACTCATTAACCCCCCATTATCACAACCTATCACATTCTCACTCTCCATTAATTATCCCGAATCAATATTTCTTTCATTTTACCATTTTTTTCACAAAAACATCAAAAATCTTCATTCTTCACTCTAAGCTCTTGATGCAATGGATTCTATTACTTTTAGAGAAGGTGATGCTGGAGAAACTCAGAGAGAACGATTTCTCCGATTCCAAAACCGCGGTGTGCAACCTACACGTTACATTGACACTGTCTGTTTGCGGGAACTCGGAATGCTTGCCAGTGTTACAAGCCTGCTTCAAAAAGTCGGTCTGTGGGATCTTTGCAGTTAACCTCAGCCCACATTCGAGCTTCTGACACTGGAGTTCTTAAGCTCATTCAGTTACATCACCGGTACCGGTTCTCAGAGTCAGCTCACCGGTGTCGCCAAATTCAGATTGCATGGCCAAGAGTTCAACATTCCGCAAGACAGGATAGCCGAGTTGTTAGGCTTCGTTCACGGTACTGATGCTCACCGTCGTGTGCCCGATAATTTTAGTGAACAAGCTTTCACTCTATGGCACGACTTAACCAACACCCGTGCATCAGCCTTCCAAAGCCTCAACGCTACGCACATTCACAACCCGGCAATCCGCTATTTCCACCGTGTCATTTGCAACACCATCTTCGCTCGAGAAAGCAACCATAAGCTCAACTCCAAGGAGCTTCTATTCTTACACTACGCTCTTAATGACGAGCCGATCAACGCTGCCCCTTTCATGCTTTATCATATCCAGGCTATCGCACACAGAGGCTCCACACCGTTCTTCATAGGCGGCATTGTCACCACCCTCGCCATTCAGTTGGGGCTTGGTGACTTGGTCATTAATCAGCCTCACCTAGCCGCAGAATTCCTCACCAAGAGTTATTGCAGGTCCGCTCACCTTATTGCGCAGCGAGAGGATGGCAGGTATAGCCCTGTTGTCCATGGCACCATTTTCCATCATATCATTATGCCGTCCCGCGACCGCATCGATCCATCCAGCCGAGCCAACTGGCTCTTTGTTTTACCTGATGCTGCCGATCACGTCCCTATTCATGATGATCAGGCAGACCCTCCAGCGGATGAGATGCAGGACGCTATGGATGCAGCTGAGCCTGTCCAGGATCTACAAGAGACATCTACCCGACAGCCCCCTGCTCCAGAAATCACTCTTGAGGAAGTCCTCCGTGCAATTCATCAGCAGAACCAGATGAACGCCGCACTGGAGCGAAGGCAGAAGGAGCAATATGATGCTTTACTCAGCACTATTGCAGCAAACCAGGAAGCTACTAATGATAAGTTTGGAGAAATTTTCAGTGAGCTAGAGGCCTTACGCATTGATATCACTGCTGCCACCGGCACCGGTTCTGATCCTGAAGCGACTCCTTCCAGACGCCGCTCCCGCACCAGAAGCCGAGCCCGCGGTCCTCAGCAGCCATAGCTTTAGTTTGCTTATGTTTGTTTTTCGTTTTTGTAGTTTGTATTGTACTTTTACCGCATTTATATCACAACATTGAGGACAATGTCTGATATAGTGTGGGAGAGGTACCTTTCATTCCCGCATTTTCCCTTTTTCGCACTTTTCCATTTCGTTGTATTTTCAATTTCGTTGTATTTCTTTTCGCAAGTTAATGAAAGGAGCAAATCTTTGTGCTATTTTCTTTAATTTTGAACTTTCCCCGATTATTTAGCCATACCAAAAAAAATCTTTAATTATTCGCATTACCCGACTTACCTACGGAATCGTAATTAGGAAGCCGAGAACGATTAAACAAGACCAATACAATCTTGACACCTTTGACTTCCTACTTAAGCAATTCCATCCCGATTGCCATTACGAGTACACTTTTAGTTTCAGTTCAAAAGTAACCCCTAGTAGTTTATACTAGCAGTCAGCACCGTCTGAACATAAACCATGTGGGGAGCCGATGAATATAAGCGTTTGATGCCTAATCAATAATGATCCTTCATATCTCGATGCAAAATGAAAAGAAATTGCACCAAAGTACACGGTCGCATATATAAGAAACGAGAAATATGAGAAGGAGTCCATTGCGGGTTGGTTCAGAGGTACTGGTTCTGAACTCGGTAGGGTGTGCTACGGCTCGATCCCCCACAACCTCCAAATCGGATAAAATATGTAGGGTTACCACACTCGTGTACCAGACCCCGTGCTCAAAAAGGATCAAAGTCGCTAACCGGCTACTCCACTACGTGCGTGCTAAGGCAAAGGGCTTAATGTGATTGCGCTAGAATGAAACCGGGCGAAATAAGATCGAAAAACTCTAGGTGAAATCGTAAAGTAATTGCCGATTGTTTCGTTTAACGGGAAGTCGACGACATAGCTTGTTGCTTGTGTCATTAGTGTATCGGTAGTGTTCTATCAAAGTACCAGATTATCCGACAAAACGATCCCTCGTATGGTTTGTTAGGAGTATGCGTGAATAAAATCTTGTCCGCCGATTTTCAACCGACTATTTTCTTGAGGACAAGCAAAGGTTTAAGTTTGGGGAAGTTTGATAACGAGAAAACGCATCGATTATATTGCTAGGTTTCATTAACGTTTTATCGCATATTCACCGTTTTAACACTCGATTTCTCGAGTTTTTCTTACCATTTTGCAGGTACATCATTATATGGAGCTAAATCATGAATTAAGAGAAAAAGGAACAAAATCAATCATAAAAAGATGAAGAAATGAAGCTTCTTGCAAAAGACTACATATTTTGTAGCAGCCACGATCGTCACAAGGGTGTCACGACCGTGACACCCCAATTTGAGCCATCACGACCGTAAGAGAGTGGTCACGACCGTGACACTTAAAAACCACAAGTTACGAACGTGAAGACCTTGTCACGACCGTGACAAGGATAAAATTAGGTTTTTGACTAAGACTATGTCAAGGCATTACGTGAAGAATTTGTTTCCTAAATATTTGCCACGTTCCTGCATTCCCTCCACAAATTCAGCAAGGCCCAAGCAACAAAGGTCCAAGAATTCAGCCCAATAATTATTCTATAAATAGTACAAGTTCTATGAACAATGTACAGAGCATTTTTTATTCAAATTCCTGCGGAAGCTCTGCCGAACTGTATTACGAACCAACCTTTCTATTTCTGCATTATTTTTAGTTTTCTGTTTCTTTCTTATTGTATCCAAACCCGCCATATAACAATTTCCAACATCAGGAAATTGTTATACATTTATTTGTTTCTAAACCTTCAGCATTCGTTTATTTTTCGATTTCCGCCGACAACTCCAAGCTTTCCGGTCTGTGGAAGAAGGAGTCTGCTCGAATATTTGTTAACCAGGTTTTTCATTATATTGCAATTTAATTATTTATAATGTTTATTTATTTTTCTGCCATGAGTATTTTATTATCTAATTTTCTGTCTCTGTCTGGTTCAACATCGATGAGTAGCTAAACACCTTAGGGCGGTATGTAGTTAGAACAAACTTAACCGGTAAAATATAACCATAGGCTAAAAATAATTAATCACTTAACATTCTGGCTGATACTTTTTAATTAAATCGACCTTTTCGTTACGAGAGTAAGAAAAGAGTATTAGGTTAGGTCAAGACCACGAGAGTGTGAGATTTTAACCAGATAGCTAAAGTTAGGCATTTAAATTAAACACAGCGAGAGCGCTTTAAAATAAATTAGAATTACTTAGTTTCCAAAAATTACCTCTAAACACTTATGGGCTAGCGAGAGCAGGCATAGGGCTTTAGGGATAAGATCTGATATAAGACCACGAGAGTGTGAGTTGAGGGTATTTAAACTGGTAATCTCTACCGAATAGATTAAGTAAACACCTTTATAAGCCTAGGTTAGATTGACCCACCTAAGTTAGTATAATTACATACCGACCGCCTTAGTATTACTTTATTAAAAACTTAAATTTAATTCCGCCTTTAATAGTCTTAAAAATCAACAAAAAATCGTGACAACCATTCGCCTTAGCTAAACTAGAAGTTCATCTAGCACTAAGTAACCATAGAATCCCTGTGGATCGATAATCTTAAATATTACTTCGATAGGCTGTGCACTTGCAGTAAGATACCGCTAGACGCATAAGTAGACACGTCTTTAGCCCATCAGTAGCCTCGGATAACAGGATGAATCATAACATTCAACAGTAGCCTTGATTGAAATGAGAAACACGACATCCAACAGTAGCCTTGGATAAAAGGGTAAAAAAATTTGGTAAGAAAAGATTCTAGAGAGACATCAAAGTAAGGTATATCTAGTCAAACATCAGATAAACACAAAAAGGTTCCGGGAAAACATCAGAACAAAGGTTACCATCATATCTGGAATAACATCAAATAGAGGTGAAAGTTCTGGGAAAACATCAGAACAAACAAGGATTTTCGGAATAACATCGGATAAAAGAGACAAACAAGTATTTTTGTAGGTGCCAAGTAAATTGGACTTTGATCACAAGGTAAGATGTTGAAAACAACAGGACCTCGAGAAACGCATAATGAGGACAAACACACTCATACATGCCAACGTAAGTGGGGAATAACATACCCAGGAAAATAATATGAGAGAAAATGCTGACAACCAGTTTAGACTCTTAGGGGAGTGGAAAGATGGAAGACTGATTCCTCAACACGGAGATCAATGCCATTCTGCTTGGAGATACTTTGAAGGAGATTTCCCCAAGTTTAATAACGGACGAGGGTAAAATGATGATGGATTTAGTTCTTGACTACTTCCGGGAAAAAATTGATCAAATCTTTGAGATAACTGTTGAGAAAATACACTAATCATGGCTTCAGGTCTTGAAATGAATGTTGAGAAGATAAACCCAATATGAAACTTGAAGAGATCTTCTGATTAACCAAATCTGAGGACAACTTGTATTGAGCAACAACTCTTAAACCATATGACCTGGAAAGAACTTTCCCCTGATAAGATCACTGACTAAGTTTCTCAACTGTTTGAAAATTCCTTGATGAGGAAACTTTATTTGCAAATAAAAAGTGTTTGTACAAACCTGGTAATTTTAATGCAAAGTTCAATGCAAAGTTTGAAATCAAAATTCATTTTTGGAATGAAAATTTATTGATGAAAAGTAAATGAAAACATTGTCAAAACACAGAGGTTGAGACAAAATGAAAGATAGAGCAAAGTTAAGAAAACAAATGATTGGTAACGAACTTGGAAGTCAGTTTAAGCAATCTTGTTGTAGTATGCTTTTCAAAAGAAACCTGGATTCAATTAGGGCTTTTAAAGGTTGTAACGTGGTCTGGTTCACCGTATATGAAACAAAGCATATATGCTCAAAGTTATTTGTACCCATCTCAACTTCATGATGAACTCCAGTCCTACATTCAATTAAATCAACCTATGCATTCAAGTTCCAAGAAATTTGGGATTGCACAGATGAAGATGGTTCACAAGCCAAGGATTTTGAGATAGCAGTCACATCTTCCTTTTGTTATTTTCTGTTGAGGACTTTGGTCTACTCATCTTATTTTTTCTGAGTATTTTGAGAACCTCTTGATTGATCTTTCTTTTATTATCCCTAACTTTTGCCTGAACTGTGTTAGTTGAACTTACAGCCAGTGGGATTCCCCAGTTTTTGCCTAAGTCTCCTTCATAGGTTTTGACTTAGCGGGCTTTGATTTTTTTTCATTTTTCAATATATTTTTTTTGAAAGACAATGACTGCCTGGCTTAATGATTACGACGAACCATCATTGGCTTTTGAATTGAGAGACATCTTCAACACTTCTTGATGTGTGCAAAGGAAAGCTTGAGATTGCAACCCTTAAAGGTGTCTTGAATGATTCTCTTGTACTTGAATGAAAATTCAAATTAATTGAGAACTACCCATCCCCAGGTTAAAATTGCGGGTCTTTTCAAATAGAAAGAAACTCCAACTTCAAGGCTCAAAAGGGTTGACAAGGGATTAACTTCCTTATTTCTCTAGTGTTTGGGATTTGAAACAATGCATGTATATCATCAGCCAAGTCTTAATTGAAAGCATACCAACAACAATTATGGGTATCGTTTTCATCATCCTCCCTCCAATCATTGTAAAAGCTTGAGAAAAGATAAATGAATTTGAAATGTAAAGCATAAAGATGCAAATAGTAAATGAAATTGAATCGAAACAAAGCAATGCTCATTTCATTAAAATCAACATGAAAGTACAAACAAAGTTTAAAGAAAACAGTCAATACAATTGAAGTAAATTTGCAAACATAAAGAAACAATGGCCTAGTGATCCATCAGCAATAAGGATGAACTGTCCCGTCTGAGATTCTGGCCTTGAAGACAATCTGATAGTTGAAGTCATCTGAAGATTCACTTCTCATTCTTCGGCAAAGGATTGTTGACAAAATTAGGATTAGTGTCATGAAAGGAAAGGATGTTGTTCCTGATAAATTCTTGCACTTTAGCCTTCAGTGCAAAGCAGTGTTCTAAGTCATGACCAGTTCCACCTTGATGAAACTCATAGTGAAGATCAGTTCTATAGCCAATAGGAAAAGGATCTGGAACAGGAGGCAGAGGCCTGGTAGTAATCATACCACTCTTAATCAAAGAAGGATACAAATCAGGGTAAGTCATCGGGATAGGATCATAATCTATCTTATTGCGACACTGATTTGGTCTAGCACCAAGACGAGGAACCTGAACTTGAGCTTGAGTTTTGACAACAGGAGCTACTGCAGATACATATGGTTGAACATATCGTTGTTGTTGGCGATAAGGCTTCCTTTCAGTTGAAACAGCATAAGCATCACCATCTCTTCTCTTTTGAAAGTTCCCATGAGACTTTCTTGCAGCATTAGAAGATTCAGCATTGGTAATCTTACCCTTCTTGATACCTTCCTCTAGTCTTTCTCCATTAGTGACTAGGTCGGAAAAACCAGATGAAACACTTCATACCATTTTCTCCCAAAAGAACGGTTGAAGAGTGTCCATGAACAAACCAGTCAATTCTTTCTCGGGAAAAGGTGGCTCCACTTAAGCGGCTAGCTCTCTCCAACGTTGAGCGTACTCTTTGAATGATTCCTTCTCTTTCTATGACATATTTTGAAGTTGACGAAGATCAAGCGCCATGTCCAGATTGTACTTATACTGCCTTACGAAAGCATCAGATAAATCCTTCCAGCTTCAGATGTGACTCTTCTCAAGTCCCACATACCATTTCATAGAAGCACCACTCAGACTATCTTGAAAACAGTGAATAAGCAGCTTGTCATCCTTGGCATGTGCAACCATTTTGCGACAATACATCATCAAATGAATCTTTGGACAAGTATGCCCATTGTATTTCTCGGATACAAGAACTTTGAACTTATCAAGCAAAACTAGGTCGGAAACCAAACACATGTCTATTGCAGTAGCACCAAAGACATCTTTTCCTTCTAAACCTCTTACACTCTTCTCAAGAGTCAAGAATTGCTCTCTAACTTCATCCATATATCCAGGTTCACCCTGACTTTCAGCTTGTGGACCAGTAACATGGTACAAAAAAGGAGAATTCTGATAAGTAGTTTGAGCAGTAGTGTGCATAACAGGTTGAGGTTCGACAAATGTCGGAGCTAAAAAGACTGGCATAACAGATGGACCAACCATTTGAGCAGTAGCAGCAACTGGCACGTAATCAGGAGGTAACCCAAATTTTGGCCAAGTAGAAGCCAATTGCTGAATCACAGGAGGGTCAACAACAACAGTAGAAACTTCAGAGATAACATTCCTTTGAGGTGGTTCACCTCGAGCAATCAGAAGTTGCATCATTTCAGTGAGCCTGGTCATACTGGCCTTCAACTCATCAATCTCCATTTTGACTTCTAGGTTATGTTGTTCTTGGTTTTCCATTCTCAATCTGATAGCTCTTAATATGTTAGCATCTCTTGTACCGTATCTGTGGTGAGGAGACAGCTTGACGGATCAACAAACAACTGAAGAAATAAACAACCGGGATAAGTTCCCACACAACTCGGATGAACGCAAGAATATGCGAGGATGAAATGATATGCAATGTTCACTTCCATTTTCAGAAAAACAACTCGTTTATTACAAACATGGTCAACATTGAGAATACGGTCATGAAAAATCTTGACAAAAAGGAATATTTACTTTTTCCAATATTTGCAATCGGGATTATTTTCCTTGAAAAATGGTTGTGATGATGATCATGATGAATATGTAGGTGTAACAACCATAAACAACATCACGCAAAGCACACAGGTTCAAAGGTCCGGATCACGAGCATGGAGTCAAAGGATAAGAACCAACAACCCACAAAGGCATGTACTAAGGTTTGTCTTCATTGTACCTGCAGAAAACCAAAAGGGTGCTAACAGAGGTTCCCAGAGTTAACAACCATCTTTAGAATATTATCGGTACATTGGATTACTCCCCAACTGATAACATTCTTAAAATAGACCTCGTCCGAGTGTAGTATCGTGTGACAACCACCTTAGGTTTACAACCAGATAGTTTCCGCACTACATTCCTAAATTAGCTTAGATGGGTTAAAGGTTCTACAGTCCTCAGTATGATTAGCTCAAGGTCGGAAAATAATGCCACGTACGATTACTCGTCATGACATTGATAATCCAAGAGAGCCTAACCGAGTGGAGATTATCAAATTGATATCGCTTTGGACTACTCCATCGCGTATCGCTTCGAATATTGTTGTCCTATCATAAGTTCAACTTAGATCCGGGTTAGAATCTATCTCACTCACAGATGATCACCAAAACCGAAATAGAACAAGCAATAACAAACAAATCAAACCAAAGCAGTAAATAAATCAAAGTAGGCCAAATCCACTTAGAGATTGACTCCCCAGCAGAGTCGCCACTTTTCTATAGCGGTAAAATCATGAGTATAAGTTATTGATTAACTTAACTCAAAGTAAACAGAGTCGCCACCACGCTTTTATTTTATTCCAAATGGAAAAGGGAAAAAGAGCGAATAAACCTAATGAATCTAAAAGCAAAAAGCTAAAAGAATCGAGCAGAGAACGGGTAAGGGGATAAGTTACAAATTGGGAAGGTTTTATGCACCCAAAATGCATGTGGTACGCCACGGGAGCCCTTTGAAATATTTATCGCTTTTTTGGTTTGAAAATGGTTTGTTTGAACGAGATTGGAGAGATGAGAAGAGAAATGTTTTTTAAGAATTTTGTGTGTTTGGAGAGGCTTCCCACCTCATGCCTACGTACCCACAAAGTGAAATGCGAGATCAAAACCACGTAGTTCGTGGTACAAAATGTGAAAAGAAACAATATGTTGAATTGATTTTAAAATGTAAAGATAAGTCGTCATTCTTTAGCGAATAATTCCGCTAGAAAGAACGAATCATATCTAAACATAAAAATGGTTAAAAAGAAAAGTGCACGAGGGCACAAAAACAAATAAATGAGTTTTGCATTTTTTAAGTGTTTTGAAAAAAACATTTGGATATGCTTATGTGGTTTAGAATTTATTAAGAAATGAAATGAAAAGGTAAAAACCGCTTGAACTAAGTCAAGGTTTGATTATGAAAACATTTGAAATTTGAAAACAAAATAGACTTTTGAAATAGGAAGAAGATTTGAAAATTTAAGAAATGGGAGGAGATGAAGGGACTATCCTAAGACTCGAAAGTAAAAGTTAAGGGAAGAACGGTCAAACCGTATGGTGAACATTCTTCGAAGCAATAGGACTTCCATCTACAAAAACAAGTGAACCAAATCTGCTAAGGTCTTCAATCCATAATAACTAGAGCAAAGGGAAAGATCCTAAAATCTAAGTCCAAAACTCCAAGTCCAATGCTAAGGATGATGGCCATAGTCCAAAATTAAAGTCACAAGTCTTTTAAAAGTTTAATCCTTTATTAATGTTTTTGTGTCAAAATGGACAAATGAAAAATAACAACAAAATAAGAGCAAATAATAAACATGATATAATGAATAAAGCATAATAAAGCAAATAGAATAAAAGCAATAAAAGTGCAAGAAATTAAATGTTAGTAGCAAAAGAAATAAAAATGCAAGAATCTAAAATATTAATAATAATAATAGTATAATAATATTTACATAATAATTTTATGGTGAACTTAATCAACCACAACCAAAAGAGTAACCAAAATCGAAAGGCAACCGGATCCGCTTAGCATCTTACACTATAGCGATTAATCAAGGCAAATCGAACTGAATTCAATGAAATTTGAAAGGCGATTGGGAGGCCCAAAGCACCTACACATCAAACATTCATAAGTCTCTATTCTTAATGCAATATGATTAACCACTTTGGGATTACGCGATCAACAAGAGATCCGGTCCACGAAATTGCAAGTACCCCATTAGATTTTTATTCTGAAGTCAGGACACATTAAGGTCTATGTTAAGAAATCGCCGAGTAATTTACGAAGTAATTACCCTACAAATGAGGCCGGCCACCACCAAGTAAGGTGTACAATGTAAGTGCTAATGCATGCAAGATAAACGATATGTAAATCGCTATCCGGACGCGATACCGCACAAAACTAAAGGTGAATACCAAATTGAGTCGCACTCATGGTATTCTTCCATCCTTAAGCTTAATCACTCATCTTGGTGGATTTAAGCATGAAAATACATCCCTAATGCAAAGTACCTTAAATGAATTGAATAATCCACTTAAAGGTAGTTTTGAATTAATGAACATTAACTACTCTAATCTACACCCAAAGTTCATTGAAATTAAGGAGAAATTACTCCTAAATGTGCTTCCCAAGGTAAAAATAAAAAGGAGGAAGAAGAAGAAGAAAGAGGAACTAAAAATGGGCTTAAAACAAGCCAAAAACACCATTCTGACTTGCGTTAACCGGTTAACCAATTGGTTAACCGGTTAACGCAGGCAAAACCTGTGCAGATTTAAAGGTGGTTAACCTGTTAACCAAATGGTTAACCGGTTAACACTGTACCAGAAGCAGAAAAATGCAGAAAATTCAGCATGATCCATTTTGAAACCTTTTCTCAAACATTTGATGATCATGATCTGAATTTGCACGAATTTTAAAACCAAAATACAGTGGAATCCCTGCAATCAAATAACAAATAAAGATCCAAAGGATCTAGGAACAAAGGCACCAAGGATCTACATCTTGAATGTTGATGGTGAATATCGGTTTATGGAGTGAGAGGAATTACCAAAGTCACTTCTTCAAATTGGACCAACACAAGCTTAGATCTACTAAAATTGATGAACAAAAGAATGAAAGGATGAAGGTTTAGCTCAAGTTAGTCAAGAATTCAATGTGAATTCTTGATAACTTCAAAAGAAAGAAAATGAGCTTTTGAGAATTTTGATGTTGGGGAGTATTTTGCAAGAGGTTTTGTGGCTATCAAAAGCTTGGTGAATGAATGAAATTATGGTTCTATTTAAAGGCCTTAGGTATAGGAATTTGGTGGCATGGAGTTTGCTTTGGTAATTCAAATTAGGTTTGGTAATTGAAAATTTGGTGGGAAATGGAAAAGAGTGGTGATTAGTGAGGGTTTATGGTAGGAAATGATCAAAGTGATGTAGAGAAATCAGAAACCAATGGATCTAGAATATTCCAATTAAATCAATGATCTAAGGGTGCTGAATTTGAATAAAATATTAAAATTTCGCACTGGTTAACCGGTTAACCAAGCTGAAATTTGAAAAAAAAATTATTTCAACATGTTTGCTTGGTTGTTATGGCCCGATTCTTTTTGTACGTCGAAGAAGGCACATGAACCTTGGAAATACTTGAATGAATCAATTAACTTGGTAAATCCTTGATCTGATAATTTTGAATTAATTGTGGATCAACCTCGACTTTTGTCTGTGAAATTTCGCTCGAGCGGCAAGACTGCTATTTTTGGCATTTTCACATGGTTCCTCCTCTTGAAAAAAAGTTAATGAAAGAAAAACAAAATATTTTTTTGGATTTTAATTAATGGTTAGTAATCATAAACAAATGGAAGCAAATAAAAAAAACGGTGATCCCTTGTGAGGAAAAAAAAACCGCAACTGAAAAGGGTAAATGAACCAGTGCGTGATCTTGTTTGTATGCAAGATGTAGATGAGATGCGAAAAATCTTTTGGTTAAAAATTAGGGTATGACACCTATATCAAGGTCAAAAGGTGCAAATTAGTCCAATCGTTTCTATTCCAACAACAAGGGTTGAGATACTTGAAGATAATGGCAATAGCAGAATTGAAACTCAATAGGATCACTTACACATAACTATTTTTCCTTGTTTTTTGTACTTTTTTAAAATTTCTACAACGAATTCCTCTTACTAGGATTTCTGTCTCCTTGTTCAAACTTTCCTATTTATAGGCCACTTTCTAAATAAATACAATTTTATTTTCGAATTCAGGTTTACTTTTCCCTTTTTACTTAAGCGAAAATGTTTGTTGATTATGTTTGAATGTATATATGCTTTTGAATATGATTGATGTTTACCAGAAATACATAAAATGCAATAATAGCATTTACTAAGGACGAGTGGAGGTAGGAATCCAACGAATCTTCACCGGTTCATCTCCACAGAGTAATCTTTACGAATATATTCTAACGAAACACTTCAAGTAGCCTCTTGTACTTCCAACTCTACGAAATCTTCAAGTAGATTTATTTCAAGTCTGATATCCTTCGAAGAATTGATACTTGGCTGGATAAATCTCCCGGGGGAATGTCCATCTCTTTTATCCTCAGTCAGGGTATTCAGGAACTTAATCCTTCAATAAGAAATCCGAAGAACGAAAAAGGAAGATCCTAAGTACGATATTCCAAAACAAGACGAGAACTAAGTCTTCATATTCCTCAACAACGAATCGAGATTTATTATCCCCAGCTAGCAGTTATTATGTGAAGCTAATCATGCGCTTCAACTACATAATACATTCATACATCATTCACATCATATCATGGCATATACATAATGCATACGACATCGTCATTCATGTTTCATGACATGCAATCCTGCATAAACTAATCTTTCTTTTTCAGGATAGTTTACAGTCAGATAAACGTTACCAAATCCCTGAGACAGGTCCGAGACGATCTATATGAAGATTAGTGCTGATACTTAGTACAAGATATCTTTTTCTCCCTGATACAACTCAAAGACGATCTATACGAAGATCTAGTGTTGATGCTTAGTGCAGGATGTTTTCAGAGATGTATTTCTGACACTTCAACCAAGATATTTTCCTAAGACAGGTCAGAGACGGTCTATACGAAGATCTAGTATTGATACATAGTGAAGGATACCTTTTTCCCCTAGAGAAAATTCAGAGACAATCTACACGAAGATCTAGTGCTGATATTTAACTCAGTCATGTTACAGAGACAGTTCAGAGACGATATATACAAATATCTACTGTTGATACATAGTACAGTAACAACATGCAAATACTCTTACCTGCTGGTACTTTGGATGGCATCTATAAGCCCATCTCTGAATACTCCGAATGGAATCTCTAAGACCATTCAAGAAATATAACCAACCAACAGTGTTACTCTGCGCACCGGCGAGTGTAAATATTTGGGCTTTAGTGTTCAATCCTGTAACACCCCAAATTTTCCCTCTTCTTTTTAAGCATCATATCACATCATATTTATCATGAACATATCATATTTTCAGCATCTTAGCATAGAAAGATGAGACATAACATCCTCATGACCTAGCATTAAGTATATGATCATCTGTGGAGGTTTTTGAAGCATCACAAGCCATGAAAAGGGGCCCAATAGATTTGTACAAGTCCTATGAGGGGTCTACATTGCATTTACAAGTTCAAGTTCATTTACAAAAGCTCAGAATGTTGGAAGATCATCAGGGAATCCAGGCAAGGGCAGAGCTCCTACACAATGATCCCAAATTAGGGTTTGAGTTTCATGCATGAAAACCTCAAGACTTTGGCCATTTAATTTGGGCAAATTCTTTTACATGTTAAGAGGATCCTAGAGATGAAATTTGGTGAGAAAATTCCTTGTGGAAGTCAAGTATTTCTTCAGTTGCTTGTAAATGAAGAAACTGGTCAACTGTGCCTTAGAAAAGTCAACTGTGAGATTTCAAGGGGTCCAACCCCATTTTTCTAGCCAAGGGGTGTTCTTATAATGTTAAAAGAGGTTTGGCAAGATCAAAGATCAAGAATCATGAGGTTTTGAGGTGTTTTGCAAAATTGGTGTAAAGTTGGTTATGGAAAATGCCATTTTTAGCAAGTTTTTGCCCTAATTTTCAAGTGAGCATAACTTGGTGGAAAAATATTCAAATGGACCAAATTCAAACATGAAAGTTGGAGATTAAAGCCTCCCATTTTCAAAAAGTACAAGTACTTTTTCATAGCCTTCATGGTTAAGAAGATGAGGCCCTCGAAAATTGCTTGAAAACTAGGGCAAAGCTTGATTTTTCAGTTGTACACAAATGCAAAAGGTCTTGAATTTTATTTTTGAGTATTGGTATGAACCAAATACGGTTACAATGTTACAATTCAATGCAAATAGGTCATTTTTCTCCAAGAATGACACCAAATTCGTGCATGATGTGAATTTTATTCCATAAGTGTAATATTTGCATTATCATGAGAAAGGTGTGATACTTACATCCAAGGGCCAGGATATTGGTGGATTGAAATCAAGGATCAGATTGTGAATGCACATGGGAAAGAAGGAAGGCAATGCACGAGTGTTTCATGCTATCACCACAAATTTGCAAATTGTGCAAATTCTCTCACACACTCTCTTCCCACGTGCAAAGGCCCTCGTGTTTTCAGCATTGCTTCATGATCTCATATAAAAGAAGCTAGGGTTTTAACTTTCCTGAGATCCATTCCATTTTCATCACTCTCATGTTTTTGCACTAGAAGCAAATTCTTTCGAATCTCTTCATTCTCTCACTCTCTTCACAAACTTCTTCCATATTCTTGTTCAGTGAGTCACAAAGATCATTATTCCATCATTCATTTAAGCTAAAGGTGCAAGAATAGAAGGGTTCCATTCAAAGGCAGGTTGCTTTGAAGCTTCGGATTCAAGTTCCATCAAACTTCCTCTTGCATTTATTTTGCAAGAGGAGATCACAAGAGTTAGATCTGCAGCCTTTGGAGCATTTTCTTGGTGTTTTTGAGGTGTCTCCATCTCAGGTAAGCTTCTGAATCCTTGGATCTGGAAATGGTTTTTGAGGTGTGCATTTTGATCTTTGATGTATGCTGATTACACTGCATGTTTTAATTCTAAAAATGCTTGAGAATTGAGGTTGTATTGTGGATTTGAAGTTTCATAGTTAAAACTGTTTGTCTTCGATCCAGGTTGTTCATTGATTTATTGTGAATTTCATTATCATATTCGAAATCAGCATGGTTTAATTATGTAATCTGGAGCTTTTGATTCATTTTGGTTGAGTTTTGTTCATGTTTTGAGTTTTCCGGTGCCGGAGCCCTAGCTCCGGTCACCGGATTCTGGAGATGCCCTGCTAAAATTCAAACGAAGAAGAAGGCCTCATGACCATCAGATCTCTCATCTCAACGCTTGTGGTTGTGCCACCTCACTTAATGAGGACGCTCTCCCTCACGTGCGTCTGTTTTCTAATTTAATTGTTTTTATTTCGCACCCCATGATACTTATTGTGTACACTCTCTCCAGACCAATTGCCTTGCTGACTAGGATTAATGAGCTGACATTAGGATGCGTCCATTTGATCCTTTGGCTATTGTTTTTTCCAGTATTTTCTGAATATCCACCCTTATATTGTGTGTTGCGCTGAGAATTGGGTGGGCCTGGGTTGCTAATCCCACCCCCCATGCGCATGGGCCCATTCATTTGAACTGAGAATACCTTCTATTCACACCTCCTGCCATTTTCTCCTTTTATTTCTTTTTTCTTTTATTTCATTTTATATCTTTTTGGTTTTTAATTTTTAAAAATAGTTCTAAGTTTCAAAAAATTATGAAAAAATTCAGGAATGTTAATTTTAGTTTTCTTTAATTTTTAGCATTTTTATTTTCCACTTATTTTATTTTGACACTTATAAATTAATTCTCTCCTTTAATTAATTCATTTTAATTCCTTTTTAAGCATGTTGTCTTGTCCATTTTCCATATTGATCCTCATTTTGAATTTTTGAGTGGTTCTTTTTGCTCTGGACTCTTGATAGAGTGTACTTTATGTGTGATTTTTGTTCTAATTTTTAGGAGCTTGTCCATTTGGTTTTGACCTTTGACTTGTGAATGAAGTTTCTCAACCCTAGTTGATGTTTGAGCCCTCATTTGACTTGTATAGCTTCTGAATTTCTTCCTATCCTTTTGGCTTGTTGTTATATCATGATTGAAGATCTCTTGTCCAAGGTTGTGGAATTTTTGGATGCATATTTGATTTGATTTGAATTTTGGTTCTTAACTTGTCCCATTTTGCTTCTTTTTTATCATAAGTCCTCTCCTTAGCTTAGAAGGGCACTTGTGCCAACTTCTTCATCTTTTTTAGGGTCTCTTTAGGGCATTGGTTCCTCTCTGGTCTTAGGTTGGGGTTTGTGTTTTGGAAATCCTGTATTGGTTTACCTTTGAAGTTCTTTCTTTCTTTTGTGTATCCATCTCACCTCCTTTGTTGCTTTCTTCCCATTGTGTGTTTGCTTAGCTTTGTGCTTCTCTTCTCTTCATCTCTCTTGCTTCTTAAGCACTTCTTTAACTTGATTAGGGTTTTGGTCCTTTGCCTTGAGGTTGTGTTTTGTTTATTTTGCTTTGCATCTCACCAAGTTTGTTTTGCTTTGCCATGTGATTCATGTTGCCTCATATTGACTTGTATGCTTCTTTTCTCATTCTTGTGACTTGCATTTGCATTGAGCATTTCTGTGTATGACTTCACTTCTGTTTGTATGATGTTGGTATGACATTATGTTCATTTTGTTTTGCTTGTATGCTTGTGTTTCTAACCTTTTTAGGGGCTATGGTAAGTGAGAGGTGTGGATGTGATTCCCACATCTCCAAATCTCATCTCTTCTCTTCTTATTCTTACTTGTACTAACCTTGTGATTGTTGGGCCTAGGCCTACTTCCCCCTTCTTCTTTCTTCTTCTTCTCTTCTTCTTTCTTCCTTCTGTAGGATAGTAAACCACACTAACCTAGGATTTCCCATGCATGATAACACTTAGGAATCTTTAGTCCCCCATTAGACTTTTGCCTTTGTAATCCTTTTGGTTTCTTTTCTCCTCTCATCTCAAAATCCTAAAAAACACTTAATAAAGTTTGAAGTGATACCTTGAGCAATAGCCTTATCCCATGAGACACTTGTAGTCTTCCCATCTTGGGATAATACAAGCTTGTCTTGTGATGCACGAGTCTGATCAAGATATCATCTTCACCAAGAAAATCATAATAAAAACACTTCTTCATTGTAAATACAAAAACACTTAATAAGTTAATGAGTTAGTGAGCTTAGGCCCTAATCTCTGGATTCAAGTTTTGGGGATCTTCTTCTTACTTGAGTGTGCTTGTTTTATTACTCCATCTTGGAATGTAGTGACAAGTGCACATTCCATGGAAAAGAGCTTGAGTTCACTTTCTTGTGACACACTCCTAAAAGCTTCATAAAAAACACAAACAAATAATAAGCGTTTTTCCTTCGGGAATTCATTTCTCATCTCTTTCGCTTCGTACGCGAACTTGCTCCTACTTGTCATTTTGCAAGACGGTTACGCACTCGTCGTCTGAGTCTGCAACACCTGAGCATTGACATAGGCAGTTCAAGCCTTAATTCACAAGCAATTTCTTTTTCTCCCCTAGTTAGGGGAACTACGGCGACTTTGATCCTCATTGTCCAGATGAGGTACGTAGGCAGCGGGGTAGGGCCCGTTCGAGCACAATCTTTATTTCCCTACATTTTTTCCTCTTCATTTCTTTTCCAGTTCCCTTTTCTTTTCTTTTATCCAGTTCAGTTCCTTTTCTTCGTAGCAACTTTCATTTCTTCACCCTTTGAAACAGTTTCTTTGCAAGCGTGGATCCCGTCGGGTACGGCGGACGATCTGGGGTGCTAATACCTTCCCAGGTCGTAACCGACTCCCGAACTCAGTCTCTTTGGTTCGCAGGACCCGTGTCCTTCCTTTTCTTTTCTTCTGGTTTGTGCAACATTACCATTCCCGTTCCTTCGGGATAAAAATGCCTGGCTGGCGACTCTATTCTTTTCCGCGCCACTTTTCGTGTTTGTACCAGGATGGAAATCTGGGGAGCGACAAATCCCCTTCAACCTTCAAGTCACGAATGATGTACATACCAATCTAACTCCTCAGGTTTCAGAAAATTGAACAGGGACAGCTGTTGTACCCCAAAATTCTCCCTCCCATCTTCAAGACAATGTGTCTCAATAGGTCTATCAACAGTCACAAGATTCTCAATTGGTCACATGAATTGAAGAGTTTACGAGACAAAGCCTCATCCTGAACAATGGATCTAAGAACTAGGGTTTTCAGTTTCCCCAAGTAAAATGGACTTCCAAAGCCTCAATTAGACTTCATAACATCCCACATACCTTAAATAATCCCCATGACAAGTTTCAAAGCTTTCCCAATAAGTTTTGCCAGTTAGATGCTCAGATACCCAAAAATCAGTTAACTTGGTCAACAAGTCAACTGTGGTTAACATAAAGTCAAACTTCAATATTTTTGGTCAACATCAAGATTATGAGGTGAAATTCATCATTTTATCAAGGGTTGATCATGATTCATCAAGGAAACCTCAGAATCATCAAAAATAAGGAGTTACTAAATTAGGGTTTTGTGTAGTAAAAGTCAACTGAACTTTGACCAGCCATAAATTTCACAACTGAACTTTGACCTCCCTGATTAGGAATAATGAGCATACTTAAGTATGAGATAATCATCTCAACTTAATTACCATGATGATGTAGGATTAAGATCATTAACCTACTTGTGATTAATCAGGTGTTTTTGGGTTTTTGTTTAGTGTTAAGTAATGAGTTTAATCTCTAATCACAGATTAATGAACTCATTTCACCATCCTAATAGAAGGATAATAGATGAGAATATTTAAGCTGAGGAAGATACCTCAACTTAATCCATGGTTAGGGACTAAATTCATTATATAAAAGGCCTTTATTAAGTGGATTTTAATTAAAGGGTGAGATTAAGAAGTGGATTTTATGGTTTGTAAGATAACTTGAGGAGGACTTGTCCATTAAACACTAGGGTTAGTCCCTCTTAACCATAAGTAAGAGTTAGAACCCTAATGTAAGGCCCAAGTTACAAGATGAAGTCTTGGTGATTATTAAGGTGATTTTATTAAGAGGTTTAAACAAATTAAAGGTTTAACACTTAGAATTAAAGTTATACACTCCATCCTAAGAGAAGGATGCAGGCATAATCCTAATTCCAAAGTCCTAAAACTTTAAGAGTTTAGTCTCTATTTATTGAGATGAGAAGAAAGACTCAAGGAGACTCAAAGGTAAAAGCTAAGGGGGACTAACACAACCCTAAAAATTATCATGCTTGGACATCCTATGGTTTGTTAAGCTTAAGAGAGAAGATCTTCAAGGAAGCCACCAATGGAAGAAGCAGATGAAAGGAGGATGAAGCTGAAGAATAAGTTACTTACTTCCTAAGAAGATAAGTGACTTAAAGGAAAAAAGTGAGAAATATTGAGCATAAGTGAACTAGATTCACTTCAAAGACATGTTAAAATTCATGTGAAAGAGATAAGAAGAAGTGAGAGGTGAAGGCAAATCCACCTCCCAGAATAACTTACCAATAGTTCCTGAAAAGTTAGTATGGATGCATAAGACATAAAGCATGAATAAATGAATTGAAATGAGATGCAAAGACCAAAGTCAGAAGTGTTTATGCAATGCCAATGGCATATGAGATGATGCAAAGTCATACAATGTGAATATGAATGATCATACAAGGATGGGATGTCATGAAAGCATGCTTAGGAGCTTGAAAACACATGGATGTTTATGAAATGAAATTAATGCAACATATGGCAAATGAATGAAGAAATGATTAATCAAGGTTCTAACATGTCCTAAGATGTCTAAGATGACATATGAATGCTTGAGATGTCATGGCAAATTCATGTGATGATAAATATGCAAGGTGAATGCAAATGAACATGAGAAATTAGGGTTTTATGAACACATGAGATGCAAATGGATAAAACAGAAGCAACAACATGACAAAAATTTGAAATCAAGCTCAAACAAACCCTAATCCTATATTAGGTCAAACCCCAAAGGAGAAGGTCAGAAGCCTAACCTATTGAAAGTTATGATTTTCCTGTTTGCTAGGGTTTTTGGGTGATTCAAAAGAAAAAATGCAAATCAAATTGAAAATGCAAGATAAATTCATGTGGAAAATAACCTAGAAACTACATGCAATGTATGATAATTCAAAAAGAATCAAGTTCAAACTCTTTTTAAAAATACTTTTTAATGCAAAAAATAAAATAAAAATCATTTTCAGGTTGAGAAAAATATTTGAATCGGAAATGCAAAATTTGGGAATTTTTTGATGTTTTTAGCTATTTTAAATAAAATGCACAAAAGAAATGAAAATAAAAATGAAATTAAATGAAATTAAATAAAAGTCAGAGGATCCAAGGGTTGAAATTCAAACATAGGGGGAGACAGTTGATTGCGTGCGTGTTTTGATGGTCAGGATTCAATCTGGCAAAAATTAATTAATTAATCCTAATTAAACTAATTAATTATGAATTAAGATTAACGAAGCAATCTGGACCATCCGCTGCTAACCCTAGTCAAAATCCTATGGCCACAAACGAATCTGAGCAGCTAAACCCTAAATTAACCTAATCACTTTCAGATGACCGGAAAATTGCTCCGGTCATCTTCTCCAGTGGATCAAAACCCTAAAATCATCCCTAGGCAAAATCAAAACCTCTAACCTACCTAGAAATGATCCACATACTTCTAGCAACTCAAATCAAACATCAAACAACATTTATCATTCATTAACAAGCTGAATCGAAGAAAAAAATAGAAACGGGACAAACTTTAAAAGACCTATGAAATCCTCATTTCTCCACCATTTTCAGTTTTAAAAAGATCATGATGAACCCCACAACATGTAATTTCATATTATAACAAGAAATTGAAGTTTTGCAAGATTGTGTTCTTGAGGTTACCTGAGCTGGTGAACTGCAAATGTGAGCTTTCAGAGCCTCCCACTTGTGCAAATGAACTCCTTTGATCCTCATGAAGCTATTGGGATGCTTAGAATGCTTTGAAAGTGGCTATTTTGAGTGGCTCGATTCTGATATGACAGAAATGGAGGCTTTGGTTTATGAGGTTTTAGGCCATGGTAATGGTTGCTTTGTGTTCTATGAATGATTTCTGAATGAATGGTGAAAGAATTTTTGAGGTTTGATGGATGGTTTGAGAGAATCGAAGAAGGGAAGGTTTTGGCCAAGTTTGTGAAATCTGATGTTGTGTGTGTTATGAGCTTATGGCATGTTTAGTTTATGATCTTGAGGCAATCCCTAAACTATTGGAATGAGATCGAAATAAATGGGATCGTTGTACTTAAACAAAAACCCAAGACGCTACCGTTGTACTTAAACGGAGACGCGAAAAAGGAGGGAGATCGTTGTACTTAAACAGAGACTCAACGACGAGACCATTGTACTTAAATGGAAACTCGAAAGGAACGAGGTCGTTGTACTTAAACGAAAGCCCAAGACGCGACCATTGTACTTAAATGGAGACGCGAAAAAGGGAGAGACCATTGTACTTAAACTAAGACTCAACGACGAGACCATTGTACTTAAATGGAAACTCGGAAGGAACAAGGTCATTGTACTTAAATGAGAGCCCGAGACGTGATCGTTGTACTTAAATGGAGACGTGAAAAAGGGAGAGAGACTGTTGTACTTAAACGGAAACTCAACGACGAGACCATTATACTTAAATGGAAACTCGAAAGGAATGAGGTCGTTGTACTTAAACAAGAGCCCGAGATATGACCTTTGTACTTAAACGGAGATGCGAAAAAGGGAGAGAGACCGTTGTACTTAAACAGAGAGTCAACAACAAGACCATAGTACTTAAATGGAATCTCGAAAGGAACGGGGTCGTTGTACTTAAACGAGAGCCCGAGACACGACTGTTTTACTTAAACGGGGACACGAAAAAGGGAGAGACCATTGTACTTAAACAGAGACTCAACTGGGGAGCCACTGTACTTAAATGGAAACTTGGATGGGGATGTCAAACAAGACTTGGTAGAAATAGCCACACTGGGAATGAACTTGGCATTCTGTGGGGAATACATCAGTATGATGTTTCAGGCTTCTGTGCAAGGTACCAAAACTGGTTTATGCTTCGTATGCATATGTTTGAATTTTGCGATGGTGTAATGCTCCATAATAATGGAAATTCTACACGTTTCGAGGATACAAATGTAATGATGATTACTAAATACGAATGCAAGGGGGATCTCCTGATGAGCAGACAACAAGTATTCTCGACAACTTCGCTGGGGAAGAACCAATTTTTGCATTGGTGGTGATGAATCCCTGTGAGGAAAATCAACTTTTCAGGGGATAAGCAACTCTGCAGGGAGATAGTGTTAATGATACACCACTCTGAACTTCCGTCCTTGCCAAAAATAAATAGGACTTTGAGATTGGAGAGCCAAGACCCAATTGAGGATGAACTTGACTTGGGAGGTACTCTACCCTTCGAACTATGTTGGGGAAGTGATACTCTTCTGACCTGGATGGGGGATCAGATGTGTTAGTACTCTACTGACCCGGTTGGGGGATCAAATGTGTTGGTACTCTGCTGAGGAAGAGACCTGCTGGGGGAATACCTTTGGTGCCACATCTTCTGCTTGAGGAAGAGATATGCTGGGAAAAAGGGCAGACACTGTTCGGCAGAGAAAAGAATTCAGGCTCTGCTATATCTTCACCTCTGCTGGGGAATGAAGAATTCTCCCTTGGTGCTGAGGATAAGAAGACTCTGGTGGGGAATATTTCTCTGTTGAAGGAGAGCTCTCTGCATGAGGAGAACTGCCACGGCCTTCCAATGTTATGTTGGGAAGATGTCCATATCCAAACTATAGCGGTAAAATCATGAGTATAAGTTATTATCTAACTTAACTCAAGGTAAACAGAGTTGCCACCGCACTTTTATTTTTATTCCAAATGGAAAAGGAAAAAGAGCGAATAAAACCTAATGAATCTAAAAGCTAAAAAAGCTAAAAGAATCAAACAGAGAACGAATAAGGGGATATGTTACAAATTGGGAAGGTTTTACGCACCCAAAATGTCTGTGGTACTTCACGGGAGCCCTTTGAAATATTTACTGCTTTTTTTGGTTTGAAATAGTTTGCTTGAAAAAAGATTGAAGAGATGAGAAGAAGAATGTTTTTTAAGATTTTTGTGTTTGAAGAGACGAACGTCTCATGCCTACGTACCCACAAAGTGCAATGCGAGATCAAAACCTCGTAGTTCGTGGTACAAAATTTGAAAAGAAACAATGAGTTGAATTGATTTTAAAATGTAAAGATAAGTCGTCATTATTTAGCGAACAATTCCGCTAGAAAGAATGAATCATATCTAAACATGAAAATGGTTAAGAAGAAACGTGCACGAGGGCACAAAACAATTGAATGAGGTTGAATGTTTTTTAATGTTTTTGAGAAGAAAGTTTCGATATGCTTATGTGGTTTAGCATTTATTAAGAAATGAAATGAAAAAAAGTAAAACTGCATGACCTAAGTCAAGGTTTGATTGCGAAAATGTTTGAAGTTTGAAAACAAAGAAGATTTGAAAATAGGAAGGAGATTTGAAAATTTAAGAAGTGGGAGGAGATGAAGTGACTATCCTAAGACTTGAAAATAAAAGCTAAAGGAAGAATGATCAAACCGTATGGCAAGCATTCCTCAAGAACAATGGGATTTCCATCTTCATGAACAAATGAACTTAATCGGGGCCAAAGTCTTCAATCCATAATAGCTCAAGCAAGGGAATGATCCTAAAATCTAAGTCCAAACTCCAAGTCCAATGCTAAGGATAGTAACCATAGTCCGAAATTAAAGTCACAAGTCTTTTAGATGTTTATCCTTTATTAATGTTTTTGTGTCCAAATGGACAAAGGAAAAAATCACAAGCAACAATATAAACATAAACAATATGATAGATGATATAATATGATAAGAGCATAATAAAAGAGATAAAGAGCGAGAGATTGAAATAAAGAGGATAAGGTGCGAGAGATTGAATTTAAATGGTTAGTATATTAATATTATTATAATATTTGCATAGAAATGGTATGATGAACTTAATCAAACACAACCACAAAAAGATAACCAAAATCGAGGCAACCGGATCCAAATGGATCTTATTCCGAATTCGGGACAAGTTTAAGTCTATGTTAAGCAATCGCCGAGTAATTTACGAAGTAATTACCCTACAAATGAGGCCGGCCACCACCAATTAAGGTGGAAAATATTTGTCCTGATACATGTTAGAGAAATGATGTTATGAACCATTCTCCGAAAACATGTCGCACGAAAAGAAAAAGTAACGGTCTAATCTTAATCGAGATTTCACATTGAATTATCGAATGCAACCTATCACGATCCCAAAGTATGGAGAATGATCCAAATGATCATTCATCCATAGATTTGGAATAATGAAGATTAAACAACTTCGAAAACCAATAATCGCGAATCGGAGATCTCATCGACCAAAAAGAAAAAGTACGATGAATAAGAAAATGGATCTAAAATAGAATCCACTCAAAAATCAAAAAGAGATCATAACAAAAAAAAGTTACTAAAAAATCTTAAAAACATTTCTCCAATAACTCTTTTCAAAATTTTCTTAAAAAAAGTAAATAGCAAAAAAATATATATATAAAAACATAATACTAGGCTTTTTTTTATGAAGACATTGAAGTTTTCTAAAAAAAATTAAGAAAAGAAATAAAACCATAAACATCAAAAATATTAAACAAATATAAGGAAAATAATAAAAAAATGAAACAAAATATAAAGGGGGAGGAGGAGTGACGCAGGTTGAGAGGTGGTGGTGATATCAAATAAATCCAAAACCTAAGGTCCAAAATAAAATCAGTTTCTTTAAAAATAAAAAATAAATAAATTTCAAAAACATCACACAGAGGAACACGTCTTTCTCTTCTTCGGTGAAAACAGGGCATAGGGCTTCACCTCTTCCTCTCCAATCAACAAAGCTGGCCGCCGAACACAAAATTGAAGGAGACTCCGTCCCTCGAATTGCCGTGGCTTTCTCTCTCTCTATCAAATAACAACAACATCAATCAAAATGAGGAAAAGCTTCCGCCGATCTCCTCCTTGCCTTCCGAATCACTCCGCCATCACCGATCTCGCCCTTCCTCTTCTTCTTTTCCGATTTCTTGTTGTTGTTGATGAAGATTGGTGATGGAGTCAAACTAATTTCTATGTTTTTTAATGCAGAATTTTTCGAATTGAAAATGAAGAAGGTTGAAGGTGAGAAATTGTGTGAAATTGAAGCTTTGAGTTTGATTTTGGCAGAGTGTTTAGGGGTTGTCAAAGCTTGAGAAATGAAGGTGGTGAGGGTTCTATTTACAGATGAATTGGAGAAATTTGAATGAAGAAACTTTTATTGCGTTTTGAGAAATTTGCCGCGTTTTGAAGTCACGGATTGCTCGTGTTCAAAATCTGAATTTTCTTCTGCGTTTTGTGTTCACTGTTATTGCATTTCGATGCTTATTGTTTTCGTTTTTGTGCTGCGTTTTGTATGCTTGCTGAGTTCGTGCGTTTTGAAATGTGAGGAATGCGTGCGTGAGGCTTGCTGATGTCGTTTTGCTTTGGCTGTGTTCTTGCGTTGTTTTAGCTGCTGATAGCTTAATGAGGCTGGGAGTTTTGTAAGTGTTGTACGGCGTGATGAACCTGTCACGTGTTGGAGCTGCTGAAGCTTGGCTAGCTGTGTGGGGCTTGGAGTGTATGCTACAACGTGATGTTTGTGAATGGCTTGAGCTGCTGTTGCTAGGAAAGCTGAAGGGCTGAAAGTAATAAGTTCACATGTTGTTAACGTGAATTGGGTAGGCTGGTACTAGAATAAGGTGGTAATGGGCCAAAAGAAAATGATGGCAATGGGCCTAAGAAGAATATGAAGGGAGCTTAAAAAGAATTAATAAAAACAATTTTTTTAATTTTTGGATATTGGATAATAAAAGAAAAAAGTAATAATAATAATAATTGGAATTGGTAAAAAAAATGGAATGATTTAAATCGGAAAGAGAAAGATAATGGTTATATGGATAATCGGCTAAATTGAAGTGAATGGATTAAAAAATCAAATATTGATATAAAATTGAAATGGATGGTTATTGAATATTTGGATTATAGAAATAGAAAAATAAAAATGGTTAAAACGAAATGGGAGAGAAGGATAATGGATGAAGTCTTGATTTTAAGCCCACAACCAGCTTCTGATTTTTCACAAGCCACTAATTAAAAATGAACATAACCATCACTGAACCACTGAACAAACATGCCACTCCAACCACAAACACTGAAATCTTCTGAAAATTGCCCTGAGGATTTGAATCAGTACTGAGGAAAATAAATCCACAGATGCGCCACTGATGAACTGATGAACTGATAAACTTGAAGATTCAAAACAAACTTCACACAGAATACCACCTGATAAACTGATGATCTTAGCACACAACACAACTTGAACTTTTGAATACGCACTATCTGAGGAAAGAACCACTGGCACAAATAACTTGCAGTCGAAACAATCTTTTGATAGTTTGACCAAGATTAGGTCAAACGTCCATCTGAATAGAGTTGTGACTGAACAAACGCCTCTGAATTGAAAATACTGCCCTGTCCTTAAAATCCTGCAACACAGAGAAGAAGAAGAGGCAAACTGTAGCATATTTTTGTATTTTGGTTAGAAGTTAGTAAATATAAACAAATAACAGCAATTAAACATGGTGATCCCCTGCAAGGCATAGACCTGCACCTGAAAAAGGATAAACGAACAGTGCGTGATCTTGTTTGTATGCAAAATGCAGATGAGATGTGAAAAATCTTAGGGTCAAAAATTAGGGTATGACAGATGCCCCTATTTAAGTTTCTTCAATCCAGAGATAATGAAGATTGGAATCTTCGTTTCGACAAGATGGAAGATACTTAAATATCAAAAACCCCAATTTTTGATCCTAAGATGCCAAAAACTGGAATGAAATGAAATGCAACAAACGATATGAAATGATATGGAAATGATATGAAGCATATGAAAATGTTATGAAAGCATATAAGGTGTATATGAAATGTATATGAAATACGGAGAAACCCGTGAGGCAGAGAAATCCGTGAGGCAGAGAAATCCGTGAGGGATAAGATGACACATGAAATAAAATAAACGTTGTGGATAAGGAGCATAAAACTCCAACAGGGAAAAGCAACATGCTAGAGACCAAACTCGTGGCTCAGCTGAGACGAAAATGTCCAAGAATGGAAATTGGATAGAAAGGGTCACAACATCTAGGAGTGGCACTGAATGAAGTGAGAAAAGTCCCGAAAAAGTACATCAGAAACATCCAGGGATGACATTACTGACTTTACTAGGAATATCCGAGAATGGCAATCGGAAAAGGGTAATCACAACATCTGAGAATAGCAATCAGATAAGAAGTGAATCACGACATCCAGGAACAGAACTGAATGAAATGGGAAAAATTCGGGAAAGTACATCAACTCAATGATGACTCTAACATGGAAATCCGAGAATGGTAATCGGAAGGAAAGTGATCACAACATCCAAGAATAGCAATCGGATAAAATGTGAATCACAACATTCAGGAACAGAACCGAATGAGATGGAAAAAGTCCAGGACAGTACATCAAATCAATGATGACTTCACTATTGACATCCGAGAATGGCAATCGGAAGGAAAGTGATCACAACATCCAAGAATAGCAATCGGATAAGATGTGAATCACAACATTCAGGAACAGAACTGAATGAGATGGAAAAAGTCCGGGACAGTACATCAAATTAATGATGACTTCACTATGGACATCCGAGAATGGAAATCGGATAAAAGGGTGTAATATATGAGAAGAAACAACAAGTAGGTGAAGAAAAGGTTCTGGAGAGACAGACAAATGCCAAGTAAGTTGGACTTTGACCAAAAAGTAAGAAGTTGAAAACAACAAGACCTCGAGAAATGCATATGAGGACTAAAACACTCAGTATGCAGACATTTACGAAAATGGGGACTAAACCACCCAAGAACACGCATAATGAGGACTAAAACACTCAAATATGCAAATGTAGACAAAACTGGGGAATAACACACCCGAGAAAACGCATAATGAGGACTAAAACACTCAACTATGAAAACATAAACCAGACTGGGGAATAACACACCCAAAGAGATAATATGAGAGAAAAGGCTGACAACCAGTTTAGACTCTTAGAGGAGTGGAAAAGAAAGATGGAAGACTAATTCCTCAACACGGAGATCACTGCCATTCTGTTCGAATATTAGAGATGCTACTGTTGAACAAATCTTTGTCACACCAGTAAACTGTATCAAGTTGAAAATCTTTTGAGAGAAGTCATGCAAAGCTGCTTGGGGATTCTTGAAGAAAGTTGCCCCAAGTTCAATGACTGATGAAGGTAAACTGATAATGGATTCAGTTCTTGACTACTGCTGGAGAAAATAATCAAATCTTTGAGGTAACTGCTGAGAAGAATAAACTGATCATGGCTTCAGTTCTTGAAATGAATGTTGAGAAAATAAACCAGTATGAAACTTGCAGAGAATCTTCTGACCAACCAAATCTGAGAATAACTTGTATTGAGCAACAACATTTGAACCATAGGACCTGAGAAGAACTTGCCCCTGATACGATCACTGACCAAGTTTCTCAACTGTTTAAAAATTCCTTGATGAGGAAAGTTTATTTGCAAATAAAAAGTGTTTGTACAAACCTGGTAATATTAATGCAAAGTTCAATGCAAAGTTTGAAATCAAGAATCATTTTTGGAATGAAATTTATTGATGTAAAGTAAATGAAAACATTGTCAAAACATGGTGGTTGATACAAAATTAAAGGTGAATCAAAGATAAGAAACAAATGATTGGTAACGAACTCGGGAGTCAGTTTACGCAACCTTGTTGTAGTATGCTTTTCAAGAGAAACCTGAATTCAATTAGGACTTTTGAAGGTTGTAACGTGGTCTGGTTCACGGTTTATGAAACAAAGGATATAGGCTCAAAGTTTATTTGTACCGAACCCAACTTCGTGATGAACTCCAGTCCTACATTCAATTAATTCAGCCTATGCATTCAAGTTCCCAGAAATTTAGGATTGCACAGATGAAGATGGTTCATAAGCCAAGGATTTTGAGATAGCAGTCACATCCTTACTTTTTTTATTTCTAGTGAGGACTTGGGTCAACTCGACTTATTTTTGCTGAGGATTTTGATGACCTCTTGACAAATCTTTCTTTTTATTATCCCTAACTTTTGCCTGAACTGTGTCATTTAAACCTACAGCCAGCGGGATGCCCCAGTTTTTTTGCCTAAGTCTCCTTCATAGGTTTTGACTTAGCGGGCTTTGCTTTTTTTTCAATAGTTTTTTTTAATACCATTTTTTTTAAAGATAATGACTGTGCGGCTTAATGATTACGACGAACCATCATTGATTTTTTTGAATTGAGAAACATCTTCAACACTCCATTAATGTGTGTGAAGGAAAACTTGAGATTGCAACCTTTATTGAAAGGTGTTTTGAATGATTCTCTTGTACTTGAATGCACATTCGAATTAATTGAGAACTACCCATCCCCGGGTTAAAATTGCGGGTTTTTTCGAATAGAAAGAAACTCCAACTTCAAGGCTCAAAGGGGTTAACAAAGGATTAACTTCCTTATTTCTCCAGTGTTTGGGATTTGAAACAATGCCTGTATATCATCTGCCAAGTCTCAATTGAAAGCATACTAACAACAATTATGGGTATCTCATTTTCATCATCCTACCTCCAATCATTGTAAAAGCTTGAGAAAGAAAATGAAATTGAAATATAAAGCATAAAGATGCAAATAGTAAATGAAATTGAATCAAAACAAAGCAATGCTCATTTCATTAAAACCATCATGAAAGTACAAACAACATTTAAAAGCAAACAAGTCAATACAATTGAAGAAAATTGCAAACATAAAGAAACAATGACCTAGTGATCCATCAGTAACAAGGATGAGATGTCCCGTCTGATATTCTGGTCTTGAAGAAAAATTGACAATTGAAGTATTCTAGAAGATTCACTTCCCAAGCCTCGGCAAAGGATTGTTGACAACATTAGGATTTGTGTCATTAAAGTAAAGGATGTTATTCCTGATAAGTTCTTGCACTTTAGCCTTCAGTGCAAAGCAATGTTCCAAGTCATGACCAGTTCCACCTTGATGAAACTCACAGCGAAGATCTGATCTATAACCAACCGGAAGAGGATTTGGAACAGGAGGCGGAGGCCTAGTAGTAATTAAACCACTCTTAATCAAAGAAGGAAACAACTCAGTGTAAGGCATCGGGATAGGATCAAAGTTTGGCCTATTGCGATACTGATTTTGTCCAGCAGCAGGATGAGGAGCCTGAGCTTGAGCTCGAATTTGAACTTGAGCTTGAGCTGGTTGAGCTTGACCTTGAACTTGAGTTTGAGTTGGTTGAGTTTTAACAACAGGAGCAATTGCAGCTACATATGGTTGAACATATCGTTGTTGCGGGTGATAAGGCTTCCTCTCAGTTGAAACAGCATAAGCATCACCATCTCTTCTCTTGTGAAAGTTCCCAAAAGACTTTCTTGCAGCATTAGGAGATTCAGAATTGGTAATCTTACCCTACTTGATACCTTCCTCTAGTCTTTCTCTAATAGTGACTAAGTCAGAAAAACCAGATGAAACACTTCCTACCATTTTCTCCCAAAAGAACGGTTGAAGAGTGTCCATGAACAAACCAGTTAATTCCTTTTCGGGCAAAGGTGGTTCCACTTGAGCAGCTAGCTCTCTCCAACGCTGAGCATACTCTTTGAACGATTCTTTCTCTTTCTGTGACATGTTTTGAAGTTGACAACGGTCAGGCGCCATGTCCAGATTGTACTTATACTGCCTTACAAAAGCATCAGACAAATCCTTCCAGCTTCGGATGTGACTCTTCTCAAGTCCCACATACCTTTTCATAGAAGCACCACTCAGACTATCTTGATAACAATGAATAAGCAGCATGTCATCCTTGGAATGTGCAGCCATTTTGCGACAATACATCAACAGATGAATCTTTGGACAAGTATGACCATTGTATTTCTCAAAAATAGGAACCTTGAACTTATCAAGAAGAACTAGGTTAGAAACCAAACACATGTCTATTGCGGCAGAACCAAAGACATCTTTTCCTTCTAGACCTCTTACCCTCTTCTCAAGAGTCAAACATTGTTCTCTAACTTCATCCATATATCCAAGTTCACCCTGACTTTCAGCTTGTAGACCAGCAGCTTGGTACACAAAAGGAGAATTCTGATAAGTAGTCTGAACAGTAGTGTGCACAACAGGTTGAGGTTCGACAAAAGTCGGAGCTGAGAAGACTGGCACAACAGATGGACCACCCATTTGAGCAGTAGCAGAAATTGGCACATAATCCGGAGGTAACCCATATTCTGGCCAAGTAGAAACCGGTTGCTGAATAACAGGAGGATCAACAACAACAGTAAAAACTTCAGAGATAACAGTCCTTTGAGGTGGTTCACCTCGAGCAATCAGAATTTGCATCATTTCAGTGAGCCTGGTCATACCGGCCTTCAACTCATCAATCTCCATCCGGACTTCCATGTTATGTTGTTCTTGGTGTTCCATTCTCAATCTGATAGCTCTCAATCTGTTAGCAGCTCTAGAACCGTATCTGTGATGAGGAGTCAGCTTGACGGATCACCAGACAACTGAAGAAAGAAACAATTGGGATGAGTTCCCACACAACTCGGATGAACGCAAGGTGCGTGAAGGATCCTTTGGTACCCATGCTGGAGGGCATGCAATGTCTAAGAAATTGTTGAGATCAGGCTATTACTGGATCTTAATGGATGCAGACTGTTGTGCTTATGCCAAGAAATGTCATAAATGCCAGATTTATGCGGATAAAGTGCATGTGCCTCCGAATCCTTTGAATGTGATGTCTTCACCCTGGCCCTTTGCCATGTGGGGCATTGACATGATTGGCAAGATTAAACCGACTGCTTCAAACGGCCATAGATTCATCCTGGTTGCTATTGACTATTTTACCAAGTGGGTCGAAGCAGCTTCTTATGCAAATGTTACAAGGCAAGTGGTAGCCTGATTTCTAAAGAGAGACATCATCTGTCGGTACGGAGTTCCTGAGCGAATCATTACTGATAATGGTTCCAACTTGAACAATAAAATGATGGCAGAGCTATGCCGGGACTTCAAGATCCAACACCACAATTCTTCTCCTTACAGGCCAAAGATGAATGGCGCTGTTGAGGCAGCTAATAAGAATATCAAGAAGATTGTGCAGAAGATGGTGGTTACCTACAAAGACTGGCATGAAATGCTACCATTTGCCTTGCATGGGTACCGTACGTCAATCAGAACATCCACTGGGGCAACACCGTATCAGCTTGTTTATGGTATGGAGGCAGTCCTACCTGTTGAAGTTGAATTACCCTCCCTGCGGGTACTAATTGATGTTAAACTAAATGAAGTGGAATGGGTTCGGTCCCGATACGAACAACTGAATCTTATTGAAGAGAAGAGGTTGGCTGCCATTTGTCATGGGCAGCTATATCAGAAAAGAATGAAGAAAGCCTTCGATCAGAAAGTCAGGCTCCGAGAGTACCAAGTAGGAGATCTTGTGCTGAAAAGACTCCTCCCTCCTCATACAGACCACAGGGGCAAGTGGACTCCGAACTATGAAGGGCCATTCGTAGTAAAGAAAGTTTTCTCCGGTGGAGCACTGATGCTCAGTACTATGGACGGTGAAGACTTCCCGTCCCCTGTGAATTCAGATGCAGTTAAAAAATACTTCGCATAAAATGACCCGCTGGACATAAAAACAAAATGTAAGTCCAGGTAAAAATAGGGCATCCCGGCGAGTCAAAAAACAGAATAAAAAGACTCGGGCAAAAATAAGGGAAAATAAACAAAAAAATGTACACCCGCTGAGTTGAAAAGCCGCATTGGACAACTCAGGAAAAAATGGGTATCCCGGTGGATTGAAAACCCGAAAGGGCGATCCACGCAAACTAAGGGAATAAGCGAACAACTGCATTCTGAATTCGTCTGTATCACTTACAACGTGGTAAGCTTCGAAAGGTTCAAGCTTCGGTCAAAATCATCCTTCTTCAAAAGCAGGATAAGAAGAACGTCAATCTCATACGAGTCATAGCAGAAAGGAAGCTCCTTGAAGCGTCATCAACATTGCCAACATCTTTTGTTTCTCAATTTGTAACAATCTTCTCATTTCAGAAGATTTGTTTCTTTGACTGTATCTTGCCAATTCAGGGCACACGAATTAATAAAATCAGATTTTCAGTCATGTTTCGTCTCGTACATTTTATTTTCGTTTGCAAAAAATGTCCAGTGTTCCTTAAGATATTGATTGCATAAATACAGATGCTTCCCTTTTAAGAATATGTGCTTTCAGGAAATATACTTACTCCCGGGAGTGTCTAAACTTCTGTGATGGAATTCAGTAAGGGATACCTCGGGGTACTTGTGCGTTTCTTTGTCTTTGCAGGACTGCAGGTATCCAAAGCGCGGCATGGGGCATGGAAGCTTCTCCCTAGTAGGCTACCAAATCATTGTTTCCCCAGCACACCTTCCAAACAGCACCAGAGATGCTTCCTTCCCAGAGCAGCACCAGAAGGTGTTCATATCCCCAGCTGAGTTGTCAAGTATGATCCTCAGCAGGATCCCCACAAAAATCTCTAAGAAGATCTTTCAGTGATCTTTCTTCTTCCCCAGCCAAATGTTAGACAGGGAACCACTTCCCCACAGAGTCTCAACCTCTATCCAGCAAAACAATACCTGAAGATCTCACAACAGAGTGACGAAAGCTTCTACAAACCCCAGTTGGGTCTCTCATTACCAGGATAGGTCTATCAGTGACCTACTTCCCCATACAGAGTCATACATGACAGATCTACCAATGATCTCATCCCCAGCTGGGATATCCTTCAAGTAGATCAGCCGGAGATCTCCACAACAACGGGATCCGAATCCCGGATCGGTATCTTTACATAATCATAGCATTCACATCATTATTTTCCCCAAAGAGCGTAGCATTCCGTCTAATACGGAGCATTACGGCAAAAGTCAAACATACTGCATGAACATAAGCCATGTTCTGAATCAAACACTTGTAAATACTGACAATCCATCAACGACATACAGAAAACTCCCCAGATTCCCCGGCAGAGAGCCAAGGCACTTTCCCTAAAGATACAGATACTTCCTGACACCCGTCCGTGTCATATCCCTAGTAGAAAGCCAAAGCGTCCCCTTTGCACTCACAGATACTTATACACAACTTCCTTGGTACACATACACTTGTTTATATTACACTTTTCTCTTTTTGACACTCGTCCGTATCACTCTCCCCAGCAAGTTAAGCATTCGTTTGTACACCACTCATACTTGTTACTCCTGTTTTACTCATACAGATACTCATTTGTATCTTGTATACACCAGTTATATCCCCTCAGATTCGACACTTGGCCGTGTTCTTTGTTAACCAGTTGGTACTCGTCCATATCATCATCTCTGAACATGCATCAGCGTTTGTTTCTACTGATATTCGTCCATATCATGGTCTTAAGGAGGCTCGTTCGCACCCTTAATCCATACACAATGTCAGATACTTTTACCTCTTTTTTTTTAGTTTAGACACTCGTCTGTGTCTATTATTCCCCAGAAGAGTCCCCGCAGAATCAATACTCGTCTGTGTTCTTTGTTAACTAGTCGATACTCGTCCGTATCATCATCTCCGAACATGCGTCAGCATTTGTTTCTACCTGATACTCGTCTGTATCATAGTCTTAAGGATGCTCGTCCGCATCTTTAGTCTATGCACAGTGCCCAAACACTTATACCTCTCATTTCTTGGATGTAGACACTCGTCCGTGTTTACCTTCCCCCAGCGAAGTCCCCAACAAAACTTGTTAAACTAGTTCCTTTCTATCTGACATTCGTCCTATGTCATGATACCTTTTTGGCAGTCGTACCCTGCCAGGTGATCGTCCTTCACCTTTTTGATGATCGTCCTTCATCACCCCCAGTGGACTCTCTATTCATTAGAACCCCTTCCTATCCGACATTCGTCCTATGTCGTGATTTTTAGCAGTCGTCCCCTGCTAGGTGATCGTCCTTCACCTCCTGATGATCGTCCTTCATCATTTTATCCGATGGCCGTCCCCATCGTTGATCTTGTTATCTGACATTCGTCCTATGTCATGATAAACCCCGGGAGCAACCGTACCCTGCTAGGTGATCGTCCTTCACCTCTTGATGATCGTCCTTCATCTTGCTTATCCGATGGCCGTCCCCATCGTTGACCTTGTTACCCGACATTCGTCCTATGTCGTGGTACATTCGGCAGTCGTACCCTGCCCAGTGATCGTCCTTCACCTTAGATGACCGTCCCTCATCTTATCCCCAACAGAGCAGCCGTCCCCTGCTAGGTGATCGTCCTTCACCTCTGATGACCGTACCTCATCATTTTATTTCGTTTACCTATAATCCCCAGAGAGTCTTATAGCTTTACCTGATGGCCGTCCCCATCACAATCTCTCATATTCCCAGCTTGTCGATCGTCCCCGTCTTTGCTTCATTTCCCGCATTTTTCCCAGCATGTCGGCCGTCCCCGTCATTGCAACTATCCCCAACAGTCGTCCTCTGCTCGACGGTCGTCCTCCGTCGCCCGCACTTTATAATATACTTTATTTTCCTTTTACAATCTATATCCCTTTTCTTCTTCATTTTGTGAGTGCAAATTTTGGACAGTCTTTGGTATTCAACCACAAGTTATCTTGTTTGCCTGATAAGCCGTTGCTTACATCCTGCACAGCTAACTCATGCTTGAATAGGGGCAGATGTAAACACCCCAAATTTGCCCTCACCCATTCACACCATGGCTTATGATTCTTTTCATTTGCATAAATTCAATCATAGCATCTCATACCACATTTTTGATTCACTGCATTGATTCAAAGTCATCTGCATCTAGGGTTTGTGATCTGAGCCATCCCTGAGCCATTTGAGCCACTCCAAAGGTCATCTATCACTTCAAAGGGGTCCATGTATGTTCAAGCATCATATTATATCCTCACAAAGTCAAAAAAGTCAAAGAATCACAAGAACTGAGAAAGGCATGGAAGCAGAGCCAGGTTTAACTGCACAGATGACCTAGAATTAGTGTTTTGGTTTCAGAGGCCATAACTCCAATTTTTTTGGTCATTCTTGTTTCTATTGGTCTCTATATGGTATAGGGATCATGCATATCAATTTTCATGAAGAAATTCCATGGGGAAGGCATCTGATCAAGAGTTGACTTCTTGAGCAAGTCAGTGCAAAATCAGGGCATCTGAGGCCCCCAATGACCCAACCAAAGGTTGTTCTTCATCATTTTGTCCAATTTCATGACTTGTGCATTAAGAAATTCCAAAGGGGGCAAAAGTTCACAAAGTTGCAAAACTTCTCATAAACCCTAATCCACTTGCTGCATTGCCTCTAATCCATTTCCATGGTTCTCCCTGATCTCAGCTGAGCCCAGCCATGCCCCTATCACAGCCTCCCACTTGCCCATACCTCAAGTACACCTAGACTTGACTTTATGCAAAATGGCCCATACCAATCCCACAGTGCCACACCAACTCCTCTGACCTATCCAAGTGTGATAAGTGGACCAAAAGAGACTCAACACAATAGACACACAAGCCTGATCTCTCTCATAAGCCATAGTTCACAAAAATCCTCCATCTTGCATTTTCTATCGAATCCCTTAACTCAGCCACCCATTCCTCAAATTTCTTCCACCATCCATCTCAAAACACTCCACTGATCATCCCTGACCCTTCACCTTGCCTTGAAACCCCCTGAAAATAAAACACGATTTCCCCCCTCTCTGAACAGAACTCCATCAATCTCACAAACCAGCCAAAATAAACTCCAAACAAGCTTTGCAAACACCTGAGGGAGGTCAGTAGAGTTGATTGGAAGCAAGGAACTGGTCAAAAAGCTCCTGGATCGAAAGCTTCAACTCAGGTAGCCACTGAAATTCATTTTTCCAGAAGCTTTGTTTTAAGTTACTAAATGGTTAAGTTTGATCCCCTGAGTTCAATGAACTTTTTATTTTTGAAAATGATGAAGAAATGAGTGTGTATGGTCTGACTGAAATTTCTGCCATTTTTGAATCTTGCTTCGAAACTGTTTCATGGTGAGAAATAAATTGTTTTTGAGGGCAGGGATGAGTTTAGGGAGGTGAGAGGAAGTGATCTGGAGCTTTAGAGCTCCAGAAATGGCCTGGGGAGTGATTTGAGAAATTCTCAGGGGAGGTGTGGCCGGAGAAGATGACCGGAGGTCATTTCCGGCCACCTGAATGTCATTAGGTCATTAATTGCGTTTAGGGTTTAGTTTGAATCTGGGCCTTAGATCTGGTGGACTTTCGTTGACTCCCGCGCATATGAATGGCCTGGATCCTTTCATTAAGCCCTAATCCACGTCATTAGTTTAATTAATTAGGTTTTTATATTAATCCTGTCAGTTTAAATGCCAGCCGTAGGATAGCGCGCACAGTCAACCTTTGACTCCCAGCTTTGAATCTCAGCCTTGGATTGTGCATACTTTTCATTTTATTTAATTTTATTTAATTTTCTTTTGATTTATTTTGCACGAATTATTTAAAATAGCAAAAATCATTTAAAAATTATGAAAATTTTTGTCAAAGATTTCATTAATTTTTAAAACCCAAAAATATTTTTATTTTTATTTTTTGCATTAAAAATCATTTTTAAATCATTTAAATGTTTATTTTTAATTAGTTAATGGAAATTAATTAATTAAAAATACATTTAGGTATTTAAAAATCACCAAAAAATTCACATTGCATTTAGAAACATTTAGAAACATTGTCCAACTCTCAAACCAAATTTCTTTTTGGCTCTTGATGCCTTTTGATCATTTTCATTGGAATTAAATTCATTTTAAGGCAATATTTTTGTGCAAACTTTGAAAAATCCCTTCTGCCTAACCATTGAGATTTGGATGATGATTCTTCTTGCATTGCACTCTTCATAGCATGTAGTTAATAGGATAAAATTGGTTTGAATTGATCTTACATTTTCAATTTGTTTTGCATTTTTCTTGATAAGGTACCTTAAAACCCTAGCAATCTTAGGAAATTCATAACTTTCACTAGGTTTAGAGTTGGATCCTCTCCTTTGGGAAGTGAGCTTGTATAGGTTTAGGGTATCTTTGATTGCATTTTCAAATTTTTATCATGTCATTTGCTTCTGGTTTTGGATTTTTGCTTTGCATGATGCATGTAACCCTAATTTGTGCCTTCCTTTGCATCCATTTCTCATTTGCTTGCATCCAATGACTCACCATGACATTTTGTGCATCCACATGATTCATGATACACCTTAGGACATATTAGAATCATGTTTGAGCATTGCATCTTTCATTTGCCATGTTATATGTCCATTGCATTTCATAACTTTTCATGTACATCCATGTTTCAAAACATGCTTCATCTGCATCCATTGCCTTGTATGATCATTCTCATGTCTTACCTCATGTTTGTATCATCTCTTAGCATCATTAGCATCATGTAATTGCTTCTGACTTTGGTTTGCATCATGACATTTCATCTCATTTGCATTGTGTCGCTCCCGATAAATGGGACCAGGCCCAGATAAAGGTACAGACGCGAACGGTCGGCGAGAGGGACAGTGAGAACACACAGCCGTGAACTCACTGGAGATGAATAGAGTCGCCAGCTTGGCATTTTTATCCCGGAGGAAAGGTAATGCTGCATAGACCTAGGAAAAGATGGATAAGACGGGTGCGAACCAGAGAGACTGAGAAAGGGGGTTGGTTACAACCTAGGAAGGTATTAGCACCCAGATTGTCCGTCGTACTCGACGGGATCCACGCTTGAAAGATTTGTGTTTTAAAGGGGTAGTGTCAGTGCAATTTGTATATAAAATAGCTGGAAAAGGATGTACAGGTGTCAGTGTAAAAGAAACGTGAAGTGTAATAGATACAGTGTCAGTGTAAGGATAAAAGTGAAATGCTCATGACTATGAGGCTAAAGAATGAAGCTGGAAAGAGGGGGAATGTACAGAGACTTTTGTTCGATAACTGTTAAGTTATGCCTACGTATCCTCTCGTGCAATGAGGAAGTCAGAACACCGTAGTTCGACCCAAAGAGACTGAAAGATGAATTGACTTGTGAACTGCTTACTTGTCTATGCTCAAGTGTATGACCTGTCTGGCTCAGGTGCAAACTGTCTTGCATTAGACGGAAGAAGCGAGTTCTCGTTTGTGAGTGAATGAGATGAGAAAAGAATCCCGAAGGAGACGATTATTGTTTGTTTTTGTGTTTTCAGTCTTTTATTGTTTTTTTGGATTTTGTCATAAGTTAATGAGCTTAAGTCTAAACCAATGGATTTAGTAAACTCATCACATCTTCCCTCTGATTAGGGGTAATGAGAATACCTTAAGTGTGAAGTCAGATTCTCACACTTAATCACCTTTGGTATAGGATTAAGATCATTAACCTACTTGTGATTATTTAGGTGTTTTTGTGGTTTTTTTTTAGTGTTGAGTAATGAGGTTAAGCCATAATCAGGGATTTAACAGACTCATTACACCATCCTAATAGAAGGATAATAGATGAGAATGTTTAAGCTGAGGAAAGCTCCTCAACTTAATCCATGATTAGGGATTAAACTCATGACAAAACAAGCCTTTGATTAGGTGGATTTTAGATTAATGGTAAGATGATGAAATGATTTTTAGGGTTTGTAAGACAACTTGAGGGGGACTTGTCCATTAACACTAGGGTTAGTCCTTCTTAACCAATTAAGGAAGAATTAGAACCCTAATACAAGGCCCAAGTTACAAGTGTGATGTCTTGATATTTATTAAGTGAATTTATTAAGAGATTTAAACACATTAAGGGTTTAACACTTAGGATTAAAGTTATACACTCCATCCTAAGAGAAGGATGCAGGCATAAGCTTAATCACAAAGCCTTAAAGCCTTTAGGGTTTAGTCCCTGATTATGAGATGAGAAGAGATGACTCAAAAGAGACACAAAGGTAAAACTAAGAGGGGAGACTAATCAAAACCCTAATCATTGTCATGCTTGGTTGTTCTTAAGGTTTGTGAGGTTTACAAGAGAAGTCTTCAATGGAACCACCAGGAAGCAGATGAAAGGATCAAGAGAAGCAAAGTAACTTGCTTCATTCAAGAAGTCAAGTCACTTGAAGAAAGAAAGTGGGAAGAAGAAGAATGAGCAAGCCCAAACTCAAACACATACAAAAATGCAGCAATGGATGCAAGAGAGAGATGAAAAGAAAATGTGGGAAGTGAAGGCAAATCCACTTCCCAAAGTTGCTTACCACCTGAAAAGGTTAGAAAAGAAATGCAATGCAATGCAAAATGGGATGGGATGACATGATGCAAACCAAAACCAGAAGCATACTTATGATGATAATGATGCTATGAGATGCTACACACATGAAACAAGGCATGGAGATGATCATACAAGCTTATGGATGCAGATGAAGCATGTTAAGAACCAAGAACATACATGAAAAGTTATGAGATGCATATGGCATACAACATGACAAATGCAAGGTGCAATGATCAAACATGCTTACAAGATGTCTTATGATGTTAAATGAATCAAATGGAGGCATGGAATGTCATGGCAAGTCAAGTTATGCAGGAAGATGCAAGATGGATGCATATGAAAGCCCAAATTAGGGTTTATGAACAATGCAACAAACAAAAACCAAAATCAGAAGCAAACAACATTATAAAAAATTTAAAATGCACTCAAAGGACCCCTAATCCTATACTAACCCACTTCCCAAAGGAGAGGTCTCAACTCTTAACCAAATTCAAGTTATGATTTTTACAAGTTTTCTAGGGTTTTAGGGTTCCTAAACAAGAAAAATTATCAAACAAATTGAAAATGAAAGATCAAATCATGGCCATTTAATCTCACAAACTACATGCTAAACACAATGCAATGCAAAAAGAATCAAGGTCCAACTCTTCATGATTAGGCAGAAATGATTTTTTGAAGTTTGGATCAAAATAATGCATAAAAATGATTTTAATTCAATGAAAAATTCTCAAAATGCATCAAGATCAAAAAATAAATTTGGTTTTAAGGTTGTACAATGTTTCTAAATGTCTTAAAACATTTCATGAATTTTTTGGTGATTTTTAAACACCTAAAAGTATTTTTAATAAATTAATTTTCATTAATCAATTAAAAATAAACTTTTAAATATTTAAAAATATTTTTTTAATGCTAAAAATGAAAATAAAAATAATTTTGTGTTTTAAAAATTAATGAAACTCTTGACAAAAAGTTTCATAATTCTTAAAACATTTTTGCTATTTTAAATAAAATGTACAAAATAAATGAAAGAAAATGAAATAAAAATCAAAATAAATGGAAGTATGCAGGATGGATGGCTGGGATTGAGTCTGGCCAGGAATGGGTTGACTGCGCGCGCAGATCAAAGGCCCATATTCAAACTTGGCTTAAACAGGATTATGAATTAATTAATTATGGTTAGGGTTTAATGGTGAATCTCAGCCACACACACGCGCGGCAAGTCGACAAAGTCCACTGATCCAACGTGCCAGATTCAAACTCCCTTAATTGCAGGGTTAAAACCCTAATTATTTTCAGGTGGCCGGAGGAGACCTCCGGTCGTCTTCTCCGGTGGGAACCCCACCTGAAAATTTCTAAAACCCTCAAAACATAACTAAAATGGAATCTAAGAACACAGAAATGATCCCCATGACCCACTGGATCAAAACCCTAACACAAACATCATTTATCTTTCCTTAATCACATGAATCGAAACAAATCATTTTTTAGGTCAGGGAGTTTCAGAACACGATTAAACTCTTATTTCTTCACCATTTTCAAAACTAAAGACATCAGAGCAATCAGTGAATCATGAAGAACAACTTAATAACTTTAAAAATGATTTCTGGAAAAAATGTTCTTGAGCTACCTGAGTTTCGAAGCTTTCAATCTTGCAACTTTCTGACCCCTTCCTTTGATGCAAACCACTCCCTGTGACCCCTTGATGATGTCTGGATGCTTAGAAGAAGTTTATGCTGGCTGGTTAGGGAGATTGAACAAGTTCTGTTCAAGCTCAGGTGAGAATGGTGCTTGTGATCCAGGCAGTTTCAGGCAAGGGTGATGGGTTCTTTGTGATCAGGATGATGATTTGAGAAGGTTTGTGAAGTTTGTTCAAGTGTTTGTGGCCTGTATGAAGAGTTTCGAAGTCTTTGGCTTTGAGAGTGAAAAATGGGAAAGCTCAGTTCTTGCTTGTTTTAGGCTTGTGTCTTACTGGTTTGGGCTCAATGAGGCATGGTGAGTTGATTAGTGGAGTTTGTTTGGGTGTTTATGGCTTGTGGAATCAGATTCGAAAGAAAATGAAAATTGGAGAGAGTTTGTGAATGGTGTGTCGTGATCTGTTTCAGCCTTGCCTCTTGTTATGTTTAGCTAGCATTTGATCCACATAAAAAACTCTCATTGGTCAGATGATGTGACCTGCCCTTTATTGATTGGTATGGCCACTTTTGCAAATTGTCAACCTTTGTGTAAGAGAGGCATGGGTTGTGTTATAGGCTAGTACAAGTGTGTGGGTTGGCGCAGCAGGGTGAGGGGAAATGTTAGGGCTGGTTCAGCAGCCAAGGCAACAAGTGGGTGAGGTGTGATGATGGTTTTTGCAAGTTGATCACTTTTGGTTCACATGGAAATATCTTGCCTTACAAGCCATGAAACATGAGAAACTCTTGGTCCAATCTGAACTTTATGTTACATGTTATGTTTGTGAAATGGTTTGACATGAATTAGAAGTCACAAATGCCTTGGTACAAAGTTTTTGCAAGTTTCTCATTTGGTGCATATCTTGAAAATTAGTGATTTTTGCCGACTTTGACACACCATAAATTTTGATCCAAAATGAATTAGGTCATGTTCTTTTACTTTTTGAAAAGGGAAAGATCTAATCTACAACTTTCATGACCAAAGTTTTTCCATTTGAAGCATTTTTGAATCAAAAAGTAAGGGTTGAAAAAGTTGCATAAAATGACATTTCATTAGAAGTCAACCATGCCCTAAAAAGTCAACTTTGCAAAAACTTGTGATTCTTGAATTTTGTGAACTTCAACCTTCTTCCATGATCAAATAAAGATCATATACACTCAAAATGATGAAGATCACCCCTTGGTTGGGTCATTGGGGGCCTCAGATGCCCTGATTTTGCACTGACTTGTCCAGAAAGTCAACTCTTGATCAAATGACTTCCCCATGGAATTTCTTCATGAAAATTGATATGCATACTCCCTATACCATATAGAGACCAATAGAAACAAGAATGACCAAAAAAATTGGAGTTATGGCCTCTGAAACCAAAACCCTAATTTTAGGTCATCTATGCAGTCAAACCTGGCTCTGCCTCCATACCAATCCCAGTTCTTGTGATTCTTTGGTATTCTTGAATTTGAGAGGATGTAATATGATACTTGAACACACATAGACCCCTTTTAAGTGATTGATGACCTTTGGAGTGGCTCAAGAAGCTCTTGGATTGCTCAGATCACAAACCCTAAATGCACATGACTTAGAACCTATGCAGTGAAACAAAAATGTAATATGAGATGTTATGATTGTGTTTATGCATATGAAATGATCACAAGCCATGGTGTGAATGGGTGAGGGCAAATTTGGGGTGTTTACAGCTGCCCCTATTCAAACATGAGTTAGCTGTGCAGGATGTAAGCAACGGCTTAGCAGGCAAACAAGATAACTTGTGGTTGAATACCTAAGACAGTCCAAAATTTGCACTCACAGAATGAAGAAGAAAAGGGATATAGATTGTAAGAGAAAGTAAAGTATGTGGTAAAGTGTGGGCGACGGAGGACGACCGTCGAGCAGAGGACGACTGCGGGGTAAAGAGCAATGACGGGGACGGCCGACATGCTGGGAAAAGTGCGGAAAATAAGGCAATGACGGGGACGGCCGACATGCTGGGGATAAAAGAATTATGATGGGGACGGCCATCAAGATAAAGCTGTAAAATTCTCTGGGGATTATTGAAACATGACGGGGAAGGCCATCAAGTTCATAAAGTAAAGTAACCAACGATGGGGACGGCCATCGGGCTAAAAAAGAAAAGGGACCACGACGGGGACGGCCATCGGGTTACAGAATAAATGAAATAAACAGATGATGGGGTACGGCCATCAAAGGTGAAGGACGATCACCTAGCAGGGGACGGCTGCTCTGTTGGGGATAAGATGAGGGACGGTCATCTAAGGTGGAGGACGACCACTTGGCAGGGTACGGCTGCCGAAAATATCGCGACACAGGACGAATGCCGGATAAAAGATCAACGATGGGGACGGTCATCGGATGAGAATGATGGAGGACGACCATCAAGAGGTGGAGGACGACCACCTAGCAGGGGACGGCTGCTCTCAAGGTTTATCATGACATAGGACGAATGCCAGATAACCAAAGTCAACAATGGGGACGGCCATTGGATAAAATGATGAAGGACGATCATCAAAAGGTGGAGGACGACCACCTAGCAGGGGACGGCTGCTAAAATCAACGATGGGGACGGCCATCGGATGAGCATGATGGAGGACGACCATCAAGAGGTGGAGGACGACCACCTAGCAGGGTACGGCTGCTCTCAGGCTTTATCATGACACAGGACGAGTGTCAGATAAAAAGAAAAGAGATGCTTTGTTGGTGATCTACTGGGGAATAGTAAACACGGACGAGTGTTTATATCCAAGAAACAAAAGGTATAAGTGTTTGGTATTGTGTATAGATTAAAGATGCGGACGAGCATCCTTAAGACTACGATACGGACGAGTATCGGGTAGAAACAAATACCGACACGTGTTCAGAGATGATGATACGGACGAGTATCAACTGGTTAACAGAGAACACGGACGAGTCTTGAATCTAAGAGGATTCTTCTGGGGAATAGTAGACACAGGCGAGTATCTTTATTCAAGAAGACAAAAGTGTTTGACACAGTGTATGGATTAAAGATGCGGACGAGCATCCTTAAGACTATGATACGGACGGGTATCATGTAGAAACAAACTCTGGACGCATGTTCTGAGATGATGGTACGGACGAGTGCCAACGAGTTAACAAAGAACAAGGACTAGTACTGAATCTGCGGGGATATATAAGTGGTATATACAAGATACGGACGAGTATCTGCATAAGAGTGATTGGTGTATAGATGAGTATTCAACTGCTGGGGAGAGTGACACGGACGAGTGTCAAAAGGAGAAGAGTGTAATATAAACAAGTATCTGATGTACAAAGTAATAGATGACTGTGCTGGGGATATGACACGGACGGGTGTCAAAGGATTGTCGTATGTGAGTGCAAAGAGGACGTCTTTGGCTTTCTGCTGGGGAAATGATACGGACGGGTGCCACAAGGTATCTGTAATACGAGTGGTTTTGTTTGCCCAGGGTATTCGGGTGACTTTACTGGGGAGTAATGACACGGACGGGTGCCAAAGGGAATATATACTGGTGTTTGGTGATGGTGAGGCAACTGCTTTTGCTGGGGAACTTCCGCTGGGGAATTTTGGGGGAAGTATTCTGTATATTGACGGATTGTCATTATTCACAAGTGTTTGCTTAAAACATGGCTTATGAATATGCTATATGTTTGATTTTTGCCGTAATGCTCCGTGTTAAAACGGAATGCTACGCTTTGTGGGTGAATATGATGCGAATGCTATGATTGTGCAAAGATACCAAACCGGGATTTGGATCCCGCTGATGTGACGATCTTTGGTCGATCTGCTTGAAGTAGACATCCCAGTCAGGGGTGAGATCATTGGTAGATCTGATGATATGATATCTGCTTGGGGATATGGGTCCTTGATAGACCTATCCTTATAAATGAGAGACCCAGCTGGGGTTTGTAGAAGCTTTCTTCACTCTGTTGTGATCCTTCATGCGTTGCTCTTCTGGATGGAGGCTGGAACTCTGTGGGGAGATAGCTCCCTGACTTTCGTACTCGGCTGAGGGTGAGATGGCAACTTGGCTGGGGAGAAAGAGAGATCACTGAAAGACCTCCCTAGGGATTCTGTTGAAGTGGATCCTTGACTCAAACGGGGATATGGGCGCCTTCTGTGATGCCTGGCAACTCTGATGGGGGAAAGTAATAAGTGGCTACTCAGCTGGGGAGAACACACTTTGGGTGCTAAGGCTGAGTGAGTGTTGGTTTGCCAGCTTGCTGGGATGAAGCTTGCATGCCCCAAGTTGCGCTCTGGATACCTGCAATCCTGCAAAGATATAGAAACGCACAAAATAATCCCGAGGTATCCCTTACTGGATTCCGTCATAGGAGTTGAACACTCTTTAGAGTAAATATATTCCCTGCAAGCATGTGACTTTTATTTTTTTTGTTTTTGAAGATAAACATCTGTATTCTGTGCAATTGGTTTTTCTTTTAGACATCAGACATTTTTTTGCAAAATAATGGAAATGTATAAGACGAGACATGACTGAAAATCTGATTTTATTAATTCATATACCCTGAATTGGCGAGATAAAGTCAAAGAAACAAATCCCCTGAAATGAGGAGATCGTTACAAATTGAGAAACAAAATGCTGGCAATGTTGATGATGCTTTAAGGAGCTTCCTCTCTTGCTATGACTCGTATGACTTTTGACGTTCTTCTCATCTGGCTTTCTGAAGAAGGTTGATTCTATTTGAAGCTTGATCCTTTCGAAGCTTACCAAGTTGTAAGTGATACAGACGAATTCAGAATACAGTTGTTCGCTTATTCCCTTATTTTGCATGGATCGCCCTTTCGGGTTTTCAATCCATCGGGATACCCATTTTTGCCTGAGCTGTCCAATGCGGCTTTTCAACTCAGCGGGTGTACATTTTTTATTTACTTTCCCTTATTTTTGCCCGAGTCTTTTATTCTGTTTTTGACTCGCCGGGATGCCCTATTTTTGCCTGGACTTACATTCTGTTTTTGTGTCCAGCGGGTCATTTTATGCGAAGTATCTTTTAACTGCATCTGAATTCACAGGGGACGGGAAATCTTCACCATCCATGGTGCTAAGAATCAGTGCTCCACCGGAAAAAACTTTCTTTACCACAAATGGTCCTTCATAATTTGGAGTCCACTTGCCCCTGTGGTCTGTATGAGGAGGGAGGATTCTTTTCAGCACAAGATCTCCTACTTGGTACTCTCGGTGCCTGACTTTCTGATCGAAGGCTTTCTTCATTCTCTTCTAATATAACTGCCCATGACAGATTGCAGCCAATCTTTTCTCTTCAATCAGACTCAGTTGTTCGTATCGGGCCCTAACCCATTCTGCTTCGTTCAGCTTAACATCCATTAGTACCCGTAGAGAGGGTAGTTCAACTTCAACAGGTAGGACTGCTTCCATACCATATACCAGCTGATACGGTGTTGCCCCAGTGGATGTTCTGATTGACGTGCGGTACCCATGCAAGGCAAACGGTAGCATTTCATGCCAGTCCTTGTAAGTGACTACCATCTTCTGCACAATCTTCTTGATATTTTTATTTGCTGCCTCAACAGCGCCATTCATCTTTGGCCTGTAAGGAGAAGAATTGTGGTGTTGGATCTTGAAGTCCCGGAACAGTTCTGCCATCATTTTATTGTTTAAATTAGAACCATTATCAGTAATGATTCGCTCGGGAACTCCGTATCGACAGATGATATCTCTCTTCAGAAATCGGGCTACCACTTGCCTTGTAACATTGGCATAGGAAGCTGCTTCGACCCACTTGGTGAAATAATCAATGGAGACCAAGATGAATCTGTGGCCATTCGAAGCAGTCGGTTCAATCTTACCAATCATGTCGATGCCCCACATAGCAAAGGGCCAGGGTGAAGACATCACATTCAAAGGATTGGGAGGCACATGCACCTTATCTGCATAGATCTGGCATTTGTGGCATTTTCTGGCATAGGCACAACAGTCGGCATCCATTGTGATCCAATAATAGCCTGACCTTAGCAATTTCTTGGCCATTGCATGTCCTCCTGCATGGGTACCAAAGGATCCTCCGTGCACTTCACACATTAACAAGTCTGCCTCGGTTCTATCAACGCATCTGAGGAGTACCATATCAAAGTTCCTTTTGTAGAGGGAACCATCAGTGTTCAAGAAGAAACTACCAGCAAGCCTTCTCAAAGTCTTCTTATCATTGGAAGATGCCCCAGGTGGGTATGTTTGATCCTCCAAGAAGCACTTAATGTCATGGAACCAAGGCTTATCATCTTTGACAATATCTGCTGCGAATACATACGCTGGCCTGTCCAGTCTGGACACTGAGATCTGAGGTACAAAGTTGGTAGCCTGAACTTTGATCATGGATGAAATGGTAGCGAGAGCATCTGCAAACTGATTCTCGTCCCGAGGGATATACTCAAGCTTGACTGTTGTGAATAAAGTCAATAACCTCCTTGTATAATCCCTGTAAGGTATCAGATGATCCTGGTGGGTGTACCATTTGCCGTTGGTTTGATTGATTACCAAAGCTGAATCTCCGAATACGGTCAATGTCTTGATCCTGAGGTCAATGGCTTCCTCAAGACCCATAATGCAAGCTTCGTATTCAGCTTCGTTGTTAGTGCAGTTAAAAGTGAGTTTTGCCGAGAAAGGCATGTGAACTCCTTTAGGTGTAATGAGTACTGCACCAACACCACGACCATTCATATTAACAGCCCCATCAAACATCATAGTCCATTCTTCTTCCGGGTCAGGCCCTTCAGTGTGAATAGGCTCTTCATGATCTTTTGCTTTTATGAACATGATGTCTTCATCAGGGAAGTCAAATCTCATAGGCTGGTAATCATCAATAGGTTGCTCAGCAAGATATTCAGACAATACACTGCCCTTGATGGCTTTCTGAGAAGTGTACTGAATGTCATACTCTGTAAGGATCATTTGCCATCTTGAAACCCGTCCGGTAAGCACTGGCTTCTCAGATATGTACTTAACTGGGTCCATCTTTGAGATCAACAAAGTAGTGTGGGTCAACATATACTGCCTCAGTCGGCGAGCAGCCCACGCTAAAGCACAGCAAGTTTTCTCGAGCAGTGAATAACGTTGTTCACAGTCGGTAAACTTTTTGCTTAGGTAGTATATTGCATACTCTTTTCGACCAGACTCGTCATGTTGGCCCAGCACACACCCCATTGACTCTTCTAATACTGTCAAGTACATGATCAGAGGTCTTCCTTCAACCGGAGGCATAAGGATTGGTGGTTCTTGTAAGTATTCCTTGATCTTATCAAAAGCCCTCTGGCAGTCTTCATTCCACCTGACCGTCTGTTCCTTTCTTAACAACTTGAACAAGGGTTCGCAGGTTGCCATAAGGTGAGATATGAACCGTGAGATGTAGTTCAATCTACCTAGAAACCCTCGAACTTCTTTTTCTGTCTTCGGTGCAGGCATCTCTTGAATAGCTTTGACTTTATCAGGGTCAACTTCAATCCCTTTCTCGCTCACAATAAATCCCAGCAGCTTACCAGATCGCACCCCGAACGTGCACTTGTTGGGGTTTAACTTCAATTGGTACTTTCTCAGACGCTTGAACAACTTCAGCAGATTTACCAGGTGATCTTCTTCGGTAAGGGACTTGGCAATCATGTCATCCACATAACATTCTATCTCTTTATGAATCATATCGTGGAATAATGTTACCATAGCCCTTTGATATGTTGCACCGGCATTCTTGAGCCCAAATGGCATTACCTTGTAACAGAACGTGCCCCAGGGTGTGATGAAGGTTGTCTTCTCCATGTCTTCAGGTGACATTTTGATCTGATTATATCCTGAAAATCCATCCATGAAGGAGAATACCGAGAACTGAGCTGTGTTATCCACCAATACATCAATGTGAGGTAAAGGGAAATCGTCTTTCGGGCTAGCTCTATTCAGATCCCGGTAGTCAACACACATCCTTACTTTGCCGTCCTTCTTAGGCACAGGTACTATATTAGCAACCCACGGTGGATAGCTAGTTACGGCAAGGAACCCGGCGTCCCATTGCTTTTGTACCTCTTCCTTGATTTTCATTGCCATATCCGGGCGAGTACGGCGCAGCTTCTGTTTGACCGGTGGGCATTCTTCTCTCAAAGGCAGCTTGTGCACAACAATGTCGGTATCCAACCCTGGCATATCTTGATAAGACCAAGCGAACACATCCACATACTCTTGCAGCAGGTCAATCAGTTGTCTCTTCACTGAGTCTTGTAAGCAGGCCCCGATTTTAACTTCTTTCACGTTTTCATCTGTACCAAGATTGATCGTTTCAACCTCCTCCTGGTGAGGAGTAATAATCTTTTCCTCTTGTCTCAACAACCTGGCTAGCTCTTCAGGAAGCTCATACTCTTCTTCAACCCCTTCATCAGCTTGATTGATTGGATTGTCAAAGTCATACAAAGTCATAGCCGTGCTGTTGTCGGTGCTGTCTAGAAAGCACTCTCTGCAAGGGTTCAGTTTGTTCATTTTAGTGATTTGATTTTAATCTTGTTTAGAAAAGTGAAATAAAGTTGTCATTTTGAAAACACTGCCGTTTATTTTTTGTACAAAAAGAGAAATGGAAAAACAGTGAGCGGAAAAGAAAAAGACTCGTTTGCAAAAAGATGTCTGATATTTCATTGATTAATCTTGTTGCACAAAAAGTACAGATGGCCCGATTACAAAATGAGTCTTGTCATCTTGGGCAAGATGCAAGACTTTGATGCATGCTATAAAAATACAGGAAATAATAATTACTCTGCATGAGTAACTCTTATAATTTCCTGGGAAGACCAGTTCGAGATACTGCTCCCCGGGATCTTTGGACGAATCCAGCTTTCCAGGTTGCATTCTTCTTCCAGCTCGTCTTCCAAATTGTTGACAGCATCAGGGGTGAGCATCCCCCAACTAACAAAGTTGGGCTCTTTCGCAGCCTCTGCTTGATCTTGTTGAGTTGGTTTGTAACCCAACCCAAATCTATCCTCTTTCTTCTCCACCGGTAGTAGTTTGCCCCAGCCTTGGGCGGTTCCCTCCTCAACAACCTTCCGGGCTTGTTGGTATGATGTCATTGAAGTTCCAGGTACAGCAGAAGTTTCATTTATGTTCAAGGCTTCGAAACCTTGGCTCATTGTTTCATGGATCTCCCCATCCATCTCAATGTATTTATAGGTAGCCAGGTGGCTGACAAAAATATCCTCCTCTCCACAGATAGTAACGACTTGACCCTCCCACTCGAATTTTAACTTCTGGTGAAGGGTAGAGGTCACGGCGCCAGCGGCGTGAATCCATGGCCTACCCAATAGACAGCTCTAGGCAGGCTGTATATCCATCACGTAGAAGGTCGTTTTGAAAGTTTGCGGGCCAATCGTTATGGGCAACTCAATCTCTCCCAGAATCGATCTCTTAGAACCATCAAAGGCTCTCACCACCAGGTTGCTGGGTCGCAACGCCAATCCGTCATACTCTAGCTTCACAAGGGCTTTTTTAGGTAAGACGTTGAGGGATGACCCCGTGTCTACCAGCACATGGGAAAGGACTGCACCTTTACATTCCATGGTTATGTGCAAAGCCTTGTTATGGTTGCGGCCTTCCGTGGTCAAGTCAGTGTTGGTGAACCCTAGTCCATGACTAGCATTAACATTTTCAACTACAGCTTCCAACTGATTGACGGTGATCTCTTCAGGCACATAAGCTGCGTGCAACACTTTCAGTAGTGCGTTCCGATGGGCTTCGGAGCACATGAGCAATGATAGGATTGAGATCTTGGAAGGCGTCTGATGAAGCTGATCCACTATTTTGTAATCACTTTTCTTGATGATTCGCATGAACTCATCAACCTCTTGGTCAAAGGGTGTTTTCAAAGCTTCTTTAACAGTCTGCTCTTCCTGCACCAAGCCTTTCCCTTTTGCCTTGGCAGCAGCTTCCGCTTCGGCAGTGGGTCTTTGAGTTTGTGGAGCAATGAGACGTCCGCTTCGAGTGAAGCCTCCGCCTCCTCCCACATTGTCTATTTGTGGTGCAGGGGTTGATGATTCAAAAGTGATTTTTTGTCCTTCGCAGTACAGGTCAGAGCCGTAATGCCACGGGATGGCATTACTGCTTTCATAAGGTACTGGTCCAGGCACCGTGATAGTGACTGGACTGATTGCAGCTGCGGAAGGAATTGTGATAGTCTGTGGATCATAATATATCGTGACCGGTGCTCTGATGGGAGTAGCACTTTGTGAGTTGTAGGCAGAATTATTTTCTGGATCGTAATAAATGGTAACGGTTGAGACGTCTTCATTGTTTGTTGCTGATGTTGTAGGAGACATTGTCGGAAGGATGGGTGTTGTTGTTGTAGGAGTTTCAAAATGGAGTGGTGCTGGAGTTGTAGAAGGAACATTTGTTGATATCTGGTCAGTTGAAATGACAGATGAGGCACTTGTTGATGAAACCGAAGAGTTGTCGGGAACAATAGTTGTTGCAGTTGTAGGAGATACTGGAATTGTTGCTGATGAGATTGCTGGATTTGGTGGAATTGACGTTGTTATTTGAAGTAGGCCACTCTGAATGAGACCATCTATGCCATTCCTCAGGTTATCACACCCATTTACTGAGATATTGCAGTAAGCGCACCCTAACTCACACCCCGGGAACATTTGACATTCGAGGAGTTGAGCCTTAATTTCTACCAATGGTGTCCGGATCTGACCCACACTGGTTATTAAATAAGACGGCTTGTCTTCTTCAATAGCGTTGATTCTGGGACCACCGTGGTTTGGCATTGGGTTCTTATTGACATTGGGTGGTGGTGCGAAATTCAGGGCCTTAGAGTCTACCAGGTCTTGTACCTTCATGTGCAAGGCTCTGCACTTTTCTGTACTGTGGCCAGGTGCATTTGAATGAAAAGCACATCTGGCGTTGGAGTCATAATTTCTGGGTAGACTTTTAGGATCTGGAGGTGCCAATGTCCTTAGCTCAACTAGGTTGAGTTTCAGGAGTTGTGGCAGCAGTGTAGCATATGGCATAGGGATCGGATCGATCACCCTATTGGCTTGAGATGGCCTCTGCTGAAATGGCCTTTGCTGGTTGTTGTTGGTAGTGTTGTTGTAGGTTCTCGGAGGATACTGAGCTTGTTGATGGTACTGAGGTTGTTGCTGATAGTTTTGCTGCGGAGGTTGATAAGTTGGTTGTGGATGAGCTGGAGCGGGAATGGTGACTGCTGCCACAGACCTGTGAACATATTGAGGTCTGCCCCTGTTGGTGTGGATGGCATTGGTCTCGCCAGTTCTTCTTGGGCCTGCAAAAGGCTTCCTTGTATTGCTGGACGAGCTGGCGTTGTTGTCAGAAATCTTGCCCATCTTCAACAGGCTCTCAATTCTCTCTCTAGCTATGACAACATCTGCAAAGCTAGTGGAAGAGAAAGCAGCCAGCCTGTCAATATATGTTCCCTAAAGGGTGTTCATAAACATATCTGTCATTTCCCTCTCAGACATAGGTGGCTGAACAGCAGCAGCCAATTGCCTCCATCTCTGGGCATATTCTCGGAAACTTTCCCTTGACGACTGTGACATTACCATTAGGAGGGTCCTGTTGGGTGCCATATCTAAGTTGTACTGATACTGTCTGATAAAGGCCTCTGCCAGGTCCTTCCAACACCTGATAGTTGCTCTCGTCAGATGGGAGTACCATTCCCTTGAAGCTCCCATCAAGCTATCCTCAAAATAGAACATCCAGAGCTTCTCGTCCATGGTGTAGGCCTTCAGCCTCCCCAGAAATGATTGTAAATGAGTCCGGGGGCATGAAGTCCCGTTGTATTTCTCAAAACAAGGAGGCTTAAACTTATGGGGAATCCTGACCCCGTCTACCAAGCCCATGTCCATGACGTCGAAACCCAAAGAGTTTTGGGACTCTAAGGACCTTAATTTCTCAGCTATCTCATCCAGCCTTCTATCATAAGCTTCCTCCCCAACGCCCATTACTGTGAACTGATCCTCCTGGGGGTCTTCTTGCAGTACCCTACCGGCAGTGGCAGTCCCTTGAACATTAGCAGGAATATTGACCTCTGGGTGGAGGTGGGGGCCGAATGCCGGGGGATTGACATGAGGTTGGACTCTCTCATTATTGCTGGTGCCAGCAGTCCCTACATGTGGATCCTCTTGATTTTGCCTTTCCACCATGGCTCTCAATCTTTCTTGGCTCTGAGCCATGTTGTTCATCACTTCCATAAACTGCGTCATCTGTGTTCTCATTTCCAATCTTTCGTTTGCCATTTGATTTCTGACCTCTGCAAGGTCCTGCTGTACCTGATCCATTTGTATGCCCGGAAGGTTGTTACGGGTTGGATAACGGTGCGGACGGTTGAGGGGAAATACCCGGCGTCGAGCAATAGTTCATGGACATCACAACAGAGTTAGCAACAATAAAACAAAAACCTACAAAACAAACAAAGGGTTAGCATGCAATGCAGTATGCTTATTTGTTTTCAAGGTATCCGGCTTGGCATTCAGTTTTGACCCTTCCAGACCCTTGAAGATGCTGTTGATGTTGCTTTCGAAGTAAACTCGGATGGAACGAACTAATACATATATTACAAAAGGCAAACGGTACATGGTTTGTTTACAAATACAAGCCCTCTAAGGGGTCAAAATACATTACAAGAGAATAAAAGTACATGGAAAGAAAGCAACAACAAGCAAATGGTCAAACACCAAGGCCAAACTCATCCTCCCGAACTTCCTTGAGAAGTGCTTCGGTCACAGGATCAGCTGGACGCTCCGTGAGATTCCTGATGAGGAGATTCCGGGTAGTAACAGCTGCGGTTAGCTTCTTGTGTTGACTTTGGTCCTTTGACCTCTTCACTCCAGCTTTGATCTTCAGCTCTGATATCTCCCTCTGGGCTGCTGCCAGGGCTTCCTGCTGCTCTTTTGCACTAGCTTCCAGCTGCTCTATCTTGTCTTGGACCCTCTTATCCTCCAGAGTACGAGCCTCGGTGATCCTGACCCACCTAGCTTGACTATCCTTCAGGTACAAGTCTGTCCTGGCTCTCTGGAACTGGGCTTCCTTGCAAGCATTCTTCAGAATTTGTTCCCCAGCCCTAGATTTCTTGATATAATCCTCAGACTTCTCAATTCTAACCAGATGCTCTACTTTCAACTTCTCTAGCCTTTCAATGTCCATCCTACCATCACTCCTCTCCCGGAGGGTCTTCTGCAAAACCTGAGTCAACTTCTCATTTCTTTCTTTCAAGCTCTCAAACTCCTCCAAACTGACAGTGGCAGGGGGTGGTGCTGAGGATGGTCCAGGCATATCCTCCATGGTAAAGGGAATTCCAGAGAATTGAGCCCTGGCATGGGACCACTCATAATATTGTGCTGATGCCACATTGTTGCACTTCCCCAGAATGGTTATTCCCTTGGTTTGAACATTATCCCAGGCCCAGGCTGCCTGCCTAACAACAGCCAGATTAGGCTTGTTCTCACAATAAAGGGTCTCAACCAAGTCTTGTGCCTTAGGAGTGTGGACCAGTGCATAGCCCAGTTGTCTTTTGAACAGCAGAGGGTTGTAATTAATACTACCCTTAACTCCTATTAGGGGCACATTGGGAAAATGCCCACAGCTGGTGATGATATCCCTGCCTTTGGCGCTTTGAGTGCACCACCTGATATCGGCTGAAGTTAGAGCAGTGAGTCTTCTAGCCCAGTTTCTCTGCTGATGAGGGTTCAAAAATGCATCTGTCCTGGGCAAATGCTTGAGAAGCCAAGTATGGAACAAAGGAGCACAACACCTCACTAATCTTCCCCTCTGCTTCTCATTCCTCTGATGCACTGAGTAATAGAGATCCCCCAATAAAGTTGGCACTGGGTTCTTCAGGATGAAAAGATGGATTGCATTCTTGCTGATGAATCGAGGCTCATCTGCAAATAATATGATCCCATATATGCTCAAGGCCAACAAAGCACAAACTGCTTTCCACTCTCCCAAGGAAACTTTCAGGGTAGCTTGAGAGATCAAGAAATCCAGATGCAGGCCAGGGATTCCAGCCTTAGAAGTCATATGCTGCTCAATCAGAACAGGTTCCAGATGCAAAGCCTTTGCTACCTCTTCATTACCAGGAAAGACCATCTCAGGGTTGAAAGGGACTCCACCCCTGATAGGTATACCAACCAATGATGAGTATTCTTCCAATAAAGGGCCCAGCTGAAAGTCCTGAAAAGTGAAACACCTCAGTGGGGGATCATAAAATTGAAGGCAAGTGTGAATCAGGCTCCTCTGTGAAGGGTCCAGATCCATAACCACATCAAGTATATCTCCGTAGTGTTCCCTGAACAGTGGTATGTGATCTGGAGTGATCAGGGTCTGAATCCTCCTGATGTCAGCTAGCTCTGGCTGGAAGAAGTGGTAGGTGATGTTTCACTTTTTAGGTGCCATGATGTTGAGGATGAGTAGAGACAAGTGCTGATGATAAGACTGACAAGGGCCACTGATTGGCTGATGCAGGTGACTGAAACTGATAGCTGAAGCAGATGCTGATGAAGATAGGTCAGTACTGAAGATGGGGTCAAAACCTAAGCCAAAAAATGAAGGTGGATACCCTGAAACACAAATAAGCAAATGTCAATATGATGCAATGATTATGTATGCAAATGATATGCAAGGGTTTGTGACTGAGCTGGATCTGATCAAGTGCTCTGATATAGGTCCAAGTATGTTCAAGAAATCCAGATGGAGGTCTATAAATCCAGTAACCAAGATGGGGGACTCAAATAAAGAGCCACATGTCCAGGGTTTAGAATCACAAGAACTGTTCCAACATGGAGTATTCTTAATCACATCAAAGTAACAGGGTATGTTGAGGCCAAGGGTAGCTGCAAACCTGTAAACAGCCCAACCCCCTCACAGGTGGTGTTCTAGAACAAGGATCCTCAGACTTGGATCAGTTATGAGAAGTGTAAACACTTCTAACCCGGAGGTGCAGTGTTTACAATAACCATAAAAGTTCCTCCTCTAATTCACCTCAGTTTATGAAGGTCAAAACTAAAGGTCATCCAGACTTAGCAGGCTTCCCAGATAGCCCTAGCATTGCAGGAAATCTGCAACACAGAGTTCTCAAGAAGAAACCCATATCTGAACCGTGTTTCATATTCTCGCACCAGACCGAGATGGAATGGGAAAGAATATGAACCACTCTAGCCTAGGTGTCACTCAGGTCCCAGGTATAGGACCTTAACTCTCAATAGAACCCCACCCACCAAAGCAAAACCAGATCCAGCCAGACAGCATGACAGTATGATATATGTAAAGCAGTAAAGAAAGCAGTAAAGCAACTGTACATAAAGCAAAAATAAAACAAATATACAAACACAAATAAGCACATAACACCCCAATAAACACAAATCAATCAAGCGCTAGGAGGAACCCACAAAAAGAACCAGAAGCCCTGGTTGCAGTATAAGGGTCCCCAGCAGAGTCGCCAAGTTGTCGCTCCCGATAAATGGGACCAGGCCCAGATAAAAGTACAGACGCGAACGGTCGGCGAGAGGGACAGTGAGAACACACAGCCGTGAACTCACTGGAGATGAATAGAGTCGCCAGCTAGGCATTTTTATCCCGGAGGAAAGGTAATGCTGCATAGACCTAGGAAAAGATGGATAAGACGGGTGCGAACCAGAGAGACTGAGAAAGGGGGTTGGTTACAACCTGGGAAGGTATTAGCACCCAGATTGTCCGTCGTACTCGACGGGATCCACGCTTGAAAGATTTGTGTTTTAAAGGGGTAGTGTCAGTGCAATTTGTATATAAAATAGCTGGAAAAGGATGTACAGGTGTCAGTGTAAAAGAAACGTGAAGTGTAATAGATACAGTGTCAGTGTAAGGATAAAAGTGAAATGCTCATAACTATGAGGCTAAAGAATGAAGCTGGAAAGAGGGGGAATGTACAGAGACTTTTGTTCGATAACTGTTAAGTTATGCCTACGTATCCTCTCGTGCAATGAGGAAGTCAGAACACCGTAGTTCGACCCAAAGAGACTGAAAGATGAATTGACTTGTGAACTGCTTACTTGTCTATGCTCAAGTGTATGACCTGTCTGGCTCAGGTGCAAACTGTCTTGCATTAGACGGAAGAAGCGAGTTCTCGTTTGTGAGTGAATGAGATGAGAAAAGAATCCCGAAGGAGACGATTATTGTTTGTTTTTGTGTTTTCAGTCTTTTATTGTTTTTTTGGATTTTGTCATAAGTTAATGAGCTTAAGTCTAAACCAATGGATTTAGTAAACTCATCACATCTTCCCTCTGATTAGGGGTAATGAGAATACCTTAAGTGTGAAGTCAGATTCTCACACTTAATCACCTTTGGTATAGGATTAAGATCATTAACCTACTTGTGATTATTTAGGTGTTTTTGTGGTTTTTTTTTAGTGTTGAGTAATGAGGTTAAGCCATAATCAGGGATTTAATAGACTCATTACACCATCCTAATAGAAGGATAATAGATGAGAATGTTTAAGCTGAGGAAAGCTCCTCAACTTAATCCATGATTAGGGATTAAACTCATGACAAAACAAGCCTTTGATTAGGTGGATTTTAGATTAATGGTAAGATGATGAAATGATTTTTAGGGTTTGTAAGACAACTTGAGGGGGACTTGTCCATTAACACTAGGGTTAGTCCTTCTTAACCAATTAAGGAAGAATTAGAACCCTAATGCAAGGCCCAAGTTACAAGTGTGATGTCTTGATATTTATTAAGTGAATTAATTAAGAGATTTAAACACATTAAGGGTTTAACACTTAGGATTAAAGTTATACACTCCATCCTAAGAGAAGGATGCAGGCATAAGCTTAATCACAAAGCCTTAAAGCCTTTAGGGTTTAGTCCCTGATTATGAGATGAGAAGAGATGACTCAAAATAGACACAAAGGTAAAACTAAGAGGGGAGACTAATCAAAACCCTAATCATTGTCATGCTTGGTTGTTCTTAAGGTTTGTGAGGTTTACAAGAGAAGTCTTCAATGGAACCACCAGGAAGCAGATGAAAGGATCAAGAGAAGCAAAGTAACTTGCTTCATTCAAGAAGTCAAGTCACTTGAAGAAAGAAAGTGGGAAGAAGAAGAATGAGCAAGCCCAAACTCAAACACATACAAAAATGCAGCAATGGATGCAAGAGAGAGCATGTTAAGAACCAAGAACATACATGAAAAGTTATGAGATGCATATGGCATACAACATGACAAATGCAAGGTGCAATGATCAAACATGCTTACAAGATGTCTTATGATGTTAAATGAATCAAATGGAGGCATGGAATGTCATGGCAAGTCAAGTTATGCAAGAAGATGCAAGATGGATGCATATGAAAGCCCAAATTAGGGTTTATGAACAATGCAACAAACAAAAACCAAAATCAGAAGCAAACAACATTATAAAAAATTGAAAATGCACTCAAAGGACCCCTAATCCTATACTACCCCACTGCCCAAAGGAGAGGTCTCAACTCTTAACCAAATTCAAGTTATGATTTTTACAAGTTTTCTAGGGTTTTAGGGTTCCTAAACAAGAAAAATTATCAAACAAATTGAAAATGAAAGATCAAATCATGGCCATTTAATCTCACAAACTACATGCTAAACACAATGCAATGCAAAAAGAATCAAGGTCCAACTCTTCATGATTAGGCAGAAATGATTTTTTGAAGTTTGGATCAAAATAATGCATAAAAATGATTTTAATTCAATGAAAAATTCTCAAAATGCATCAAGATCAAAAAATAAATTTGGTTTGAAGGTTGTAAAATGTTTCTAAATGTCTTAAAACATTTCATGAATTTTTTGGTGATTTTTAAACACCTAAAAGTATTTTTAATAAATTAATTTTCATTAATCAATTAAAAATAAACTTTTAAATATTTAAAAATATTTTTTTAATGCTAAAAATGAAAATAAAAATATTTTTGTGTTTTAAAAATTAATGAAACTCTTGACGAAAAGTTTCATAATTCTTAAAACATTTTTGCTATTTTAAATAAAATGTACAAAATAAATGAAAGAAAATGAAATAAAAATCAAAATAAATGGAAGTATGCAGGATGGATGGCTGGGATTGAGTCTGGCCAGGAATGGGTTGACTGCGCGCGCAGATCAAAGGCCCATATTCAAACTTGGCTTAAACAGGATTATGAATTAATTAATTATGGTTAGGGTTTAATGGTGAATCTCAGCCACACACACGCGCGGCAAGTCGACAAAGTCCACTGATCCAACGTGCCAGATTCAAACTCCCTTAATTACAGGGTTAAAACCCTAATTATTTTCAGGTGGCCGGAGGAGACCTCCGGTCGTCTTCTCCGGTGGGAACCCCACCTGAAAATTTCTAAAACCCTCAAAACATAACTAAAATGGAATCTAAGAACACAGAAATGATCCCCATGACCCACTAGATCAAAACCCTAACACAAACATCATTTATCTTTCCTTAATCACATGAATCGAAACAAATCATTTTTTAGGTCAGGGAGTTTCAGAACACGATTAAACTCTTATTTCTTCACCATTTTCAAAACTAAAGACATCAGAGCAATCAGTGAATCATGAAGAACAACTTAATAACTTTAAAAATGATTTCTGGAAAAAATGTTCTTGAGCTACCTGAGTTTCGAAGCTTTCAATCTTGCAACTTTCTGACCCCTTCCTTTGATGCAAACCACTCCCTGTGACCCCTTGATGATGTCTGGATGCTTAGAAGAAGTTTATGCTGGCTGGTTAGGGAGATTGAACAAGTTCTGTTCAAGCTCAGGTGAGAATGGTGCTTGTGATCCAGGCAGTTTCAGGCAAGGGTGATGGGTTCTTTGTGATCAGGATGATGATTTGAGAAGGTTTGTGAAGTTTGTTCAAGTGTTTGTGGCCTGTATGAAGAGTTTCGAAGTCTTTGGCTTTGAGAGTGAAAAATGGGAAAGCTCAGTTCTTGCTTGTTTTAGGCTTGTGTCTTACTGGTTTGGGCTCAATGAGGCATGGTGAGTTGATTAGTGGAGTTTGTTTGGGTGTTTATGGCTTGTGGAATCAGATTCGAAAGAAAATGAAAATTGGAGAGAGTTTGTGAATGGTGTGTCGTGATCTGTTTCAGCCTTGCCTCTTGTTATGTTTAGCTAGCATTTGATCCACATAAAAAACTCTCATTGGTCAGATGATGTGACCTGCCCTTTATTGATTGGTATGGCCACTTTTGCAAATTGTCAACCTTTGTGTAAGAGAGGCATGGGTTGTGTTCTAGGCTAGTACAAGTGTGTGGGCTGGCGCAGCAGGGTGAGGGGAAATGTTAGGGCTGGTTCAGCAGCCAAGGCAACAAGTGGGTGAGGTGTGATGATGGTTTTTGCAAGTTGATCACTTTTGGTTCACATGGAAATATCTTGCCTTACAAGCCATGAAACATGATAAACTCTTGGTCCAATCTGAACTTTAGGTTACATGTTATGTTTGTGAAATGGTTTGACATATTAGAAGTCACAAATGCCTTGGTACAAAGTTTTTGCAAGTTTCTCATTTGGTGCATATCTTGAAAATTAGTGATTTTTGCCGACTTTGACACACCATAACTTTTGATCCAAAATGAATTAGGTCATGTTCTTGTACTTTTTGAAAAGGGAAAGATCTAATCTACAACTTTCATGACCAAAGTTTTTCCATTTGAAGCATTTTTGGATCAAAAAGTAAGGGTTGAAAAAGTTGCATAAAATGACATTTCATTAGAAGTCAACCATGCCCTAAAAAGTCAACTTTGCAAAAACTTGTGATTCTTGAATTTTGTGAACTTCAACCTTCTTCCATGATCAAATAAAGATCATATACACTCAAAATGATGAAGATCACCCCTTGGTTGGGTCATTGGGGGCCTCAGATGCCCTGATTTTGCACTGACTTGTCCAGAAAGTCAACTCTTGATCAAATGACTTCCCCATGGAATTTCTTCATGAAAATTGATATGCATACTCCCTATACCATATAGAGACCAATAGAAACAAGAATGACCAAAAAAATTGGAGTTATGGCCTCTGAAACCAAAACCCTAATTTTAGGTCATCTATGCAGTCAAACCTGGCTCTGCCTCCATACCAATCCCAGTTCTTGTGATTCTTTGGTATTCTTGACTTTGAGAGGATGTAATATGATACTTGAACACACATAGACCCCTTTGAAGTGATTGATGACCTTTGTAGTGGCTCAAGAAGCTCTTGGATTGCTCAGATCACAAACCCTAGATGCAGATGACTTAGAACCTATGCAGTGAAACAAAAATGTAATATGAGATGTTATGATTGTGTTTATGCATATGAAATGATCACAAGCCATGGTGTGAATGGGTGAGGGCAAATTTGGGGTGTTTACACATTGCATTTCATTTCTTTTGGCTAACTTTTCAGGTGGTAAGTTGTTTTGAGAAGTGAATTTGCCTTCACTTCTCACAATCTCTTTTCATCTCTCTTATGCATCATTGCTGCATTTTGTATGTGTATTAGAGTGAGCTTTCTCATTCATGTTCATCTTACTTTATTTCTTCAAGCAACTTGTCTTCTTAAGTGAGGCAAGTTGTTTTGCTTCTTATTGCTTCTTCCTCCTTTCATCTGCTTCCTTCCTGGTGGTTTCTCTGAAGATATCTCTCTCTTGAGCCTCATTAACCCTAAGAATGACCAATCATTATAATAATTAGGGTTTGATTAGTCCCCCATTTATCTTTTACCTTTGTGTCATCATTGAGTCTTCTCTTCTCACCTCATAATCAAGGACTAAACCCTAAAGGTTTTAAGGCTTTGTGATTAAGCTTATGCCTGCATCCTTCTATTAGGATGGAGTGTATAACTTTAATCCTAAGTGTTAAACCCTTAATGTGTTTAAATCCTTTAATCAATCCATCTAATAATCATCAAGACATCAAACTTGTAACTTGGGCCTTGCATTAGGGTTCTAATTCTTCCTTAAATGGTTAAGAAGGACTAACCCTAGTGTTAATGGACAAGTCCCCCTCAAGTTGTCTTACAAACCATAAAAATCACTTCTTCATCTTATCATTAACTAAAATCCATTTAATAAAGTTTTTGTTTTGTCATGAGGTTAATCCCTAATCATGGGTTAAGTTGAGGAGCCTTCCTCAGCTTAAATGTTCTCATCTATTATCCTTCTATTAGGATGGTGTAATGAGTCCATTAAATCCTTGATTATGGCTTAAACTCATTACTTAACACTAAACAAAAACATCAAAAACATCTAACTAAATTCAAGTAGGTTAATGATCTTAATCCTACATCATGGTGACTAAGTGTGGGGTGTTTACTTCATGCTTAAGGTATTCTCATTACCCCTAATCAGAGGGAAGATGTGATGAGTTTACTAACCCTTGGTTTAGGCTTAAGCTCATTTCCCTATGACAAACTCCAAAAAAGCAATAAAAGATTGAAAACACAAAAACAAACAATAATCGTCTCCTCCAGGACTCTTTTCTCATCATCTTCACTTACAAACGAGAACTCGCTTCTTCCGTCTAATGCAAGACAGTTTGCACCTGAGCCAGACAGGTCATACACTTGAGCATAGACAAGTAGGCAGTTCACAAGTCAATTTATCTTTCAGTCTCTTTGGGTCGAACTACGGTGTTCTGACTTCCTCATTGCACGAGAGGATACGTAGACATAACTTAACAGTTATCGAACAAAAGTCTCTGTATATTCCCCCTCTTTCCAGCCTTATTCTTTAAGCCTCATGATCTTGAGCATTTCATTCTTGTTCTTACACTGACACTTGCATTCTTTCCAGCTTTGATACACAAATAGCACTGACACTACCCCTTTAAAACACAAGTTTTCTAAGCGTGGATCCCGTCGAGTACGACGGACAATCTGGGTGCTAATACCTTCCCAGGTTGTAACCAACCCCCTTTCTCAGTTTCTCTGGTTCGCAACCGTCTTATCCATATCTTTCTAGGTTCATGCAGCATTACCTTTCCTTCGGGATAAAAATGCCTAGCTGGCGACTCTATTCATTCCTTCTCTCTTTCGCCGACCGTTCGCGTCTGTACCCCTCTTGACCGGGTGTCATAAGGTGGGAGCGACAGCTTGGCGACTCTGTTGGGGAACCTTATACTGTAACCAGGGCTTCTGGTTCTTTTTGTGGGTTCCTCCTAGCGCTTGTTTGATTTGTGTTTACTGGGGTGTTATGTGCTAATTGTGTTTATATATTTGCTTTATTTACTGCTTTATGTACAGTTATTTATTGCTTTCTTTACAACTTTATACATCATACTGTCATACTGTCATCTTGCTGGATCTGGTTTTTGCTTTGGTGGGTGGGGTTCTACTGAGAGTTTAAGGTCCTATACCTGGGACCTGAGTGACACCTAGGCTAGAGTGGTTCATGTTCTTTCCCATTCCATTTCGGTCTAGTGCGGGAATATGAAACACGGTCCAGATGTGGGTTTCTTCTTGAGAACTCTGTGCTACAGATTTCCTGTAGTGCTAGGGCTATCTGGGAAGCCTGCTAAGTCTGAATGACCTTTTTATGACCTTCAGAAACTGAGGTGAATTAGAGGAGGATCTTTTATGGTTATTGTAAACATTGTACCTCCGGGTTAGAAGTGTTTACACTTCTCATAACTGATCCAAGTCTGAGGATCCTTGTTTTAGAACACCACCTGTGAGGGGGTTGGGCTGTTTACAGGTTTGAAGGTACCATTGGCCACATCATACCCTGTTACTATTTGGTTTAAGAGTACCTCATTTTGGATAGTTATTGTGATTTAACCTTGGACATGTGACTCTTTATTTGAGTCCCCCCACCTTGGTTACTGGACTTCTGAACCTTCATCTGGACTTCTTAAACATACATGGACTTTATATCAAGACAGTTAATCAGATCCGGCTTGATCACAAACCCTTGCATATCATTTGCATACTCATCATTTGCATCATTTAACATTTGTTTATTTGTTTTTCAGGGTATCCACATTACATCTGGCTTGGTTTTGACCCCTTCATCTACATAGACCTCTGTTCATCAGTTATCTGCTTCAGCTATCTTCATCAGCTGCCTGCTTCAGTTGCCTTCATCACCAGCATCAGCCTATCAGTGGCTCATCTCCAGTACCAGTTTTGATCCTCATCAGCACTTGTCTCCAGCACTTCATCAGCAGTCATGGCTCCTCCCAGGAAGAGAAACATATCTTACCATTTCTTTGAGCCTGTGTTGACTGGTATCAGGCAGGTCCAGACACTTATCACTCCAGACCACATCCCATTATTCAGAGAGCATTATGGAGGCATCCTTGATATGGTTATGGACCTAGACCCTTCTTAGAGGAGTATGATCCACACCTACCTACAGTTCTATGACCCTCCTTTGAGATGCTTCACTTTCCAGAACTTTTAGTTAGGACCTCTGCTGGAGGAGTTCTCATCATTGATTGGAGTACCTGTCATGGGTGGTGTCCCCTTCAACCCAGAGATGACTTCTCCCAGCAATGGAGAAGTGGCAAAAGCACTGTACCTAGAGCCTATATTGATTGAGCAGAACACGACAACAAAGGCTGGGATCCCTGGTTTACACTTAGACTTTCTGACTTCTCAGGCAATCCTGAAGGCCTCCTTGAGAGAATGGAGGGCAGCTTGTGCATTGTTGGCCCTCAGTATATATGGGGTTATACTATTTGCAGATGAGCCCAAGTTTATCAGCAAGAATGCCATTCATCTTTTCCTTTTGAGGAACCCAGTACCCATTGTCGCTCCCACCAAATGACACCCGAGGCCAAGAGGGGTACAGACGCGAACGGTCGGCGAAAGGAGATGAGAACGCACAGGGGTGAACTCAAGAGAAAAGAAAAGAGTCGCCAGCTAGGCATTTTTATCCCGAGGGAAAGGTAATGCTGCATGAACCTAGAAAGATATGGATAAGACGGTTGCGAACCAGAGAGACTGAGAAAGGGGGTTGGTTACAACCTGGGAAGGTATTAGCACCCAGATTGTCCGTCATACTCGACGGGATCCACTCTTGAAAGATTTGTGTTCAAAAGGGGTAGTGTCAGTGCAATCTGTGTATCAAAGCTGGAAAGAATGCAAGTGTCAGTGTAAGAGAAGTGTGAGGTGTATGAGAGAAGTGTCAGTGTAAGAATAGGAGTGAAATGCTCAAGACTATGAGGCTTAAAGGAATAAAGCTGGAAAGAGGGGGAATATACAGAGACTTTTGTTCGATAACTGTTAAGTTATGCCTACGTATCCTCTCGTGCAATGAGGAAGTCAGAACACCGTTGTTCGACCCAAAGAGACTGAAAGGTGAATTGACTTGTGAACTGCTTACTTGTCTATGCTCAAGTGTATGACCTGTCTGACTCAGGTGCAAACTGTCTTGCATTAGACGAAAGAAGCAAGTTCTCGTTTATGAGTGAATGAGGTGAGAAAAGAGTCCCGGAGGAGACGATTATTGTTTGTTTTTGAGTTTTCAATCTTTTATTGCTTTGTGGATTTTGTCATAAGTTAATGAGCTTAAGCCTAAACTAATGGGTTAGTAAACTCATCACATCTTCCCTCTGATTAGGGGTAATGAGAATGCTTTAAGTGTGAAGTCAGCATCTCACACTTAATCACCATGATGTAGGATTAAGATCATTAACCTACTTGTGATTATTTAGATGTTTTTGTTGTTTTTGTTTAGTGTTAAGTAATGAGATTAAGCCATAATCAGGGATTAAACAGACTCATTACACCATCCTAATAGAAGGATAATAGATGAGAATGTTTAAACTGAGGAAAACTCCTCAACTTAATCCAAGATTAGGGATTAACCTCATGACAAAACAAAGCCTTTATTAGATGGATTTTAGTTAATGATAAGATGAAGAAATGATTTTTATGGTTTGTAAGACAACTTGAGGGGGACTTGTCCATTAACACTAGGGTTAGTCCTTCTTAACCATTTAAGGAAGAATTAGAACCCTAATGCAAGTCCCAAGTTACAAGCTTGATGTCTTGATGATTATTAAGTGAATTGTTTAAGGATTTAAACTAATTAAGGTTTTAACACTTAGGATTAAAGTTATACACTCCATCCTAATAGAAGGATGCAGGCATAAGCTTAATCACAAAGCCTTAAAGCCTTTAGGGTTTAGTCCCTGATTATGAGATGAGATGAGAAGACTCAAAGAGACACAAAGGAAAGGGTCTAAGGGGGACTAAACAATCCTAAAATGTTATCATTCTTGGAAGTCCTAGGGTTTGTGAGGTTTGCAAGAGAAATCTTCAGAGAAACCACCAGGAAGCAGATGAAAGGAGCAAAGAGAAGCAAAACAACTTGCTTCACTTAAGAAGTCAAGTTGCTTGAAGAAAGAAAGTAAGATGAACAAGAATGAGCAAGCTCAATCCAAAGCACAAGATAAAATGCAGCAATGATGCATAAGAGAGATGAAAAGAGATTGTGAGAAGTGAAGGCAAATTCACTTCTCAAACAACTTACCACCTGAAATGTTAGCAAAAGAAATGAAATGTAATGCAAATGAGATGAAATGTGATGATGCAAACCCAAAACCAGAAGCATGAGTATGATGTTAATGATGCTAAGAGATGATGCAAACATGAGGCAATGGCATGAGGATGATCATACAAACATATGGATGCAAGAGAAGCATGCTTTGAACCATGGATGTTCATGAAAAGTTATGAAATGCAAATGACATACAACATGGCAAATGCAAGATGCAATGATCACACATGATTCTAATATGTCCTAAGATGTCTTATGAATCAAATGAATGCACAAAATGTCATGGCAAGTCATGGTATGCAAGCAAATGGAAGATGGATGCAAAAGAAGGCATGAATTAGGGTTATATGCAACATACAAAGCAAAAATCCAAAACCAGAAGCAAATGACATGATAAAAATTTGAAAATGCAATCAAAGATACCCTAGACCTATACAAACTCACTGCCCAAAGGAGGGGATCCAACTCTTAACCTAGTGAAAGTTATGAATTTTCTAAGATTGCTAGGGTTTTAAGGTACCTTGACAAGAAAAATGTCAAACAAATTGAAAATGCAAGATCAATTCACACCAATTTAATCCTATAAACTACATGTTATGCAAGATGAAATGCAAAAAGAATCATTGTCCAACTCTCAATGGTTAGGCAGGAGTGAATTTTTGAAGTTTGAATCAAAATAATGCCTTGAAATGAAATTAATTCCATTGGAAATGATCAAAAGGCATCAAGAACAAAAAATAAATTTGGTTTGAGAGTTGGACAATGTTTATAAATGTTTTTAAATGTGTCATGAATTTTTTTGTGATTTTTAAATTCCTAAAAGTATTTTTAATTAATTAATTTTCATTAATTAATTAAAAATAAACTTTTAAATGATTTAAAAATAATTTTTGATGCAAAAAATAAAAATAAAAATATTTTTGTGTTCTGAAAATTAATAAAAGGTTTGATAAAAATTTTCAGAATTTTTCAATGTATTTTGCTATTTTTTAAAAATTCGTGGAAGTTAAATATAAAACAAATGAAATTAAAATGAAATTAAATGAAAAAAGGAAAAGTCAAATGATCTGAAGGCCAGGATTCAAATTCAAGGGGGCGGGAGTTGACTTCGCGCGCTATCCAATGGCCAGAATTCAAACTACGCTAATTATGATTAAACCCTAATTAACTAACCCTAATCACTCTCAGGTGACCGGAGCAAGCTCCGGTCATCTTCTCCGGCCAAACCCCTCCCTTGAATCCCTCAAAACGCCATGAAACTTCACCAAAAGCTCCAGAATCAAACCTTAAACAACCCTAAACACGACTCAATCCTCAAAAATCATTTATCACTCAAGAACATCATGAATCGAAGCAAACAATTTTTAGGTCAGAAAGTTTCAGAGCAACCATACATCCTGGTTTCTCAACCATTTTCAAAAATAATCACATCCCCATGATCAGGGGAGCACATAGAATCGTTTAAGAACTTAAAATGGAGTTTCTGGAAAAAAGTTTGAGATGGCTACCTGAGATGGAATCTCCTGGTTCTGGGCTTTCTGGCCTTTCCTTTGCTGCAAATCCACTCCTTTGAATCCTCTGATGATGAAATGAAGCTTAGAAAGCTTTGAGGATGGCTGGTTCGGGAGATTGGCAGAGTTATGTTCAGTGAAGTGAGGAAATCGTATTTGGTTTGTGTGAGGTTCTGGGCTGTTTCAATGGTTGGTTTGTGATCAGTGAGTCATGTTGAGATGTTTTGTGAAGTTTGTTTGTGTGTTTGATGCTTGTGGAGAGTGTTTCGAATGGTTTTGCATATGAGGCATAAACTTGGAACTTGGCTATGAGAGAGCTTCAGCATGAATTATTATGTGTTATGGCTTGCCTTTGGTCCACTTATCACTCATGGATAGGTCTGTGGAGTTGGTGTGCCCTATTGTGATTGGTATGGGCAAGTTGCCAAAATGTCAAACTTTGTGTAAGAGAAGTATGGGCTCATAGCTAGCCAAGGACAAGAGGGGTGTCCTGCGCAGCAAGAAGTGTGGAGAGCCCTAGGATCAATTCTGAAGTCAGCAAGCAAGTGGATTAGGGTTTGAGTGAGGTTTTGCAACTTGGTTCATCTTTGGCCCTTTTGAAGTTTCTTGATCCACAAGTCATAAAATGAGTGAACTTTTGATGAAATCTGATCTTTAGGCCTTGGTTCATGTTTGTATGAAGATTAGAAGTCCATTTGATAGCACAATTTGTCTTGGCAAGTGGTTTTGCAACTTTGCCTCTTTGGTGCATAACTTGAAATTTTGTGATTTTGGCCAACTTTGACAAGTCATAACTTTTGATCCAAAATGAATTAGAATGAGTTCTTGTACTTTTTGAAAAGGGAATGATCCATTCTACAACTTTCATGACCAAAGTTTTCCCATTTGAAGCATTTTTTGAATCAAAAAGCAAGGGTTGAAAAAGTTTCCCAAAATGGCAAGTTTTCATTACAAGTCATTTTCCCAAAAAGTCAACTTTGCAAATGGCTTGAAATTCTTCAATTTTGTGAACTTCTAACATCTTCTATGATCAAATAAAGATCATACACAATCAAAATGATGAAGAACACCCCTTGGTTGGGTCATTGGGGGCCTCAGATGCCCTGATTTTGCACTGACTTGCTCAAAAAGTCAACTCTTGATCAGATGACTTCCCCATGGAATTTCTCCATGAAAATTGATATGCATGATCCCTATACCATATAGAGACCAATAGAAACAAGAATGACTAAAAAATTTGGAGTTATGGCCTTTGAAACCAAAACCCTAATTCTAGGTCATCTGTGCAGTTAAACCTGGCTCTGCTTCCATGCCAATCTCAGTTCTTGTGATTTTTTGACATTGTTGACTTTGAGAGGATATAATATGATGCTTGAACATACATGGACCCCTTTGAAGTGATTGATGACCTTTGGAGTGGCTCAAGAAGCTCCTGGATTGCTCAGATCACAAACCCTAGATGCAGATGACTTGGGAACAAGTGAATCAAAAATGTGGTATGAGATGCTATGATTGAACTTATGCATATGAGGATATCACAAGCCATGGTGTGAATGGGTGAGGGCAAATTTGGGGTGTTTACAGCTGCCCCTATTCAAACATGAGTTAGCTGTGTAGAATGTAAGCAACGGCTAAACAGGCAAACAAGATAACTTGTGGTTGAATACCAAAGACAGTCCAAAATTTGCACTCACAGAATGAAGAAGAAAAGGGATATAGATTGTAAAAGGAAATAAAGTATATTGGTAAAGTATGGGCGACGGAGGACGACCGTCGAGCAGAGGACGACTGCTGGGGAATATGCGGGAAATAAAGCAATGACGGGGACGGCCGACATGCTGGGAAAAATGCGGGAAATTAAGCAATGACGGGGACGGCCGACATGCTGGGGAAGATGCAGGAAATAAAGCAAAGACGGGGACGGTCGACTAGCTGGGGATATAAGGGATTATGATGGGGACGGCCATCATGTAAAGCTATAAGATTTTATGGGGATTATAGGTAAAAATAAATGATGAGGTACGGTCATCAGGTTCATAAAGTAATGCAAACAACGATCGGGACGATCATCGGGCTAAACTGATGAAGGACGATCATCAGGAAAAGGAAAAGGGACCACGACGGGGACGGCCATCGGGTTAAAGAATAAATGGAATAATGATGAGGGACGGTCATCAAAGGTGAAGGACGATCACCAGGAAAAGGAAAAAGGTCCACGACGGGGACGGCCATCGGGTTAAAGAATAAATGAAATAATGATGAGGGACGGTCATCAAAGGTGAAGGACGATCACCAGGAAAAGGAAAAGGGACCACGACGGGGACGGCCATCGGGTTAAAGAATAAATGAAATAATGATGAGGGACGGTCATCAAAGGTGAAGGACAATCACCTAGAAGGGGACGGCTGCTCTGATGGGGGTAAGATGAGGGACGGTCATCTAAGGTGAAGGACGATCACCTGGCAGGGTACGGCTGCCGAAAGTATCGCGACATATGCCGGATAAAAGGTCGACGATGGGGACGGCCATCGGATGAGCATGATGAAGGACGATCATCAAGAGGTGAAGGACGATCACCTAGCAGGGGACGGCTGCTCTCAAGGTTTATCATGACATAGGACGAATGTCAGATAACAAAACCAACGATGGGGACGGCCATTGGATGAGCATGATGAAGGACGATCATCAACAGGTGAAGGACGATCACCTAGCAGGGGACGGCTGCTCTCAAGGTTTATCATGACATAGGACGAATGTCAGATAACAAAATCAACGATGGGGACGGCCATCGGATAAAATGATGAAGGATGATCATCAAAAGGTGAAGGACGATCACCTAGCAGGGTACGGCTGCTAAAAATCACGACATAGGACGAATGCCAGATAGAAAAGGGGTTCTAATGAATAGAGACTCCGCTGGGGAAAGGATGAGGGACGGTCATCCAAAGGTGAAGGACGATCACCTGGCAGGGTACGGCTGCCGGAAGTATCATGACATAGGACGAATGTCAGATAGAAAAAGGTTGCTTTGCTGACGACCTACTGGGGAATAGTAAACACGGACAAGTGTTTATATCCAGGAAATAAAAGGTATAAGTGTTTGGGTAAGGTGTATAGATTAAGGATGCGGATGAGCATCCCTAAGACTATGATACGGACGAGTATCAGGTAGAAACAAACGCTTGACGCATGCTCTGAGATGATGATACGGACGAGTATCAACTGGTTAACAAAGAACACGGACGAGTGTTGAATCTGAGGGGACTCTTCTGGGGAATAGTAGACACAGACGAGTGTCTAAATTCAAGAAGACATAAGTGTTTGACACGGCGTATAGATTAAAGATGCGGATGAGCATCCTTAAGACTACGATACGGACGAGTATCGGGTAGAAGCAAACGCTTGACGCATGTTCTGAGATGATGGTACGGACGAGTACCAACTGGTTAACAAAGAACACGGACAAGTGTTGAATCTGAGGGGATTCGAGTGATATATACAAGATACGGACGGGTATCTGTATGAGTGAAATAAGTATGAGTGGTGTACAGGAGAGTGTTTAACTTGCTGAGGAGGGTGACACAGACGAGTGTCAAAAGAGAAAGGTGTAATATAAATAAGTATATGGTTTGCAAAAATGTTTAGGCAACTGTGCTGGGGGAAAGCGACACGGACGGGTGTCAGGGAATTTGTATAAAGATGTATCTGTGAGTGCAAAGAGGACGCTTTGGCTTTCTACTGGGGGTATGACACGGACGGGTGTCAGGAAGTATCTGCAATATATAAGTGGTTTGTTTGTACAGAAAGTTCGGGCGACTTTACTGGGGAATGATGACACGGACGAGTGCCAAAAGGAGTGTGTGCTTGTATTTGTGAGTGTAAGGCAAATGCCTTGGCTTTCTGGTGGGGATATGACACGGACGGGTGCCAGGAAGTATCTGTATATTTACGGAAGGTGCCTTGGCTATCTGTCGGGGAATTCGGAGAGTTTCCTGTATATCGTTGATGGGTTGTCAGTATCCACAAGTGTTTGATTCAGAACATGGCTTATGATTATGCAATATGTTTGATTTTTGCCGTAATGCTCCGTTTTAGACGGAATGCTACGCTTTGTGGGGAATATGATGTGAATGCTATGATTATGCCAAAGGTAATGATCCGGGATTCGGGTCCCGTCACTGTGAAGATCTCTGGCTGATCTGCTTGGAGTGGACGTCCCAGCTGGGGATGAGATCATTGGTAGATCTGATATATGGGACTCTGCTTGGGGATATAAGTCACAGGTAGACCTATTTTGGGTAATGAGGGACCCAGTCGGGGTGTTGAAGAAGCTATCTGCACTCTGTTTGTGAGATCTTCAAGGCGTTGCTCTTCTAGATAGAGGCTGAAACTTTGTGGGGAGATGGTTCCCCGGCTTTTGCACTTGGCTGTTGGAGGAATAGTAAATGGCAACTCGGCTGGGGGGAAGAAGAAAGACCATGAGAAGGTCTTCCTGGAGATTTCTGTAGGGGTCCTGCTGAGGATGATACTTGACAACTCAGTTGGGGAAAGCCATCTGCGGTGCCAATTGGGAGATAGACTGAGTAGATAATGATTTGCCAGCTTGCTGGGGTGAAGCTTTCATGCCCCATGTTGTGCTTTGAGTACCTGCAATCCTGAAAAGTCAGAGAAACGCACAAGTAATCCCGAGGTATCCTTTACCAGATTCCATCATAAGAGTTTAGGCACTCCTGGGAGTAAGCATATTTCCTGCAAGCATGTATTTTCAGAAGAGAAGCATCTGTATTTATGCAATCAGTATCTTAGAGACATCGGACATTTTTGCAAATGAAGATAAAATACGAAACGAAACATGACTGAAAATCTGATTTTATTAATTCGTGTGCCCTGAATCAGCAAGATACAGTCAAAGAAACAAATCCCCTAAAATGAGGAGATTGTTACTAATTGAGAAGTAAAAGGTATTGGAAATGTTGACGACGCTTCAAGGAGCTTCCCTTTGCTATGATTCGTATGACTTTTGACGTCCTTCTCGTCTTGCTTTCTAAAGAGGGCTGATTCTGACCGGCGCTTGAACCTTTCGAAGCTTACCAAGTTGTAAGTGATACAGACGAATTCAGAATGCAGTTGTTCGCTTATTCCCTTGTTTTGCATGGATCGCCCTTTTGGGTTTTCAATCCATCGGGATACCCTTTTTTTGCCTGGGTTGTCCAATGCGGCTTTTCAACTCAGCGGGTGTACATTTTTCGTTTATTTATTTCCCTTATTTTTGCCCGAGTCTTTTATTCTGTTTTTGACTCGCCGGGATGCCCTATTTTTTCCTGGACTTACATTCTGTTTTTATGTCCAGCGGGTCATTTTTATGCGAAGTATTTTTTAACTGCATCTGAATTCACAGGGGACGGAAAGTCTTCACCATCCATAGTACTGAGCATGAGTGCTCCACCGGAGAAAACTTTCTTTACTACGTATGGTCCTTCATAGTTCGGAGTCCACTTGCCCCTGTGGTCTGTATGAGGAGGGAGGAGTCTTTTCAGCACAAGATCTCCTACTTGGTATTCTCGGAGCCTGACTTTCTGATCGAAGGCTTTCTTCATTCTTTTCTGATACAACTGCCCATGACAGATTGCAGCCAATCTCTTCTCTTCGATCAGACTCAGTTGTTCGTATCGGGATCGGACCCACTCTGCTTTGTTCAACTTAACATCCATTAGTACCCGCAGGGAGGGTAATTCAACTTCAACAGGTAGGACTGCCTCCATACTATACACAAGTTGATAGGGTGTTGCCCCAGTGGATGTCCTGATTGACGTACGGTACCCATGCAAGGCAAATGGTAGCATTTCATGCCAGTCTTTGTACGTAACTACCATCTTCTGCACAATCTTCTTGATATTCTTGTTAGCTGCCTCTACAGCGCCATTCATCTTTGGCCTGTAAGGAGAAGAATTGTGGTGTTGGATCTTGAAGTCCCGGCACAGTTCTTCCATCATTTTGTTATTCAAGTTGGAACCATTATCAGTAATGATTCGCTCGGGAACTCCATAACGACAAATGATGTCTCTCTTCAGGAATCGGGCTACCACTTACCTTGTAACATTTGCATATGAGGCTGCTTCAACCCACTTGGTAAAATAGTCGATGGCAACCAGGATGAATCTGTGGCCGTTTGAAGCAGTCGGTTCAATCTTGCCAATCATGTCAATGCCCCACATAGCGAAGGGCCAGGGTGAAGACATCGCATTCAGAGGATTCAGAGGCACATGCACTTTATCCGCATAAATCTGGCATTTGTGGCATTTTCTGGTATAAGCACAACAGTCTGCATCCATTGTGATCCAGTAATAGCCTGATCTTAGCAACTTCTTTGCCATTGCGTGCCCTCCTGCATGGGTACCAAAGGATCCTTCGTGCACCTCGTGCATCAACAAGCCTGCTTCTGTTTTATCAACGCATCTGAGGAGTACCATATCAATGTTTCTTTTGTACAGGGAACCATCAGTGTTCAAGAAGAAACTACCAGCTAGCCTTCTTAATGTCTTCTTATCATTGGAAGATGCCCCAGGTGGGTATATTTGATCCTACAAGAAGCATTTAATGTCATGGAACCAAGGCTTGTCATCTTTGGCAATATCTGCTGAGAACACATATGTTGGTCTGTCAAGTCTGGACATTGAAATCTGAGGCACAAAGTTGGCAGCTTGAACTTTGATCATGGATGAAATGGTGGCAAGAGCATCTGCAAATTGATTCTCGTCCCGAGGGATATACTCAAGCTTGACCGTTGTAAAGAAAGTCAATAACCTCCTTGTATAATCCCGGTAAGGTATCAGATGGTCCTGGTGAGTGTACCATTTGTCGTTGGTTTGATTGATTACCAGAGCTGAATCTCCGAATACAGTCAAAGTTTTGATCCTGAGGTCAATGGCTTCCTCAAGACCCATAATACAAGCTTCGTATTCAGCTTCGTTGTTAGTGCAGTTGAAAGTGAGCTTTGTCGAGAAAGGCATGTGAACTCCTTTAGATGTAATGAGTACTGCACCAACACCTCGACCATTCATATTAATAGCCCCGTCAAACATCATAGTCCATTCTTCTTCTGGGTCAGGCCCTTCAGTGTGAACAAGCTCTTCATGATCTTTTGCTTTTATGAACATGATGTCTTCATCAGGGAAGTCAAATCTCATAGGCTGGTAATCATCAATAGGTTGCTCAGCAAGATAATCCGATAATACACTGCCCTTGATGGCTTTCTGAGATGTGTACTGGATGTCATACTCTGTGAGGATCATTTGCCATCTTGCAACCCGTCTGGTAAGTGCTGGCTTCTCAAAAATGTACTTAACTGGGTCCATCTTTGAGATCAATAAGGTAGTGTAGGTCAGCATATACTGTCTCAGTCGGCGAGCAGCCCACCCTAAAGCACAACAAGTTTTCTCGAGCAGTGAATAACGTTGTTCACAGTCAGTAAACTTTTTGCTTAGGTAGTATATTGCATACTCTTTTCGACCAGACTCGTCATGCTGGCCCAGCACACACCCCATTGACTCTTCTAATACTGTCAAGTACATTATTAGAGGTCTTCCTTCAACTAGAGGCATAAGGATTGGAAGTTTTTGCAAGTACTCCTTGATTTTGTCAAAAGCCCTCTGGCAGTCTTCGTTCCACCTAACCGTTTGTTCTTTTCTTAACAGCTTGAACAGAGGTTCACAGGTTGCTGTAAGGTGAGATATGAACCGTGAAATGTAGTTCAATCTACCTAAGAACCCCCGAACTTATTTTTCTGACTTTGGTGCAGGCATTTCTTGAATGGCTTTAACTTTATCAGGGTCTACTTCAATCCCTTTCTCACTTACAATAAATCCCAGCAGCTTACTGGATCGCACCCCGAATGTGCACTTGTTGGGGTTTAACTTCAGCTGGTACTTCCTCAAACGCTTGAATAACTTCAGCAGATTTACCAGATGGTCCTCTTCTGTGAGGGACTTGGCTATCATGTCATCCACATAACATTCAATTTCTTTATGGATCATGTCGTGGAATAATGTCACCATAGCCCGTTGATATGTTGCACCAGCATTCTTTAGTCCGAATGGCATCACCTTGTAACAGAACGTGCCCCAGGGTGTGATAAAATTTGTATTCTCCATGTCTTCAGGTGACATTTTGATCTGATTGTATCCTGAAAATCAGTCCATGAAGGAGAATACCGAGAACTGAGCCGTATTATCAACCAATACATCAATGTGAGGTAAAGGGAAATCATCTTTCGGGCTGGCTCTGTTCAGATCCCGGTAATCCACACACATCCTTACCTTGCCCTCTTTCTTAGGCACAGGTACAATATTAGCAACCCACGGCGGGTAGCTAGTCACAGCAAGGAACCCGGCGTCCCACTGCTTTTGCACCTCTTCTTTGATCTTCATTGCCATGTCTGGGCGAGTACGGCGCAGTTTCTGTTTAACCGGCGGGCAGTCTTCCTTTAAAGGCAGCTTGTGCATGACAATATCGGTGTCCAACCCTGGCATATCCTGATAAGACCAAGCAAACACATCCACATATTCACGAAGCAAGTCAATCAGTTGTTCTTTCACTGAGTTTTGTAAGCAGGCCCCGATCTTAACCTCTTTCACATCTTCTTCTGTACCAAGATTAATTGTTTCGATTTCCTCCTGATGAGGAGTGATAACCTTCTCCTCTTGCCTTAACAACCTGGCTAGCTCTTCAGGAAGCTCATAATCTTCTTCAACCCCTTCATCAGCTTGATTGATTGGATTGTCAAAGTCATACAAAGCCATAGATGTGTTGTTGTCGGTGCAGTCTGAAAGGCACTTTCTGCAAGGGTTTAGATTGTTCGTTTTAGTGATCGATTTTAATCTTTGTTCAGAAAAAAGTGAAGTAAAGTTATCATTTTGAAAACATTGCCATTTTATTTTTGTACAAAAAGAAAAATGAAAAACAGTGAGCGGAAAAGACTCATTTGCAAAAGATGTCCGATATTCATTGATTGATCTGTTTGCACAAAATTACCAGATGGCCCGATTACAAAATGAGTCTTGACATCTTGGGCAAGATGCAAGACTTGATGCATGCTTAAAATATACAGGAAATAATAATTACTTTGCATGAGTAACCCTTATAATTTCCTGGGAAGACCTGTTTGAGATACGGCTCCCCGGGATCCTTGGACGTATCCAGCTCTCCAGGTTGCGTTCATCTTCCGACTCATCTTCCAAGTTGTTCACTGCATCTGGGGTGAGCATCCCCCCGCTGACAAAGCTGGGCTTCTTGGCAGCCTCTGATTGATCTTGTTGAGTTAGTTTGTAACCCAACCCAAATCTGTCCTCCTTCTTCTCCACAGGTAGCAGCTTGCCCCAGCCTTGGGCAGTACCCTCTTCAACAACCTTCCTGGCTTGCTGATAAGACGTTATGGAGGTTCCCAGTACAGCAGATGCTTCATTTATGTTCAGGGCCTCAAACCCCTGGCTCATGGTTTCATGGATTTCTCCATCCATCTTAATGTATTTGTATGTAGCCAGATGGCTAACAAAGATGTCCTCTTCACCACAGATGGTGATGATCTGGCCTTTCCACTCGAATTTCAGCTTCTGGTGAAGGGTAGACGTAACAGCGCCAGCGGCATGGATCCAAGGTCTACCCAACAAACAGCTATAGGCCGGCTGAATGTCCATCACATAGAAGGTAATTTTGAAAGTCTGCGGGCCAATCATCACAGGCAGATCAATCTCCCCAAGCACTGATCTTTTAGAGCCATCAAACGCTCTCACCGCTAAATTACTTGGACACAGTGCCAAGCAATCATACTCCAGCTTCACCAAGGCTTTTTTTGGTAGAACATTGAGTGAAGACCCAGTGTCCACCAGTACATGAGACAGAACAGCACCCTTGCATTCTAGAGTGATGTGTAAAGCCTTGTTGTGGTTACACCCCTCAGTTGTTAAGTCAGCATTGGTAAAGCCTAGTCCATGACTGGTGTTGACATTTGCCACCACAGTTTCCAGCTGATTAATGGTGATCTCTTCTGGCACATATGCTGCGTGCAAGACTTTCAATAATGCATTCATGTGAGCTTCAGAACACATTAACAGGGATAATATGGAGATCTTTGAGGGAGTTTGGTGAAGCTGATCCACCACCTTGTAATCACTTCTCTTTATAATCCTCATAAACTCGTCTACATCCTGCTCAAAAGATGTCTTCTGAGTTTCTTTGATAGCCGACTCTTCAAATACCACACTCTTTCCTTTAGCTTTGGCAGCAGCTTCTGCTTCGGCATTAGGTCTTTGTAATTGTGAGGCAAAAAGGCGTCCGCTTCTGGTGAAGCCTCCGCCTCCCCCAACATTATCAATCTGAGGAGAAGAAGTTGAAGAATCCAAAATGATTTTCTCTCCGTTGCAGTAGAGGTCAGACCATAATGCCAAGGGATGGCATTACTACTTTCATATGGAACGGGTCCAGGTACCGTGATAGTAACTGGACTGACTGCTGCAGAGGAAGGTACTGAAATAGTGTGCGGATCGTAGTAGATGGTGACTGGTGACCTGGCAGGAGGTACCAATGCTTGTTGTTGAAAGTTGTTGTTTGGAGGAACACTTGACGGATCATAATAAATGGTGACTGCTGAGATATCTGTTGGCGTTGTAGAAGATTCTGTTGAATAAATGGGTGCTGATGTTGTAGAAGAAATAGGTTGTTGACATCTGATTTGTTGAAGTGATGGACGGAGCCATTGCTGATGATATTGATGAATTGGTTGGAACGATTGTTGTTGCAGTTGTAGAAGAGTCAGGAATTGTTGTCAAAGGGATTGCTGGATTTGTAGGAGCTGATGTTGTGATCTGAAGTATACCACTTTTGATAAGACCATCTATGCCGCTTCTCAAGCTATCACATTCGTTGACCGAAATGTTGCAATAACCACAACCGAGCTCACACCCGGGGAACATCTGGGATTCTAGGAGCTGAGCTTTAATTTCTACCAGAGGTGTTCGAATCTGCCCAACACTGGTGATTAAGAAAGATGGCTTGTCTTCCTCAATGGCATTAATTCTCGGTCCTCCATGATTGGGCATGGGATTCTTGTTGACATTAGGCGGGGGTGCAAAGTTGAGGTCTTTAGAATCCACCAAGTCTTGTACCTTCATTTGTAAAGCCCTGCATTTCTCAGTACTGTGGCCAAGCGCATTAGAATGAAAAGCACACCGGGCGTTGACATCATAATTTCTTGGAAGACTGGCAGGGTCTGGTAGTGCCAATGTCCTTAATTCAACCAAGTTGAGTTTCAGGAGTTGTGGCAATAAAGTGGCATAAGGCATAGGGATAGGGTCAATCACCCTATTGGCCTGTGATGGTCTTTGTTGGAAGGGTCTCTGTTGCTGATTGTTGTTGTTGTTGTTGTTGTAGTTTCTTTGTGGTGGATATTGAACTTGCTGTTGGTAGTGTGGTTGTTGTTGTGGTTGATATGCTGGTTGTTGAGGAATTGGAGCTGGAATAGTGACTGCTGCCACTGACCTGTGAACATACTGAGGTCTGCCCCTGTTGGCATGAATAGCATTAGTCTCCCCAGTTCTTCTAGGTCCCACAAAAGGCTTCCTGGGATTACTTGACGAACTTGCACCATTATCAGAAATTTTACCCATCTTCATAAGGCTTTCAATTCTTTCTCCAGCTATGACTACGTCAGCGAAGCTGGTGGAAGAAAAAGCAGCTAGCCTATCAATATATGTTCCTTGCAGGGTATTCATAAACATGTCGACCATTTCTCTTTCCGACATGGGTGGCTGGACAGCAGCAGCAAGCTGTCTCCACCTCTGGGCATATTCCCTGAAGCTTTCCCTGGATGACTGAGACATTCCCATCAGAAGGGTTCTGTTAGGAGCCATGTCCAGATTGTATTGGTACTGTCTAATGAAAGCCTCAGCTAGGTCCTTCCAGCACCTGATAGTAGCTCTGGTCAAGTGAGAGTACCATTCCCTTGAAGCCCCAGTCAAACTATCTTCAAAGTAAAACATCCATAGTTTTTCATCCATGGTGTATGCCTTAAGTCTTCCCAGAAAAGAGTGTAAGTGAGTTCGTGGACAGGAAGTTCCGTTGTACTTCTCGAAGCACGGGGGTTTAAACTTGTGGGGAATTCTTACCCCGTCCACTAACCCCCTATCCATGACATCAAAGCCCAGGGAGTTTTGAGACTCCAGAGATCTCAATTTCTCAGCAATTTCATCAAGCCTCCTATCATAGGCTTCATCCCCAGCTCCCATCACAGTAAACTGCTCTTCTTGGGGGTCTTCTTGTAAGATTCTTCCTCCAGTAGTATTTCCTTGCACAATACCCGGGATGTTGATTTCCAGATGTAGATGAGGCCCATATACTAGTGGGTTAATATGAGGCTGACCCCTCTCATTGTTACTTGTTCCTCCAGTTCCCATAGGAGGTTCTTCTGGGTTTTGTCTTTCCACCAATGCCCTCAATCTTTCTTGACTTGAGCCAAGCCATTCATTACTTCCATGAATTGGTTCATTTGGTTTCTCATTTCCAGCCTTTCGTTAACCATCTGGGTCCTGACCTCTGTCAGCTCTTGCTGTACTTGATCCATCTGTATACCAGGAAGGTTGTTGCGAGTAGGATATCTGTGTGGACGGTTGAGAGGGAACACCCGACGACGAGCAATAATTCCTGAACCACAACAGAGTTAGTAACAAAAGAAACAAAAACCTACAAAACAAAACAAAAGTTAGTATGCAATGCAGTATGCTTATTTGTTTCCAAGGTATCCGGCTTGGTACTTGGTTTTGACCTTTCCAGACCCGGAGGAAGATGCTTTGATGCTGCTTGAGAGAGAGAGACTTAATGAAACAAACTGACAAATATATTACAGAAGGTGGATCATACATAGTTTGTTTTTACAACATATGCCCCCGAAGGGTCAAAATACAACATAAAAGAAAAGTACATCAAATGGAAATAGCAACAAACAAAGTGATCAAACACCTAAGCCAAACTCATCCTCCTTAACCTCCTTCAGAAGTGCTTCAGTTACAGGACCAGCCGGATGCTCTGTAATGCTTCTGATAAGAAGGTTCCTGGTGGTAATAGCAGTGGTCAGCTTCTTGTGTCTGTCTTGGTCCTTTGACCTCTTTACACCAGCCCTAAGCTTCAATTCTGAGATTTCCTTCTGGGCTGCTAGCAGAGCCTCCTGTTGCTTCTTTTCATTGGCCTCTAACTGCTCAATCCTGTCTTGAGTACGAGCTTCAGTGATCCTGACCCACCTAGCTTGACTTTCTTTCAGATAGAGATCAGTTCTAGCCTTCTGAAACTGGGCCTCCTTACAGGCATTCTTCAAAATTTGCTCTCCTGCTCTTGATTTCTTGATGTAGTCCTCTGCTTTCTCAATCCTGGCTAGATGCTCCACTTTTAGCTTTTCTAACCTCTCAATGTCTAGACAACCATCACTCCTCTCCCAGAGGGTCTTCTTCAGAGCTTGAGACAGATTCTCATTCCTCTCCTTCAGCTTCTCAAATTCTTCCAGGCTGACAGTGGCTGGAGGTGGTGCTGTGGATGGTCCAGGTGCATCCTCAATGGTGAAGGGCATCCCAGAAATTTGAGCCCTAGCATGAGACCATTCATAATACTGAGCTGAAGCCACATTGTTGCATCTCCCAAGAATGGCCATCCCTTTGGTCTGGATGTTGTCCCAAGCCCAGGATGCTTGTCTGACAACATCTAGATTGGGCTTTATCTCACAATACAGGGTTTCAGCCAAGTCTTGCACTCTAGGAGGGTGAACCAAAGCATAGCCCAACTGTCTCTTAAACAGCAAAGGATTGTAGTTGATGAAACCCTTCACTCCTATTAGAGGCACATTGGGGAACTGCCCACAGCTAGTAATTATGTCCCTGCCTTTGGTGCTCTGGGTGCACCATCTGATGTCATCTGAAGTTAAAGCAGTAAGTCTTCTAGCCCAATTCCTCTACTGGTGAGGATTCAGGAAGGCATCAGTCTTGGGTAAGTGTTTAAGCAGCCAAGTGTGAAATAGAGGAGCACAGCACCTCACCAACCTCCCTCTCTGCTTCTCATTCCTTTGGTGAACAGAATAATAGAAATCTCCCAGCAAGGTGGGTACTGGGTTCCTCAAAAGGAAGAGATGAATAGCATGCTTGCTGATAAACTTGGGCTCATCTGCAAAAAGTATAACCCCATATATACTGAGGGCTAACAATGCACAAACTGCCTTCCATTCACCCAAGGAGGCCTTCAGGATAGCCTGAGAAGTCAGAAAGTCTAGATGCAATCCAGGGATTCCAGCCTTTGTAGTCATGTTCTGCTCAATCAGAATAGGTTCCAAATACAGTGCTTTTGCCACTTCTTCATTTCTAGGAGAAGCCATCTTTGGGTTGAAGGGGATACCACCCCTGATAGGCACTCCAATCAAAGATGAGAACTCCTCCAACAGAGGTCCCAACTGAAAGTTCTGAAAAGTGAAGCATCTCAGAGGAGGATCATAGAACTGTAGGCAAGTGTGAATCAAACTCCTCTGAGAAGGGTCCAAGTCCATAACCATATCAAGAAGGCCTCTATAGTGTTCTCTGAATAATGGGATATGATCTGGAGTGATAAGTGCCTGGACCTGTCTGATGCCAGCCAGCACAGGCTCAAAGAAATGATATGAAATGTTGCTCTTCTTGGGTGCCATGACTGCTGATGAAGAGCAGAGACAAATGCTGATGATGAAGACTGATACCAGAGATGAGCCACTGATAGGCTGAGGATGATGATGGAGGTTGCTGAAGCAGGCAACTGATAGCTGAAGCAGATAGCTGATGAAACAGGGGTCTATGCAGATGAAGGGGTCAAAACCAAGTCAAAATATAAGGTGGATACCCTGAAAAACAAATAAGCAAATGTTAAATGATGCAATGATGATGTATGCAAATGATATGCAAGGGTTTGTGATCAAGCTGGATCTGAGTATCTGTCGTGATATAAAGGTCCATGTATGTTTAAGAAGTCCAGATGGAGGTTCAAAAGTCCAGTAACCAAGGTGGGGGACTCAAATAAAGAGTCACATGTCCAGGGTTAAATCACAAGAACTGCCCAAAGTGAAGCATTCTTAAACAAAACAAGTATCAGGGTATGATGTGGCCAAGGGTTCCTGCAAACCTGTAAACAGCCCAACCCCCTCACAGGTGGTGTTCTAAAACAAGGATCCTCAGACTTGGATCAGTTATGAGAAGTGTAAACACTTCTAACCCGGAGGTACGGTGTTTACAATAACCATAAAAGATCCTCCTCTAATTCACCTCAATTTCTGAAGGTCAGAGTAAAGGTCATCCAGACTTAGTAGGCTTCCCAGATAGCCCTAGCACTACAGGAAACCTGTAGCATAGAGTTCTCAAGAAGAAACCCACATCTGAACCGTGTTTCATATTCCCGCACCAGACCGAAATGGAATGGGAAAGAACATGAACCACTCTAGCCTAGGTGTCACTCAGGTCCCAGGTATAGGACCTTAAACTCTCAATGAACCCCACCCACCAAAGCAAAAAACCAGATCCAGCCAGATAACAGTATGACAGTATGATATATAAAGCTGTAAAGAAAGCAATAAATAATTGTACATAAAGCAGTAAATAAAGCAAATATACAAACACAATTAGCACATAACACCCTCGTAAACACAAATCAAACAAGTGCTAGGAGGAACCCACAAAAAGAACCAGAAGCCCTGGTTACAGTACCAGATTCCCCAGCAGAGTCGCCAAGCTGTCGCTCCTACCAAATGACACCCGAGGCCAAGAGGGGTACAGACGCGAACGGTCGGCGAAAGGAGATGAGAACACACAGTGGTGAACTCAAGAGAAAAGAAAAGAGTCGCCAGCTAGGCATTTTTATCCCGAAGGAAAGGTAATGCTGCATGAACCTAGAAAGATATGGATAAGACGGTTGCGAACCAGAGAGACTGAGAAAAGGGGTTGGTTACAACCTGGGAAGGTATTAGCACCCAGATTGTCCGTCGTACTCGACGGGATACACGCTTGAAAGATTTGTGTTCAAAAGGGGTAGTGTCAGTGCAATCTGTGTATCAAAGCTGGAAAGAATGCAAGTCTCAGTGTAAGAGAAGTGTGAGGTGTATGAGAGAAGTGTCAGTGTAAGAACAGGAGTGAAATGCTCAAGACTATGAGGCTTAAAGGAATAAAGCTGGAAAGAGGGGGAATATACAAAGACTTTTGTTCGATAACTGTTAAGTTATGCCTACGTATCCTCTCGTGCAATGAGGAAGTCAGAACACCGTAGTTCGACCCAAAGAGACTGAAAGGTGAATTGACTTGTGAACTGCTTACTTGTCTATGCTCAAGTGTATGACCTATCTGGCTCAAGTGCAAACTGTCTTGCATTAGACGAAAGAAGCAAGTTCTCGTTTATGAGTGAATGAGGTGAGAAAAGAGTCCCGGAGGAGACGATTATTGTTTGTTTTTGAGTTTTCAATCTTTTATTGCTTTGTGGATTTTTTCATAAGTTAATGAGCTTAAGCCTAAACCAATGGGTTAGTAAACTCATCACATCTTCCCTCTGATTAGGGGTAATGAGAATGCTTTAAGTGTGAAGTCAGCATCTCACACTTAATCACCATGATGTAGGATTAAGATCATTAACCTACTTGTGATTATTTAGATGTTTTTGTTGTTTTTGTTTAGTGTTAAGTAATGAGATTAAGCCATAATCAGGGATTAAACAGACTCATTACACCATCCTAATAGAAGGATAATAGATGAGAATGTTAAAATTGAGGAAAACTCCTCAACTTAATCCATGATTAGGGATTAACCTCATGACAAAACAAAGCCTTTGTTAGATGGATTTTAGTTAATGATAAGATGAAGAAATGATTTTTATGGTTTGTAAGACAACTTGAGGGGGACTTGTCCATTAACACTAGGGTTAGTCCTTCTTAACCATTTAAGGAAGAATTAGAACCCTAATGCAAGGCCCAAGTTACAAGCTTGATGTCTTGATGATTATTAAGTGAATTGGTTAAGGATTTAAACACATTAAGGGTTTAACACTTAGGATTAAAGTTATACACTCCATCCTAATAGAAGGATGCAGGCATAAGCTTAATCACAAAGCCTTAAAGCCTTTAGGGTTTAGTCCATGATTATGAGATGAGAAGAGAAGACTCAAAGAGACACAAAGGAAAGGGTCTAAGGGGGACTAAACAATCCTAAAATGTTATCATGCTTGGAAGTCCTAGGGTTTGTGAGGTTTGCAAGAGAAATCTTCAGAGAAACCACCAGGAAGCAGATGAAAGGAGCAAAGAGAAGCAAAACAACTTGCTTCACTTAAGAAGTCAAGTTGCTTGAAGAAAGAAAGTAAGATGAACAAGAATGAGAAAGCTCAATCCAAAGCACAAGATAAAATGCAGCAATGATGCATAAGAGAGATGAAAAGAGATTGTGAGAAGTGAAGGCAAATTCACTTCTCAAACAACTTACCACCTGAAATGTTAGCAAAAGAAATGAAATGTAATGCAAATGAGATGAAATGTGATGATGCAAACCCAAAACCAAAAGCATGAGTATGATTTTAATGATGTTAAGAGATGATGCAAACATGAGGCAATGGCATGAGGATGATCATACAAACATATGGATGCAAGAGAAGCATGCTTTGAACCATGGATGTTCATGAAAAGTTATGAAATGCAAATGACATACAACATGGCAAATGCAAGATGCAATGATCACACATGATTCTAATATGTCCTAAGATGTCTTATGAATCAAATGAATGCACAAAATGTCATGGCAAGTCATGGTATGCAAGCAAATGGAAGATGGATGCAAAAGAAGGCATGAATTAGGGTTATATGCAACATACAAAGCAAAAATCCAAAACCAGAAGCAAATGACATGATAAAAATTTGAAAATGCAATCAAAGATACCCTAGACCTATACAAACTCACTGCCCAAAGGAGGGGATCCAACTCTTAACCTAGTGAAAGTTATGAATTTTCTAAGATTGCTAGGGTTTTAAGGTACCTTGACAAGAAAAATGTCAAACAAATTGAAAATGCAAGATCAATTCACACCAATTTAATCCTATAAACTACATGTTATGCAAGATGAAATGCAAAAAGAATCATTGTCCAACTCTCAATGGTTAGGCAGGAGTGAATTTTTGAAGTTTGAATCAAAATAATGCCTTGAAATGAAATTAATTCCATTGGAAATGATCAAAAGGCATCAAGAACAAAAAATAAATTTGGTTTGAGAGTTGGACAATGTTTATAAATGTTTTTAAATGTGTCATGAATTTTTTTGTGATTTTTAAATTCCTAAAAGTATTTTTAATTAATTAATTTTCATTAATTAATTAAAAATAAACTTTTAAATGATTTAAAAATAATTTTTGATGCAAAAAATAAAAATAAAAATATTTTTGTGTTCTGAAAATTAATAAAAGGTTTGATAAAAAATTTCAGAATTTTTCAATGTATTTTGCTATTTTTTAAAAATTCGTGGAAGTTAAATATAAAACAAATGAAATTAAAATGAAATTAAATGAAAAAAGGAAAAGTCAAATGATCTGAAGGCCAGGATTCAAATTCAAGGGGGCGGGAGTTGACTTCGTGCGCTATCCAATGGCCAGAATTCAAACTACGCTAATTATGATTAAACCCTAATTAACTAACCCTAATCACTCTCAGGTGACCGGAGCAAGCTCCGGTCATCTTCTCCGGCCAAACCCCTCCCCTGAATCCCTCAAAACGCCATGAAACTTCACCAAAAGCTCCAGAATCAAACCTTAAACAACCCTAAACACGACTCAATCCTCAAAAATCATTTATCACTGAAGAACATCATGAATCGAAGCAAACAATTTTTAGGTCAGAAAGTTTCAGAGCAACCATACATCCTGGTTTCTCAACCATTTTCAAAAATAATCACATCCCCATGATCAGGGGAGCACATAGAATCATTTAAGAACTTAAAATGGAGTTTCTGGAAAAAAGTTTGAGATGGCTACCTGAGATGGAATCTCCTGGTTCTGGGCTTTCTGGCCTTTCCTTTGCTGCAAATCCACTCCTTTGAATCCTCTGATGATGAAATGAAGCTTAGAAAGCTTTGAGGATGGCTGGTTTGGGAGATTGGCAGAGTTATGTTCAGTGAAGTGAGGAAATCGTATTTGGTTTGTGTGAGGTTCTGGGTTGTTTCAATGGTTGGTTTGTGATCAGTGAGTCATGTTGAGATGTTTTGTGAAGTTTGTTTGTGTGTTTGATGCTTGTGGAGAGTGTTTCGAATGGTTTTGCATATGAGGCATAAACTTGGAACTTGGCTATGAGAGAGCTTCAGCATGAATTGTTATGTGTTATGGCTTGCCTTTGGTCCACTTATCACTCATGGATAGGTCTGTGGAGTTGGTGTGCCCTATTGTGATTGGTATGGGCAAGTTGCCAAAATGTCAAACTTTGTGTAAGAGAAGTATGGGCTCATAGCTAGCCAAGGACAAGAGGGGTGTCCTGCACAGCAAGAAGTGTGGAGAGCCCTAGGATCAATTCTGAAGTCAGCAAGCAAGTGGATTAGGGTTTGAGTGAGGTTTTGCAACTTGGTTCATCTTTGGCCCTTTTGAAGTTTCTTGATCCACAAGTCATAAAATGAGTGAACTTTTGATGCAATCTGATCTTTAGGCCTTGGTTCATGTTTGTATGAAGATTAGAAGTCCATTTGATAGCACAATTTGTCTTGGCAAGTGGTTTTGCAACTTTGCCTCTTTGGTGCATAACTTGAAATTTTGTGATTTTGGCCAACTTTGACAAGTCATAACTTTTGATCCAAAATGAATTAGAATGAGTTCTTGTACTTTTTGAAAAGGGAATGATCCATTATACAACTTTCATGACCAAAGTTTTCCCATTTGAAGCATTTTTTGAATCAAAAAGCAAGGGTTGAAAAAGTTTCCCAAAATGGCAAGTTTTCATTACAAGTCATTTTCCCAAAAAGTCAATTTTGCAAAAGGCTTGAAATTCTTCAATTTTGTGAACTTATAACATCTTCTATGATCAAATAAATATCATACACAATCAAAATGATGAAGAACACCCATTGGTTGGGTCATTGGGGGCCTCAGATGCCCTGATTTTGCACTGACTTGCTCAAAAAGTCAACTCTTGATCAGATGACTTCCCCATGGAATTTCTCCATGAAAATTGATATGCATGATCCCTATACCATATAGAGACCAATAGAAACAATAATGACCAAAAAATTTGGATTTATGGCCTTTGAAACCAAAACCCTAATTCTAGGTCATCTGTGCAGTTAAACTTGGCTCTGCTTCCATGCCAATCTCAGTTCTTGTGATTTTTTGACATTCTTGACTTTGAGAGGATATAATATGATGCTTGAACATACATGGACCCCTTTGAAGTGATTGATGACCTTTGGAGTGGCTCAAGAAGCTCCTGGATTGCTCAGATCACAAACCCCATATGCAGATGACTAGGGAACAATGCAGTGAATCAAAAATGTGGTATGAGATGCTATGATTGAACTTATGCATATGAGGATATCACAAGCCATGGTGTGAATGGGTGAGGGAAAATTTGGGGTGTTTACACCCACCTTGCTGGGAGATTTCTATTACTCCATTTATCAGAGGAATGAGAAGCAAAGAGGAAAGTTGGTGAGATGTTGTGCTCCTCTATTTCACACCTGGCTGCTCAAACACTTACCTAGGACTGATGCCTTCTTGAATCCTCACCAACAGAATAATTGGGCTAAGAGACTTATTGCTTTGACTTCAGATGACACCAGATGGTGCACCCAGAGCACCAAGGGCAAGGACATAATCACTAGCTGTGGGCAGTACCCCAATGTACCTCTGGTAGGAGTGAAGGGTTGCATCAACTACAATCCTTTGTTGTTTAAGAGACAATTGGGCTATGCTTTGGTCCACCCTCCTAGAGTGCAAGACATAGCTGAAACCCTGTATTGTGAGATAAAGCCTAATCTAGCTGTTGTCAGACAAGCATCCTGGGCTTGGGACAACATCCAGACCAAAGGGATGGCCATTCTTGGGAGGTGCAATAATGTGGCTTCAGCTCAGTATTATGAATGGTCTCATGCTAGAGCTCAGATTTCTGGGATGCCCTTCACCATTGAGGATGCACCTGGACCCTCCACAGTACAGCCAGCAGCTACTATCAGCCTGGAAGGATTTGAGAAGCTGAAGGAAAGGAATGAGAATCTGTCTCAAGCTCTGAAGAAGACCCTCTGGGAGAGGAGTGATGGTCGTCTAGACATTGAGAGGTTGGAGAAGCTTAAGGTGGAGCATCTGGCCAAGATTGAGAAAGCAGAGGACTACATCAAGAAATCAAGAGCTGGGGAGCAAATATTGAAGAATGCCTGTAAGGAGGCCAAGCTTCAGAAGGCTAGGACTGATCTCTATCTGCAAGAAAGTCAAGCTAGGTGGGTCAGAATCACTGAAGCTCGTACTCAAGAAGATAAGAGAACTCAAGCCAGGATTGAGCAGTTAGAGGCCAATGAAAAGAAACAACAGGAAGCTTTGCTGGCAGCCCAGAAGGAGATTGCAGAATTGAAGCTTAGGGCTGGTTTGAAGAGGTCAAAGGACCAAGACAGGCACAAGAAGCTGACCACTGCCATTACCACTAGAAACCTTCTTATCAGGACTATTACAGAGCATCCGGCTGGTCCTGTAACTGAAGCACTTTTGAAGGAGGTTAAGGAGGATGAGTTTGGACTCGATGTCTGACTTTTTGTTTGTTGTTGCTTTCATTTCATGTAATTTTCTTTTATGTTGTATTTTGACCCCTCAGGGGCATGTGATGTAAAAAAAAACTATGTATGATCCACCATTTGTAATGTATTTGTTAGTTTGTTTCAATGAGTTTCTTTTTCTCAAGCAACATCAAAGCATCTTCCTCGGGGTCTGGAAAGGTCAAAACCAAGATCCAAGCCGGATATCTTGGAAAGCAAATAAGCATACTGCATTGCATACTAACTTTTGTTTTGTTTTGTAGGTTTTGTCATTATTTTGTTTGTTTCTAACTCTGTTGTAGTTCAGGAATTATTGCTCGCCGCCGGGTGTTCCCTCTCAATCGTCCGCACCGGTATCCTACTCGCAACAATCTTCTTGGTATCCAAATGGATCAAGTACAGCAGGACCTGACAGAGGTCAGAACTCAGATGGCTAACGAAAGAGTGGAAATGAGAAACCAAATGGCTCAATTCATGACTGTAATGACTAACTTGGCCCAAAGTCAAGAGAGGTTAAGGGCATTGGTAGAAAGACAAAACCCCGAGGAACCTCATCTTGGGACTGGAGGGACTAGTAACAATGAGGGAGGTTAGCCTCATGTTAACCCACCAGTATTTGGACCTCATATAGATCCGGAAGTCAACATCCCAAGGAATGTACCGGGCAATACTGCTGCAGGCAGGATCTTGCAAGAAGATCCTCAAGAGGAGCAGTTTACTGTAATGGGAGCTGGGGATGAAGTCTATGATAGGAGGTTTGATGAAATTGCTGAGAAGTTGAGATCTCTGGAGTCTCAAAATTCCTTAGGCTTCGATGTAATGGATATGGGGTTAGTGGATGGGGTGAGAATTCCCCACAAGTTTAAACCCCCGTGCTTCGAGAAGTACAACGGAACTTCCTGTCCACGAACTCACTTACAGTCCTTTCTGGGGAGACTTAAGGCATACACCATGGATGAAAAACTGTGGATGTTTTACTTTGAAGACAGTTTGACTGGGGCCTCAAGAGAGTGGTACTCACACTTGACCAGAGCTACTATCAGATGCTAGAAGGACTTAGCTGAAGCCTTCATCAGGCAGTACCAATACAATCTAGACATGGCTCCTAACAAGACCCTCCTGATGGGAATGTCTCAATCCTCCAGGGAGAGCTTCAGGGAATATGCCCAGAGGTGGAGACAGCTTGCTGCTGCTGTCCAACCACCCATGTCGGAAAGAGAAATGGCCGACATGTTTATGAATACTCTGCAAGGAACATATATTGATAGACTAGCTGCCTTTTCTTCCACCAGTTTCGCTGACGTAGTTATAGCTGGGGAAAGGATTGAAAGCCTTTTGAAGATGGGTAAGATTTCTGATAATGGTGAAAGTTCGTCCAGTAATCCCAGGAAGCCTTTCGTGGGACCTAGAAGAACCGGTGAGACAAATGCCATTCATGCCAGCAGGGGCAGACCTCAATATGTTCACAGATCAGTGGCAGCTGTCACTATTCCAGCTCCGATTCCTCAGCAACTAACATATCAACAACCACAACAACCACATTATCAACAGCAAGCTCAGTATCCGCCACAAAGAACCTACAACAACAACAACAGCAATCAACAACAAAGACCTTTTCAGCAAAGACCGTCACAGGCAAACAGGGTGATTGACCCTATCCCTATGCATTATGCTGCCTTATTGCCACAACTCCTGAAACTCAACTTGGTTGAATTAAGGACATTGGCACCACCAGACCCCTCCAATCTTCCAAGAAATTATGATGTCAACGCCAGATGTGCTTTCCACTCCAATGCACCTGGCCACAATACGGAAAAATGCAGGGCTTTGCAAATGAAAGTTCAAGATCTGGTGGATTCCAAAGACCTCAACTTTGCACCCCCTCCAAATGTCAACAAGAATCCCATGCCCAATCATGGAGGACCAAGAATTAATGCCATTGAGGAAGACAAGCCATCTTTCTTGATAACCAGTGTTGCACAAATTCGAACACCCTTGGTCGAAATTAAAGCTCAGCTTCTAGAATGCCAGATATTCCCAGGGTGTGAGCTCGGTTGTGGGTATTGCAACATTGTAGTCAACGGGTGTGATAACTTAAGAAGCGGCATAGATGGTCTTATCAAGGATGGTATACTTCAGATCTCAACAACGGCGCCTACAAATCCATCAATTCCTTTGACAACAATTCCTGAGTCTCCTACAACAGCAGCAACAATCATTCCGACTGATTCATCAATATCATCAACAACGGCTCCGTCCATCACTTCAATGAATCAAATGACAACAACCCTTTCTTCTACAACATCAGCATCCATTTATTCAACAGAATCTTCTACAACGCCAACAGAAATCAATGAAGATATCTCAGCAGTCACCATCTACAATGACCCGTCAAACGTTCCTCCCAACAGCAACTTTCAACAACAAACAGTGGCACCTCCTGCCAAGTCACCAGTCACCATTTACTATGATCCGCACACCATTTCAGTACCCTCCTCTGCTGCAGTCAGTCCAGTTACTATCACGGTGCCTGGACCCGTTCCATATGAAAGCAGTAATGCCATACTTTGGCATTATGGCTCTGACCTCTACTACAACGGGGAGAAAATCACTTTGGATTCTTCAACCTCTTCTCCACAAATTGATAATGTTGGGGGAGGCGGAGGTTTCACCAGAAGCGGACGCCTTTTTGCCTCACAAGTACAAAGGCCTAATGCCAAAGCAGAAGCTGCTGCCAAAGCAAAGGGAAAGAGTGTGGTGCTTGAAGAGCCGACTGCCAAAGAAACTCAGAAGACATCTTTTGAACAAGATGTAGACGATTTTATGAGAATCATAAAAAGAAGTGATTACAAGGTGGTGGATCAGCTTCACCAAACTCCCTCAAAAATCTCCATATTATCCCTGTTGATGTGTTCTGAAGCTCACAGGAATGCATTACTGAAAGTCTTGCACGCAGCATACGTGCCAGAGGAGATTACTGTTAATCAGCTAGAAACTGTGGTAGCAAATGTCAACACCAGCCATGGACTGGGCTTTACCAATGCTGACTTAACAACTGAGGGACGTAACCACAACAAGGCTTTACACATCACTCTAGAATGCTAGGGTGCTGTTCTGTCTCATGTGCTGGTGGACACTGGGTCATCGGTCAATGTTCTACCAAAGAAAGCCTTAGTGAAGCTGGAATATGATGGCTTGGCACTGCGTCCGAGTAATTTGGTGGTGAGAGCATTTGATGGCTCTAAAAGATCAATGCTTGGGGAGATTGATCTGCCTGTGATGATTGGCCCGCAGACTTTTAAGATTACCTTCTATGTGATGGACATTCAGCCGGCCTACAGCTGTTTGTTGGGTAGACCCTGGATCTGCCGCTGGCGCTGTTACGTCTACCCTTCACCAGAAGCTGAAATTCGAGTGGGAAGGCCAGATCATCACCATCTGTGGGGAAGAAGACATCTTTGTTATCCATCTGGCTACATACAAGTACATAGAAATGGATGGAGAAATCCATGAAACCATGAGCCAGGGGTTTGAAGCCCTGAACATTAATGAAGCATCTGCTGTATTGGGAACCTCCATGACGTCTTATCAGCAAGCCAGGAAGGTTGTTGAAGAGGGTACTGCCCAAGGCTGGGGCAAGCTGCTGCCCGTGGAAAAGAAGGAAGACAGATTTGGGTTGGGTTACAAACCAACTCAACAAGATCAATCAGAGGCTGCCAAGAAGCCCAATTTTGTCAGCGGGGGAATGCTCACCCCGGATGCAGTGAACAACTTGGAAGACGAGGAGGACAGCGACCGCAACCTGGACCGCAACCTGGAGTCCTACCTGTTGAAGTTGAATTACCCTCCCTGCGGGTACTAATGGATGTTAAACTAAATGAAGCGGAATGGGTCCGGTCCCGATACGAACAACTGAATCTGATTGAAGAGAAGAGGTTGGCTGCCATTTGTCATGGGCAGCTATATCAGAAAAGAATGAAGAAAGCCTTCGATCAGAAAGTCAGGCTCCGAGAGTACCAAGTAGGAGATCTCGTGCTGAAAAGACTCATCCCTCCTCATACAGACCACAGGGGCAAGTGGACTCCGAACTATGAAGGGCCATTCGTAGTAAAGAAATTTTTCTCCGGTGGAGAACTGATGCTCAGTACTATGGACGGTGAAGACTTCCCGTCCCCTGTGAATTCAGATGCAGTTAAAAAATACTTCGCATAAAATGACCCGCTGGACATAAAAACAGAATGTAAGTCCAGGAAAAAATAGGGCATCCCGGCGAGTCAAAAAACAGAATAAAAAGACTCGGGCAAAAATAAGGGAAAATAAACAAAAAAATGTACACCCGCTGAGTTCAAAAGCCGCATTGGACAACTCAGGCAAAAATGGGTATCCCGGTGGATTGAAAACCCGAAAGGGCGATCCACGCAAAATAAGGGAATAAGCGAACAACTGCATTCTGAATTCGTCTGTATCACTTACAACGTGGTAAGCTTCGAAAGGTTCAAGCTTCGGTCAGAATCAGTCTTCTTCAAAAGCAGGATAAGAAGAACTTCAATGTCATACGAGTCATAGCAGAAAGGAAGCTCCTTGAAGCGTCATCAACATTGCCAACATCTTTTGTTTCTCAATTTGTAACAATCTTCTCATTTCAGAAGATTTGTTTCTTTGATTGTATCTTGCCAATTCAGGGCACACGAATTAATAAAATCAGATTTTCAGTCATGTTTTGTCTCGTACATTTTATTTTCGTTTGCAAAAAATGTCCGGTGTTCCTTAAGATATTGATTGCATAAATACAGATGCTTCCCTTTTAAGAATACGTGCTTTCAGGAAATATACTTACTCCCGGGAGTGTCTAAACTTCTGTGATGGAATCCAGTAAGGGATACCTCGGGGTACTTGTGCGTTTCTTTGTCTTTGCAGGATTGCAGGTATCCAAAGCGCGGCATGGGGCATGGAAGCTTCTCCCCAGTAGGCTACCAAATCATTGTTTCCCCAGCACACCTTCCAAACAGCACCAGAGATGCTTCCTTCCCAGAGCAGCACCAGAAGGTGTTCATATCCCCAGCTGAGTTGTCAAGTATCATCCTCAGCAGGATCCCCACAAAAATCTCTAAGAAGATCTTTCAGTGATCTTTCTTCTTCCCCAGCCAAATGCTAGACAGGGAACCACTTCCCCACAGAGTCTCAACCTCTATCCAGCAAAGCAATACTTGAAGATCTCACAACAGAGTGACGAAAGCTTCTACAAACCCCAGCTGGGTCTCTCATTACCAGGATAGGTCTATCAGTGACCTACTTCCCCATACAGAGTCATACATGACAGATCTACCAATGATCTCATCCCCAGCTGGGATATCCTTCAAGTAGATCAGCCGGAGATCTCCACAACAACGGGATCCGAATCCCGGATCGGTATCTTTACATAATCATAGCATTCGCATAATTATTTTCCCCAAAGAGCGTAGCATTCTGAAATTCTGTGATCAGGTATGAGATGTCGAATGAGATGTTTAAACACTTGACAACTTAATCAAAACTTAAAGTGCAGGAAAATTAAACAACACAGTAATTTGTTAACCCAGTTCAGTGTATAACCACACTTACATCTGGAGGCTACCAAGCCAGGAGGAAATCCACTATAAGTAATATTAATTCTAGACTTAAACCACCCAGTTTAATCTTTCACTTAATATCTACCCAATGCAATTTCTACCTAAGACACAACTTAGATATGAGTACCAACTCACTCCCCCTCAATCACACAGTGATCTTGTTTACAAGTTTAATAAAATTGAAGTCATACTTCAAACAAAACAGCTTGATCTTACTTCACAGTTTCAATCAAGACACAAATACACTTTTGCTTAAAAGCTCATAAAGTGGTACAATAAAAACAACCTGCTATTAAAACACAAAACACCCTATTTGGTCTTCTGAAATTCGTACCCTATTCTGAGAGTTTTTGTTGCTTAAATAGGTGTTTGGATTTTGGGCTTTCTGTAGGTTTATCCAATCCTGAAACGCATGCTGCTTCCACCTTGAATTAGGGTTTGTTACTTCCTAGATTCTAGGTGATTCAGTTCTTCTGATTATGCTGAAGTCACATAACAACACTCCCTACAGATGCGCCTTATTCTGTTTTGTCCATCCATAATTAATTCCAGATAACTTTCCTTAATTTACTCAATTCTGTTAGTCATTAATTAATTCTGGTAGCAGGTTTGAGATGTCACAACATCTGTTGGGACATCCTGAAAAACTGAACTTAAATCATTAACTGATACAATGTCACAACATCTGATGTGACATCCTGTAAACTGAACTTATATCATTAACTGATGCAATGTCCCAACATCTGGTGTGACATCCTGAATTAAGTTCATTTACTTATACTCTGTTTGATAATGTCCCAACATCTGATAGGACATCCTGAACTAAATTCAACATTTCTTGTTGGTCAAGAATTCTGCCAATTCTAAACATCTACACATTTCGTCTAATACGGAGCATTACGGCAAAAGTCAAACATACTGCATGAACATAAGCCATGTTCTGAATCAAACACTTGTAAATACTGACAATCCATCAACGACATACAGAAAACTCCCCAGATTCCCCGGCAGAGAGCCAAGGCACTTTCCCTAAAGATACAGATACTTCCTGACACCCGTCCGTGTCATATCCCCAGTAGAAAGCCAAAGCGTCCCCTTTGCACTCACATATACTTATACATAACTTCCTTGGTACACATACACTTGTTTATATTACACTTTTCTCTTTTTGACACTCGTCCGTGTCACTCTCCCCAGCAAGTTAAGCATTCGTTTGTACACCACTCATACTTGTTACTCCTGTTTTACTCATACTGATACTCGTCCGTATCTTGTATACACCACTTATATCCCCTCAGATTCAACACTCGGCCGTGTTCTTTGTTAACCAGTTAGTACTCGTCCGTATCATCATCTCTGAACATGCGTCAGCGTTTGTTTCTACTGATATTCGTCCATATCATGGTCTTAAGGAGGCTCGTTCGCACCCTTAATCCATACACAATGTCAGATACTTTTACCTCTTTTTTTTGAGTTTAGACACTCGTCTGTGTCTATTATTCCCCAGAAGAGTCCCCGCAGAATCAATACTCGTCCGTGTTCTTTGTTAACTAGTCGATACTCGTCCGTATCATCATCTCCGAACATGCGTCAGCATTTGTTTCTACCTGATACTCGTCCGTATCATAGTCTTAAGGATGCTCGTCCGCATCTTTAGTCTACGCACAGTGCCCAAACACTTATACCTCTCATTTCTTGGATGTAGACACTCGTCCGTGTTTACCTTCCCCTAGCGAAGTCCCCACCAAAACTTGTTAAACTAGTTCCTTTCTATCTGACATTCGTCCTATGTCATGATACCTTTTTGACAGTCTACCCTGCCAGGTGATCGTCCTTCACCTTTTTGATGATCGTCCTTCATCACCCCCAGTGGAGTCTCTATTCATTAGAACCCCTTCCTATCCGACATTCGTCCTATGTCGTGATTTTTTAGCAGCCGTCCCCTGCTAGGTGATCGTCCTTCACCTCCTGATGATCGTCCTTCATCATTTTATCCGATGGCCGTCCCCATCGTTGATCTTGTTATTTGACATTCGTCCTATGTCATGATAAACCCCGGGAGCAGCCGTACCCTGCTAGGTGATCGTCATTCACCTCTTGATGATCGTCCTTCATCTTGCTTATCCGATGGCCGTCCCCATCGTTGACCTTGTTACCCGACATTCGTCCTATGTCGTGGTACATTCGGCAGCCGTACCCTGCCCAGTGATCGTCCTTCACCTTAGATGACCGTCCCTCATCTTATCCCCAACAGAGCAGTCGTCCCCTGCTAGGTGATCGTCCTTCACCTCTGATGACCGTACCTCATCATTTTATTTCGTTTACCTATAATCCCCAGAGAGTCTTATAGCTTTACCTGATGGTCGTCCCCATCACAATCTCTCATATTCCCAGCTTGTCGGTCGTCCCCGTCTTTGCTTCATTTCCCGCATTTTTCCCAGCATGTCGGCCGTCCCCGTCATTGCAACTATCCCCAACAGTCGTCCTCTGCTCGACGGTCGTCCTCCGTCGTCCGCACTTTATAATATACTTTATTTTCCTTTTACAATCTATATCCCTTTTCTTCTTCATTCTGTGAGTGCAAATTTTGGATTGTCTTTGGTATTCAACCACAAGTTATCTTGCTTGCCTGATAAGCCGTTGCTTACATCCTGCACAGCTAACTCATGCTTGAATAGGGGCAGTTGTAAACACCCCAAATTTGCCCTCACCCATTCACACCATGGCTTATGATTCTTTTCATTTGCATAAATTCAATCATAGCATCTCATACCACATTTTTGATTCACTGCATTGATTCAAAGTCATCTGCATCTAGGGTTTGTGATCTGAGCCATCCCTGAGCCCTTTGAGCCACTCCAAAGGTCATCTATCACTTCAAAGGGGTCCATGTATGTTCAAGCATCATATTATATCCTCACAAAGTCAAGAAAGTCAAAGAATCACAAGAACTGAGAAAGGCATGGAAGCAGAGCCAGGTTTAACTGCACAGATGACCTAGAATTAGGGTTTTGGTTTCAGAGGCCATAACTCTATTTTTTTGGTCATTCTTGTTTATATTGGTCTCTATATGGTATAGGGATCATGCATATCAATTTTCATGAAGAAATTCCATGGGGAAGGCATCTGATCAAGAGTTGACTTCTTGAGCAAGTTAGTGCAAAATCAGGGCATCTGAGGCCCCCAATGACCCAACCAAAGGGTGTTCTTCATCATTTTGAATGTGTATGATCTTTATTTGATCATAGAAGATGTTATAAGTTCACAAAATTGAAGAATTTCAAGCCATTTGCAAAGTTGCCTTTTGGGGAAAGTGACTTGTAATGGAAACTTGCCATTTTGGGAAAGTTTTTCAACCCTTTCTTTTTTATTCAAAAATGCTTCAAATGAGAAAACTTTGGTCATGAAAGTTGTAGAATGGATCATTCCCTTTTCAAAAAGTACAAGAACTCATTCTAATTCATTTTGGATCAAAAGTTATGGTTTGTCAAAGTTGGGAAAAATCACATAATTTCAAGTTTTGCACCAAAGAGGTAAAGTTGCAAAACCTCTTGCCAAGGCAAATTGTAACTTCAAATGGACTTCTAATCCTTGAACAAACATAAACCAATGCCTAAAAGTCAGAATGCACCAAAGATTTGTCCAATTTCATGACTTGTGCATTAAGAAATTCCAAAGGGGGCAAAAGTTCACAAAGTTGCAAAACTTCTCATAAACCCTAATCCACTTGCTGCATTGCCTCTAATCCATTTCCATGGTTCTCCCTGATCTCAGCTGAGCCCAGCCATGCCCCTATCACAGCCTCCCACTTGCCCATACCTCAAGTACACCTAGACTTGACTTTATGCAAAATGGCCCATACCAATCCCATAGTGCCACACCAACTCCTCTGACCTATCCAAGTGTGATAAGTGGACCAAAAGAGACTCAACACAACAGACACACAAGCCTGATCTCTCTCATAAGCCATAGTTCACAAAAATCCTCCATCTTGCATTTTCTATCGAATCCCTTAACTCAGCCACCCATTCCTCAAATTTCTTCCACCATCCATCTCAAAACACTCCACTGATCATCCCTGACCCTTCACCTTGCCTTGAAACCCCCTGAAACTAAAACACGATTTCCCCCCCCCCTCTCTGAACAGAACTCCATCAATCTCACAAACCAGCCAAAATAAACTCCAAACAAGCTTTGCAAACACCTGGGGGAGGTCAGTAGAGTTGATTGGAAGCAAGGAACTGGTCAAAAAGCTCCTGGATCGAAAGCTTCAACTCAGGTAGCCACTGAAATTCATTTTTCCAGAAGCTTTGTTTTAAGTTAATAAATGGTTAAGTTTGATCCCCTGAGTTCAATGAACTTTTTATTTTTGAAAATGATGAAGAAATGAGTGTGTATGGTCTGACTGAAATTTCTGCCATTTTTGAATCTTGCTTTGAAACTGTTTCATGGTGAGAAATAAATTGTTTTGAGGGCAGGGATGAGTTTAGGGAGGTGAGAGGAAGTGATCTGGAGCTTTAGAGCTCCAGAAATGGCCTGGGGAGTGATTTGAGAAATTCTCAGGGGAGGTGTGGCCGGAGAAGATGACCGGAGGTCATTTCCGGCCACCTGAATGTCATTAGGTCATTAATTGCGTTTAGGGTTTAGTTTGAATCTGGGCCTTAGATCTGGTGGACTTTCGTTGACTCCCGCGCATATGAATGGCCTGGATCCTTTCATTAAGCCCTAATCCACGTCATTAGTTTAATTAATTAGGTTTTTATATTAATCCAGTCAGTTTAAATGCCAGCCGTAGGATAGCGCGCGCAGTCAACCTTTGACTCCCAGCTTTGAATCTCAGCCTTGGATTGTGCATACTTTTAATTTTATTTCATTTTATTTCATTTTCTTTTGATTTATTTTGCACGAATTATTTAAAATAGCAAAAATCATTTAAAAATTATGAAAATTTTTGTCAAAGATTTCATTAATTTTTAAAACCCAAAAATATTTTTATTTTTATTTTTTGCATTAAAAATCATTTTTAAATCATTTAAATGTTTATTTTTAATTAGTTAATGGAAATTAATTAATTAAAAATACATTTAGGTATTTAAAAATCACCAAAAAATTTACATTGCATTTAGAAACATTTAGAAACATTGTCCAACTCTCAAACCAAATTTCTTTTTGGCTCTTGATGCCTTTTGATCATTTTCATTGGAATTAAATTCATTTTAAGGCAATATTTTTGTGCAAACTTTGAAAAATCCCTTCTGCCTAACCATTGAGAGTTGGATGATGATTCTTCTTGCATTTCACTCTTCATAGCATGTAGTTTATAGGATAAAATTGGTTTGAATTGATCTTACATTTTCAATTTGTTTTGCATTTTTCTTGATAAGGTACCTTAAAACCCTAGCAATCTTAGGAAATTCATAACTTTCACTAGGTTAAGAGTTGGATCCTCTCCTTTGGGCAGTGAGCTTGTATAGGTTTAGGGTATCTTTGATTGCATTTTCAAATTTTTATCATGTCATTTGCTTCTGGGTTTGGATTTTTGCTTTGCATGATGCATGTAACCCTAATTTGTGCCTTCCTTTGCATCCATTTCTCATTTGCTTGCATCCAATGACTCAACATGACATTTTGTGAATCCACATGATTCATGATACACCTTAGGACATATTAGAATCATGTTTGAGCATTTCATCTTTCATTTGCCATGTTATATGTCCATTGCATATCATAACTTTTCATGTACATCCATGTTTCAAAACATGCTTCATCTGCATCCATTGCCTTGTATGATCATTCTCATGTCTTACCTCATGTTTGTATCATCTCTTAGCATCATTAACATCATGTAATTGCTTCTGACTTTGGTTTGCATCATGACATTTCATCTCATTTGCATTGCATTTCATTTCTTTTGGCTAACTTTTCAGGTGGTAAGTTGTTTTGAGAAGTGAATTTGCCTTCACTTCTCACAATCTCTTTTCATCTCTCTTATGCATCATTGCTGCATTTTGTATGTGTATTAGAGTGAGCTTGCTCATTCATGTTCATCTTACTTTCTTTCTTCAATCAACTTGTCTTCTTAAGTGAGGCAAGTTGTTTTGCTTCTTATTGCTTCTTCCTCCTTTCATCTGCTTCCTTCCTGGTGGTTTCTCTGAAGATCTCTCTCTCTTGAGCCACATTAACCCTAAGAATGACCAAGCATGATAATAATTAGGGTTTGATTAGTCCCCCATTTAGCTTTTACCTTTGTGTCATCATTGAGTCTTCTCTTCTCACCTCATAATCAATGACTAAACCCTAAAGGTTTTAAGGCTTTGTGATTAAGCTTATGCCTGCATCCTTCTATTAGGATGGAGTGTATAAATTTAATCCTAAGTGTTAAACCCTTAATGTGTTTAAATCCTTTAATCAATCCATCTAATAATCATCAAGACATAAAACTTGTAACTTGGGCCTTGCATTAGGGTTCTAATTCTTCCTTAACTGGTTAATAAGGACTAACCCTAGTGTTAATGGACAAGTCCCCCTCAAGTTGTCTTACAAACCATAAAAATCACTTCTTCATCTTATCATTAACTAAAATCCATTTAATAAAGGTTTTGTTTTGTCATGAGGTTAATCCCTAATCATGGGTTAAGTTGAGGAGCCTTCCTCAGCTTAAATGTTCTCATCTATTATCCTTCTATTAGGATGGTGTAATGAGTCCATTAAATCCTTGATTATGGCTTAAACTCATTACTTAACACTAAACAAAAACATCAAAAACATCTAACTAAATGCAAGTAGGTTAATGATCTTAATCCTACATCATGGTGACTAAGTGTGAGGTGTTTACTTCATGCTTAAGGTATTCTCATTACCCCTAATCAGAGGGAAAATGTGATGAGTTTACTAACCCTTGGTTTAGGCTTAAGCTCATTTCCCTATGACAAACTCCAAAAAAGCAATAAAAGATTGAAAACACAAAAACAAACAATAATCGTCTCCTCCGCGACTCTTTTCTCATCATCTTCACTCACAAACGAGAACTCTCTTCTTCCGTCTAATGCAAGACAGTTTGCACCTGAGCCAGACAGGTCATACACTTGAGCATAGACAAGTAGGCAGTTCACAAGTCAATTTATCTTTCAGTCTCTTTGGGTCGAACTACGGTGTTCTGACTTCCTCATTGCACGAGAGGATACGTAGGCATAACTTAATAGTTATCGAACAAAAGTCTCTGTATATTCCCCCTCTTTCCAGCCTTATTCTTTAAGCCTCATGATCTTGAGCATTTCATTCTTGTTCTTACACTGACACTTGCATTCTTTCCAGCTTTGATACACAAATAGCACTGACACTACCCCTTTAAAACACAAGTCTTCTAAGCGTGGATCCCGTCGAGTACGACGGACAATCTGGGTGCTAATACCTTCCCAGGTTGTAACCAACCCCCTTTCTCAGTTTCTCTGGTTCGCAACCGTCTTATCCATATATTTTCCTAGGTCTATGCAGCATTACCTTTCCTTCGGGATAAAAATTCCTAGCTGGCGACTCTATTCATTCCTTCTCTCTTTCGCCGACCGTTCGCGTCTGTACCCCTCTTGACCGGGTGTCATAAGGTGGGAGCGACACATGTACTAAGGTTTGTCTTCATTGTACCTGCAAAAAACCAAAAGGGTGCTAACAGAGGTTCCCGGAGTTAACAGCCATCTTTAGAATATCATCGGTACGTTGGATTACTCCCCAACCGATAACATTCTTAAAATAGACCTCGTCCGAGTGTAGTATCGCGTGACAACCACCTTAGGTTTACACCCAGATAGTTTCCGCACTACGTTCCTAAATTGGCTTAGATTGGTTAAGGGTTCTACGGTCCTCAGTATGATCAGCTCAAGGTCGGAAAATAATGCCACGTACGATTACTCGTCATGACATTGATAATCCAAGAGAGCCTAACTGAGTGGAGATTATCAAATTGATATTGCTTTGGACTACTCCATCGCGTATTGCTTCGAATATCGCCGTCCTATCATAAGTTCCACTCAGATCCGGGTTAGAATCTATCTCACAGAGGATCACCAAAACCGAAACAGAACAACCAAGTAACAAACAAATCAAACTAAAGCAGTAAATAAATCAAAGTAGGCCGAATCCACTTAGAGATTGACTCCCCAACAGAGTCGCCACTTTTCTGTAGCGGTAAAATCATGAGTATAAGTTATTATCTAACTTAACTCAAGGTAAACAGAGTCGCCACCGCGCTTTTATTTTTATTCCAAATGGAAAAGGAAAAAGAGTGAATAAAACCTAATGAATCTAAAAGCTAAAAAAAGCTAAAAGAATCAAACAGAGAACGGATAAGGGGATAGGTTACAAATTGGGAAGGTTTTACGCACCCAAAATGTCTGTGGTACTCAACGGGAGCCCTTTGAAATATTTAATGCTTTTTTTGGTTTGAAATAGTTTGCTTGAAAAAAGATTGAAGAGATGAGAAGAAGAATGTTTTTTTAAGATTTTTGTGTTTGAAGAGACGAACGTCTCATGCCTACGTACCCACAAAGTACAATGCGAGATCAAAACCTCGTAGTTCGTGGTACAAAATTTGAAAATAAACAATGAGTTGAATTGATTTTAAAATGTAAAGATAAGTCGTCATTCTTTAGCGAATAATTCCGCTAGAAAGAATGAATCATATCTAAACATGAAAATGGTCAAGAAGAAACGTGCACGAGGGCACAAAACAATTGAATGAGTTTGAATGTTTTTTAATGTTTTTGAGAAGAAAGTTTCGATATGCTTATATGGTTTAGCATTTATTAAGAAATGAAATGAAAAAAAGTAAAACTGCATGACCTAAGTCAAGGTTTGATTGCGAAAATGTTTGAAGTTTGAAAACAAAGAAGATTTGAAAATAGGAAGGAGATTTGAAAATTTAAGAAGTGGGAGGAGATGAAGTGACTATCCTAAGACTTGAAAATAAAAGCTAAAGGAAGAACGATCAAACCGTATGGCAAGCATTCCTCAAGAACAATGGGATTTCCATCTTCATGAACAAATGAACTTAATCGGGGCCAAAGTCTTCAATCCATAATAGCTCAAGCAAGGGAATGATCCTAAAATCTAAGTCCAAACTCCAAGTCCAATGCTAAGGATAGTAACCATAGTCCGAAATTAAAGTCACAAGTATTTTAGATGTTTATCCTTTATTAATGTTTTTGTGTCCAAATGGACAAAGGAAAAAATCACAAGCAACAATATAAACATAAACAATATGATAATAGCATAATAAAAGAGATAAGGAGTGAGAGATTGAAATAAAGAGGATAAGGTGCGAGAAATTGAATTTAAATGGTTAGTATATTAATATTATTATAATATTTACATAGAAATGGTATGATGAACTTAATCAAACACAACCACAAAAAGATAACCAAAATCGAGGCAACCGGATCCAAATGGATCTTATTCCGAATTCGGGACAAGTTTAGGTCTATGTTAAGCAATCGCCGAGTAATTTACGAAGTAATTACCCTACAAATGAGGCCGGCCACCACCAATTAAGGTGGAAAATATTTGTCCTGATACATGTTAGAGAAATGATATTATGAACCATTCTCCGAAAACATGTCGCACGAAAAGAAAAAGTAACGGTCTAATCTTAATCGAGATTTCACATTGAATTATCGAATGCAACCTATCATGATCCCAAAGTATGGAGAATGATCCAAATGATCATTCATCCATAGATTTGGAATAATGAAGATTAAACAACTTCGAAAACCAATAATCACGAATCGGAGATCTCATCGACCAAAAAGAAAAAGTAAGATGAATAAGAAAATGGATCTAAAATAGAATCCACTCAAAAATCAAAAAGAGATCATAACAAAAAAAAGTTACTAAAAAATCTTAAAAACATTTCTCCAATAACTCTTTTCAAAATTTTCTTTAAAAAAGTAAATAGCAAAAAAAAATATATAAAAACATAATACTAGGCTTTTTTTTATGAAGACATTGAAGTTTTCTAAAAAAATTTAAGAAAAGAAATAAAACCGTAAACATCAAAAATATTAAACAAATATAAGGAAAATAATAAAAAAAATGAAACAAAATATAAAGGGGGAGGAGGAGTGACGCAGGTTTAGAGGTGGTGGTGATATCAAATAAATCCAAAACCTAAGGTCCAAAATACAATCAGTTTCTTTAAAAATAAAAAATAAATAAATTGCAAAAACATCACACAGAGGAACACGTCTTTCTCTTCTTCGGTGAAAACAGGGCATAGGGCTTCACCTCTTCCTCTCCAATCAACAAAGCTGGCCTCCGAACACAAAATCGAAGGAGACTCCGTCCCTCGAATTGCCGTGGCTTTCTCTCTCTCTATCAAATAACAACAACATCAATCAAAATGAGGAAAAGCTTCCGCCGATCTCCTTCTTGCCTTCCGAATCACTCCGCCATCAACGATCTCGCCCTTCCTCTTCTTCTTTTCTGATTTCTTGTTGTTGTTGATGAAGATTGGTGATGGAGTCAAACTAATTTCTATGTTTTTTAATGAAGAATTTTTCGAATTGAAAATGAAGAAGGTTGAAGGTGAGAAATTGTGTGAAATTGAAGCTTTGAGTTTGATTTTGGCAGAGTGTTTAGGGGCTGTCAAAGCTTGAGAAATGAAGGTGGTGAGGGTTCTATTTATAGATGAATTGGAGAAATTTGAATGAAGAAACTTTTATTGCGTTTTGAGAAATTTGCCGCGTTTTGAAGTCACGGATTGCTCGTGTTCAAAATCTGAATTTTCTTCTGTGTTTTGTGTTCACTGTTATTGCGTTTCGATGCTTATTGTTTTCGTTTTTGTGCTGCGTTTTGTATGCTTGCTGAGTTCATGCGTTTTGAAATGTGAGGAATGCGTGCGTGAGGCTTGCTGATGTCGTTTTGCTTTGGCTGTGTTCTTGCGTTGTTTTAGCTGCCGATAGCTTAATGAGGCTAGGAGTTTTATAAGTGATGTACGGCGTGATGAACCTGTCACGTGTTGGAGCTGCTGAAGCTTGGCTAGCTGTGTGGGGCTTGGAGTGTATGTTGCAACGTGATGTTTGTGAATGGCTTGAGCTGTTGTTGCTAGGAAAGCTGAAGGGCTGAAAGTAATAAGTTCACATGTTGTTAACGTGAATTGGGTAGGCTGGTACTAGAATAAGGTGGTAATGGGCCAAAAGAAAATAATGGCAATGGGCCTAAGAAGAATATGAAGGGAGCTTAAAAAGAATTAATAACAACAATTTTTTTAATTTTTGGATATTGGATAATAAAAGAAAAAAGTAATAATAATAATAATTGGAATTGGTAAAAAAAATGGAATGATTTAAATCGGAAAGAGAAAGATAATGGTTATATGAATAATCGGCTAAATTGAAGTGAATGGATTAAAAAATCAAATATTGATATAAAATTGAAATGGATGGTTATTGAATATTTGGATTATAGAAATAGAAAAATAAAAATGGTTAAAACGAAATGGAAGAGAAGGATAATGGATGAAGTCTTGATTTTAAGCCCACAACCAGCTTCTGATTTTTCACAAGCCACTGATTAAAAATGAACACAACCATCACTGAACCACTGAACAAACATGCCACTCCAACCACAAACACTGAAATCTTCTGAAAATTGCCCTGATGATTTGAATCAGTACTGAGGAAAATAAATCCACAGATGCGCCACTGATGAACTGATGAACTGATAAACTTGAAGATTCAAAACAAACTTCACACAAAATACCACCTGATAAACTGATGATCTTAGCACACAACACAACTTGAACTTTTGAATACGCATTGTCTGAGGAAAGAACCATTGGCACAAATAACTTGCAGTCGAAACAATCTTTTGATAGTTTGACCAAGATTAGGTCAAACGTCCATCTGAATCAAGTTGTGACTGAACAAACGCCTCTGAATTGAAAATATTGCCCTGTCCTTAAAATCCTACAACACAGAGAAGAAGAAGAGGCAAACTGCAGCATATTTTTGTATTTTGGTTCTAAGTTAGTAAATATAAACAAATAACAGCAATTAAACATGGTGATCCCCTGCAAGGCATAGACCTGCACCTGAAAAAGGATAAACGAACAGTGCGTGATCTTGTTTGTATGCAAAATGCAGATGAGATGTGAAAAATCTTAGGGTCAAAAATTAGGGTATGACACAAACCTGCTGGGGATAATGGAGCATTCCACTGGGGATATTTCCTGCTAGAAATAAGAGTTTAATTGCCTCTTGTTGGGAGTGAGAGGCAGGATGTGTCTCATGCTAGGGATGAGAAGTGGAAGGCGTCCTCCGTTGGGGATAAGAGATACTGATACCCTTCCGCCCGAGAAGTATTATTTTCTTTGTTGTTTCTCTGTTAGAGAGGAGATGATCTGATGAGACTTGCTTAGGAGTCATGCTTTGGGATTTGCATAGGAAGAGGCTTCCTAGAGCTCTATGTTGGCGATGGATTTGTTCACAACGCCTGTACCTGCATGTTACTAAACAAAACTAATAGTACCTGCGAAATAGAGAGTTAGTTTGGTCTGCATGCCCCGGGGTCATGGTTTGAATCCATCCCCGTCACTTCAACACGTCAGATGCGTGTCAAATGTTTTTACTCTCCTGCACGTATTATAAGGCATTAATGCATTCACAAAGCAATATTTATCATAATTTGTTGGACGTTTTTTCAATCAAATAGTGGTAGATGAAAAACAAAAACTCACGGAAACAAATTTGACTGAAATTACGCTTTTATTGATTGAAGAATGGCCATGAATAGGCATTACAACAAGAGGCAATCCCTGGAAAGAGGAAATTTCATAAAAGGAAAATAAATTATCCTAATGGCAATGTGAAAATACAAGTCTCATCAAGCTCCGACCCGGCTATTACTTGTATGTCCTCAAGACTCTCCGCTCTCTTATCTTAGAGGAAGATGATTGAATTGATCTTCAACCCTTGGATCACCTTTAATTGCTGACGACGCATCACAGATCTCGCAGACCGTAGTTGTTCGTTTTAGTCCCTCTTTTGCGTGGATCGCCCTTCAGGGTTTTTAATCCATCGGGATACCCATTTTTACCTGAGTTGTCCAATGTGACTTTTCAACTCAGCGGGTGTACATCTTTTCAGATATTTCCCTAACTTTAGCCCGAGCCTTTTATTCTATTTTTTGGCTCGCCGGGATGCCCATTTTTGCCTGGACTCTCATTCTGTTTTTGTCCAGCGAGTCTTTTACACGAAGTATTTTCCCACTGCGTCTGTTTTGATAGAGGATTGGAAGTCTTCGCCATCCATGGTCGTTAACATCAAGGCTCCTCCAAAGAAGACCTTTTGACCATAAATGGACCTTCATAGTTGGGTGTCCACTTGCCCTTGTGATCATTGTTAGGAGGAAGAATCCTTTTCAGTACCAGATCGCCTGGTATGTACCGTTGAGGCCGTACTTTTTGATCAAAAGCCTGTTTCATTTGCCGCTGATACAACTGTCCATGGCATACAGCTGCTAGGCGTTTCTCTTAAATAAGGCTCAGTTGATTGTACCTGGATCAGAGCCATTCAGCATCATCAAGCTTGACGTCCATCATTACTCTCAGCGAGGGGATCTCAACTTCAACTGGTAGGACTGCCTTCATACCGTACACCAGTGAGAATGGGGTTGCCCCTATAGAAGTGCACACCAACGTCCAATACCCATGTAGTGCAAATGGTAGCATTTCGTGCCAGTCTTTGTATATCACAGCCATCTTCAACACTATATTCTTTATGTTTTTATTGGTCGCCTCGACGATGCCATTCATCTTCAGGCGAAGTGTTGTGATGCTCAATCTTGAATCCTGACACAGGTCTGCCATCATCTTATTGTTGAGATTAGAACCATTGTCAGTAATGATTCTCTCGGGAATTCCATATCGGCAGATGATATCCCTCTTGATGAAACGGTCTACCACTTGTCTCGTGACGTTGGCATAAGACGCCGCTTCGACCCACTTCGTGAAATAGTTTATAGCAACTAGGATGAAGTGGTGTTCGTTAGAAGCAGTTGGCTCGATCTTGCCAATCATATCAATGCCCCATATGGTAAAGGACCAAGGTGAAGACATGACACTCAGTGGATTTGGAGGTACATGGACCTTGTCAGCATATATTTGGCACTTGTGGCACTTGCGGGAGTATTTACAACAATCAGATTACATGGTGATCCAATAATACACTGATCTGAGTAGTTTCTTTGCCATAGCATGCCCTCTAACATGGGTACAGAAGGAGCCTTCGTGAACTTCTTGCATCAACAGGCCTGCTTCGTGCCTATCCACGCATCTGAGAAGGACCATGTCGAAGTTCCGTTTGTAGAGAACATCATCTTGATTTAAGAAGAACTCGTTTGCCAGCCTCTTAAGGGTTTTCTTGTCTTTTCTTGATGCCCCTACTGGGTATTCCTGAGACTTCATAAATCGCATGATATCATAATACCATGGTTTGCTATTGTTAGTGCTGTCATCTGTGAATACATATGTCGGTCTCTCAAGACAAGATACATCAATTCTTGGCATACAGTTCTTTTGATGAACCTTAATCATGGAAGATAAGGTTGCAAAGGCATCAACAAACTGATTCTTGTCCCGAGGTATATAGTGCAACTTGACCTTTGTGGTGAAAGTTAGAAACCTTCTGGTACAATCCCTGTACGGAGTTAAATGAGCTTGATGAACCATCCATTTTCCGTTAACTTGCTTGATGACTAGAGCCGAATCACCTAAGATCTCGAGGTTCTTCAATCTCAAGTTGATTGCATCCTCGATCCCCATTATGCAGGTTTCATACTCTGCTTCATTGTTAATGCATTTGAAAGCCAGCCAGGCAGTGAAGGGCATATGGATCCCTTTCGGCGAGATAATAACGGCACCAACTCCGCCACCGTTCATGCTCACAGATCTGTTAAACATCAGAATCCATTTGGATTCGGGGTCCGGCCCTTCCTCCTGGAGTGGTTCTTCACAGTCCTTCGACTTGAGCAACATGATGTCCTCATCCGAAAATTTGAACTTCATTCATTGGTAATCATCAATTGGCTACTGGGCCAGGTAATCCAACAATACACTTCCTTTGATAGCTTTTTGTGAAGTGTATTGGATATCATTTTCCGTCAGAATCATTTGCCATCGGGATACTCTTCCAGTTAGAGATGGCTTTTCAAAGATGTACTTAATAGGGTCCATCTTGGAAATCAGTAGGGTGGTGTGAGTCAGCATGTACTGTCTTAGTCGGTGAGCAGCCCATGCCAAAGCGCAGTAAGTTTTCTCGAGTAGTGAGTAGCGAGTCTCGCAGTCGGTAAACTTTTTTCTAAGGTAATAGAATGCATGCTCTTTTCGACCAAACACGTCCTGCTGATCCAGCACACAACCTATTAATCCTTCGAGCACTGTGAGGTACATGATTAAAGGTCTCCCTGGCACTAGAGGCATAAGAATCGGAGGCTCTTGCAAGTACTCCTTGATTCGATCGAAAGCCTGTTGGCAGTCATCATTCCATTCGATGGCCTGATTCTTCCTCAGAAGTTTGAAAATAGGCTCGCACATGACTGTTAGGTGTGAGATGAACCTTGATATGTAGTTCAACCTCCCTAAGAAGCCATGTACCTCCTTCTCAGTTCTTGGCTTAGGCATCTCCTAGATTGCCTTTACTTTCACAGGGTCGACCTCAATCCCCCTTTCACTGACGAAAAAGCCCAGGAGCTTTTCGGAATGCACCTCGAATGTGCATTTGTTCGGATTCAGACTCAGTCTGAACATCCGAAGCCTGTCAAATATCTTGGCTAAGTTGACTAGATGTTCTTCTTCCGTTTGTGACTTCACAATCATGTCATCGACGTAGACCTCAATCTCGTGATGATACATGTCATGGAATAGCGTCACCATTGCACGTTGGTATGTAGCTCCATCACTTTTCAAACCAAACGGCATGACATTATAACAGAAGGTGCCCCATGGGGTAATAAATGTGGTTTTCTCCATTTCATCTGGCGACATTTTGAATTGATTGTAGACTGAAAAGCCATTTTGGTCTCAAACCTACTTCTAACAACCCCTAACACATACATGAACATGTTAACACGAATTTGCTGCTTAACTAAGGTATTCTAACACCTATTAGCACCTAGAATAAGCTATGATTCTAACTAGTAACAATCAAAACTAGCAAAACGCAATCAAATCGTAACCAAACCATAAATGATCAAAACGCAATCAAATGACAAGCAATCGAAGAATGTCATACAGCGAGATGAAGGGAATAAATAAAAAGCAAAGAAACGGTATCAGATTCACCAACCTACAAAGCAGAGGATTGCTTTGGTGAGTGTTGCGATTCTATCAGTGTGCAAAATAAAGAGAAAATCGTGAGCTTCGATCTTTAATCCGTAAGAACGTAAAATAAATGCGAATGCTCCAAATTGCTCCCGATTGGTGAAATAAACACCGTAACCATATCGGATCTTTGATAAACCACTAAATTGGTGAAGAAGATGGAGGCTAAGCTTCGATCGATCGAGTTTCAATGTGAAACTTGATGGATTGTAATGAAGATGACGCTTTGATGAATTTGGAAATGGAGGAGAATTGAGAGAGAAATGAGAGATTTGGAAAGTGAAATGATGAAAATGAAGTTGGACCCCTTGCTTTGGAGTGATTAGGACTTATATAGAGGGTAGGTTTGCCATGAGGCTTAGGTATGGAGCTTGCTTGGGAATTAGGTTAGGTTTGGACTTAGGTATGGAGTTAGTTAAAGTTGGTTAGGGTTTAGGGAATATTCCTTGAAATATTCCTTGGAAGAGTGTGGAAGGGTCTAGAATATGGTAGAAATTTCTAGTGAATTGAAGTGAAAAATGAAAGTGGAAAAAGGTGGAAAAGGTGAAGAAGAAAATATGGAGGGGAATGGTGAAAATAACCACTTTTCAAAATATTTGCCCAAAATTCGCGCCTGTTTACCAGTTAACCATATGCGTTAACCGGTTAACGGGAGAAAAATTTGAATCCTTCTTTTGCTTTGTGATCAACTTTTAAATGTCGGATATTTTTTGTGACATTATTTCTTCTCTTGAGCTCTAATGCTTGACAAGCCTTGCTCGATCACATGCCTCATGCACATGAAAATTATCATGATTTATTTTTTAATTATTTTTTATATGCGATGCGATGCGATGCTATGCTTGGACGATCATGCAAAATGACGAAGCATAAACCACTTGAGGTTGGCAATGAATTAAGAGGACAAATTTAGGGTATTACAAATAAGGGAAAATTTTGAAAGGATATGCAAGTGTATGGGTATGTATTTAAATGCATGAAAATGCATGGGTATTCAAAAAAATATTTATTCATTTATTTTTAAGGTATGCTAAAAGTTTTTTTTAGGTATGCTACAAAATTTCTCGGGATGCACTACAAGTGTCATATTAGGATAATGACAGATGAAAGGAAACCCTTGCAAGTTTAGGATAGTCATGAATATAAAACATACATAAGGTTAAGGATAATTCTGAATATAAGGAAACCTTATTTAAGAGGTCTTCTTATATATAGGGATAATGACTGACATTGGAAACCAAAACGAATTTAGGATATATGCAAGCATGACCTAGCTTAGGTGTATCCCTATATTAGGATAGTTCTAGAGTTTCACTGCCCAATCCCCTCATATGTAGGACATATGGTGTTGATAACCATTTAAGTTTAGGACTATACCCTTGTATTACCATGAGAAGGATCATACCTTCCTACGGTAATATTTCGGGATAAGTCCGACTTAGGCCAGAACCTAGTAACAAGCCCTTTGGGGGTGATACACAAGGTTGTTAAGGGTAGGGTTTCTAAGGTCCCGGAGTCACGGATCAACTACCATGTCATCTCCTCCCTCAAGGGCTAGCCTTGACGGGGAGATACTCATTAGTAGGATCTATTCCGAGTGAGGCCTCCATGCATTAATGAGATGTTCACCTCATTAAAGACACTTCCATTCCACAAAGTCCTAATAAATTAGGGTTTACTCAGCCTGGGTTTTAGCTTCACACAAATAATATCTCAACCATATGCATGATAATGACAATATAAACATAATATTCATGATAATAATGAAAATAATAAAACTAATAACAAGATGATAAAAATAATTAAATTAAATAAGAATAAAATAAACAAAATAAACCAAAAATAAAATCCCCACAAACAAAAACCCTAGAAAATCCTAAAATTAGGATTGACCATCCTATCCCCAGCAGAGTCGCCAGCTGTCACGACCGACTTAAAAATTCTAGAGTCGCCACCCTATTTTTGTAGGAAAAATAAGGGTAGGAGGTACAAATAAGACAAAAGCAACACTATTTACAAGCATGGCATTCTTTATACTATATAAATGCCTTTTTCAAACCACCCGACACACTTATCCATTATGGATTACATTATTGTAGTCTTATTACACAAAAGGACGAAATATCACTATTCACAAACATGCTTATGATCTTTGAAGGGCACTTGTCCATTTAGTCTATGCAAATGGGTTCATGAGAGGGGGACATGTTCTGATCGGATAAATTTTCATCAGAAAAGCAATCTTTATACTGAGATGACTCACGCTGCCAGGTGTCATCCATCATGTAAGCGTGATCTGCTAATTTTATCTTAGCGTCTGCCACTTGTCCTTCTGAGAATTCAGCTTCCATCGGAGAATCTGGTTTCTGTTGTGTGGCTTGAGTCGAGCTTTCTCCTACTTCAGATCTCCTGAACTTTTCATGACTGATGCTGGTTGAACTATCATCAAGGTTTTTTGGATCATACAGATTAATGAAATTAAAATACTCCAATAATTCCCCTGTGATTTTTAGGCTGGGAGGATATTCATTAATAGTTTCCCAAAGATGAACATAACTCTTACAATCAAGCAGCTTAGTTACAGGATCCGTCATATAAGGCCTGTGTAGAAAGAAAACAGACTTGAGTTTGCTAATATCTTTAGAGGATAATCTTCGCGCTTGGGCTTCGTCTATGATCGGTTTTAATTGATCTCTCCACCATTGTAATGGAGAGTACCACTCAAGAGTAGTCCAAATTAAAGACTTTTGATTCTTGGGATCCATTATGTGTTGATACATGGCCTCAGTGGGAATAAGAACAGGCATAAAATACAAACAGGTGGCACACCAGATATACCATAAATGGTTTTTTGTGAATTTAACATTTGGGTTTATTAAAATTGGTAGGAGAAAATGTGTGTCTGGGAAATAAGGACTATGGTCAGGTAGTTTATTCCTTATGATTTTTGTCTTGTAGTAGAAGAGATTGTTCCTGGCATACTGCTTGAGCTGGGACGGTGAAAAAGATATTATTACTCCTGGAGGAAGATTTTTGGTTTTGGATGCATGGGTCGGTAATGGCTTGACCATGAGAATCAGAGGAAAAGTATGTTTGGCTGTGATGATCTGTATAGGTTTCATAGGTCGGGATAGTAGATCAGGGATTACATTTTGATTTCCTTTGATATGTTTTACATAGAAATCATATCTAGAAAATCAATCTTTGAGCCTGAGAGTTTGAGGATCAGGAGGCATCTTATTCTTGAATTCAAGGATCTTAGGAAAAGAGGAGTTGTCCATCTGTACTTCACACTGGTAGCCTCTTAGGTGAAAGTCAAACTTTTGGATTCCCATTTTCACGGCGAGAGCTTCTTTGTAGGTGGTGTGGTAGTGTTTTTCAGCTTCTTTAAATTGACCGCACAATAGTATCTTTTTCCATCAAGTTCTTCTATCAGAACTGCTCCCCAATAGTGATCACTGGCATCAGTCTGCAGGATTCTCTTGCCATTTCCAAGAATCTTTAGGGCAGGTGGAGTTTGTGCGATTTTCTTCAATGCTTTTATTACTTCAATTTGCTTTTCTCCCCATGGTGGAGGTTTTTCCTTCAGCATTTGGGATAAGGGACTTGTGTATCTCGCCAGCTTCGGCAAGAAATCTCGGATATAATAAATAATATCCAGAAATTGTTGGATTTGCTTAACTGTGATATTTTCATCAGGAAAGTTTAATAGTTCCTGGGCAATATGAGGTTGGGGTTGATATTTTCCTTGGGAAAAATGCATCCCTAAGAAATCAATCTCTGTTTTCCCCACTTGACTTTTCTTTTCAGAGAGCATCATTCCATGATGTTGGGCTATTTGAAGGAATCGGCCCAATAATTGTTTATGGGCTTTTTCATCTTTTGAGAATAATAGCACATCATCAATATAGATCAGGATACTATTGAGAATGGGTTCAAAAATTCTAGTCATGGCTTTTTGAAAGAGAGATGAAGCCACCTTAAGTCCAAATGGTAACACCGTACATTGGTACTGGGCATTAGGAATGCAGAATGCTGTTTTGTGACGATCCTCAGGGTCAATGCCTAGTTGCCAAAAACCTGACTTGAGATCAAACTTAGAATAGATCTGGGCATCTTTGATGAAAACATTCAATGACGAGGCCTTTGGAATGGGAAATTTATCATCTTTGAGAAAATGATTTAGAGGTTTGTAATCGATTACTAGCCTCTTCTTTCCTCTCAACTTTTCAGATCTCTTCTCCACATAAAATGCTTGGCAAACCCATTCTGATTTAGTGGGTTCTATCAGACCTTGCTTGAGAAGCTGGTTGCATTCTTCCCTAGCTAATGTGTAATCTGATGGACTCATTCCTTGATGAGTGGCCTTGGTTGGATTAACATCTTCATTAAGCTTGAAAGGAAGTTAAATGAAGAAGTCTTTATTCTTCCATAGAGGTTTTGGGTGACGGAAATCTTCATGGTTGTCAGCATATAATTTAAGCAAGTTGGACTTTATTTCTTCATAGCCAGCAGGGAGTTTTGAAAGTGAGTATAGTTTCAATATCCCAGAATAAGCTTTGAATTCTCTTTTGTATTTAATTCTCGTGGGGAGAATTTGAAGTCTACTTGCTACTGAATAGACATCAATTCCTACTACAATATCTTTGTTTGGAAAATACTGCCAATGACCCTGGTCCAGACTATGCAGTCTGGGAAGAATTTAATTCCTATTTTGTCTTTGGTCATTAAATCTGTTTTGAAAACTTTTCCATCTGCTGCTACAAAGTATACAACATGTGTCACCTATGATTCTGCAGGGAGAATGTTGGGATTCATCATTGTGATCTGGGCTCCAGTGTCCATGTAAGCTATGACTCTTTTCGGACAGGAAAACTTTGTTGCGAGGATATGGGCTTCAACACAAGGAAGTGGTGTAGTAGGAAGAGAGATGCTTATCTCTTTGAAGGAGTAAACAGGGAGATATGTGTCATCGTCATTTTCTGAAAACAAGGCTTCATCAGAGGAAGAGCCTTGAAGGGCAAAAATTGTTTCTTCATCAGCAGGGGTTTGTTCAGAATATAAAGATTCTAAGTCTCCTTCTAGAGGCTAAAGAGAATTAATCAATTTTGCAGTTTTATGAGTGTTATTATGACATTCTTTATAGAAGTGCCCCTTTTTTCCACAAATAAAGCATCTTTGATTTCTTCCTTTTCCTCAGAAAGGTTTTTTAAAGAACTTCATATTCTTTATTTTCTTTCCCTTGAATATCCTAGGAGATTTGGTGTATTTTTTGTGATGGTGTTTCTTTGTTGTTGCACAGCTACATCTTTTGTCTTTACACTTAATCTCCAGGTATGGCTTCTTACATGCTTGGGTGAATTTGGACTTTTGTTCTATAACTTCGTAGAATTGATTATGGAAACTACAGAGCTTTTCAAGTGCTTCTAGTGTCACCTAGTGGATTTGGCCAAGACTCATTGTTTTAATATCCCTTTGAGTTGTGGCTAACATCCTGTGAATTTCTGGTTGGAGTTCTTGTGGTAGAGAGGACACATATGTATTCTTTAGACTAGGGTCATTGTATCCATTAAGGACATAATACCTCTGTGCCATCCTATGATAGTGTTTGTCAAGATCCTTTGTTTTGAGAGAGAAACACTTCATCTCAAAGAATTCTTGTCTGTTTTTTCTATCAAATATCTCCATCTCACGAATGAATTCACGGTGAAGCACACCAAGAACATTAGCCGTAGTTTCTAAATGGTGCAACCCATCTTGTTTGAAATCTCCAAGATTATGATACCATTCTTTCATCGTGCCGGTCATTCTACATCAAAATTCTTCAATGATCTTAGAGTTATCTGCACTTGTCTTCATCATTTGGGTGTCAAGCCAAGCTCCAAATTCCAGTAGTCTCTCTCTCCATCGGCTAGGTGGTATATCATTAAAAGTGAACCAGGGACCGCCATTTGGTCTAGTCCTTTCAGGGACTTGAGTTTCTTCAGGGGATTCCTCTTCAAAGGATTCTTCCTCTTTTATATTTGTCATGAAGAGTCTTGGGATATGATGGTCTTCGGATTCTGGTATAGATGAAAATTATCTCGGTGTTTCATCAGAGGATGTTTCTTTATCAGAGTTGTTGTCACCATCTGAAGAAGATTCGTCTTCCTTTTGCGTTAATGATTCAGAGTGATTATTTTGGGAAGATTCATAATTTCTAGTAATTGCCAAGTCTTGGAAACCTTGATCAGGAAATTCTTCCTCTTTTTGGATTTTTGGAGGAGGTGTTTCAGGGATATCTTGAGATTCGGATGATGAGGTATTCAAACAAACAGCTTTCTCTTTTTTCTTGGAGGTTGAGGTAGTGGTAGTTTTGGTGGATTTTGGTCTATAAGCTGTAGGTATGTATTTAACCAGTTTTGGTGGTGACGAAACATAGGAAGGGTTGAAAGGAGAAGGCCTTTCTGGTAGTTTGAAATATGTAGGAAAATCATGAGGGTCTAAGAAAGAGTTTTCAACAGGCTTGGTGTTTCTTTCATGAGAGGCCCTTAAGAAATCATATATCTCTTTTACTTGGCCTTGTAGACTTCTGATCTCTCTTTCCTTTTGGTCAAAAGTTTGGCCAAAATTCCTCTCTTCTAACATCTTTCGCAAATCACGATCTAGTTGGGAAACTTGGGCTTTCAAACTCCTGTAGTGTTTCTGCATTTTTTGGGATAAAACCGTGAGGTACTCATCTGTTTCATCTATTTTCCCAGTAATCTTGTCTACGTTTTTGTCAAGGTTTTGGAGAATATCATTTTGAGAAACCATGTTTTCCGATTGCCGGTTTAGAACTTCTTCAGCTTGAGTTAAAGGTTTAAGCTTCCCATTTGGCTGAACTTCACTTGGATGAATGATGGGCTTAGATGTTCGGCCTGTGATTGGATCCATCTTTCTTTCCAAAGCAGGAAATTGTCGATCGTACTCTGAATTTGTGGATGAGTACATAAAGCAAGGAATTGGTTGGACAACATTTGGAGGATGTAGTGGTTTACAGTGGTCTGTCGGTGACCATGTAATAAGAGTCGGATCATCAGGTGGTAGCAATCCTTCTTTCTGAAGAATCTTAAGTCCTTCTTCATAGATATTGAGAGGTTTCTTTTTACCTTGGATTCCTACCCATGGACCATTTTCTGGATCAGATCTCCTTTGTGGAGGTGGAGGAGGTTTGCACTTTCCTTTTTTATTTGTTTTGGGAAGAATGATATCATGGTCGATATCATTGTCGTGCATCCATCAGTCGCAATCTGGGTCACATCTTGTTGGATCAACATCCTAGAGGAAGTGGCCATCTATTTTGTCAGTGTAGATGGGTTTTCCCTCTGCTGTAACAGCATGGACAGGGCACCAGTCTTCTTTGAGAACTGGTTAGATCATCATTGTATGGAAGATTGGAGATATTGAGCTCGACCCTTCATCTTGCTTCTTGAAAATTGTTTTGACGGTCTTGTCAATGGATCTTCTAAAATTAGCCTCTTGGGATTGGATAGGTCGTCTGTCAACATGGAGTCTCTCGTAGTTGGTTATCCATTCAAGGGGAATTAGCTTAGTCAATTCTTCCCTTGTGATTCTTCTCGGAATTTGGACTATCGAGGGTATGTCTTATTCTCTATTGGTAACAACCAATAGGGAATCAGAAGAGCATCCTGAGACTAGAAGATCTATTAAGTGATTATTTAAGCGGTATATTATTTGGTGATGAAAGGTAGCTGACATAGCTTCTGGAACTTGGTCAGTTCCGGTGATCTGGACTTGTACTTTCAGTCTTGTAGATAAAGTATTATCATTAAGACTTACGTTATAGTTTGGAAAAATGGTGAGGACAACACTTCCTGCATGAAGTGTGGTTAGAACAGTCCCTATCACAACATTTTCATAGTGGAGGTAGCTGGAGTCCAGTAGAGCTATTTTGCAAAAGACGGGTTGGTTCTTCCTTCCATGAAGGGAAAGGATGAGCTTGACAGCCCCAAAGTGTAAGGCTGTGTATCCTTCAGTCTTCCAGTGGTTTATGAGATACTGAGGAATCTCCAGATCTACATACTGCTCATGGTTTGTAGCTCTTAGGCTACATTGGTCTAGTCTGGATGACTGGATGTATTCTTTCATTTGAGGGTGGTTTGTAGAGATGAGATTTCGAATAGATCTGGTAACACTTCGTTGTCTCTTGAAGATGTTGTAACACCCCAAAATTTGCCCTCTTATTTATTAACCTTAGTTGGCTTTACGCTTCGCATTCATCTGCGTCATCCAAGGTGATATATCTGGGCGTGATGCACTCAGGACTGATACAAAGGTTGTGCTCTCATCATAGTGAACAGTTTTCCACGGAGGTCCATCCAGTATTAAATTTTGGTTCATTGGAAAGTGCAGATTTTGGTTTAGAGTTGTCCTTTGTACTCAAGTTTATTAAGTTGATCCTTACACCCTGGATATTTCGATCAGGAAAAGCGCCGTTTTCTGGTACCCGCCACAATCAGTCAACTGGGACTTACTTCCCTGACCATATGATTTTCAAAAGGGTGTTAATTCAGGATTCACTTGAGGTATCAGTATACGACGTGGAAAAGGAAATGTGAAACTTATTCGTACAAAGTGCATTCATTGTTGACCTAGTCATAATAAGCGGTTCATCATTTTTGAAGCTCTCTTTACGATTCAATGGATACATCCAGTGACCTTTATATCAATAATTGATCCTCACGTTATACTAATAACTAGATTTATTATTAATCGAACTTGGTTTCTATTGATAATATGTTTAGTTATTATGATAATGTTTTCTTTCAAGGCATCATTTTGTAAATAACCATTATCAAGTCAAGTTCAACCTATAGACCACACCCTTAAAAAACAAGCCCAATTGAAGCCCATTTACTCTTCAACATTTTTTGGAACATGTTGTATATGGTTTGTGATCTACATAATAACCTATCAACATCCCTAAGGTATAGCACAATGGGATAGGTTTTTGACACAGGAAGTAGAACCTGCAAGTAGAACTTCAATTATCAAACAAAATCTTTGTGGAAGAGCCTGTATAGATTGTCTCATCTCGTTCCAAAAATCATGGGAATGCTCTGATGCTGAAAATCTCTATATGATATATTAGAATTAGAAAGATGGAACAATGAAAGTTTACATGAAAATGCGATGAAAACATATCCATCCGCATATGCTTCGTTTTGGGCATACACTCATTTAGCTAGTGAACTGATTCATAATCATTACGGTCCCGTATTTCGGTGTTAGCGGCACTTAACTTTGGCCATCAAGTGGGGCCCATATTAACGCAAGAAACATCATAAAAAAAATGAATAAATGAACTAAAATCTAAGTTCTCTTTTTTCTAGCAACAGGGTTGATTGAGTTAACTCCAAAAATAAAAGTTTAAGGAATGATTTGAGTTAACACTGAGTCCTAAGGTGAAGTAAAGAAGAAGAAAAGAAATAGCAGAAATAGTTAACAGAGAAATACACCAGAGTTATCAGGTTTTTACAACAAAAATTGAGAAAAAAGATCATCAGAAAAATCAGTCACAAAAATCCCTAACAGAAAATCTAACTACCTAACTGAATTTTCAATGGAAATCACTAGAATACCCTCTGATTTTCTTCATATATAAACTCTACAGATCTTCATCTTCAGGGGGCTGGTTTTTGGATGCACTTTATCTTCATCTCTCACCCCATTTTCTTTGCTTCATCAATCTTCCATAACCTTTGAACCCTCACCAATCTGAACAATCAGCAAGAACATCAAGAGAATCCTCTTCAATCTCTTCTTCACTCTTCTCCTTTAATCTTCTCCATCATTCATTCACTAACCAGATCAAAAATGCTGCAAACATTTTGAACCTTCTTCCTGATTCATTCCCTAATTTCAACAGGAAATTCACCCTCATTCTTGAATCCCCTCATTCTCTTCTCCATTGGGTATCAACATCTCCACCATATCCCATTATTGAATCTGCAACAAAAAAAACACAACAATTCAAGAATCACAGTAATTAGTAGCAGAATAAATCGCAAAAGGGAAGAGAAAAAGGTCGAAAGCGTTTATACCAGGGTACCTTCATCAGTTTTGCATCCTCCTTCAGAAGATCTTCATTGGCATCACATCAATCTTCATACCTTGACCTTCAAATCTTTCCGCAAATCTGTATCATCATCTTCAGCGAATCGGGATGCATCACATCAACATTCATCACTTGTAACTCACCAACCTTCAAGCACCATTCTTCTTCATCCACGCCAAATTCGCTCAATCTCATTCTTCATCACCATCTTGAGTCATCAATCCTCCAACAAAGTTCATCAAACTTCAATACTCCATCACGTATCCATTAAATGCAAATCAGAACCAATACACATAAAGATCAGTGGAAGATAAATCGGGTTGGAAATATGAGAAACAATTTTTGAGCAAAGATCGTAGATTAACATACCTCCATTCGCGTCTTCATCCAAATCACCATATAGACTTCGTCGTTCTCGTACGTCATAAACTCTACAATAGCCGTGCTCCTTGCGACATCTTCATCACCAACACTTCCGTGCAATCGTCAAACCTCCAGTCACCAAATCTTCATCCTTTCTTCAATCACCTACTTCTTCATCAATCACAGCCACCATGGCTCTTCTTCAGCAAGAACGATCTTCGTAATCATCATTAATGCCGATTTTCTAATATCAAAGCCTGCAACTATCAACAACAACAATGAGTCATAATATACTCACGCGGATAAAGTGAAAGAAGCACAAATAAGTTGAAGAAGGGAAAGGAGAGAAACGCAAATCTCAGTACCTCTATCGTTGTGAATCCGAAGTTGAAGGTGAGCCTTTCAACTTTATCTCTAATTCGCGATCGTTGCGTTTGGTTGTCGATTCCGTGTGTGTAATTTCATTTGCGTGTTGATTTTATAACTTCATTGATGGATTTGAAACAAGAGCGGAAAGGGATTCAGGTTGGTGTTGGGCGTTTTTCGATTAGGGGTGGAGAAACCGCCGCCGCCGCCGCCGGCTAGGGTTTCATAGAGGAGATGGCATTGTGAAGAAGAGAAAACGCGTGGGAGAGGGGGTTGGAGAGTCTGAGGTTTTATTGTTTGATTTTAGGTTATTAATTTAATCTATGAAATTGGAAATATAAACTTAATTAAGTGCATCAATTAGAATCTAATGCTGATAAAAGTTAATTAATCTCTCCACCGCCTAATCCCGTGTTGATAAGATTTTGGTTGGTGGTCCACTCCGGCAGTGACACTTGTCACCGTCCGGTTGGACCACTTGAGTCCAATCACATGTAGACCACCCCACAGCAAGCTCCGTATACCCTCAGGCTTCTGCGAATTGGGCTTAGACCCAATTGCTATTTCCACCCTGCAGGCGAGCCCATATGTTATTTTTTACTAATTATTTCTGCTTTTCTCACCCCCCCCCCTCTCTTCTATTTCATTTCTTCTAATATTCTATTTTATATAGCTTCAAATTTAATTCATGAAAAATACTAAAACAAATAATAAAAATTCCCAAAAAATTATATTAGAATATTAAGCTATTTTAGAACTTTTCCCAATTTTTGCTTTCTGAATTTTTGCATTTTTCAATTTAAATTCGATTTTTTCATTTTAATTGATTTATATTGAATTCCTCCATAAACACATAAATTTGTATATTTTATTTCTGCCACTTCCTATAACATTTTTGGCCCATTCTTTTTTCTATGATTAGAGAACAAATTAAAGTACCTAGAATATTTTTGGCATATTTTTTAGGGTATTTTATTCACTGTTTTGGTAGTGTGATTTGTATAAATTTGTGATTGAACCTTAGATAGATTTAAGTGGCAATTTGACATAGTTAGACTTTGAATTTTTAAGAGATTTTTTAATACAATGTTACAATCAGGTTAGAGACCTTAGGAGATTAATTTCATATTTTTTCCATGGCTTTTGATATTTTTGGCATTTTAATTCATTTCCATCATATTATGCATGTTCATGATTCATGTCATTCACTAACAATTTTCTTCTTGTGCAAGGTATTTCTCCGAGGATTTGCTTATGGACTTGGATTGTTATTATGCTTCGATTATATTTTGTGTACTTTGTGATGTAATAGCTTAGAACTTGTATGCTTGTATAGTTTCTATAATTAGGATAGAAAAGATAAAACAAATCGATAGAAAACCAAAATCTCAAAAATAAAATAAAGACTCGATCCAACATCGAGTAAATTTTCAAATAAATAAATAAAGTTGCATGTGACTTTAGGATTCCTCGATTACCATCGTTCCACTCCATTACACCAAAAGCAAGCCTTGTATGTTGCACACCATAAGTCGTGCGTCTCAGCACCACGCAATCGACCCACCCGATCCATCGTTTCATCTCATTTATGTTTCATTCACGTTTTTACCCACCATGACTTAGGAGGACCATATTCTTAACTATTAACTCTTGTTGTACTTGCATTTTCTAGTTTAGTATCTCTTAGGTAGATTTAATCTCTCAAACCTCACTAACCATAGGTTATCTTCAAACTCAACCAACTTAGGGTAAGTATAGTTTCCCTTAGATTTTTTTCCTTTTATAATTTGAGTCTCACTTCTCACCTTTAAAAACACTTAATAACGGAAAATGTGTATAATGCGCCACGAGCCTTAAGCTATATGGGAAATGATAAGTGGAGGTCTCCTTCACTCTTCTAGGATGCTTTACAAACGTTCCATTGGGGCGATCTTGGAAAGTATTCGCTCCTGTATCATAGTCTTTAGTGTTGTACATACGAAAAACACAAAGTCAAAACACTTCTTCTAAAAGACAACAAACCAAGAAGTCACGTCTTCTCATCTCATCTCATACTCCTTGCGGACGAACATGACTTGTCTCGACAGTTCAAACAGCGATACGGTAAACACCCTCGAGTCAGAGCCGGTAACACCTGAGCTAGAACTATGGCAACGTCATCCTAAAAATCACAAACAAGTTTCATCCTTAGTTATACGAACTACGGCGTCTCTGATCCTCATTTATCCCGATGAGGTACGTAGGCAGTGGGGTAGGGCCCATTCGAGCACAAACTTTCTTTTTCCCTACATTTTCCCCTTTATTCCCATTTTTCAATTCCATTTCTTTTCTCAGTTTCATTCCATTCCAGATAGCCATTCTTTTATTCAAACAGCATATTATTCCTCACCCTTTGAAAACAGACTTATAAGCATGGATCCCGTCGGGTACGGCGGACGGATTGGGGTGCTAATACCTTCTTAATTCGTAACCGACTTCCGGACTCAGATCTTTGGTTCGCAAGGCCTCGTCCTTTTCCTTCTTACTTAGGTTTGTGCAACATTACCTTTCCCATTCCTTCGGGATAAAAATGTCTGGCTGGCGACTCTAACTTTTCCGCACCACTTTCGCGTTTGTACTAGGATGAAAATCTCGGGAGCAACAGGTTTTGTACGAACTTAATAGAGGAGGTATTGTTTCGGCAATTTGATCATCTTCTGGAACATGAGAGTACTCATAAGGTTCTCTATTCTATGGGAATTAGTCTTTTTACACAGTTTAGGAAGCGATAAAGAAGAAGTGGTAGTGATAGGTTTAGTGTTTGGTTCAGGTGTTTCCATGTTTAGGTGGTTTTCTCCCTTACTCACTCTCTTTATTATATTCATACCATATGCACCCCTTCTTTCTGTACAGGCTCTGATACCACACTGTCCGGAAGCCTTACATACCATGAAACCAGCATTAACTATATCGTCATCAAATAGCCAAACATAGGCATAACACAGACCAACAATTAAAACTGAAATTTCATGATAGCAAGGACCGTAGTATGGATCAATGGTCAGATGTTTTCTGATACACAAGATCCTCATTTAGAGGCAAGTGTAGAGCATACTTGCATCGTTGAGGGGATTTATGATATGAACATAATAACTAAAGCTTTGAGAGAGAAAGAAAAGTTTTTAGAACATGTTTGTTCTTAAGCACACAAGAGAGTTTATTTGTGATTGCTTGATGAAAATATGTTACAAGGACCCTCCTTTTATAGCCAAGGAGGTACAAATAAGACAAAAGAAACACTATTTACAAGAATGACATTCTTTATACTATATAAATGCCTTTTTCAAACAACCCGACACACTTATCCATTATGGATTACATTATTGTAGTCTTATTACACAAAAGGACGAAATATCACTATTCACAAACATGCTTATGATCTTTGAAGGACACTTGTCCATTTAGTATTTGCAAATGGGTTCATGAGAGGGGGACATGTTCTGATCGGATAAATTTTCATCAGAAAAGCAATCTTTATACTGAGATGACTCACGCTGCCAGGTGTCATCCATCATGTAAGCGTGATCTGCTAATTTTGTATTAGCGTCTGCCACTTGTCCTTCTGAGAATTAAGCTTCCATCGGAGAATCTGGTTTCTGTTGTGTGGCTTGAGTCGAGCTTTCTCCTACTTCTGGTCTCCTGAATTTTTCATGACAGATGCAGGTTGAACTATCATCAAGGTTCTTTGGATCATACAGATTAACGAAATTAACATACTCCAATAATTCCCTTGTGATTTTTAGGCTGGGAGGATATTCATTAATAGTTTCCCAAAGATGAACATAACTCTTACAATCAAGCAGCTTAGTTACAGGATCCGTCATATAAGGCCTGTGTAGAAAGAAAACAGACTTGAGTTTGCAAATATCTTTAGAGGATAATCTTCGCGCTTGGACTTCATCTATGATTGGTTTTAATTGATCTCTCCACCATTGTAATGGAGAGCACCACTCAAGAGTAGTCCAAATTAAAGACTTTTGATTCTTGGGATCCATTATGTGTTGATACATGGCCTCAGTGGGAATAAGAACAGGCATAAAATACAAACAGGTGGCACACCAGATATACCATAAATGTTTTTTTGTGAATTTAACATTTGGGTTTATTAAAATTGGTAGGAGAAAAGGTGTGTCTGGGAAATAAGGACTATGGTCAGGTAGTTTATTCCTTATGATTTTTGTCATGTCGTAGAAGAGATTGTTCCCGGCATACTGCTTGAGCTGGGACGGTGAAAAAGATATTGTTACTCCTGGAGGAAGATTTTTGGTTTTGGATGCATGGGCCGGTAATGGCTTGACCATGAGAATCAGAGGAAAAGTATGTTTGGCTGTGATGATCTGGATAGGTTTCATAGGTCGGGATAGTAGATCAGGGATTATATTTTGATTTCCTTTGATATGTTTTACAGAGAAATCATATCTATAAAACCAATCTTTGAGCCTAAGAGTTTGAGGATCAGGAGGCATCTTATTCTTGAATTCAAGGATCTTAGGAAAAGAGGAGTTGTCCATCTGTACTTCAAACTGGTAGCCTCTTAGGTGAAAGTCAAACTTTTGGATTCCCATTTTCAAGGCGAGAGCTTCTTTGTAGGTGGTGTGGTAGTTTTTTTCAGCTTCTTTAAATTGACCACTGGCATGACCACAATAGTATCTTTTTCCATCAAGTTCTTCTATCAGAACTGCTCCCCAATAGTGATCACTGGCATTGGTTTGCAGGATTCTCTTGCCATTTCCATGAATCTTTAGGGTAGGTGGAGTTTGTGCGATTTTCTTCAACGCTTTTATTGCTTCAGTTTGCTTTTCTCCCCATGGTGGAGGTTTTTTCTTCAGCATTTGGGATAAGGGACTTGTGTATCTCGCCAGCTTCGGCAGGAAATCTCGGATATAATTAAATATACCCAGAAATTGTTGGATTTACTTAACTGTGAGATTTTCATCAGGAAAGTTTAATAGTTCTTGGGCAATATGAGGTTGGGGTTGATATTTTCCTTGGGAAAAATGCATCCCTAAGAAATCAATCTCTGTTTGCCCCACTTGACTTTTCTTTTCAGAGAGCATCATTCCATGATGTTGGGCTATTTGAAGGAATCGGCCCAATAATTGTTTATGGGCATTTTCATCTTTTGAGAATAATAGCACATCATCAATATAGATCAGGATACTATTGAGAATGGGTTCAAAAATTCTAGTCATGGCTTTTTGAAAGAGAGATGAAGCCACCTTAAGTCCAAATGGTAACACCGTCCATTGGTACTGGGCATTAGGAATGCAGAATGCTGTTTTGTGACGATCCTCAGGGTCAATGCCTAGTTGCCAAAAACCTGACTTGAGATCGAACTTAGAATAAATCTGGGCATCTTTGATGAAAACATTCAATGACGAGGCCTTTGGAATGGGAAATTTATCATCTTTGAGAAAATGATTTAGAGGTTTGTAATCGATTACTAGCCTCTTCTTTCCTCTCAACTTTTCAGATCTCTTCTCCACATAAAATGCTTGGCAAGCCCATTCTGATTTAATGGGTTCTATCAGACCTTGCTTGAGAAGCTGGTTGCATTCTTCCCTGGCTAATGTGTAATCTGATGGACTCATTCCTGGATGAGTGGCCTTGGTTGGATTAACATATTCATTAAGCTTGAAAGGAAGTTGAACGAAGAAGTCTTTATTCTTCCATAGAGGTTTTGGGTGACGGAAATCTTCATGGTTGTCAGCACATAATTTGAGCAAGTTGGACTTTATTTCTTCATAGCCAGCAGGGATTTTTGAAAGTGAGTATTGTTTCAATATCCCATAATAAGCTTTGAATTCTCTTTTGTATTTAATTCCTGTGGAGAGAATTTGAAGTCTACTTGCTGCTGAATAGATATCCATTCCTACTACAATATCTTTGTTTAGAAGATTACTGGCAATGACCCTGGTCCAGACTATGCAATATGGGAAGAATTTAATTCCTATTTTGTCTTTGGTTATTAAATCTGTTTTGAAAACTTTTCCATCTGCTGCTACAAAGTATGCAGCATGTGTCACCCATGATTCTGCAGGGAGAATGTTAGGATTCATCATTGTGATCTGGGCTCCAATGTCCATGTAAGCTATGACTTTTTTCAGACGGGAAAACTTTGTTGCGAGGATATGGGCTTCAACACAAGGAAGTGGTGTAATAGAAAGAGAGCTGCTTATCTCTTTGAAGGAGTAAACATGGAGATATATGTCATCGTTATTTTCTGAAAACGAGGTTTCATCAGAGGAAGAGCCTTGAAGGGAAAAAATTGTTTCTTCATCAGCAGGGGTTTGTTCAGAATATAAAGATTCTAAGTCTCCTTCTAGAGGCTGAAGAGAATTAATCAATTTTGCAGCTTTATGAGTGTTATTAGAACATTCTTTAGAGAAGTGTCCCTTTTTTCCACGAATAAAGCATCTTTGATTTCTTCCATTTCCTCGGAAAGGTTTTTTCCTAAAGAACTTCATATTCTTTCTTTTCTTTCCCTTGAATATCCTAGGAGATTTGGTTTATTTTTTGTGATGATGTTTCTTTGTTGTTGCACAGCTACATCTTTTGTCTTTACACTTAATCTCCAAGTAGGGCTTCTTACATGCTTGGGTGAATTTGGACTTTTGTTCTATAACTTCGGAGAATTGATGATGGAAACTGTAGAGCTTTTCAAGTGCTTCTAGTGTCACCTGGTGGATTTGGCTAAAACTCATTGTTTTAATATCCCTTTGAGTTGTGGCTAACATCCTGTGAATTTCTGGTTGGAGTTCTTGTGGTAGAGAGGACACATATGTATTCTTTAGACTAGGGTCATTGTATCCATTAAGAACATAATACCTCTGTGCCATCCTATGATAGTGTTTGTCAAGATCCTTTGTTTTGAGAGAGCAGCAGTTCATCTCAAAGAATTCTTGTCTGTTTTTTCTATCAAATATCTTCATGTCACCAATGAATTCACGGTGAAGCACACCAAGAACATTAGCCGTAGTTTCTAAACGATGCAGCTCATCTTGTTTGAAATCTCCAAGATTATGATACCATTCTTTCATCTTGTCAGTCATTCTACAACAAAATTCTTCAATGATCTTATAGTTATCTGCACTTGTCTTCATCATTTGGGTGTCAAGCCAAGCTCCAAATTCCAGTAGTCTCTTTCTCCATCGGCTAGGTGGTATATATTCAAAAGTGAACCAGGGACCACCATTTGGTCTAGTCCTTTCAGGGACTAGAGTTTCTTCAGGGGATTCCTCTTCAAAGAAGGATTCTTCCTCTTTTATATTTGTCATGAAGAGTCTTGGGATATGATGGTCTTCGGATTCTGGTATAGATGAAAATGATCTCGGTGTTTCATCAGAGGATGTTTCTTGATCAGAGTTGTTGTCACCATCTGAAGAAGATTCGTCTTCCTTTTGTGTTGATGATTCAGAGTGATTATTTTGGGAAGATTCATAATTTCTAGTAATTGCCAAGGCTTGGAAACCTTGATCAGGAAATTCTTCCTCCTTTTGGAATTTTGGAGGAGGTGTTTCAGGGATATCATGAGATTCTGATGATGAGGTATTCAAACAAACAACTTTCTCTTTTTTCTTGGAGGTTGAGGTAGTGGTAGTTTTGGTGGATTTTGGTCTGTAAGCTGTAGGTATGTATTTGACCAGTTTTGGTGGTGATGAAACATAGGAAGGGTAGAAAGGAGAAGACCTTTCTGGTAGTTTGAAATATGTAGGAAAAGCAGGAGGGACTAAGAAAGAGTTTTCAACAGGTTTGGTGTTTCTTTCATGAGAGGCCCTTAAGAAATCATCTATCTTTTTTACTTGGCCTTGTAGACTTCTGATCTCTCTTTCCTTTTGGTCAAAAGTTTGGCCAAAATTCCTCTCTTCTAACATCTTTCGCAACTTCATGTTTCCGTTAATATTCAATATTTTGATCAGTAATTTAATATTCTCATTAATAATCAATATTTTGATTAATAACTTTACGATTCTCTTAATATTCAATATTTTGATTAGCAACTTCATGTTTCCGTTAATATTCAATAGTTTGATCGATAACTTTATGTTTCCGTTAATATTCAATATTTTAATTAGTAACTCGTATGAACACGTAATATTTGTTCCTAATATAAGTATTATATGTGTCATATCAGTACCCATGTTTTAAAAAAATAATAATTAAAGATTTGTTTGAATTACTAATATTTTTTCCCGTTTATAAGAATGATAAATATTATTTTTATTTTGACATTAATTATAAAAATATATGAATCAATAGTAAACTTAGTCTCATTTATAAAAATGACATTGTTTAAAAATATTTGATGATAATAAAATATTTTATAATAATAAAAATCTTAAATTGACAAAATATGGTGAAGATATATTCAATCAAATTATATAATTCAATTAATAATAACAATTTAATATATTATTGATTAAAATCAATTTACAAATAATTATATTATTCTATATATAAAAATATTTGAATCAACGGTATAATTATTTCTATATATAAATAATTTTGTTTTGGAATTATTTATAAAAATATTTAAGTCAATAGTAAATTTATTCTTGTTATTATTCAATATTTAATTAAATGTGTTAATATCAATACCATATATGTACCCGTGAGTATATGTACTATATTATTTCACATTTTAGTGGAATTGACCCCAATAAAATTTTAATTTTAATATTTTAATTACTTTATATTATATATAGATAAATATATATTGATCATTGATGAACTTGTGCGGTTAAAATTTTAAATTTGTTAAAGAAAAATACTTAGATACAATTCCTTAGGTGTGATTTATACTATTTTCAATTAAAATATGACAAGTATATTTAAATATTATTTATGGAATAAAAATAGGAAAAATAAATTGCATACATGTAGGAGGAAATTATACACTTGTCATATTTTAAGTATAAAGCACACATAAAGAATTGTATCTAGGTTTTCTTCTTTTATAAATGACAAATAGATTGTATGATTAATAAAAAATATTATACAATTTTGATACTATTTATTCATACATTACTTATGTTTCATTCTATTAGTATTTATATTAAAGTTTATTTAATTCATTTTAATTAGTATCAAAATTTATATTAAAATAAACATACAATTTAAATGAATTATATTTTATATGTTATTATTTACATATTTTTATTAATTCATTTTAAATATATATTATATTTTATAATTCATTTTAAATATATTATATTTTTTTATTTACATATTTTTATTAATTAGATACTTTTTATTTTCAAATTTTATATATAAATAAATAAATTCTTAAAACAAATACATTATAAGAACAAATGCGTGCGAACGCATGAGTATCATACTAGTTTGTTATGTTGTTAATGTCAACTAATTTTTTTCTTCCTTAATTGTATATTTAATTGTTAATGTCAAATATTTTAATTTGTAATAAATATTTGTTATGTTGTTAAATCAAATATTTTTTTCTTCCTTAATTGTATATTAACAAATTATAAAGAAAATTAAAAAATTAAAAATAAAATAAACCGTAACATTTCAAGTAAGTCTTCCGGTAGTGTATCGTAGTGTATCGTGTTCCGGTACATGGAAACTTGACTTATTACTAAATCGAAATCGAAACTAAAAAAAACATACTGGGTAAATTTTTCGAAACTCTGACGGTCTGATATAGGGTTATATTTGGCATTAAGTCAAAATGTAGGGGTATATGATAAACTCTTCTAGATACACACCACCACCATAGCCCAAAAAGAATAAGATTAAAGTCCAACCCAACTATATTTTCAAATAAATGATAAAATAGAAACTAAACCAAAAAATAAAATAATAAAAAAGAAATTGTTGCAGAGGGATAATCGTGTTTCATCTTCTCACTTCAAAGTTTCTCATTCTAAAAGAATGGTTATTCTCTGTTTTTTTTCTTCAAAATCAAACACAAACATTTAATCAAAAATCATGTGAAAAAAAAACAACAGTAAAGATGAGTGAAGCAAGATCTGACGTTGCAGATATGATGATTGAAGCTATCAACGAAACTTTTGTAGCACCAGAAGATTAATGCGTTTCCGACGAGTCTATGTTTGTGTTTGGAAGATTCGCAGCGACCGGAGGAGCGAAGTTCGGCGGCGATCAGAGGAGCAAAGCCAGATTCGATTCCTCTTTTTTTATTTCTTAAGTTTTTCTTCTATTAGTTTCTGATTTTTATTTTTATGAAATTGTATGTTTGTCAATTGTTTCTGGAATTCTACAGAGTTTTAGTTAAGATTTCTAACTAGTTTGATTTTTGGTTTGTACTTGTTTCCGGGTTGAATATTTCTTTTGTCATGGGTTTAGATTGAGATTCAATAGAAATTAATTTTTGTTTCACACTGATATGTTGTTTCTGAACTTGAAAAGGTTTTTATTGATTTATGTTTTAGATTTTTGAGTTATGGTAGTGTATGCTTGTACATGTTAGAAAAAAAGAAGAAACACTGTTAAAAATTGAATCCGAGAGTGCCCAAACACTGTATAATAAATGAATTGGCTTAGAATACTTCCTTTTTCTATTTTATATTATACTCAGAATGAAACACGATATTAGTTTGAAAATTGAATCTAAAACATAAAAATGTTAAATGTTTTTTTATTTGAATATTGTATTTGCGACACCCACAATTCTAAAGAACATATCAAAATCGACCACATACAACAACAATAACAACATATATGTTTTTTAATCAAAACAAGAATTAAAAAAAACTAAAATTCGAGGAGAATGATCTAAAAATGTCGTGACCCAATTAAGTTGCTTCCTCCCTCTCCTTTCTTTTCTTTATGTTTCCCGCGTTCTCCCTCCCTTCTTTTCTTTATGTTTATCACATTCTCCTTTTTCTTATTTGATTCTTCTTGATAAGTTGAGAATGAAGACTATTAGGGTTTAAATTGTTGTTGTTCTTCCGTGTGAAGAACAACAACTTTAGGGTAGGATTTGTAGATAGTGGGTGGAAAAATATAAGAGACTGAGGTCTTATTTATAGAACATATTTAGGGTTAGAAGTTTGGATCTGACCCAAAAACAATTAATATAAATATTAGTATGTAATAAAATAAACCTCTACTTATATTAAAAATTGATTTAAAATAAAAATATAATATCATTATTAAAAATAAGATTTATGCAATCCCTATATAATAACATCTTAATAAATTCAAAATTAATAATAATTTACTAAAATTCTGTATTAATAATATTAGTAATAATATTATTAGTAAAACCATGTATAATAAAATAAAATCCTAGTAATAATATTATTATTAATAAATCCAATAATAATTAATATTGTTTCCTTAACCCAAAAAACCTTTCTATAATAGTATTTTAAAGTCTAAAATAATATTTTTACTAAAACTAATAATAATATGATTAAACTCTAAAATACTTACATTGAATAAATTAATAATAATATTAAATATTAATTAATATAACCCCCTTTTTGTTTTATAAATAAAATAAAACCCCATAAAATTATGATAAAAATTATAATTTAGGACCCCTTTAACAATTATTAGATTTAAGAATAAATCACATAAAAATTTCAAAAGTCGGTCTAAAAGGTCAATAGAGTCCCTCTTTGACTTTTTAGACCGACAAAAAAACTCTGGGTCAAAATTTAGGGTACGACAGTTACCCCTATTTAATCGGCTTCGAATCAGATGGATGATGTCGACAAGCATTTCTTCTTCCAAGCAGGAGACGATTAAATATAAGAGGACCCCTAATTTTGACTGTAGAACCGGTAGGTTTAGAGCAAAACAAATCCCGGTGCTTTTTTAATATCTCAATATCTCTGTGTATAATATCCCTTATTATAAAAGTCAAATAGAACTTTTGTGAACCAGATTATGTTTGGATGAAACCCCGATGAACCCCCTAATGAACTTTTAAATCGATAAAACCCCGTGATACTCCTTGGTGGAATCCCTGCTGACATTTCCCGATAGAATTACATGATAAAACCCCGATGGAACCCCTTGACGTCAAATCTTAACTGAATAAACCCTGATGGAACCGCTTATTAATCTATAATAAAATCATTTATCAATCTCTGATAGAACCCCTTATCAATCCCTTTTTAACCTTTATGGGTGAAAATTTCCTATAATTTCTATGATCCTCAGATCATGTTGCTGGAATAGGATAGGACTTTTAGTGATACTTTAATCACTCTGGACACAAACCCCTAAATAGAATCTCTTCAATCCCGATTAGAACGCCAATGGATAACCCCTTTGACAAATATTAGATGGAACCCCTTCTTGCGGAACCGTATAAATCCCTTAGATAAAAGTTCAATAAAATTTCCTTCAAATTTGTTGATAAAACCCCTGGTATAACTCTTTTGAATAGACATATGGTAGAACCCCTTTGGTAAAAATTTATGGTATATAAAATTCTAATATAACCCATTGGATAAAAAATCAATATAACCCATTGTCTTATAGAACCCCTTTTCAATCCCTGGTAGAACCCCTTATCAATCTCTTATAGAACCCCTTAATCCCTTTCATCTCTTCTTGGTTAACATCGCTTATGATTCCTATGATCCTCTAATCTTATTGTTGGAATCAAATAGGACTTTAGTGATACCTTGATAACCTTGGATACAAACCCTTGAATAGAATCTCTTCATTCCCGATTAGAACCCCATGTATAACCTCTTTGATAAATATTAGATAGAACCCCTTCTTGTAGAACCACATAAATTCCTTTCATATAACCCATTTGGATGAACATCCGGTAGAATCCCATATAACCCCTAACTGATGAATTCTTCCTGAGTCCTTGATACAACCCCTGGTGTAACTCCTTTCGAGTAATATTATAGTATAACTATTTTTTACTATAAATCCCTTAGTATAAACCCCTTAGTAAAATTCTTTTGATATATCCCTTTGATAAATTCCGTTGATGAAAATCCCTTAAAGTCCTTTGCCGAAACTTGTCAAACCCTAAATAAGTCTTTGATAAAACTCTTGATAAAAACTCTTTATGTAAACCCCTTGTTGAATACCTTATAGAATCCTTTTGACAGATTCCACTGGTGGAATCTGGTGTAACCCCTAAATAACATCCTTAGATGATGATCCCTTGATATAACTCTAGTAAAAGCTCCCTGATAAAATCTAATAGAACTCCTTTTAGATAAAATCCCTTGATAGAACCCCTAGGATAAAACTCTGGTAGAACCCCGTTGAAAAAAAAATCGATAGAACCTTTTTTGAATAAAAATCCCTTAATAAACTCTCTTTGATATAAATTTGGTAGAACCCCCTTGAAAAAATTCCGATAGAACCCATTTTGGATAAACATCCCTTGGTAAAACTCCTTTGGGTAAATCCTTGATGAAATCATGTTTTGATAAGTCCCGAATCAAACCCTTAAAAAATCTTGATGCAATCTTTTAGATAACTCCCTTAATGAAATCCCTTTTGATTGAAACCCATAGATAAAATTCCTTTGATAAAACTCCTCCATAAAATCCCTTGATGGAATCTCTGATGAAAATTCCTTAATAAAATTTTGGTAGAACCCTTTGATGAAACCCCTTGAATGAGACCGAATAAAAACTCTTTTGATGAAATCCCTTGATAGAATACCCCTCAATACGACCCCAATGAAACCTTTTAATAACATTCCGGTAGGACTCCTGAAGGAAATAATCTGGTAGAACCCCTTTAAAAATTCAGATTAAAACCTCTTCATAAATTTCTTGGATAGAATCCAATAAAACTCTTTGATACCATTATGATGAAATACCATTGGTTAAAATCTCTTTATAGAACCCCTTATTAATCCCTGATAGAACCCCATGTGCAATCCCTTTGACCAATCATTAGATAAAATCCCTTTTGTAGAACCCCATAAATCCCATTTGTATAAACCCTTCAGATGAACATCCAATATAACCCCGTAAACCCCTCAGATAATAAGTCTGATAAAAATCTTCTTGAACCCTTGATACAGCCCCTGATGTAACCCTCTTTTGAGTAATGTTATTGTATAACTCTTTTTGATGAAAAATCCCTTAAAATCCTTAGTAACATCCCTTTGATATACCCCTTTGATGATAAAACCAAGGTGAAACCCCTTAATAATATTCTTTGATGAAACCCCCTTGATAAGACCTTCTTGATGAAATCCCTTGATAATATTCTTGATAAAACCTTTTTGATAAAATCCCTATGGAACCCTTTGATAAGAAATTCCAGTGAAACCCTTTGATAAATTCTTGATGAAATCCCTTACATAATACCGTTTTGTTGAAATTGCTTGTAAAATCCTAACGAACCCCTAGTTGAACCCTGTAGATGATGTTATGATAAAAACCCTTTGATATAACCCCCATGGTAAAACTCCCTTGATAAAATTCCTTAATTTAACCCCATCGATGATACTTCCTTGATAAAATTCCTTAGTTGAACCCCATTGATAATACTCCATTGATATAATTCCTTAGTTGAACTCCATTGATAATACTCCTTTGATAAAATTCCTTAATTGAATTCCTTGACAAAACCCTTGATAAAACCCCTAATGAAACTCCATTTGACAAATCCCATTGATAAACTCCTTTGGGTAAAATTCCTCGATAAAATCCCTTTTGATATAATCCTTATGATAGAATCCATTGATGACAATCCCGATAATCCCTTTTGATGAAAACATATTGATGAAATATGGTAAGATCTCTTTATAGAATCCTTTTATGATAATCTCGATGAACCCTTTTGATAAAGTCCCTTGATAAATCCCTTTGATGGGAAATTCTGGTGAACCCTTTGATAAATACCTGATGAAACCCCTTAATACCACTAAGTTGAAACATCTTGGTAAAACTTTAATGAACCCTCAGATGATACCTTTAAACCAAACCCTTAGACGAATCCTTTAACTAAGACCCTTATATGAATCCTTTAAATCAAACCCCTAAACGAACCCTTTAAGTAAAATCCTTAGATGAAGCCTTTAAACCAAACCCTTGGACGAATCCCTTAAATCAAACTCTTGGACAAATCCTTTAAATAAAACCCTTAAATGAATCCTTCAAATAAAACCTTTAGATAAATCCTTTAACTCAAATAAACCCTTATGTGAAACCTTCAAATAAACCCTTATGTGAAACCTTAGTGGAATCTCTCTAATAAAAATTTGATGAGAACATCTAATGGAAACCCTTAATATAACCTTGGGGAATTCCAATAAGCATTCCTAGTTAGGAATTGTACTGGTATAGCTGGGTATTTGACTTCTATGAGCGGTCATAAATCCTATGTTATGTATGCATGTTCCTGTATGTATGTGATGTTATGCTATATATGCATGATTAGGTACTAGAGCATAGCGACATAATTAACGCATGACAATGATTTGAATGTCTCCATAAGTGCCCCCATATAACCCATTTTATGAAACAATTTCCTTTGATTAATCCTTGCAGCAGTCTGTCTCATATTGATTGTACTTTAGAGAGTATTTCCCTTGATTGATTGAGTTTTGAAGGATTATGCCTGAAAAGGAACTTAGATCCCACCCTGCCTTGATACGACATTGAGATGAACTTCCCCAATATTTGAGTCTTGGAAAAGTATACCCTGAATTGATTAATCCTTGGAATGTTCAGTTTCACCATGCCGTTAAAGAGTTATGCCCTAGTATGGAATTTTTGAACGATCTTCCCTTTGTTATGGAGGTATTGTCTGAAGAGGGACTTGAATCCCACCATAATGTGATATGACTTTTATATGAATTTCCCCCAATATTTACATCTTGAAAAGTGTGTCCCATTATTTGAATCTTTGAAAATTATGCCCCTTATCCTTGAGGTCTAGAGGAGTTGCATGAAAGGGACTTGGGTCCCATAATGATGCAATATGACCTTTATATAACTTGCCCCAATATTTGAATATTGAATAATATGTCTCTGATTATATGTGTCATACCCCAAATTTGTCCTACCTGTGTATTTACTCTTATTTATTTCTGTCTACTAACGTCATTTCAAAAAAATTCAAAAAAATATGTGCTGGTTGCTTCTTCTTTATTTCAAGTTCAAGTCGTACGAATTATCTATCAAAGTTTAGGAAAATATATAAGGTCAAGTTTATGAGTACACTAATGATTGAAATTCAAAATGTCTTTTGGTCATGTGTGGGTGCAATACAGTTTATGTTTTAAGTCATGTTCATGTGGGCTATAGTGAAGAAGTTGGTACATCAAGTTCAATTTTAAAATTCAAGTTGGTGTTAAGGTGAACACGTTCAAGTATCCAAGTTCAAAGTGAGAAGAGCATAGAACTTTCTATTCAATTTACGCCAATTCAAGGCCCATTTACAAAGTCCAATTGAGAGTTCATTTACAAGAAATATGGAGGTGCACATAATTCATTTACAAGAGGAGCCTGCCACATTTTACAAAGAAAAGATTGCAAAAAGTATAGATTAGGAAAATCTAGCGTGTTGTCATATTATAATTAAGAGAGGTCATGGAGGCAGCAAAGAAAAAGCAGAATATAAAGTTAAATTTCGCGGATAAAGGTCCAGTTCATCATTTGATACAAAGGGTTGTTGTGTCTCATATTAAAAAAAGGTAAAAGGAGTTATTTTATTTTTCTTCAAGAAAGCAAAAGGGCGTTCCATCCCAAGTATTGGTATGCACTCCATAAAGACTTTACAAGCGTTGTCTTTTCAAACACTAGCCCCCATGCTACTATGACTACCTGTTGCATTCCATTGCCAATCCAATTTGAAAATTGTCTTGTTACACCAGTACTATGAAGAGTTGTGCTAATGTCATAATACCTTCACCAAACACATAATTACATTTTCTTAAATTACAAGGACTTAACACTAAACAAGCACCAGTACTGCCAGCTGCAATGATAATCAATTACTTGTTTTTGACAATTTGAATCACCATGCTGCCAGATTGATATTCAGCCAACCTTCATGTGTTTCTTCACGCGAAATTCCGCCAGAGATGAAGTCTGCACCTGCAAAGCAAAGGAGACCAATTGCTCAGCACATGAAAAAAATAATCAATTAAGAAGTGCAAAATAAATTGAATTATAAGATGCACTTGGCACAAACTCAAAAATAGCAAAACAAGTTCAAGCTGGATTCAGTTCAATCCTTAAGACAACATTCTTGATACAAATTGCAAAAAAAAAATTCATTACAAGATCCCATTGGATTGGATTCAAAAGGTGACATACATCACGAGATCAAAGTTTCATTACAATAATAAGAAGCTCAAATAATTTGGATTGGCATAATACCAACTCATTCACTTTTCAAAGAATCGATCCAAAGTTGCCTTCATATTCAAAATTCCTAAGGTCTTATCTTCATGTTTTTATGCATATGAGTTTTCTGTAACAAATGCACAACAAAAGCTTGTCAAAAAACTAGTGCAGCAGATAAATAAAGTCAGGAGAATACCACTTGTATCAAAGACAAGTCATAGCCCGGTGATTGAGCATGACAATGCATCCTCCCGTAAAACTTGACGTTATCACCAACGTATCCTATATTCTATGGAATCTAAAAGTAGAAGAAAGATGAATTTAGAAGAGAAAGCGAGAATATTAATGAAGCGTCGTGTTTCATAAATGTTTTCAGGAAGAGGACAGTCCCTGTAATACACAATTTATGCATCAAAGTCATTACAAGCAGTAACAATGATCCAAATAAGTCCAAATATCATAACACGCAGTTCGAATACAAGAAGACCAAATCACAAGTTCAAGGTTTAGTTTATTACCTTTGAAGCACAATTCCAAGTTCAGAATCTGAAAATCCACCTTCATGCTTCGCCAAGTTGTTGTTTCGTATTAGTGCATGAGATTTCCAACTCTGCGTTCCCATCATGCTTCATGGCATTGAGATCCCATGCCAAACCTGCAAGACAAGCAAAGTCATTCATATATTCATCATTACACAAGAAAAATCAGTTGAAATTTACAGGAATTTAACAAGCGGGAATCATTTCTTTTTCACAAGGAAGATTATCATATGGTTTTCATAAGAGTCTCACCCAACTCTCACTTCCAATTCACAAACCGCCATCATCCCCGCCATGAACAATCAGAGGAAGAGCGTCAAGGCATTACTGCACCAGGATAATCAAAAACGAAAATGCAAGAGTTATGAGGTGATGAGAATATTGACAATAACATTAGGACAAGTTCATACCTAAACAACTCAGCACCAAACATTCATCCAAGCTTTGCGAAGCCGAACCGTCATCTTCTAATTTATCAGGAACATTCAGTGTCATGATTTATGTCTTAAAAGCTCAAGTTGTCAGTCAAGCTCCTGCAGGCTGTAGCAATGCACCGTTGAACCGAAGTGCTCCAAGATGATTGTACATGAAAAAAATAGAATAAGACAGGAGTAATTAGCTGCAAATAACAAGAATTGAATGATCATTTTCTCAGTAACCAATCATGCTTACAAAGTGTCTCAAATGCTAAAGGCGAATATACAAATTCTGAAATAAAAGAGTAACATGTTTGACATCACAAATTAAACAGCAATAAGTAAAATCATAGAAATTTCACAGTCAGTAAAAACCAGTGAAATTCACGGTGGGACCACCTCTTCCAGAAGAAGTCCAGCACACACTACAGACAAATTCAGAGCAGGACCCCACACAAAATCACAAAATCCCTGGGAGATTCTTCTTTAACGGTTTTCACGACTAATACAGCTCATCTCACGCAAATCCCTCTCCAATATCACATACATCATTTCATATTCACTCTCCTATAAATAGGACCCAAAAAAAATACGAAAAAAGAAAAAACCCTAAAGACCTACAATTGAAAATGGCGCAGAAAAACCCCATCCACCATATTCAATCGAAAAGTAGAAAGCCACAACGAACAGACAAATAAGCAAGGAGAAGGGAAGAAGACATTGTTTCGAAAGAATTGCTCACCGTAATATTTGAAATTTTCGAGTCGGTAGTCTTCCAATCCATCCTTCTATTTTCGTTTGATTGATTGTTGTTAGTCTTCGCGTAATTACCATGTAGATTCTCACGATGTAATGGATTGGGGCTCTAGGGTTTGTGATTTGGGGACGGGATTCTTTCTTCGCTTTTCGCTTGTTTCAATTGCGCGATTGTTGTTCCTTTCTGTTTTTGGTTTTGTGTTCGTTTTTGATCTGGATTGAGGGTCATCGTTGGGTGGTACACGGCAATGATTCATCTCCTTCTTCGATGAAGAGCCGAAATTTGTTTTGATTTACTGCAATGCTTAATAACCTTACTTGTTGGCACGTTCATAATTTGCGTCCTTGGCTTTGACTGAAACTGGGCATGAACTGGGTCGATGACCCGAATCCGTCTGGGCATGGACTGGGTTAATACCCAGACTCTGGTATTTGGGCCTGTGCCTGTTTGTCTTTGTGGTTTTTTTTTAGTTTGCTTGTTTTTTAATTAATTAAGATTTTACTAAGTATTCTTTAAACCATATTTTGTTTTTCATGATAATTATTTCTTAAAGTTTGTTTCTTATCATTTTATTTTAGATAGATTTTTTTACTAGAAATATTTTGAGCCAATGATATATTAAAAGATCAATTTTAGCCCGATTTCTTTAAATCGCTAAAATTGATCAATATGAGGCCATATTAGGTAGATTTATTTTTATTTATTTTTTATTTTTTATTTTTGCCCATTAAATTTAATTATTGTATTATTATTAAATATATATTCCATTTTGTTTATTATTTATTATTATTTCTACAATTTTCTCATTTATCTTAGTTTATTCATTTTGTAATATTTTTAAATAAATGTTTCGACTCCTTATAGAATGATTCCGATTTTGAATCGATTCTAAGGTAGTTCACGAACTAAATTTCACCGCGTCCCGAAAAGGTACAACGCCTTCTAATAGTTGTGCTCGATAAAAAGGTCCAACGCCTTCGAATAGTTGTGTCCCGATTAAAAGGCCGGACGCCTTCGAACCGTTCAAAACACTGCACACACGCTTCCTCTTGGGCAAACTACAATGATACCATTTATTTCGCGCAATCCCCTGTATTTATTTTGTATCCCTCTCCCATTACTTTGTACGCACTTTACTTTCCGTATTTTATTTAATTCTGAATCCTTGGTCCAACGCCAAGCGATTGCACTTGCACACTTGCACTTTATTTATTCAGTTTTCGTTTATTAGGATCCACTCCACTTTAAGAGCCGAGCGCTTCGTGCCTCGCTAACAAACTACAAAAATAAACTCCACTTGCACTTACCCTTTTAACCTCAAAAAACCAAAACGTTTCGATTAGATCCAAACCCTTGATCCAACGTCAAGCGGTCTTAGGAAATAAAACACTTTAATAATACGAGAAGAACTGTACGCCACGAGCCTTAAGCGGTAGAAAGGAGGATAACGAGCTCTCGTTACTCGCTCCGATTATTTTCGACGCAAGACGCTCGTCTTGTTGGACGAGATAAACTATCCATAGTATTTAGTGCATTTCAACTCCTAAACCCTTTCGTCGAAGAAAGGTAATAAAACGAACAACCATTACCCTTAGTAGGCCGAACTACGAGGCTCTGACTTTCCCATTGCAAACGGGAGTACGTAGGCACGAGGATCTCAATCCTTGCCGAGCACCTAGGTGATCAGTGATATTTAGTGATAGTGTTCAAGCCGGTTTTCAGTGTCCTTTGAGTCTAATTTTGTTCGTTTGAAGTATTTCGTTCATGTTTCGCCATAGTTTTCTTAATATTGCTTGCAAGTTAGTTTTAATCTTTTTATTCTGTTTTTATCTGTGGAATGGGTTATGTGGTTGTTTTTTGATGTGTTTTCAGGTCAATATGTAATCGGTTGTTCGACGCGTCCGAAGAGATGATCCAAGCATGAAAGATGGCAGCAAAATGGGATTTCAGAGGCACAACACGGGTGCCAGTGTTGTACAACACGGCCCGTGTTGTGAATACCAGAGGAAAAGGTTATTTGCTAAGAAAAGGAGAAAGTCAGAGCTATGACACGGGTGCCCGTGTTGTACAACACGGTCCGTGTCATAGCATCTGGTGGAAAGAAGCATTTTGGTGATCCAGAGACACAACACGGGTGCCCGTGTTACACAACACGGCCCGTGTTGTGAAGATCAGAAGAAAATCTTATGTTTTGCTGCTGCGAGGGTATTCCGGACTTTTCGCGGTGTTTTGGAAGACTGCTTTATATTTGACAATTATTACTGTACTGAACCACTTTTTGATTTGGGGGATTTTTGGGATTGAACGAATACGGGAGAAGAGGGATTGATCAAGAGCGGAAGCGATTGACGATCCAACGAATCCTACGTTAATTGTAATGTCTCAATTTTCTTACTCTGTTTTTATTTCTAGTATGAACTTTAGTGGCTAAACCCCCCAATGCCAGGGGGTGTCCCTGATTTGCTTTATGTAATGACTATTTGAATTCTTCAATTTGGGATTATGTTTTTAATTTCGTTTCTTTATTTTATTGCAACGTCCTTAACGCTTTATCTTTGTTGGAAAATGGGATAATTGATCGTGGTTAGGATTTGGTCTGACCAACCATCCTAACCTTGTTGCATAAATTTTATCGCGATGAATATTACTGAGGAATTGGGATATTTTTGTGAAAACCTTTTTATGTCAGAATTATTGCTTGATATTCTTCTCTGACCATTGAGGAATCAAGGTCAATGAAGAATACCAAAGGTTTTTCTTTGAAGGAATTTTGGAAAACATTATAGACTTAGGAAAGACACTTTCTAAAGCATATCTCTAAAATTAAGGAACATTTGAGTCATTGCACTGCGAATCATACACCGTCCCTGGCATTACTTTAATATTCGTGAAAACTATTTGTTTTAGTCTACGTTTTAATTTCTTTAGTTTATTTAATCTAAATTCAAACCTTTAAACCATAACTTTTGTCCAATTGAAATTAATCATGAAGAACCTATTTTAGTAAGCAGTCCTTGAGATCGATATTTGGGGTTATTCCATTCTATTACTACATCGGTAAAAATAGTACACTTGCTATTTTCCGATCAAGTTTTTGGCGCCGTTGTCGGGGACTGCCAAAGAATTAAGTTGTTCGTGTTATATCAATTGGAATTTTGATGCTCTGCGACTAAAATTTTGCTTTTCTCTCTGTATATCATTTTAGTGTTATTGAAATTTTGTTTCCTAACTCGTGTCTAACTATTTATGCGAGGTCAGGCCTCAGCTAAATTTTCTTTTGACACAGAACCAGAAAGAGCTTTGCACGAGAGACGCCGCAAGGCAAGAATTGAGAGTCTGGCTAAGACTGGTTCAAGTGTCCCGTATCAGGAAACTGAGGACTATATATTCGTTCATTCGGAGCACAGTGACTCTGATTCAGACAGAGAAACTGACCCTGAATTCAACGACATGGCAGGGAATCAACCTGTTGCAGAGAGACTCTTAGGTGATTACGGAGGGGCAAATGCTCAACCTAACAGGATGACGATTGTTAATCAACCGGAGAATGTAGCACACTTTCAGTTGCATCCATATACTATCCTCTAGTTAGAGAGCAAGCCTTTCTCCGGAAGAATCAATGAGGATGCAAATAAGCATCTGCAGAGATTCCTTACTACCACAACTTCGTTGAAGATTGAAGGTCATTCAGAGGAGGCAAAACGACTGGTGATGTTTCCATTCACACTTACTGACGATGCTGAAGAGTGGTTCTACTCTCTTCCCGCAGCAAGTATCACAACATGGCAAGAGATGGAAACAACTTTGCTTAATGAATACTTTCCTGCTTCAGTGTTCATCCGGAAAAGATATGATATAGTCAATTTTAAACAAAAAGAGGGTGAATCACTTGGAGACGATTATAAAAGATTCAAAAGGTGTTTGACTTCGTGTCCTACTCATAATATGGACGCGACCGAGCATATGCAAAACTTTGTGAATGGGTTGCGACTCAAGACAAAGCAGCTTATTGATACCGCTGCAGGTGGCTCAACAAACTTTTCAACAGCCACAGGTATTAAAAGAATCATCGAAGCCATTGCTGCCAATGAACACCTTGAGTTATATGATCGCACAGTGAGTCAACCGGATGGAAAAATTGATCTTAAGCTGACAGAGCAGGTTGTAAAAATGGAAGATCAAATTGCCGCAGAAGTTGAAAGATGGTTAAAGAAGATGAATCTGGGAACTCAAACAGTTGCTCAGGTTGAACCCGTTCAAGCGGTGATTTGCGAGATATGATGTGGACCTCACTTTGCCATGCACTGTTTGGCAACTCAAGAACAGGTTGAACAGATTAATATGTTGAGGCAGGACAACCCGTATGCCAACACGTATAATCCGGGGTGGAAAAAACACCCAAATTTCTCTTGGAAAGATCATCAAGGGAACATCCAAAAACCGGTTCAAGGCCAACAACAGTATCAGCCCCAGCAACAACCATATCAGCCTCCAATGTCAAGAAAAGCTGATTGGGAAATTGCCATTGAAAAGATGGCAGCTCACAATTGTCAATTTCAAGAAGAAACAAGAAGTAACTTCAAGAATACTGGAGCCTCTATAAAGAATCTTGAAGTGCAAATGAGCCAAATTGCCCAACACCTCGCCATTCCACAAACTCCAGGGACTCTTCCTAGTGCTACTGTAACAAATCCTAGAGATAATCACAAAGTAAATGCAGTCACAACACGAAGAGGTAAAGTTAGTGAAGAGGTTCAAGAAAATTCTGAAGGTGAAAGTCAAATGATTGAGGTTGAGCTAGAAATCAAAGAAAATGAAGAGGTTGGTAAAGAAAAAGATGTTACCCCAGCACCGGAAATCAAAGAAAAGGCGGTTGAACCGAAACCGGTGGTCAAACTTCCATATCCTACAAGAAACAAGAAGAAAGGGCAACAAGAAAAGAATTTTGAGAAATTTCTTGACTTGTTCAAAAAGCTGGAGTTGAATATTCCATTGCTTGAAGCACTTGAACAAATGCCCACTTATGCCAAGTTCATTAAAGATATCATTGCTAAAAAGAGGACTATGGGAGCTGAACCTATTATTCTAACTGAAACTTGTAGTGCTATTTTGCAGGGACTAAAGATTCCGGTGAAGAAAAAAGATAGAGGAGCTGTCACCATCCCATGCACTATCGGTGACCGATCGTTCAAGAGAGCTCTTATTGACTTAGGAGCGAGCATCAGTTTAATGCCTTTATCCATCTACAAAAAGTTGGGTATTGGTTCTGTTCAAGACACTAGGATGACTCTCCAATTCGCGGACCATTCGGTGAAGCGGCCGTATGGAGTTGTCCATGATGTCCTGGTTAGAGTGGACAAATTTGTGTTTCCGGTTGACTTTGTGATCCTTGAAATGCCTGAAGATGAAGAAATCCCCTTGATTTTGGGAAGACCTTTCCTAGAAACCGGGAGAGTCATGATAGACATGGAAGGTGGAACACTAACGTTGAAGGTGTATGATGAAAAGTTGAAAATTGATGTTAGGAACACTTTGAAGTATAAAGATGATGTGGGCATTAGTAGTAACATACAAGTGTTAGAACAAAGGGAAGCTAGTGAGCATTTAGAAAGTGTGTCCAAATTACCTCTAGAGAGGGTGCTGAGTATGTCCATTTTTGAAGATAATAAGGAAGCTGGAGATAATGATATGGAAGTGGTAGCTATGTTTGAAACTCAACCTATCCTTAAAATAGTTAGAATGCACCGGTGGGAAGAGTTGCGACAGCCTATAACGGTTGATGAAGGCAAAGACAAGCCGAAAATATCAGAATTGAAGCAACTGCCCGAGAATCTCAAATATGCCTTTCTTGACACGGAAGAAAAATGTCCCGCTATTATTAGTGCTAATTTGAAAGGTATGCAAGAAGGCAAGTTAATTGAAGTCCTTAAGAAATTCAAGGGAGCAATTGGGTGGAAGATTGAAGACCTTAAAGGTATAAGTCCCACGGTGTGTATGCATAAAATACTTATGGAAGAAGATCACAAACCGGTCGTGCAACCCCAAAGGAGATTGAATCCGGTGATGAAGGAGGTAGTGCGAAAAGAAGTTGTTAAGCTATTGGATGCAGGATTAATCTATCCGATATCCGATAGTGCTTGGGTGAGTCCAGTACATGTGGTGCCCAAAAAGGGGGGAACAACTGTTATAACAAATGAAAAGAATGAGTTGATTCCTACTAGAACTGTTACGGGATGGAGAGTGTGTATTGATTATAGAAGATTGAATTTGGCTACAAGAAAGGACCATTTTCCGTTGCCATTCATTGACCAAATGTTGGAAAGACTAGCGGGACATGATTACTATTGTTTTCTTGATGGTTACTCCGGGTACAATCAAATTGCTGTTGCACCAGAGGACCAAGAGAAAACGGCGTTTACATGTACCTATGGCATTTTTGCATATAGAAGGATGCCATTTGGGCTATGTAATGCCCCCGCTACATTCCAACGATGCATGACATCCATTTTTGCGGATATGCTTGAAAAACACATGGAAGTGTTCATGGACGATTTCTCCGTGTTCGGATCCTCATTTGATCACTGTTTATCTAACCTTTCACTTGTTTTGCAGTGATGTCAAGAAAGCAACTTAATATTGAACTGGGAAAAATGTCATTTCATGGTGCGAGAAGGCATTGTTCTTGGTCACAAGATCTCACAAAAAGGGATCGAAGTTGATCAAGCCAAAGTGGAAGTGATCTCTAAGTTGCCTCCGCCAATCAACGAGAAGGGTATAAGAAGCTTCTTGGGACATGCGGGTTTTACCGCAGGTTCATAAGAGACTTCTCGAAGATAGCCAAACCTTTAACTACCCTGTTGGTTAAAGATAAGGCTTTTGTTTTCAATAAGGAATGCAGCGACGCTTTTGAAACACTTAAAAAGGAATTAGTGTCTACACCTATTGTTATTGCCCCTGATTGGTCCCTGCCCTTTGAGATTATGTGCGATGCTAGTGACATTGCGGTAGGGGTTGTTCTTGGACAGCGAAGAGGGAAATTGCTTCATGTGATTTACTATGCTAGTCATGTTTTGAACCTTGCACAGATAAATTATGCAACTACCGAGAAGGAGTTGCTAGTGGTTGTGTATGCCTTCGATAAATTCAGGCAATATCTGTTGGGTTCAAAAGTGATTGTTTACACTGACCATGCTGCTTTGAAATATCTTTTTGCTAATCAGGATTCAAAGCCCAGGCTGTTGAGGTGGATTTTACTCCTCCAGGAATTTGATGTGGAGATCCGTGACAAGAAAGGGTGTGAAAACACTGTTGCAGATCATCTTTCTTGGATGTCACCAATTGAGGACACTGAAGAGCAACGCCCAATAAAGGATGAGTTCGCTGACGAACACATCCTAGCTGTTATTGGGGTGCCTTGGTTTGCAGACTATGCAAACTACCTCGTTGGTGGTATTATACCCGACGATTTTGATTCTAACAAAAGAAAAAAGTTTGTTCATGACTGCAGGTTTTACTTATGGGACGATCCGTTTCTCTACAAAAGAGGGGTGGATGGCCTTGTGAGAAGATGTGTACCTGACGAAGAACAAAAAGATGTCCTGAAAGCATGTCACGACTCTGAGTATGGTGGACATTTTAGTGGTGATCGAACAGCAGCTAAAGTCCTTCAATCCGGACTTTACTGGCCATCTTTATTTAAGGATGCCCAAGAATTAGTGAAAGAGTGTGACAGATGTCAGAGGACTTGGAATATATCAAAAAGAAACCAGATGCCCTAAAACTCTATGCTCGAGGTTGAGTTATTCGATGTATGGGGGATAGACTTCATGGGGCCGTTTCCACCGTCGTTCGGAAAAAACTATATTTTTGTGGCAGTGGATTATGTGTCCAAATGGGTGGAGGCTGTTGCATTGCCCACCAATGATGCTAAGGTTGTTGTGAGATTCTTAAAAGAGAACATCATTGCAAGGTTCGGTGTCCCGAGAGCATTAATAAGCGACGAAGGGACACATTTCTTGAATCACCTTATGGAGAAGCTGCTGCAAAAGTACAATGTTAAACACCGGATAGCTACTCCATACCACCCCCAAACGAGCGGCCAAGTTGAGGTGTCAAATAGACAACTGAAACAAATCCTGGAAAAAACAGTGAATTCATCTAGAAAGGATTAGTCTATTAAGTTGGATGACGCTTTATGGGCGTACCGAACGGCTTTCAAAACGCCTATCGGTATGTCACCATATCAACTGGTTTACGGAAAGGCATGTCACCTACCTTTGGAACTTGAACACAAAGCTTTTTGGGCGTCTAAGTATCTTAATATGGATTTGTCAAAAGCTGGAAGTTCAAGGATTCTTCAACTTCACGAGTTAGAAGAATTCAGGAATCGGGCGTATGAGAATGCTAAAGTTTACAAAGAGCAAACGAAAAAATGGCATGATAAAAGGATTCAAAGAAAAGAGTTTTGGGAAGGACAAATGGTCCTTCTGTACAATTCAAGGTTGAAGCTATTCCCAGGAAAATTAAGGTCTAAATGGTCGGGACCTTTTGTAGTTCACAAGGTATTTCCTCACGGAGCCGTCGAAATTAAAAATCAGACCAATGGAGATATTTTCAAAGTGAACGGGCAGAGGTTAAAGCATTACTTCAAAGGCTAGACCACTGGTGATGTGCACGTCACTCGTCTTACTCAGTAGTATGACGGACCATCGAGCCATGCGACGTTAAACGCAACGCTACGTGGGAGGCAACCCACGAGTTTTTCATTCTTACTTTTGTTTGTTTCAGTTTTGTAGGTTGTGTGTATCACTGGTTCTGAGAAGGAAAGAACGAGGTTTGATGTCGGGCAAAGAAGATAGAAAAATATGGAAAAAGTGAAAAATCAGGGGTGCAACACGGGTGCCCGTGTTGTGCAACACGGCCCGTGTTGCAAAGTTCAGAAGAATCTGGTTTCTATGTTAATCTGAAGATGATTCAGGGAGGCAACACGGGTGCCCGTGTTGTGCAACACGACTCGTGTTGCAATGTCTGGAAGAGTGTTCTTTTACAAGGCATTTATGAGAGAAACCAGGGAGGCAACAAGGGTGCCCGTGTTGTGCAACACGGCCCGTGTTGCAAGTACTGAAGGAGAGTTTTTTTTATGAAATTGTTTGGAAGAACCAGGGAGGCAACACGGGTGCCCGTGTTGGACAACACGGCCCGTGTTGCGCATGCGGGAAGCTATTTTTTCAAAAAATTTTAAGTTTCCCAACTTTATTCTGTGGGCCCCACGTGTTTATTCTCATAACTTCCCATTAGTGGCTCATTAACCACTCATTTATCATAATCCTTCATCTTCTCCAACCTCCATTCTCTTTCAAGAACCCTAACCCCATTTTCATTCTTCATAAGACTTCCATTTTCTCAATCACCCACTCACCAAAGCACTCTACCCCATTCACAAAAATTGTTCCCCATCCCTCCTTTGTCACTTCTACGGTGACCAATTTCTCTAATCTTTCAATTTTTTTCGTGTGCTTAATTTGTGCAGGTGAGAACAATGCCTCCTCGAAAGGATACCGGTAAGAATGTTGCTGAATCTTCTCGTCCTCGTAAGAGAGCACACCGAATGCCGAATGCTCATGGCATTCTGTTTGAGGACCCGGAGCATCAAGCCAAATATGCAAAGTTGGTAAGACGTAAATTGATACCGGCCCGTTACATGTGTAATGAAACTCTTGAGAATCTAGGGCTTAAATTCGAGGTTCATAGAATGTTTCACAGTATTGGCATGCTTAATTTTATGTTGTATGAAGCGCCAACCTTTGAGCGCATAACCTTGGAATTTTTGAGTTCTTTACAGTTTCAGCTCAAGCATACGTGGACCGGATCAGACACAGAGTACTTCGGTACTTTGAAGTTCCGCTTATTTGACAATGATCATGTGATGTCAGTTGCTGATTTGGGAAAGATATTAGATCTTCCGGTTTACGGGCCTGGTGCACCGCCGAGTACATTTGTGGCAGGATCATTCTGGAAGGATATCACCGGCAGTACCGAGTATGCCGTGTCGGCGGCAAAAGCCTCATGTATTCATAACCCATGCTTTAGGTATGCTCAAAAAGGGTTGGCTTATACCCTTTTCTGCCGGGGCGATAGCACAGGAGTGGCGACACTGCGAGAGTTGTACTTCCTGTATGGGATGGCAAACAATGAGCTGATCAACGTTGCGGCCTTCGCAGCGGACCACCTGAAGCGGGTAGCCAATGCTGCCTCGGGTGAGATCTCTGTTGGAGGGATGATTACGCAGATTGCTGAACATCTTGGGTATACTGATAGGTTGCTTGAAGTACCTGCAGTGGCAGGTAAGACCAAAATTGATCTTGAAACCTTAATCAACCAAGGTATGATAAAAAGCTGTCATAATTATTATGCTGTGATGACTCGTAACAAGCATTTGATTTATTTACCTACGCCTAATATGATTACTATAGACAATAGAGCTAACTGGCTGTATGAGGACCCTATGTAGGGTGGAAACGATCAGTTTGATGAGTATTTTTCAGGTGAGGAGGATGAAGGGAACCAAGCTGAAGAGGTCCCGGTTCGAACTGCTGGTGGATCATCAAACCAAGCAACCGGTCAGTGGAATGTGTCCAAGGAGCAGTGGGACGAAATGATCAAAGAGCAGACCCGGCAAGGGGACCTCATCGATGAGCTGCATTCATGGATGCAGCAGATGAGGCTTCATGGATTTCCACCTGAGCAGTGATAGTTGTGAGATCCCCTCCGACATTGGTTCTTCAACAGTGGGGACACTGTTGAGTTCAAGTGTGGGGGGGTTTAGTTTTCATGTTTTCGTTTGTTTTGTTTTAATCTATGTTTATTTTTAGTAGTGTCGTAGTGTCGGCTTGAAGATTATAGCTATGTGTTATTTGAAAAAACACCCCTGAGTTGACCTGTTATGTGTTGCGAGTGAATAATGAGAAAGTATATAGGATGTGAAGTGAAAAGAAACCCGATGAGAAAAATATGGAAAAATTTTGATGTGTAGGTACCACATGAACACACTGAGTCTCCGGAATTAGGAACGAGTTTGACATGTAGATTCGTGCCATGGTACTTTGATCTGAGAAGTAAACCCGAAGTAGTTTCTATTGATATATTTGGCTTTATCTATAATAACTGTGTGTACAAAGTTGACCCATAAGAGAAAAAGGCTTGAAGGCACCGAAAAAAAAAATGAATAAAAACATTAGAACGATCGATCCTTTTAAGTTGGGTAACCCTCACCAGGTTATTCAACCTAACGACGGTTGAACATAAATGTTTCCCTAAGGGACAAAGAAAAGTCGGTGTCAACAATTAAAAAAGGGGATCAATCTTGTACACATCGTGAAAATCATAAAAAGCCTTAAAAGTGATTGTCCGAATGAAAAGGGTTGAAAATCGAAAAATAAGACCTAAGCCCGAAGCATAGTCGGAGAGGTACCGAAAAGGAGATTCAGATCCGGGGTTTTCCACGGTGTAGTGTTTGTGTGATACCTATACTGGGAGAGAAGTACCAAAAAGAACTCATTGGGTGACTTGGAACTAAGGATCCACGTATGAGTATCATAATTCATCTTGCTAGGTTTTAAGGTATAAATACAGGATTTTTGCTTGAGGTCAAGCAAGAATTCAAGTTTGGGGGAGTTTGATCAGTGATATTTAGTGATAGTGTTCAAGCCGGTTTTCAGTGTCCTTTGAGTCTAATTTTGTTCGTTTGAAGTATTTCGTTCATGTTTCGTCATAGTTTTCTTAATATTTCTTGCAAGTTAGTTTTAATCTTTTTATTCTATTTTTATCTGTGGAATGGGTTATGTGGTTGTTTTTTGATGTGTTTTCAGGTCAATATGTAATCGGTTGTTCGACGCGTCCGAAGAGATGATCCAAGCATGAAAGATGGCAGCAAAATGGGATTTTAGAGGCACAACACGGGTGCCAGTGTTGTACAACACAGCCCGTGTTGTGAATACCATAGGAAAAGGTTATTTTCTAAGAAAAGGAGAAAGTCAGAGCTATGACACGGGTGCCCGTGTTGTACAACACGGCCCGTGTCATAGCATCTGGTGGAAAGAAGCATTTTGGTGATCCAGAGACACAACACGGGCGCCCGTGTTACACAACACGGCCCGTGTTGTGAAGACCATAAGAAAATCTTATGTTTTGCTGCTGCGAGGGTATTCCGGACTTTTCGCGGTGTTTTGGAAGACTGCTTTATATTTGACAATTATTACTGTACTGAACCACTTTTTGATTTGGGGGATTTTTGGGATTGAACGAATACGGGAGAAGAGGGATTGATCAAGAGCGGAAGCGATTGACGATCCAACGAATCCTACGTTAATTGTAATGTCTCAATTTTCTTACTCTGTTTTTATTTCCAGTATGAACATGAGTGGCTAAACCCCCCAATGCCAGGGGGATGTCCCTGATTTGCTTTATGTAATGACTATTTGAATTCTTCAATTTGGGATTATGTTTTTAATTTCGTTTCTTTATTTTATTGCAACGTCCTTAACGCTTTATCTTTGTTGAAAAATGGGATAATTGATCGTGGTTAGGATTTGGTCTGACCAACCATCCTAACCTTGTTGCATAAATTTTATCGCGATAAATATTACTGAGGAATTGGGATATTTTTGTGAAAACCTTTTTATGTCAGAATTATTGCTTGATATTCTTCTCTGACCATTGAGGAATCAAGGTCAATGAAGAATACCAAAGGTTTTTCTTTGAAGGAATTTTGGAAAACATTATAGACTTAGGAAAGACACTTTCTAAAGCATATCTCTAAAATTAAGGAACATTTGAGTCATTGCACTGCGAATCATACACCGTCCCTGGCATTACTTTAATATTCGTGAAAACTATTTGTTTTAGTCTACGTTTTAATTTCTTTAGTTTATTTAATCTAAATTCAAACCTTTAAACCATAACTTTTGTCCAATTGAAATTAATCATGAAGAACCTATTTTAGTAAGCAGTCCTTGAGATCGATATTTGGGGTTATTCCATTCTATTACTACATTGGTAAAAATAGAACACTTGCTATTTTCCGATCACTAGGTTCAATCTAACTTATAATTTAACTCATTTCCCTCTAGCAAGCAATTCGTTTAAGCATAGACATCCTTTCGCGCGCGTTAACTTAGATGGTTCCCATCGAGTACGATGGATGTAGGGGGTACTAATACCTTCCCCCTGCATAACCGACTCCCAAACCCAGACAATGGTTCCGTTGACCTTTGTCCTCATCCTTTTCTTCCCGGGTTGTATCTATATCTCCCCTTTCCCTCTTCGGGAATAAATAGAATTAGGTGGCGACTCTTCAGTCCGTCCGGCGCGCGGCTCCTTCCATTCGGATCGCGTAAGGTCGTTTTTTTCGGGGTACGACAATATGACTTCTAGGATGATTAGCCTCATTGCACCATTGAGTTGGTATGCCCCATTATGAGCCTCTTGAAAATATATACCCCTTAATTAGAGTCATGAAGGTATAGGTGTGTTAAATCTTAAACAATTTTGCACTTAATCAGTAGGATCTTTATATGATGTGCCTCTAGGATCATAAGGATTTTCCTTTTAATTATAACCATTTCTTGATAGTTTTCCCCTAATCAAAATCATCTTGAATAGATATGCCCTTTATTAAATCCTTGTTGATACTCCTTCAATGCTAAGTATTGAGTTGCATGTAAAATTATTACCTTTGAAAAGTAATTAAAACACCATTTTCATGCAAGTTTTCACAATCGAAAATAGGTGTGGAAACAACTATGATGATACCTGACCCTGAGGTTGGCGTGAATGAAGATGGAAAAATGATGACTTAACAAACTTTCGGGTTTTGAGTCAGTCTAACAACGACTTTGCCGAGTATACTTTTATAGTGCTCCTAGCTTCAATTAGGACTTTTATATGTTATAACGTGGTCTGGTTCATGGTTTATGAAACAAAAGATATAAGTCTCAAAATTTGAAATTTAACCCTCCCCATTCTCCTTGATGTTATCCATTCCTAAATCCAATTAACCCAATGTCGCTTCCGGGATTCTCATCCTAGTATAAACGCGAAAGTGGCGCGGAAAAGGTAGAGTCGCCAGCCAGACATTTTTATCCCGAAGGAATGAGAAAGGTAATGTTGCAGAAACCTAAGGAAGAAGGAAAGGACGAGGTCATGCGAACCAAAGATCTGGGTTCGGAAGTCGGTTACAACCTGGGAAGGTATTAGAACCCCAGAACGTTCGCCGTACCCGACGGGATCCACGCTTGTTTTTCTGTTTCAAAGGGTGAGAAAATAAGATGCTGCTAAATAAAAACCGCTAACTGGAATGGAAATGAGAAAAGGAACTGGAAAGAAGATCGAAAAGGAAGAATGAGGAAAATGTAGGGAAAATAAAGAATGTGCTCGCACGAGTCCAACCCCTCTACCTACGTACCTCATCGGGAAAATGAGGATCAGAGTCGACGTAGTTCGCCTAACTAAGGCAGAAACTATTTGTGTTTTTTATGATGACGTTGCCATAGTTCTAACTCAGGTGTTACCGGCTCTGACTCGAGGGTGTTTACTGTATCGTTAATTGAACTGTCGAGACAAGTCGTAATCGTCCGCAAAGAGTAGGAGATGAGAAGAGAAGACGCGATGCCTTTGTTGGTTGTCTTTTATAAGAAGTGTTTTTGAATTTGTTTATGAACATTCTCATACTAAGACTTGTTCATCGTGGTAGACACCTTATACCTAGCCCCGAAATGGAACGCGCATAAGTAACCCACGGCAAAATCTCATGGCGCACAAGAAAGTTCGACCTTTATTAGGTGTTTTATGATTTTCTTTATGAGATGAGAAAGAAGGAATCAAGTTGAAAAAGGACAAACTAAGGGGGACTAAAACTAACCCTAAGTTGTTTATTGCATATCAAAAGAGATCCTAATGGTTAATGCGGTTTCTAATCCTAATGAGGAAGAAGGAAAAGAAGAAAAGAGAACTTGGAAATCAACTTACTTCCTAAGGAAGGTAAGTTGTTTCTAAAGGGGGAAAAGCCTATACAAGTAAAGCATAAAGTGCTAAGGCAACCACAATTTAGAATGCATACAGAGATGAGAGAATTAATTATTACCTCAATCTTCCCCCCTACAAAACAAAGGTTATCTTTACAAAGCATATTGAAAACATAAAGCATGATAAAAGCTCAAGCTAACTCAAATTAGCTAAGGAAAAATACTAAGGTCTTCCTAGAGTTAAGACCTATATCTAAAGGATCCTAAATGATAAAAGGACTTCTAAAGTCAGTAGATAAACCCTATTAAAGTGTTCTAATGTTATGAACTCAAACAACTACAATCTATGTCCTAATGAGGTATTAAACCCTAATGGAAATCAATGCGAAGTTAGATGAAGAAAGTTGAATGAAAGTGCAAGGAAAACACAACTCGAAAGCATAAGGATGATAAAGGAAGAAGTTATATGTGGTTTACCTTTCCCCTCCTACAAAATAAAGGTTAGTACTAAAATAATTTTCATATTTGGAAACCAAAACAAAGGAATAAAGACAATTAAACCTTACGCACATCCTAGAATGGAACTATGGTTCAAAATAAGACTTAAGTCTAAAGATGAAGATATCTAAAGGTTATATGACTTCTAAAGTCAGTAGCTACATGCTATAGGTTCCTAAAGGTGATAGGATACCTCAAAAATTCAAACTATGTCAAACTATGTACCAAAAGTTCACATAAGTTCACCTAAATGCAAGATAGGGTTTATGGATGAAGTATGAGTGCATATGGCATACAAGCATGAATTAATACATGAAATGAGTATTAAAGTCAGTAGTGAATGCTTATGAATGATGATGAATGAACATACCATCATTTATTCAATGACTTAAGCATATGGAGCTAGGAGAAGAAGATGTGAGAAGAAGTGAGCATGGTGTCGCATAAGATTACAAATGATGCAAGGTAAGGATGAATGTCATGTGAATATGCATGATATGATTATGAGTCAGTAGCATACAAGGTATGAGATGAAATTGGAATGCATGAATAGGCATTACAGATTCCCACATAAATCAAATTAAACATGAGAAGAGATGAGAAACAAGCTTAGGTTAAACATGTTGAAGTAATTATGCACTTTGAAACACAAAAACAAACCAAATGAAGATGGTTCAAAAAGTGACCTTAACTGGAATTAAGGACCTAAAAGTGACCTATAATTAACTCCTAAAATTTACCAAAAAATATCTCAAGAAAATGGCATGAATGTCTTCCTAACATTTAGGGTATGGAGCAAATAAGCACATAATCGGACCTAGAATCTAGGTGACATGAAAAATAGAAAAAAGGCTTGAAAAATTATGAAGTTAAATCCCTGGAATGATAAAGTCATTAAATTGTATTTTCTAAAAGGATTTCTCAAAATTATGCACCAAAGTGCCAAAACAATTTACTTGCTGAGCAAGATAACAAGGCGTGATCGCCGAAAAACAACTCCACAAAGTGGATCCAAAATAACACCAAAAATTATTGAAAAAATTCCTAAGGAGCATAAAAATGTCATAAATCCCAGAGATTAATCACACAAAAAAAGTAGGTCTCACACCTATTGGAAAAAATGTTTTCGATCCCTTATGTCAAAACCATTCGTTTTGGGATAGCTGGAATGAAAAATCCAAATTAATTACTAAAACCATCCAAATATGGAAAACAAAATTATACAAAATTAATTAAGAGGATGAGGATTACTTATGAAATTTTCCAGAATTTTATCACACCTAAAACTATTTTTAATAATTGTGACGAAACAGGAAAAAAAGGTGATTTAAGGGAAAGTGAAAGGAAGCGAATCCTATAATTCGTACCCTAATCTCTAAACTCCGATATCGACACATATCATCATAAATCACAAATAAATCCAGTGCCTCAGGTTTGAGGGCTCAATATGCACCTTAAGTTATATGATCCTAAGCCGCATACAAGCTAGAATGATGCATTAAAGTGGAAAGTCGAGATTTCTTACTTGATCGAAGTGCTGATTCCTCACATAAAAGAAACCCCAAAAATTCATGCAAGGTCTTGCAATCTCCCATAAGCAAAATAAATGCTTATCTTCCATAATCACTTTGTGAAGATCCACGGTAGCCGAAATCGATCCATGTCGATAAAAAAGCTTACACACTTTAATCCAAAATTAATCCCAAAAAGATAATTAGAATTAATGCAAAAATTCTAACTAAAATTATCAAGAAATAGATTACCATATTAATCCAAAAAATTAATAAACCACAAAATTAATTACCAATTTTTAAACAAGAAATCTGCTTAGAAATTCCTAAAAGAAACACAAAAAAGATAGCGGTGCATTATTCATTCTAGAGTGCAGAAAATAGAATAACGGCCCAAGGCCCAAACTTCCTTCAAAAACCGCAGGGGGTTTATTAGTGAATATGGGGATGTGGATATGAATCCATGGTGGATCCGAAGATAAGCCCAATTCAAGTCTTGTTGAGGCTTGGGCATCAATATTCTAACGTTCCAAACCCTAAACTAAGATAAATCACTATGGAACTTCTCAGCAAAACGGCCTTGGTTCATCTTCTCCTCACCGAAAAAAAACAACTGCCGTAGACGATGCGTCTTCCCTGGTTTCGATCAGTTCCGGCTTCGTCATCTTCTTTGATGAACACGACGCCACCGTTTCTCTTCTTCACCGTCAAAGATCTGCCGCACATCACTCAGAGTTTCACGTCTTCGTATTCATAGAGCTACTCTTCTCCCTTTGAAATTAGTTTCAACTCGCCATCGCCGTTTTCGGATGCAATGTCTCCGCCACGACTGTCTTCACGTCGCCGCCTTCTCCGATCTCATCAATCCAAAATGCGTCGTCGTCAACCATTGAAAGTGAAACGAGATGAAGCTTACGCGTCGAAGTCTCTTAAAGGTGAATCGAAGCTTTACGGCTCAGGTATGTGCGTAATCATTTCTTGCTTACCTCAATTTTCTTCTTCTTCTTTTCAGCGATTGCAATAGAATTCGTGTGGAGTCATGATTTAGTTGTTGAGTTCTTGAATCTATGATCGATTACAGATTGTCGTTGTTGAAGGGAGATTGAAGATTGACGACGAATCAAAGGTGACGACGTATCAAAGGTGACGACGAATCAAAGGTGACGACGAATCAAAGGTGACGTGTGATGAAGCAGATGATGAAGAGCGATGTTGAAGATGATGATTGATGAATGATGAATATTCTTCAGAATTGGTTTTCTTGGTGATGATAAAGATTTAGGAAGAAAAATGTTGAAGATTCATAACAAGTGATTGAAGCTGAACGAGTGGTGTGAGTTGCAGTGGTCGATGAGTGGCGAATTTGACTTAGGTATGCACATCCCCGTCGTTCTTGCTCAACTTTATTTCAACTCTGATTCTCCTTCTTCGCGTGATTGAAGATATTGTTGATTCTTGTTACAATGATTTGGTGAATTGGAGGCTGGAGATCGAAGGAGTTTGGTGGAGGTTCACGTGATTTGACGACGAAGATTGTTGAGAGAAGAGTGATGTTGATTGATGCAAATTTCAAGATGGAGATGAGTTGGTTCCGTTCTTATTTTTAGATCGAGAGTGATGAAGATTGTTGGTTTATGGTTCTGATAAATTAGAGAAGATTGATTATTGATGAATGAGATTGAAGGTTGAAGATCACGGAGATTCAGAGAAGGTGAAGTGTTTTTGAGAGAGTTTGGAGAGTGATGTTGAAGGCTTTTGGTGGGGATTTTTTCTGTTATGGATTGTAGAAGAGGGTCCTGAAGAGGTGAATCCCAGTGCTTTGTTATTCCCCCTCTTACTTGTAACAGACTTTTTCTATTAAATATTCGATGCAGAATTTCTCTTTTTTCATGTAACTATCACTGATTATGTTATATCAGTTACCTTTGTAACTGATTTTTTCTCTTCTATTATCCTGTTGGAGCTTTTCTTTTTCACTGAATTTCTGTTATTGAGTTTCTCATACATTATCTTCTTTTTCTGAGCTCATATGACATTCCCGTTGTATATCTTTATCTATGGAAGCATTTTGTTAAAGTTTATAACAGAAAATTCTGTTATGCTTCTAGTTTCTATTATGCAATTCTTGCAGTGAACTTCTTGAAGTCTATGTTTGTATATTTCTGATGAGGTTTTTGTACTAAAATTGTTTTTTTTTGTGGTGTAAATGGATATGTATTGAATTAACTATTAGGAATGAATAATGAAATAAAATGTGGTTATTTGAGTTTAAAAAAATGCATGTTGAATTTGGTTTAATATGATTAAAGAAAATGGTATAAGGGCACTGAACAAGAAAATTAAAAAGAATTGATTCATTAGAATCGAATAGAAAAATGGAATTGGGTTTCAAATTGGACTTTGAATAGAAAAATGGAATTGGGTTTCAAATTGGACTTTGCATATTTGAATGATGATTTGAATTCGAAAATGGGGTATTGGATTCATGGTTTATTTGAGTTTAAAAAAATGCATGTTGAATTTGATTTAATATGATTAAAGAAAATGGTATAAGGGCACTCGAACAAGAAAATTAAAAAGAATTGACTCATTAGAATCGAATAGGAAAATGGAATTGGGTTTCAAAGTGGACTTTGCATATTTGAATGGTGATTTGAATTCGAAAATGAGGTATTGGATTCATGGTTTTAAAAGAATGAAATATTCGGACAAGAATTTGGTGATTTGAAATTGGTTTAGAAATATGAAGGAGATTAATGATTTAATGGGTTTGAAATGATAATGGAAATTAGATTTGAGTTAGAAAAATGAACTTTAGATTTTTTTTGATAAAAATGGTTAATAATGTGTGGATACAAATGGTTTTTTGGATTAATTTTTGGATAACAATAGGGCTTTGGATATTGGACAAAATTAAGGATCAATTGAATTCCAAAAAAATGGTATGGGTTGGCTTGAGTTATGTTGGACTTTTAAATGGATAGAAACGAATGAGTGGATTTTGGTAAATTGATCAAGAAAAATGATTCATGGCATGAAAAATGAATGCAAAGAGAAGTCCCATCGTGGAATTAGAAGAGAAGGGTAACGAAGTACAATTTTGAATTCTAATAAGGCCACCTGACCGAATTTTAACATGCTTAATTCACATTGATCTTCATATCCAAATCAAATCCCTAATCTTAATGAATCCTCAACTTCAATCTCAAGATCACATTAATACGTAACCGGGTCCCTCATATCATGAATACCAACATGTCCATTTTTGAAGATAATAAGGAAGCTGGAGATAATGATATGGAAGTGGTAGCTATGTTTGAAACTCAACCTATCCTTAAAAGAGTTAGAATGCACCGGTGGGAAGAGTTGCAACAGCCTATAACGGTTGATGAAGGCAAAGACAAGCCGAAAATATCAGAATTGAAGCAACTGCCCGAGAATCTCAAATATGTCTTTCTTGACACGGAAGAAAAATGTCCCGCTATTATTAGCGCTAATTTGAAAGGTATGCAAGAAGGCAAGTTAATTGAAGTCCTTAAGAAATTCAAGGGAGCAATTGGGTGGAAGATTGAAGACCTTAAAGGTATAAGTCCCACGGTGTGTATGCATAAAATACTTATGGAAGAAGATCACAAACCGGTCGTGCAACCCCAAAGGAGATTGAATCCGGTGATGAAGGAGGTAGTGCGAAAAGAAGTTGTTAAGCTATTGGATGCAGGATTAATCTATCCGATATCCAATAGTGCTTGAGTGAGTCCAGTACATGTGGTGCCCAAAAAGGGGGGAACAACTGTTATAACAAATGAAAAGAATGAGTTGATTCCTACTAGAACTGTTACGGGATGGAGAGTGTGCATTGATTATAGAAGATTGAATTTGGCTACGAGAAAGGACCATTTTCCGTTGCCATTCATTGACCAAATGTTGGAAAGACTAGCGGGACATGATTACTATTGTTTTCTTGATGGTTACTCCGGGTACAATCAAATTGCTGTTGCACCAGAGGACCAAGAGAAAACGGCGTTTACATGTACCTATGGCATTTTTGCATATACAAGGATGCCATTTGGGCTATGTAATGCCCCCGCTACATTCCAACGATGCATGACATCCATTTTTGCGGATATGCTTGAAAAACACATGGAAGTGTTCATGGACGATTTCTCCGTGTTCGGATCCTCATTTGATCACTGTTTATCTAACCTTTCACTTGTTTTGCAGTGATGTCAAGAAAGCAACTTAATATTGAACTGGGAAAAATGTCATTTCATGGTGCGAGAAGGCATTGTTCTTGGTCACAAGATCTCACAAAAAGGGATCGAAGTTGATCAAGCCAAAGTGGAAGTGATCTCTAAGTTGCCTCCGCCAATCAACGAGAAGGGTATAAGAAGCTTCTTGGGACATGCGGGTTTTACCGTAGGTTCATAAGAGACTTCTCGAAGATAGCCAAACCTTTAACTACCCTGTTGGTTAAAGATAAGGCTTTTGTTTTCAATAAGGAATGCAGCGACGCTTTTGAAACACTTAAAAAGGAATTAGTGTCTGCACCTATTGTTATTGCCCCTGATTGGTCCCTACCCTTTGAGATTATGTGCGATGCTAGTGACATTGCAGTAGGGGATGTTCTTGGACAGCGAAGAGGGAAATTGCTTCATGTGATTTACTATGCTAGTCATGTTTTGAACCTTGCACAGATAAACTATGCAACTACCGAGAAGGAGTTGCTAGCGGTTGTGTATGCCTTCGATAAATTCAGGAAATATCTGTTGGGTTCAAAAGTGATTGTTTACACTGACCATGCTACTTTGAAATATCTTTTTGCTAAGCAGGATTCAAAGCCCAGGCTGTTGAGGTGGATTTTACTCCTCCAGGAATTTGATGTGGAGATCCGTGACAAGAAAGGGTGTGAAAACACTGTTGCAGATCATCTTTCTCGGATGTCACCAATTGAGGAGACTGAAGAGCAACGCCCAATAAAGGATGAGTTCGCTGACGAACACATCCTAGCTGTTATTGGGGTGCCTTGGTTTGCAGACTATGCAAACTACCTCGTTGGCGGTATTATACCCGACGATTTTGATTCTAACAAAAGAAAAAAGTTTGTTCATGACTGCAGGTTTTACTTATGGGACGATCCGTTTCTCTACAAAAGAGGGGTGGATGGCCTTGTGAGAAGATGTGTACCTGACTAAGAACAAAAAGATGTGCTGAAAGCATGTCACGACTCTAAGTATGGTGGACATTTCAGTGGTGATCGAACAACAGCTAAAGTCCTTCAATCCGGACTTTACTGGCCATCTTTATTTAAGGATGCCCAAGAATTAGTGAAAGAGTGTGACAGATGTCAGATGACTGGGAATATATCAAAAAGAAACCAGATGCCCCAAAACTCTATGCTCGAGGTTGAGTTATTCGATGTATGGGGGATAGACTTCATGGGGCCGTTTCCACCGTCGTTTGGAAAAAACTATATTTTGGTGGCAGTGGATTATGTGTCCAAATGGGTGGAGGCTGTTGCATTGCCCACCAATGATGCTAAGGTTGTTGTGAGATTCTTAAAAGATAACATCTTTGCAAGGTTCGGTGTCCCGAGAGCATTAATAAGCGACGAAGGGACACATTTCTTGAATCACCTTATGGAGAAGCTGCTGCAAAAGTACAATGTTAAACACCGGATAGCTACTCCATACCACCCCCAAACGAGCGGCCAAGTTGAGGTGTCAAATAGACAACTGAAACAAATCCTGGAAAAAACAGTGAATTCATCTAGAAAGGATTGGTCTATTAAGTTGGATGACGCTTTATGGGCGTACCGAACGACTTTCAAAACGCCTATCGGTATGTCACCATATCAACTGGTTTACGGAAAGGCATGTCACCTACCTTTGGAACTTGAACACAAAGCTTTTTGGGCGTCTAAGTATCTTAATATGGATTTGTCAAAAGCTGGAAGTTCAAGGATTCTTCAACTTCACGAGTTAGAAGAATTCAGGAATCGGGCGTATGAGAATGCTAAAGTTTACACAGAGCAAACGAAAAAATGGCATGATAAAAGGATTCAAAGAAAAGAGTTTTGGGAAGGACAAATGGTCCTTCTGTACAATTCAAGTTTCCCAACTTTATTATGTGGGTCCCACGTGTTTATTCTCATAACTTCCCATTAGTGGCTCATTAACCACTCATTTATCATAATCCTTCATCTTCTCCAACCTCCATTCTCTTTCAAGAACCCTAACCCCATTTTCATTCTTCATAAGACCTCCATTTTCTCAATCACCCACTCACCAAAACACTCTACCCATTCATGGATGCAGCAGATGAGGCTTCATGGATTTCCACCTGAGCAGTGATAGTTGTGAGTCCCCTCCGACATTGGTTCTTCAACAGTGGGGACACTGTTGAGTTCAAGTGTGGGGGGGTTTAGTTTTCACTACAATGTTTCAAATGACATGATGACATGCTTTCTAGATGTACATGTATTCATAAGAAATATATGATAATCAATATAACAAAATAAATAAACCAATCACATATTCATACACAAATAATAAACATATATCAAAGAAGTTGGCTTACATACACATATTTTTGTAGATCAAGGTCAAGATGATAAGAAAATTTTGCAAGCATTAGGAGGGGAATGATATTACCTTTTCCAAAGAGGAATATTGATACCCTTACAATTCTTGAGCATCATAACATAAACAAGCAATAATAAATAGGAAATATGTAACAATATTATAAACGATATGAAAGAAAGGTTCTGTGGCTAATGGTTTAGTGAAAATGTCGGCAAGTTGATTTTTACTTTTGACATATTCGCAAACCACATCACCTTTTTCTACATGATCACTAAGAAAGTGATGATGAATCTTGATATGTTCAGTGCAAAAATGTAATACATAATTTTTGGAAAGGTTTATAGCACTTGTGTTGTCATATGAAATGGGAATACATTTAAGATTGACATTGAAGTCGAGCAAATGTTGTTTGAACCACAAAATTTGGGCACAACAATTACCGGCCGCAACATATTCTGCCTCAGCAATTGATAACGCAAAGAAAACTTGCTTTTTGCTATGCCAACTTACTAGAGAATTTGAAAAGAAATGGCATGTGCCACTAGTGCTCTTCTTATCCACTCTGCAAACGTCAAAATAAGAATTGGAATTACCTACCAAAGAATAATCACCACCCTTGGAATAATAAAGACCAAACTTAGAAGTACCACAAAGATATCTAAGAATGCATTTAACCGATTTTAAATGTGATTCCTTTGGACATGATTGAAACCTAGCACTCATACAAACACTAAACATGATATTTGGTGAGATGTGGTAAGATATAGAAGAGAGCTGATCATACATCTATACCTTTTTATGTTCATATCTTTACCTTTCTCATCTCGGTCCAATCATGTTGCGGTGCGCATTGGTGTATCAATGGCTTTGGAATTTGTCATATCGAATCATTTGAAAAGATCATTACAATACTATGTTTGACTTATGAATATTCCTTCCTCAAGTTGTTTAATTTGAACTCCGGGGAAATAATTGAGCTCCCCCATAATACTCATCTCAAATTCACCTTGCATAGAGCTTGAATTTTTTTTGACCAATTTCAAATTAGTAGACCCAAAAATAATATCATCTACATAAACTTGAACCAAAATAGAATGTTTTCCTTCTAGTATAATGAAAAGAGTAGTGTCAACTTTTCCTCTTGAAAATCCTTGATTTAGTAAAAATTTGCTTAAGCGTTCATACCAAGCTCTAAAAGCTTGTTTGAGGTCGTACAAAGCACGATTAAGCTTGTAAACATGGTTAGGATTTTCTTGACTTTTAAAACTGGGAGGTTGGCATATATACATTTCTTCATAAATGTATCCATTAAGAAAAGAACTTTTGACATCCATTTGATATAGTTTAAAGTTTTGTGAACATGCAAATGCAAGTAAAAGGTGTATAACGTCAAGGAGGGCGACTGGAGCATAATTCTCCTCATAGTAAATAAACTCCTCTAGGTTATACCCTTGAGCAACAAGACGAGCCTTGTTACGAGTTATAATTTCGTTTTCGTCCATATTTTTCCTAAATACCCATTTAGTGCTAATTACTCGATGACCTCGCGGAGGAGGGACAAGGTCCCAAACCTCATTTCTCTTGAACTGATTTAGTTCCTATTGCATAGCTAAAAATCAATGTTCATCGAGTAAAGAATCTTTGGAATTTTTAGGCTCAATTTGAGAGACGAAAGAAAAATGATAAAAAAATTACTTATCCTTGAATGTGTAGTAACTCCCTTTGATATATTTCCAAGAATGTTGTCAATGGGATGATCCTTTGAGTTTTTCCATTCCAAGGGGAGATCATATTGATTAGTTGAATGATTCTCCTTTTCAATTTTAGATACCTTATCCGAATCCTCCTCATCTTTATCTGGAATGGGTTCAACACTCGATATTTCTTGATCTTTAAGAATATCGTCAGAGGAAACACCTACACCATTAACACAAATTCCTTTACCGACAACTTTCAGATAAAATTCATCAAAGGATACATGAACAAATTCTTCAGCGATATTTAATCTTTTATTGTATACTCTATATGATTTACTGGAATTAGAGTATCCAAGAAAGATACCTTCATCGACTTTAGAATCAAATTTGCCAAGCTTTTCTTTACTATTGTTTAACACATATCATTTACAACCAAATACATGGAGATGTGAAACATTTGGCTTCCGACCTCTTAAAAGTTCATAGGGTGTTTTATTAAGAGTAGGACGGATAAACACCCTATTCAAAACATAAAACTCCGTACTTATGGCATCCACCCAAAAATATGTAGGAATACTATTGTCATTTATCATAGTTTTTCCAAGCTCCTCTAAAACATAGTTTTTGCGCTCCACAACCCCATTTTGTTGCAGAGTTATAGGAGCTGAAAAATTATGATCAATTCCATGTTTATCACAAAATTTCTCAAATATATGGTTTTCAAATTCACCTCCATGATCGTTTCGGATTGTAACATTACTAGTGTTTAGTTTATTTTGAGATAATTTGGAAAACTTTTCAAATTCCGAAAAAGTGTCACTTTACTAGCTAAGAAGATAGTCCAACAAAATAATGAATAGTCGTCTACAATAAAAAACCCATAATATTTTCCACATAGGCTTTTAATTATATATGGACCAAATAAATCCATGTGGAGAAATTCAAGAGGTCTAGACGTTGAAACAACATTTTTGGATTTAAATGAGATCCTTGTTTGCTTCCCATTTGGCATGCATCACAAAGATGATCTTTGGTAAATTTAATCTTGGGTAGACCAACTAATAAGTATTTAGAAACTATCTAGTTCAAAAAGTCAAGGTTAACATGTGGTAAGTGCCTATGCCAAAGCCAAAAGTCATCACTCTGGGAGACAAGACACTTATGATCATTTACGGACACTTCATTTAAGTCAAGCATGTATATATTATTGACCCTCAAGCCCTTAAATACATCATTATTTTTATCATTATGTTCAATTATGCAACCCTCTTTTGAAAAGGAGACTTCATATCCTTTGTCACATAATTGGCTAATGCTAATAAGATTGTATTTAAGACCTTCAACTAAAAGGACATTGGAGATATATGTAGATGGGAGATTACCTACACTACCTTTTGCGAGTATATCTCCCTTGTTATTATCACCATAGGTTACAAAACCCTTCTTCTTAGACACAAAGTCATAGAATAGAGAAATGTCACCCATCATATTTCTTGAGCACCCACTATTGAGAAACCATCTTCTCTCCGTAGCCTCAAGACACTCCACCTACAAGTTTAAACAAGCCAAAAAGGTACCCAACTTTTATTGGGTCCTTATGAGTGACTGAAACATTGGTTTCATTTGGGAAACAATTGGAAAATGCCTTTAGGAACCAAGAATCTCTTAAGCCGACATTTGGCAACAATGTGTCCCCTCTTGCAACAATAAAGACAAGTTAAGTTTGGTTTGGTGACATATTTGCTTATTTGATCTCACACCACATAAGTGTATTTTTGATATGGATTATTCATGGAATTTCTAAAGTTAGATTAATCAATAGCAAATGTCATTTTTCGTTGTGATACTTTATCTAATTTGGTTTGAAGAGTTTTGACCTCTTTATGCCAAATGCAACAAGTTTCACATCTATTAAAATTAAACCATTCTCGTTTGTCTTTGTTAATTGGCTCCACCATAGAACGCTTAAGAGTTTCCAATTATTTTTGAGAATCGGAAACCTTTTTCTCCAAATGTGTAAAAATATGTTTATTGGATGCTAAGCATTTAAAAGCTTCTTTATCTTCTTGGTGGATAAATTTAAAAGTACTAAGTAATCCGGGATAAGGCAATTTATCAAAGTTATCACATTTAGCATGTCTTACTTGCTTTTTGCCCTTTTTATGATCCATGAGACAAAGATTTACTTTCTCTTCTTCATCACTTGAGTTGACATTGCTTGAGACTTCACTATCGCTTTCCCAAGCGATATAAGCTTTCCTTGCCTTGCCACCCTTGTAACACACTATTTATTTAATTATTTATTTAAATAAATATCGTTGTATTGTGTTGTCTAGAATTAAGTCAATTAAGTTGATTTAAGTTGTGTTGTGATTAGTTGGATTAAGTTAAGTTGATTAATTTGTGGGTTTAATAGTAGAATTAGACTAGTCTTGATAAGTGGGCTTGTGTGTGAATAAAATTAGTATTTTTGGGATGTGTATGGTTTAGGCCCAATGGAAATTATTAAGATTAATATAAAACAATAAGTTAATTAGAATTGTAGAAATAGAGGTTGTCAGTAAAAATATGGAAAACAAGAAGTTGAGAAAGAGGTTATGTGAAGTCCCTTAGGAGAAGGAAAAGCTATGGTTCCGATCAAAGTGTTAGTGTCGCCTTAAATCCAAGGTAAGAGTGGGGTTCTAACTCTATAATCGGGATTGTATGATGATTACATGTTGGATTGAGTATATAGATTGTTTCTTTCAGTTATGGTGTTGTTTGGTTGAATAAGTTATTTTTGTCGAATACGCTATTTTGGTTGTGAAATTCTGGTATACCAGAATCAGATGTCGAGTAAGATGTCGATACATCTGTTCTGATATAGATAGCATGGCAAGGTACAAATAATAACCATATTGCATTCATATATGACATATTCCAGATATCCTATGACCTATCCAGCAAGACAATGCACAACAATACAATACAAAAAAGCATAAACGAAACACCAAAATTGTTAACCCAATTCGATGGAAACACATCTACTCTAGGGGCTACCAAGCCAGGAAAGAAATCCACTAAGTAGTATTAATTAAAAGACCCTCAACAAACCACTCAGTTTACGACCTTCTCACTTAATCAATACCATTGCAACTTCTATCTAAGAACTCTTAGATAAGAGACATCCCTCACTCCCCTTCAATCACATAAGTGATAACAAACTAAGAATCAAGAAAAAGAAGACATACTTCAAAGACAATCCTTGACCATGCTTAAAAGCTCTAGTCAAGTACAAAACACTCTTTCTTAAAAGCTTTGAGTGGACAACAGAACATCCTTTAAGATCACATCTTTTAGCATACGGTTGCTACAGGAACTCAAACCTAATGATACGATTTTTAAATGTTTGGTTGGTTACAAAAGCTAGGTTACAAGAATCTTTTTTATAACCTATTCCCACATGGATTTGGGCCTTCTAAAATGCAACATAACAACTACTACAATTATGCAGAATGTTCTGCTACAAAAAAAGATTTTCAATCTATAACTTCCTAACATATCTCTATATTTAGAAAGTATATATTCTTCAATATTCTTCTCTATTTCAGATTTGAATCTTCAAGAACTTTAAATTAGCGCCACATTGGATTTCTTTATATTCTCTGAATATTCTGCTTCTGTTAAATTATAACAGAATCTTTAATCCACATGTACCAGTCCATGATGTTGAATGGACTGCATAAGACATCTTCTTTGACATGTTGCTCCAAATGTTGAAATAATTCAACTCAACATGTTCAGGCGCATAATAGGACTTCTTGCTTAATCTGTTTTTCTTTAGCAAGATAATATATCATATCTAACATATTGTTTATATATTTGTTTTACAAAATTTATGCCAATCCTAGAAATACAGAGTCAACAATCTCCCCCTTTGGCAAATTTTGGCTAAAACAAATATATAATAAAAATTACGGCACCAAAACAAAGATTACAACAACAACAATTTCCTCAGTCTTCATCTTGTTAAGACATGTTACTTGACATCTTTTTCAACAGCCTTCCACAACATTAGTGAAAATAGAAATGGATAAGGAGTAGAAAGTCCTGAAGTCTTGGCCGAACTAATCCATTACTACTCCTGACTATTACTGATCCTAGAAGCATTCTTCACATGGTGAGAAACACTCCCCCTCAAGGAGACCAATGGTGACATAAGAGATTGCAACATCCAATATTTGATTAGACATTCACAGTCGACATGGACAAGTCAATCACCCCCCCTTGTAACTCAGAAAATAAGTTACAATTGTGTTCATAATTCAGGACACAAGTCATAATGACTAATAACCAACATCCTTCTTAACATCTTTGAACCACACCTGTAACACATCTGACATAGCCAGTGGAACAGAAACTCCATACACACCACCTGAGCAAACCCTTTCTCCACTTGTTTATCCAAAAATTGGCATATAAAGCCTTCACACCATAAAACCCACATAGTACTCACCCATATACATATAAAATCCATAAGAGATAAGGGAGGAAAAAAACACTCATAGACTGAATGAGGAGAAATGCTCTCTATAAATAGCCATGCCGCAACTTAAAAATTAACGATCATTCCTTGAAAGTAGTCTTGGTCAAGGATCATTATTTTAGGATAAAAAACTTTTACCACAATTAATATGAGTCGTCCACAACAGTTTTGAACTCCATTATTTCTTTTGACTTTATTCTCCCAACAATAACATCCACGCCTAGTCAAAACACATGTGTTGCACATTCATCTGACAGGACCGTCCAAAATAACTCCTTGTTTGGCTCAAGAAAAACATGTCCATTAACATGTTCTGACGCCTTACTACATACTGTCTGCTGGCTCAAACAAAACAACACTACATGCTCAGTTCACAATCCCTTCTAGATTCTCTTAGAACTGCAAAAAATAACTTATCCCATATGGAACCACGCTGCTCTTTAGACACACATGACTTACATCATTTAGAGAACAAAAGAGAACACATAGTAAACACAAAAATCTATTTGTGTTTGAAACAATAAAAATAGGACACAAATAAAACTTGGAAATTGCAAAAACAAACAGACTTAGAATAAAACATTCTATTCAACGTCTTTTCAAAATAACTGCAAATACTGACCTCAAACTAAGCAATGTCTAAACACTACCCTTTTACTTATATTTTCACACAAGTTGATAAACATAACAAACACAAAAACAGACTCTACCCAACCAAAGGGTATGAACACACAACAACTAAAGACACAAAACAATGACTCAAGTCTCTCATGATCCAGAATCATGACAATATTATTGCCAATAACTAATTGTCGCTCCCTGGATTTCCATCCTGGTAGAAACGCGAAAGTGGCGCGAAAGAGGTAGAGTCGCCAGCCAGACATTTTTATCCCGAAGAAATGGTAATAATGCATAAACTATAAGATAAGGAAAGAACAAGGTGGTACAAACCAAAGAAACTGGGATCGGGAGTCGGTTACGAACTAGGAAGATATTAGCACCAAGATCGTCCGACGTACCCGTCGGGATCCATGCTTGCAAGAACTGTTTTAAAGTGTGAAAAATAAAACTGCTGCTAAATAAAGGAACTACTAACTGTAACTGGATAGAAGAAAAGAAAGGGGGAAAATATAGGGAAAATAAAAGAGTGCTCGAATGGGCCATATCGCATTTCCTACGTAGCTCATCGGGAAATAAGAATCAGAGTCAACGCAATTCCCCTAACTAGGGAGGAAATTTGTTTGTGTTTTCTTAAGGTTGAACTGCTTAGGCTAATGTGTTGCAGGGTCGTTTGGCACGAGTGCGTTTACCGTCTTGCAAGAGACAAGTCGAAGTGAGTTCTTTCGTTTAGAGTGAAAGTGATGAGAAAAGAATTCTCGAAAGAAAGACGCTTATTATTTGTTCAGTGTTTTTTAGAAGCTTTTCTCTGAGGTTTGCACAAGAAAGTGTATTCAAGTATTATGCCTCAGAGCTCCAAGTAAGGACAAAATCCCCAAGACTTGGTTTCAAAGATTATGGCTCAAGAACACTACCATATTGGCCTTTATTATGTGTTTTTCCTTTTGAAGTGAAGAAGTTATTTTTAAGCTTTTCTTTGTGAAAATGACTTCATTATTAGACTTGTACATCATGCCAGACAAGCTTACATTACCCCAAGATGGAATATATGAAAATGCCCCATGGAATAAGTCCATACACACAAAGTCACTTCAACCATTATTAGATGGTTTTTTAGCTTTATGTTTGAAGATGAGAGAGAGGGTTCCAAAAGGATCTCAAAGGTAAAAGTCTAATGGGAGACTAAATAATCCTAAGAGTTATCATGCATGGATTAACCAAGGTTAGCATGGTTTGAACTCTATCCTAACAAAAAAGAAGGAGAAATAAGAAGAAGGAGAATAGAAGAAGAAAATATAAGACAACTTACTTCTCAAAAGAAGTTAAGTTGTTTCTTAAATGGGAAGTGATAAATTTATACAATCAAAGCACAAGGCACTAAGGCAATCACAACTTGAAAGCATAAAAAGATAAGAGAATAACTTTGGAATGTGGAAGCTTGCCCATATCCCTCTTACTTACCTTTATCCTTTACAAGGTTAGTAAAAGTAAGAAAATAATCAAAAACACCTATTACAGTACTTCAACACCTTATACAAGCAAACAAACACAAACAACCTATAACAACCTATATTCAACATCAAAACAGATGTTAAAAGTAAAAAATAAAACACAACCTGCATGCTTTTTACAACACTTATGCACTAAGACATCAATGAAAGACAAGACATATTTGAATACAAACATGAAAACATCATAAAGGCAATGCAAAAATCTATGTATTATGCACCCATTACATACCAAGAAATGCATCATAATCATACAATAAGTGAGCATGGATGAACATCAATCAAACAATCATAAGCTTGCATCAAACAATTTCAAATGCCCCACATAATCAAAAAATGAACATGCAAGATTAAATTCACTTATGAACAACAAGAAATCAAGGACATAGGTTGACGCAAACATCTCAACACATGGCAATAATTCAACAAGAAAGCAATCCAACAACATTCAAGATTATGTGTGTGAATTATGAAAAATTGAGGCACAATGCATACACATTACATACCAGTAGATTGAACAATTATTAGCATGCTAACAAGTCTGTGCAAACACATAATCATTATGTTTAATTCTTCATGGATGCAAGACCTCAATTATGCCAAGTATCAGGAATGCACGAACCAAAGTGTTAACCGATCAATACTAAACAATCAACAATAAAAACCTGCATAAAAAGCACTTCCAGCCACAAATAATCTCCAGAGGTACCAGCAATCAAATGTGCACGAAAATTACATCAAATTCACCATAAATCAAACACACGTTGGATGCACAAGCATCAACACATAATCCAATTCACAAATTTATCAATCAATACAGTCACAATATGGATCTACATCATAAGCATGCAAATAAGCTAAAAACAGAAGTAAATTTGAAATTAACCAACCTACAAAGCTGAGATTTTCTTCGGTGAATGTTAATCAAGCTGAAACTGATGAGTCAATAGGAGAACTTCAAGGATCCAATGTTCTTATTCACACAAAATGCAAAATAAATGCAAGTTGATGAACTTAATGCAAAAACTCGATCCAAAAGCACTTCCAAACACAAATTCAGATCTGAACCAGTAGCAAAAACCAACAATGGATGTGTAAAAAATCAATGGATGAAAGTTTAGTTCCAAGATCAACAAACTTCAATGTGAAATTTGATGATCTTTGAAGGAAATGGAACTTTAAGTATGAGAGGGTTCAAAGAAAGTTGAGAGAAAAATGTGAGAGAACTTAGAAAATTGAGAGGGATATGAGAATTATGAGAGTGTTTGTGTGAGGTTTGGAGAGAAATGGCATAAATACCACTTAGGTTTGAGGCCCAAGATTTGGTTTGGAGTTTACTTAGAAAGCTGATTAGGAATTATCTTTGGGATTAGGCTTGGTAATCATTCTAGACCCTTCTCCATAATTCCATTTTAATTGAAATGAAACAAATCAAAAAATGGGAAAAGTGAGCCAAAACACGAGGAGCTGAAAACCTGTTGAAAATTCAAAATTCGCAACCGTTAACCGGTTAACGGATGTGTTAACCGGTTAACGCAAGCCAATTTCAAATTCTTTCCTCATTTTTCCTCTGGGACTTGATGACTGACAATACTACCTTGAACACCTCTGATCACATGCCTTATGCTTGATGATAAATGCTTTCTTTTCTTCTTTTTTCCTTATTTTGTTTATTTTTATTATTTTATTATTTTTCCTAAATTCAATGCAAATGTATGCTAAATGCCATGAAAATGAGAGAGCAAATTTTGGGGTGTTACAACTTCTCCTATTCAATCATATGTTAATTTGAAAAGGATGAAGCATCGACGACCAGACGTTCGAGATAAACTTTGATTGAATACCAAAAACAAACCATAAAATTTTCACTCAGATGAAAAAGAAATGGGATATGAATCCAACCAAAGAAAACTATGATACGAGACAACCTCTGATGCAGTGAATAAGTAACTTGTAACCACTAAGCATCTGTCTCTTGAACAATGCCAGGAGACTACTGGCTTGCCACAACGACAGTGGACTTTGAGTGGCATTGTAACATCATGGGATTTACAACCCAACTAACTACAAGGAAATGGTATCGAGCGATCTATGACCTGGGGTATGAGGACGTAATATCATAGGATTTATGACTCAAAGAAATGTCTTTTATACGACGCCAGGAGACTACTTGCTTGCCACAACGAAGGTGGACTTTGACATGTCTTTTGTATGATGCCATGCGACTACTGGCTTGCCACAACGACGATGGACTTTAATAGTGTTGTAATACGATAGGAGTTACAACCCAAACAAAAAGGAATAACATCAAGCAATTTACAACTCAAAAAATATCAAGCGACTAGACAAGGAAATGATATCAAGCGATCCATAACCGGGAAGGTGAGAACATAATATCATAGGATTTACGACTCGAAGAAAGAGGAGTAACATCAAGTGATTTACAACTCAAACAATATCAAGCAATCTGAAAAGGAAATTGTATCAAGAAATCCATAACCGGGAAGATGAGAACGTAATATCATAGGATTTATGACTCGAAGAAAGAGGAGTAACATCAAGCGATTTACAACTCAAACAAGATCAAGCGATCTAACAAGGAAATGGTATCAAGCGATCCATAACCAAGAAGGTGAGAACATAATATCACAGGATTTACGACTAGAAGACAGAAGAGTAACATCAAGTGATCCATAACTCGAACAAGATCAAGCGACTTGACATGGAAATGGTATTAAGTGATCCATAACCAGGAACATGAGAACGTAATATCATAGGATTTATGGCTCAAACAAAGAGGAGTTACATTAAGCGATTTACAACTAAAACAAGATCAAGCAATCTGAAAGGGAAAGGAATAAAGCGATCCATAACCGAGAAGGTGAGAACGTAATATCATAGGATTTAGGACTCAAAGAGAGAGGAGTAACATCAAGTGATTTAAAACTCGAATACGTTCAAGCGACCTGACATGGAAATGATATCAAGCGATTCAAAAACAGGAACATGAGAATGTAATATCATAGGATTTACGGCTCAAACAAATAGGCGTAACATCAAGCGATTTACAACTCAAACAAGATCAAGCGATATTAGAAGGAAATGGTATCAAGCGATCCATAACCGAGAAGGTGAGAACGTAATATCATATGATTTATGACTCAAAGAGAGAGGAGTAACATCAAGCGATTTACAACTCGAATAAAATCAAAACAAAGGAATGACTTCTGCAGGGGAGAATTCTACTTGCGAAACTCTGTTGGAAATGAGAATATTCAGACTAATATTCTACTGAGAAATGAGATAAGAATACTCTAATAATACCTAACTCTTGCTAAGGAATGAATGATAACTGAATCGACTTCATAAATCCTTAAAAGGATGACATTCAATTGAATGAGAGATGTGAACAACTGTCTGCATCAATTTTTCATATTGGTCAAAAATAAATTGGCGAATTCACTGGGGAAAATTTCAATGATGGGAGTGAATTCCAATCCTGAAACTTTGCGGGGAAATGACGATCTTCCGACTTGGCTGGAGATACCTTGTCAAATACTCTTACTAGGAGAGAATTTTGACCATTCTAACTCTGTGGGGAAACAAAACATCCAACTGCCTGCTGAGAATGTTTCACTGTGAAATGATGACTCTGTTTGGGGATGAGAACAATTCAATTGATCTTTAAAGGTCTACCGGGGGATACCACCTTACTCTGAGTCAGCTGGGGAAGGTTTCCATCTTGCACTCCACTAAGGATGATGTGTATGAAACACCATACTTCTAGGGATAAGAGTTGTAAGGCGTATCTCGCTGGGGAGAAGATATAACAAACACATCTTATTAGGAATACTCTCTACTTAGGGGAAAACACCACACCCTTTAACACTTTGCTCTAAGAGGTGGCTGAGAGTGGATGATTTTGTCTAGACTCTGATTGGGAACAAAATTTACACAATGCTTTGTGCTAAAAAATGATGTTGTCTTTCAAGCCTTTGACTGTTTTTTTCACGAGAAAAACGTCTCAAGAAGATTTTACAAGAGACCTGGCATTCAAAATGCCCCAGTGTCTTCAAGCTCTTTGATAGATTCATTGGATCTTGAACCCCAGACTGCATGGTCTATGAAGGAAATTGTTTCAAGAAGGTTCATGCAAGACCCCACATCCTCGTGAGATACTCTGCCCCAGTATCCCGAACCAAGGCTAGACTGATTAATCGTTTGGAGAGAATGACTTCACACACTTTTGGGGTAGCCTGTCCCAGTACGAGCCTTAAAGTGATCTCCTCTGACTGACTGTGCTTTGAAGAAATGCCCAGACTAATTGCTCTTTGAGAGATTCAAATCTAAAAATTATTGCCCCAGTTTGGCTGAATGATGAGGAGATTGCTCAACATGATTGCCCCAGATTGGCTACATTTAACCCAACTGGTTGGTAAGACCCTACTCAAAAAAGTTTCTTGGAAAAAGTGCACCTTGACATGATTGTCCTTCAGAAGTTTCAGACTTCTCATCTTGGTAAGATTAAGTTTCTGGACTAAAATTCCGCATGTGTATTTCTATGATGCCAAACAAATGTATGCAAGCATAAAATGTTTTACCATGGGAATGAAAATTCTAATGCAACACACATGTTAATCGTGAAGTTTTTATTGAAAAGATGTCGCAAACTTTTGCGAGTGAGTCACTAGTTAAGATACGACATTAAGTTTTCTAAATAAAAGAAACCATGCACATGCAATACCAACAAAGATCTTTTAGCACAACTCATAGGATTCCGGAACACTGTCTCATGGTATTACACTCTCAAATTAACCCTGTTTTAGTTAGGACTTTTGAGGGTTGTATTGTGGCTTGGTTCACGGTTATAGAAACAAACGATATAGGCTCGGAGTTTATTTGTGCCCACCCACTCTTCGTGATGTCCTTCCTTCCTATGTTCAACTAGCTTTCACAAACGCTCACCTTTCGTAAGGGTTTCATGTAAGTTGAGGAACCAATAACGCTAACGGTTAAAGCACCAATCAGGTTTTTGGAGTCAGTCACCCCCTTTGTCTTTTGTGTTTGTATCACATGACTTTATTTTTATTTAAGGATATTTCTTGTGTAATTCTTTTCGTCTTTCACTTTTGCGTTCTTTTGCTTATCCCTAAGTTTTGCATGGACTGATTCTTTTGAATCTTTTGAGATTGGAGTCCAGTGGGATGCCCTAAATTTTTCCTAAGTCGCTTGTCTTCAAGTTTCAACTTAGCGGGCTTTTTCATTTCTTTTTTTTTCTCTTTTTTTTTTGAAAAGATCGTGTGAAACTGTTTGTCTTGATTGCTTTGAAAGTGTCGCGACTGTCTCACTTTTCAGTTGATAAGGGATAACCATGGTGGTTTTCGGTCTTTGGACCTCTTGATTTGGTACAATGAAAGGTAATGGATCCTCAGATTTGCACTCCTTTATGAAAGTCTGAATGCTCGATCCAACTAGCTGACACCTACCTTGCCCATGGGTTAGACATAAGGTTTTTTTTATGCAAAAAGAAACTCCTACTTTAAGGCTCAAAGGGGTTGGTGAGGGTCTATCTCCCTTATATTTCCAGTGTTTGGGTATTTGAAACAATGTTTGTCCATCATCAATAGGGTCTTACTCAAGAGCACACAATTAGAGGTTTTTGTGTTTTTGTTTCGTCATTCTCTCTCATAGAGTTTAACATATCAGTTGGCATTGCGATGCACATACACAAAATCATGAATAGATATGAATGAATTACTTCAAGAAAAACATGTGTGTTTTATTATGACTAACATTCAAAACAAAAAAAGTTTCATGCATGCATACAAATGCTTAAACAAACAGATACAAGCTACAAATGAAAATGCAGTAAATAAGCTGAACATTACCATCATTGAGGAGACATGATTTCGTCTGGACTTATCAGTCTTATATACTTTTAGAGATCAGTAGCTTTTCCATGAACTTGCAATCTTCAATAAAATGGTCACATGTCCAGAACCATACTTCATTCCCAATTATTCTGACCTTAAGCATCTGTAGTTGAACACTGACACAAGACGTTTGAAGAAAAGAGTAAAGATGAGTAATAAAGTTGACACATGAGGTTGCTCACAAAGGCTTGACGATCTTCTGCCTACATATATCCATTGGCCCAAGACCAATGAGGAATCAAAGCAGCATAGTTTCCTTCATTAGGGATGAAAACGTAGTGAAGAAAACAAATAAGTGCCATTACTGAGAATATGAGGATACTTCTGGCTTTATTGCTTTAATGCTCTTTTTTTACGGACTCTGATAAGAAGACTTCCAATCAAGACAATGCCCTCTTCCCTATCTGTTTGGAGAAACGTTTATAGCTTTCGAATCAATCAAATCCTATACCTTGCGGTGAAAAGCTTTACACCCATCAATATGGTGTCTGGGTGCGCCAAAATGGAAATCATAGTGGGCGTCGACATCCCATTCACCCGGGAGTGGAATAGGAGGTGGGGAAAACTTGCGAAGCTCAATCAAATTAAACTGAAGAAAATGCTGAAGTAGATCAGTATGAGACATTGGTAAAGGGTCAAAGACTCTTTCTCTCCTTTGATGTTGTTGACCCTATTGAGGGTTCCTTCGTCGTGTTTGATGCTTAGGTTGATTATTCGGGATTGTGGCCACAAAGGCTGCCTGATGATGGCGTAGTTGATATCTTCTACCTTTTCCACGTTGATGAAATATTTCCCCGGGCTCCCCTTCATTCCTTCTATGGCCATTGGAAAAGGAGCTCTTAGTGACTGAGAGTGACGCACTGTAGTCTTGAATCTTCCCAAGCTTTAACAAACTCTCAATTCGCTCACCAACGATTATAATATCAGCAAATCCAGTGGATGGACAAGCAGATAAATGATCCAGAAACACATTCTGCAAAAGGCCCACGCATATATTAGCCATTTCTCTTTCAAGCAGTGGAGGTTGTACTCAGGCAACCATTTCTCGCCATCTCTGAGCATATTCTCTGAAACTTTCAGACTTCTTTTGAGAAAGACCCTAGAGTTGAGTGCGGTTAGGTGCCATGTCAATATTGTACTGGTATTGTTTCACAAAAGCTTCAGCTAAGTCCTTCCAACTTCTGACAAAAGATCTGTTCAGATTCATATACCAACCCAAAGATGCCCCAGATAGGATGTCCTAGAAGTAGTACTTCCATAGCTTTTCATCGTCTGTGTGGGCAGAAATATTCCCAAAGTAAGATTGGATGTGAGTTTTCGGACAAGTGTTGCCATTGTACTTATAAAAACTAGGAGGCTTGGACATTTGAGGAATTTTGACCCCTACCACCAAGCCCAAGTCAATCATATCAAAACCTAGAGAGTTATGATATTCAATGACCTTTATCTTCTCGGCAATTTCCTCAAACTTCTTATTCACAACCGCATTCTAATTACCCAACTCCTCATCCATCGCAGTAAACTAATCCTCTTGACCATCCATGTAGCCAACATTAAGGTCATTGTCTCCACTCGGAGCTCCAGTAATGGGGATGACTTGAGGTTTTCCTTGCATATTACCATTATGATTTCTCTGATTGCCATCTTCTAGAATCTCATTCTCTGGCCGCTCGACCATCAACCTTAGTCTTTCTTGATTCTGGGCCATCCCCATCATCAATGTCATGAATTGCTCCACACTGTTTCTCTATCCATGAGCTCAACTTGTACCAAATCTGTCATTCTAGTTCTGCTTTGCTTTATCGGATACTGATGAAACAACTCCCAAAAATATTGCCTGAAAAGGAATAGGGATGAGAAACAACTTGTGTACCTGAAAAAACAAAGATAGTATGTTATGATATGCAAGATGCTATGTTATATAAATGTTCTGAGGCACAAATAATGAGAAGGATCATTCTCATATGAGACCCTGAATGTAAGATCCAGTGTAAAGTCATCACAGGACAAGGTGTCAATGCACAAATTTCCTTCTGAGGAGAATCAGGAACCAATGCGTTAGAAATCCAAACCTCATAACAGAGGAAGGCTCACAAGATCAAAGTCATACAAAATGTTGAAAACAAGATAACAATAAATACAACTAAGAACAACAACAAAGGATCCCTCAACAAGCCTGAGGGTAACCAGATACAAGAAAACTAAAGCCTATAAACAACAATCCAAGTCTATCCTTATTTGATTCCCAAGCTAACCATCTGGCATGATGACCTTTGAGTCAATCAGATCCTGAACATTCATTTGTAGAGCCCTACATTCCCCCGTTGCATGCCCCGAAGCACCTGAATGAAACTCGCAATGCGCATCCGCATCAAATCCCTTTGGAACATTCCCCACTGGTGGTGCCAAAGTCCGGAAATCCACCAAATTAAACCTTAGCAATCGTTGCAATATGACAATGTAGGTTATTAAGATCGAATTAAGAACATGATTGGGTGGTCGAATTCTTTGTGGATAAGGCCTTCGTTGTGGTCGAGCGTTCTGCTATTGATGTTGCTTTGAGCGCCTAACAGGCCTTTGCACTATCTTACCCGTATTCAGCTGAGGAACAAATGAAGGTTGCTGATGTAACCCCTTTGAAGACTCAACCTGAGTAATGACTCCAGAAGAAGAAAAGTTGATCACCTTTTTCATATTCATACATGCACCAACTTGTGACACTTTCAACCCAGTCGACCCAAAGGTAATTACTCCTTCATCAATTAAATCCTACACTTAGCGCCTGAATGCCTTACAATTATTAGTGTAATACCCCGTAAATTATTTTAATGCTCTGAATAATATTATTTTATATCAATAGGGTTCCGGATTGCTCTGAGAGATTTTAACAAAAATAATTGGAGCAATCACGAACTTATTTTTATTAACTAATATTATCTGACTCAGAGGTTTTATTAAATTATTGATTAAGAGACATTTTTTGATACTCTCTATTTAGACCCGTTGGGATGAAATTATACTTCTCCCGTATAAACCTAAAATTGTTTTATTTATGTTATGTAACATAGAAACAAAAACATAATGAGAGAAAGAGAAAGAGGAAGATAAATAAGTGGAAAGTGAGAAGAAGGGAAAAGCTTGGAGAAGAAGAAGAAGAAAGCTCTTGGTCTTGAAGATTCACTATCCATTCATCTCTCAATCTTCTCAATCATCTTTGGTAGAGGTGGGTTATACTTAGAAACATTTATTTCTAGAAGTTATAGATTTCTTGAGTTTTGGTCAAAATGCTAGAAATCGTAGAATCGAGAGTTTGAATAGTTGAAATATCGATTAAATGCATGAATATGTTGGCATTATGTATGAGAACCTCTGTTGATAATTGTTTTGATGTTTGGTGTTGTTTGGATTGAATTTGAAGAAGTTAAGTATTTGAAAATGCAGGTTTTTCAGCCACTGACTGTCGATTAACCAGTTAACACAATGAGTTAACCGGTTAACGGGACTTCGATATGCTACTGATTTTGTCAATCTTATCTGGTTAACCGATTAACCAAATGCGTTAACTGGTTAACACTATAAGTTTAGGAAAAATATTATTTTTTATCCTTCTTTTAAAACTCATAACTTCTTCATCGTTTATCCGATTTAACTGTTCTTTATATCGATTTGAAGCTAATAATTTGTGCTATCTTATAAGACCGAGAAATATTATTTTGAGCCTACTTTTACCTAACTTTTATAATTAACCGTAATTATGTTAGTTAGGAAATTGTGAGCTCTTGGAAATAAAAAGGTATAAATAGTGAGAAGTTTAGGACTAACCTAGGTTGATGCGAAACCATTGGAAAGTCGAGAAAAGGCTTGAGGTTGGCATTACACAGAGTCCCACGGGAAGCATGGTGGAGGCTTGAGGTGGGTATTACACAGAGTCCCACGAGAAGCATGGTAGTGACTTGAGATGGGTATTACACTGAGTCCCATGGGAAGCCTTGCCCAGTGAAGTCTTGATTAAGTCTTGAGGTGGGTATTACACTGAGTCCCACGGGAAGAATCTGTAAAGAATTGGTAGTGGCTTGAGGAGGGTATTACACTGAGTCCCACGAGAAGCATTGCCGATAACACTTGAGGTGGGTATTCCTTTGAGTCCCACGTGAAGTGTTGAGAGCGTTGTATGGAAGTTTCCATCTTATTTTGGTTCCTTATAGAGAAGCGACCAAAAACTCAAGTAGTGATAAGATTCAAACCTTTAGAGCCTAGAGAACTCTAAGATAGGGAACTCACTGAGATGTTGTTATCTGACCCCATGTTGTTGATATATTTTCAGGTACTTCAGGTTCTGCAAAGGGTAAGGATAAGTCAATTTGATTATCCTTACTTCTTGATGGCTTTGCTTCTGTAGTGGATATTTTGAGATCTTCGAATCTAGTTCTTAGATTTATTTTGTTTTGACATCTTGTATTATTGTTAGCCTTTTTGTTGTAGTACCTTATGTATTTAGTTGGCTAAAATTTTACAATGTGATGTACTAAGAACTTATTTGTATTTCAGTACCAAACTTGAACTTATATATGAAAAATATGCTTTGATGTGTGTATTTTATATATGGGTATTACAGTTGGTATCAGAGCAGATCGTATCCTCAACCTAACCTTTGAATATTATAAGTGTTTCTTTCCGTTCATATACGTAATCTCGCGCTTGAACTAAATGTTATGTTTATAGTATTAAGCCTGATCAACTTAATCCTATTTTGATGACATTTAGGGATATGGCTAGTGGACGTAGAACTCGTGGTAGGCACAATGCCACTCCTCTTGTTGGAAATCCGTCGGGTGGCGATGGGAATGCTCCATTATATCAGTTCACGCAGTAGCAACATAACCAATTTATGCAAGAGATGGTTCACCAAATGAATGGGGGTCTTCATCCTCAGGTGGTTGGTCCTAAAACTGAAGGTGGAACTTTCTGTGACTTTTTCCGCATGAACCCTCAAGTATTCCATGGCAGATTTGATCTGGTAAAGGCTCATGAATGTATAACTGGTATGGAGAGAATCTTCCAGATTGTGTTGTGCAGTGAGGAGAACAAGGTGACTTTTTCCTCACACTTGTTGAAAGGTCCTACTACTAGATGGTGGGAGAGTGCTTCTACTCTCATGAGTGTGCCAGAGGTTCCGAAGGTATGGGAACTATTTAAGGAAACTTTTATGGAGAAATATTTTCCGAGTTCTCTAAGGACCCGAAAGGAGTTTGAGTTTCAGCAACTTAGGCAAGGAAAAATGATTGTGGCCAATTATGCAGAAAAATTTGAAGACATGGAGGCTTATTCAAGGAAATCTATGTATGCTCCGAATGAGAAGTGGAAAATTGATCAGTTTTTTTTGGGGTTAAGGGATGAAATTTCTCATAGTGTCTCTCAGAGGGATTTCACTACTTATTCTGAATTGTTGAGGCAATGCTATGTGGCTAAGCATTAAGAAAGTACTGACTGAAGTGAATGCTGGAAGAGTTGTTCAAAGTGATCGTGGGAGGGAGAATAAACCTTTTAGGCCCAGGCCCTAACCCTTCAAGGGCAAAAAAGTGGAGAATCCGATACCTAATGCTCCTCCTTCATATCCCAAGTTCTATAAGAATCATTACGGAAGGTGTGGTTCAGGCGGTGTGATATGTTTCCTTTGCCAGAAAGAAGGATATGTTGCTAGATATTGTCCACATAAAAGGAACCAGGTTCAAGGAAAGATTTATACCATGGATGCGAGGAAGACTAAAGCTGACAACTCTCTGATTACGGGTACATGTCTTGTTAATGAACATCATTGTCTTATTTTATTTGATTGTGGAGAAACACATTATTTTATGTCTACTTGTTGTGTGAAGCGACTTGGGTTATGAGTTATTCCCTTGTCTCCTTCTATGGTGGTTACTACCACTATGGATGAAATCGATGCGACACCTCTTATGTGTGAAAATTGCACTTTGTCTATGGATGATAGAGTTTTCCAGATTGATCTTATTTGTCTACCCCTTTAGAAGGTCAATGTTATTTTGGGAATGGATTGAATGTCTGCTAATTCTGTGTTTATTGGGTGCGAAGAGAAATCGATCATCATTCCATCTGTGGAAGCTCCTCCGAAAGATGTGTTGACAACAATCTTAGAAGGTACGGTTTGAATGGTAAATGAAGAAGCGTAAAACACAAGGAAGGGGGGTTGGAATTGGGTTTTCTTAACAACTTAAAATTAACTTCTATGACAAGTTGATTTATACTGGTTCGTTTGAACTTAAACTATATCCAGTCCACCCGCCAAGGTGATTTTGCCTCTATCACTTGAGGTCTTAATCCACTATTTAATAATTGAATACACACACTGACCTACAGTCAATGTCCTCTTGAGTCTTCTGACTGAAACTAGTCACTCAAGGGATTTAACTTAACTTTTACAATAATAATAAAATAATAACTATCTTGCTTCTAATAAAGCTATAATCACTAAGTGAATTGTTACAAGAGTTTTTTGCACAAATGAATAAGTCTTTTCTCGTGGAAGCAGTGTCTCAAATCTTCAATTTGATTCCTTTATATACTGCTTGAATATTGTAGCCGTTGGAGACATCTTGAGCTATGTTTGGATATAAGTTAATACCATAAAATCCTTCCATAACAGGAGATACTTGTCTTCACCATTAATTGATATATTCTTTAATTAATGCCTTTATTATGAGAAACATCATCTTCTAGACGTAAATCAGAGAGAATAAAGTCTTGATACGCAGCTATTAAATCATGTCTTTAAATGATGGATTCTTCAATAAATGTATCTTCTATACAGGGAACAATGTATCTTCTAATAAAGAACGTCTTCTTTAAATAACTTCCTCTTCTACACATATAACAAAGAGAGTCATTATAACTTCTATTCTTGCATAATAATTGTTATCATCAAAACTCTTAGAGGTTTAGAACCATAATTGTTCTAACAGTAAACTTTTTGTTTGAAAAAAAGAAATCTGTTTTACTGGTCCTTACTAAAGAGGAGAGTAATGATCAACAAGTTTGGAATATCCCAATAGTCTGTGAGTATCCTGAAGTCTTTCCTGATGATGTCACTTCTCTACCTCCTGTGAGGGAAGTTAAGTTATCAGTTGGCCTGATACCGGGGACGACTTCTATATTTGTTTCCCCTTATCGGATGGCACCGCTTGAATTAAGAGAATTGAAGGATCGTCTAGAAGATTTGATGGCGAAACATTTTATTAGACCAAATGTTTCACTGTGGGGAGCTCCTATTTTATCAGTAAAGAAGAAGGATGGTGGTATGCGGTTGTGTATTGATTATCGTAAGTTGAACAAGGTCACTATAAAGAACAAGTATCCTTTAACTTGAATAGACGACCTTTTGGATCAATTGAAAGGAGTTTTTTTGTTCTCGAAGATTGATTTGAGGTCGGGCTATCACCAGATTCGTGTAAAGAGTTCTGATGTATCGAAGACTGCATTCAGAACACGTTATGGACATTATGAATTCCTAGTGATGTCTCTCGGTGTGACGAATAATCCAACTATTTTTATAGATTACATGAATCAGATATTTCAAGCTTATTTAGATCAGTTTGTTGTAATATTTATTGATGACATTCTCATTTATTCTCGTACTCCACAAGAGCACAAAGAGCATCTGAAATTTTTTCTATCGATATTGCAAGAGACACAACTTTTCGCCAAGTTTAGCAAGTGTGAGTTTTGGATGTCTGAAGTTAAATTTCTTGGACATGTTATATCTCGAGGAGCTGTAAATTAAAGCCATGATAAATTGGGAGAGACTGAGGAATGCTTCGGAAGTTAGAAGTTTCTTAGGTTTGGTAGGTTACTATAGAAGGTTCATTAAAGGTTTTTCTCAGTTGGCGTTGCCAATGACTAAGCTTACTAGAAAGGATTTCGCTTACGAATGGGATTCTGGTGTTGATCATTCCCGACCCTAACAAGTCTTACGAAGTGTTTTCCGATGCTTCTAAATGAGATTAGGAGGTGTTCTTATGCAGGAAGGATAGGTTGTAGCTTATGCTTCTCGATAGTTGAAATTTCATGAGAAGAATTATCCAACTCATGATTTGAAGTTAGCGACCGTGGTATTTACTCTGAAGGTGTGGCAAAATTATTTGTATGGTGTGTGCTTTGAGATGTTTAGCAACCATAAAAGTTTGAAGTATCTTTTTGATAAGAAAGAATTAAATATGTGTAAACACCCCAAATTTTCCCTCACTAAGTTCACACCATGGCTTGTGATCTTTTCATTTGCATAAGTTCAAACATATCATCTCACATTGCATTTTTGTTTCACTGCATTAGTTCAAAGTCATCTACATCTAGGGTTTGTGATCTGAGCCATCCCTGAGCTATCTGAGCCACCCCAAGGGTCTTCAATCATCTCAAGAGGGTCCATGTATGTTCAAGCATCATATGATATCCTCCCAAGATCAAGAAAGTCAGAAAATCACAAGAACTGAGAAAGGCATGGAAGCAGAGCCAAGCTTAATTGCAGAGATGACCTAAAATTAGGGTTTTGGTTTCAGAGGCCATAACTCCAAATTTTTTGGTCATTCTTGTTTCCATTGGTCTCTATATGATATGAGGATCATGCATACCAATTTTCATGAAGAAATTCAATGGGGAAGGCATCTGATCAATAAATGACTTCTTGAACAAGTCAGTGCAAAATCAGGGCATCTGAGGCCCCCAATCACCCAACCAAAGGGTCTTCTCCATCATTTTGGATGTATATGATCTTTATTTGATCTTAGAAGAAGTTATAAGTTCACAAAATTGAAGAATTTTAAGCCATTTGCAAAGTTGCCATTTTGGGAAAGTGACTTGTAATGAAAACTTGCCATTTTGGGAAAGTTTTTCAACCTCCTCTTTTTGATTCAAAAATGCTTCAAATGAAAAATTCTTGGAAATGAAAGTTGTAGATTGGATCATTCCCTTTACAAAAAGTACAAGAACTTGATCTAATTCATCATATAACTCAAGTTATGGCCTTGCAAAGTTGGGAAAAATCACAAAATTTCACTTATGAACCAAAGAGGGAAACTTGCAAAAACTCATGTCAAACCAATTTGTGACCTCAAAGTGACTTCTAACCATTACACAAACATCATACATGGCCTATAATTCAGAATTGCCTAAGGAATTCTCAAGTTTCATGCCTTGAATCACAAGCTACCATAAGGCATTTTCATGAATTTTCAAGAAAGAAACTTTTTGCAAGAAGAACTTTTAATGATTGGTTTGATTGTTAATTGATCTCAATGCATCATAACAACTTCATATGGTCCATTTTGTTGCAAATTGGCCAAAAACTCATAAGTTTCCTTGCCTTGATTCACAAGAAACTCCAAAGGGGGAAATATGCAAGAACATTGGAAACTCTTGATCAAGACCATCCAGTTCACAAAACCTGATCCAAAGGCTTTCCTTGACTCAAGATGAAGCAGGACAAGTCCTAAGATCTCCTCTGACCCGAGCCATACCCATGGTACACAAAATCTTGACTTTTTGCATTTTTGCCCATACCAATCACACTGCTCCACAACAACTCTCTGCCCAACCAGAACATGTTATGTGGACCTCAAGCAAGCCATTTCATACAACAACACAACCTGAATCCTCCCATAACTCAGCATTCACAAAAATCCCCTCTTATGCATTTCTCTTCGAAACACACAACTCAGCCATCAAAACTTCAAACTTTTTCCACCATTCAACTCCACACTCATCACTGATCATTTCACACCCTTCATTTTGCCTTTAAACACCCCATATCCAAAATACGATTTTCACTCTCCTTGAACTGAACTTCAGAAAACTTCCAAAGCAGCCCACAAAAGCTTCATCCAAGCATCCCAGAGGCAAGAGGGAGTCAAAAGAAGGAGAAAAGTACAAAGGAAAGGTCCAGACAGTGCCATTTTCGAAAGCTCCATTTCAGGTAACATCAAGAACAAATTTTCCAGAAATGATTTTTTAAGTTCTTAGATTGTTCTCCATGCTTCACTGATCACACTGCACCTTTTGGTTTCGAAAATGATTGAGTTTTAAGCATGTATGAAGCTTCTGAATTTTCTGAATAATTTTCCGTTTTTCTTCGAATCTGTGTGTTCATGTGAAATAAATGTTGTTTGATGGCTGAATCTTGTTTAGAATAGGGTGGGGATCATCTCTGGAGAGTTTAGTGGTTTAATTTTACGATTTGAGTGAGTTAGCTAGTTTGATTGGCCGGAGAAGATGATCGGAACACTGTTCCGGTCACCTGAAAGTGCTTAGGGCATAATTAGGGTTAGCTGAGTAATTAGGCTGAGTTTGAATTTTGGCCATTAGATCTTAGGGTTAGCGCGTTTTTTGAAAGGTCCAGATTAGATCACTTAGCCCTAATTGTGATTAATTAATTAATTAAATAGGATTTACTCAGTTTGAATTCCAACCATTAGATCACGCGCCAAGTCTTTCCCCCCATCCCAGATATGAATCCTGTCCTTTGGATGCGCTGACTTTCCATTTAATTTCATTTTAATTCATATATTTCTTATTTGTTTTGCATATTTATTTTAAAATAGCTAGAGACTTTCAAAAAATTTTATTTTTTGCATCATGACTTTAAATATTTTTCTCATTCTGAAAATAATTTTTATTTTATTTTTTGCATAAAATTTGTATTTTTAAAATATTTAAATGTTTATTTTAATTAATTAATGGAAATTAATTAATTAAAATACCATTTAAGTTTCTAAAAATCACCAAAAAAATCACATTGCATCTTGACACATTTAGAGACATTATCAAACTATTCATACAAATTTATTTTTGGTTCTTGATCCATTTTGACATTTTCTTTGGATTTAGGGTTCTTTAAAATCAGTATTTTTGACCCTAACTTAGAAAAATCTTTTCTGCCTAACCATGAGGGGTTTGATAATGATTCTTTTTGCATTGCATCCCACATATCATATAGTTTCTAGGATAAAATTGGCATGAATTTATCCTTCATTTTCAATTTTGTTTTGCATTTTTCCTTGTGAGGTACCTTAAAACCCTAGCAAACTTAGAAAAATCATAAGTCCTTTAGGTTTTTGCTTCTGATCTTCCCCTTTGGGCAGTGAACTTGTATAGGTTTAGGGTACCTTTGATCCCATTTTCAATTTTTTATATTTCCATTTGCTTCTGATTTTGATTTTTGCATTGCATCTTGTACATAAACCCTAATTTTTGCCTTCATTTGCATTCATTCTTCATATGCTTGCATACATGAACTTGCCATGACATTTTGTGATGACACATGACATATAAGACATATTAGGACATATTGAAATCATGTTTGATCATTGCATCATCCATTTACCATGTTATGCATCCATTGCATTTCATAAGTTTTCATGAACTTTCATGCTTACTTTCATGTCCCATTTGCATCTTCATTACTTGTATGATCATCCTCATCTCTTAACATGCTTTCATACCATCTCATAGCATCATTTGCATCATGATAATGCTTCTGACTTTGGCTTTCATCTTTGCATTTCATCTCATTTTCATTTCATTTCATTTCCTTCTGCTAACTTTTTAGGTGGTAAGTGTTTGGGAAGTGAATTTGCCTTCACTTCTCATAACCTCTTCTCATCCCTTTTATGCATCATTGCTGCATTTTTACTTGTGAATTAGAGTGAGCTTGCTCATTCATGCTCCTTCTACTCTTTCTTCCTTCAAGCAACTTGTCTTCTTAGGTGAAGCAAGTTGTTTTGCTTTCTTCTTTCTTCTCTTCCTTCATCCTGCTTCTTCCTTGGTGGCTTTTCCTTGAAGATTTTCTTGCAAACCTTATAAACCCTAGGAATACCCAAGCATGATAACAATTAGGGTTTGATTAGTCCCCCATTAGTTTTACCTTTGTGTCATCTTTGAGTCTTCTCTTCTCATCTCTTAATCAAGGACTAAACCTTCGAGGTTTTAAGGCTTTGTGATTAAGCTTATGCCTGCATCCTTCTATTAGGATGGAGTGTATAAATTTAATCCTAAGTGTTAAGCCCTTAATGTGTTTAAATCCTTTAATCAATTCACTTGATAACCATCAAGACATCAAGCTTGTAACTTGGGCCTTGCATTAGGGTTCTAATTCTTCCTCAATTGGTTAAGAAGGACTAACCCTAGTGTTAATGGACAAGTCCCCCTCAAGTTGTCTTACAAATCATAAAATCCATTTCTTAATCTTATCATTAACTAAAATCCATTTAATAAAGGCTTTGTTTTGTCATGAGGTTAATCCCTAATCATGGATTAAGTTGAGGAGCCTTCCTCAGCTTAAATGTTCTCATCTATTATCCTTCTATTAGGATGGTGTAATGGGTCCATTAAATCCTTGATTATGGCTTAAACTCATTACTTAACACCAAACAAAAACACCAAAAACATCTAAATAATCGCAAGTAGGTTAATGATCTTAATCCTACATCATGGTAATTAAGTTTGAGATGCTTATCTCATACTTAAAGTATTCTCATTATCCCTAACCAGAGGGAGGATATGATGAGTTTACTAACCTTTGGTTTAGGCTTAAACTCATTAACTTATGACAAACACAAAAAGCAATAAAAGACTGAAAACACAAAAGAAAACAATAATCGTCTCCTCCGAGATTCTTTTCTCATCATCTTCACTCATAAACGAGAACTTGCTTCTTCCGTCTAATGCAAGACAGTTTGCACCTGAGCCAGACATGTCATACACTTGAGCATAGACAAGTAAGCAGTTCATCAGTCAATTTATCTTTCAGTCTCTTTGAGTCGAACTACGGTGTTCTGACTTCCTCATTGCACGAGAGGATACGTAGGCATAACTTAACAATTATCGAACAAAATTCTCTATGTATTCCCCCTCTTCCAGCATTATTCTTTAAGCCTCATAATCCTGAGCTTCATACTCTCTTCTTACACTGACACTCTTTATCTCACTTCACACTCCTTTTGCACTGACACCTGTACATTCTTTTCCAGCACTTTGCACACAAAATAGTACTGACACTACCCCTTTTAAACAAAAACCTTCGAGCATGGATCCCGTCGAGTACGGCGGACAATCTGGGTGCTAATACCTTCCCAGGTTGTAACCAACCCCCTTTCTCAGTTTCTCTGGTTCGCAACCGTCTTATCCATATCTTTCTAGGTTTATGCAGCATTACCTTTCCTTCGGGATAAAAATGCCTAGCTGGCGACTCTTTTTAGTTCATCTTCATGTTCTCTCCTTCGCCGACCGTTCGCGTCTGTACCCCTCTTGGCCCGGGTGTCATTTGGTGGGAGCGACAATATGAAACAAAGAAGATGGATGGAGTACTTGAAGGATTATGACCTAGAATTAAAGTATCATCCTGAAAAAGCGAATAAAGTGGTAGATGCCTTAAATTGGAAAGTGATTCATGGTGCCTAGTTGATGATGTTAGAATATGCATTATTGGAGAAGTTTCAAGATCTTAATCTTTAATTTGTATGGACTCCAAATGGTATGATCTTGGGAAATTTGAATATCAATTCTACATTAAGAAGCAAAATCAACAAAGACAAGTTCTAGATGAGAAGTTACAAGAGATTTTACTCCAACCGGGTTTTGTAATAGCGTTGGATGGGATTATCCTATTTAACCAAAGGATTTGTATTCCGAATGATGTTGAGTTAAAGAAGAAGATTTTGGAGGAAGCTCATAAAGGTTCTTTTATGATACATCCGGGTTCTTCAAAGATGTATTAAGACTTAAAGAAAGAGTATTAGTGGTCCGGTATGAAAAAGGATATTGCAGTATTTGTGTCTGAATGTGCGGTGTGCCAACAAGTGAAGATCGAGCACCAAAGACCAGGCGGTTTGTTACAACCTTTGGATATTCCAATTTGGAAGTGGGATAGTATTTTTATTGATTTTGCGGTGGGATTACCTAGTACTCAAGGTGGTTATGATTCTATTTGGGTGATTGTAGATCGACTAACAAAATCTGCGCATTTCTTAGCTGTTAAGACAACATACAAAGTTTACTTCAAGGTTTTGGAAAGTGTCTCGTCTAGAATTGTGTCCGATAGAGATCCAAAGTTTACTTCAAGGTTTTGGAAAGTGTTTCAACAAGCTATGGGTAAGAACTTACATTTGAGAACTTCTAATTATCCTCAAATGGATGGTCAGACTGAGCGAACAATTCAAACAATGGAAGTCATGTTAAGAGCTTGTGTGTTGGAAATTAGAGGAAATTTGAAGGAACTTTTACCTTTGATCGAGTTCTTTTACAATATCAGTTACCATGCGAGCATTGGTATGGCTCCATATGAGGCTTTATATGGAAGAAAGTGTAGAACGCCTTTGTGTTGGTCGAAAGTGGGTGAAGATAGAATTTTAGGACCCGAGATTATACAAGAGACTATTGAAAATATTCGGGAGAAATTTAAGAAAGCTCAAGATCATCAGAAGAGTTATGCTGACAATCAATGGAGACCTTTGGAATTTGAGTAAGGTGACCATGTTTATTTGAAAGTTACTCCGAGATTGATATTGAAAGAACAGTTCAAGTCACGTAAGTTAAGTCCGAGATACATAGGACCATATTAGATCTTAGAAAGGGTTGGTGAAGTTTCTTACAAATTAGCCTTACCACCTTCTATGTCATAAATGCATGATGTTTTTCATGTATCTCAACTTCGCAGGATTGTTCTTGATCCTCTTCAGCCTATTCTTCCTGATTCTATCGAGATAGAAGCGGACTTGAATTTTGAAACCCAACCGAGCCATATTGTTGGAAGAGAAACCAAAGTGTTAAGAAACAAAGAGATTCCACTTGTTAAGGTACAATGGGATATGATGCATCCAAAGATGCTACTTGGGAACCAGAATCAGATATGCGAGAGGTGTATCCTCACTTGTTCAGCTAATATTTAAATTCGAGGATGAATTTCTATTTAGGGAGGAGGATGTAATACCCTGTAATTTATTTTAATGTTCTGAATAATATTATTTCATATCAATGGGGTTCCGAATTGCTCTGAGACATGTTAAAAGAAATAATTGGAGCAATCGGAAAACTTATTTTTATTAACTAATATTATCTGACTCAGAGGTTTTATTAAATTATTGATTAAGAGAAATTTTTGGATACCCTCTATTTAGACCCGTTGGGAGGAAATTATACTTTTCCCGTATAAACCTATTTTTTCTCTCTCTTTATGTTATGTATCATAGAAATAAAAACATAACAAGAGAAAGAGAAAGAGGAGGAGAAAGAAGAGGAAAGTTAGAAGAAGGGAAAAGCTTGGAGAAGAAGAAGAAGAAAGCTTTTGGTCTTGAAGATTTACCATCCATTCATCGCTCAATCTTCTCAATCATCTTTGGTAGAGGTGGGTTCTAGTTATAAAATTTTATTTCTAGAAGTTATAGATTTCTTGAGGTTAGGTAAAAATGCTAGAAATCATAGAATCGAGAGTTTGAACGGTTGAAATATCGATTAAATGCATGAATATGTTGGCAATATGTATGAGAACCTCTATTGATAATTGTTTTGATGTTTGGGGTTGTTTGGATTGAATTTGGAGAAGTTGAGTATTTGAAAACGCAGGATTTTCAGCCACTGACTGTTGGTTAACCGGTTAACAGAATGAGTTAACTGATTAATGGTACTTTGATACGCTATTGACTTTGTCAAGCTTATCTGGTTAACCAGTTAACCAAATGCGTTAATCGGTTATCACTGTAAGTTTAGGAAAAATATTATTTTTGATCCTTCTTTAAAAATTTATAACTTCTTCATCATTTATCCGATTTAACTGTTTTTTATATCGATTTGAAGCTAATAATATGTTATATCTTATAAGACCGAGAAACATTATTTTGAGTCGACTTTTACTCGACTTTTCTAATTAACTGTAATTATGTTAGTTAGGAAATTGTGAGCTCTTGGAAATAAAAAGGTATGAATTATGAGATGTTTAGGACTACCCTAGGTTGATGCTAAACCGTTGGAAAGGCAAGAAAAGGCTTGAGCTGGGTAGTACACTGAGTCCCACGAGAAGCGCGGTAGAGGCTTGAGGTGGTATTACACTGAGTCCCACGGGAAGCATGGTAGTGGCTTGAGATTGGTATTACACTGAGTCCCATGGGAAACCTTGCCCAAGGAAGTCTTGAGTAAGTCTTGAGGTGGGTATTACACTGAGTCCCACGAGAAGCATCCGTAAAGACTTGGTAGTGGCGTGAGGTGGGTATTACACTGAGTCCCACAAGAAGCCTTATCAATAACACTTGAGGTGGGTATTCCTTTGAGTCCCACGTGAAGTGTTGAGAGCATTGTATGGACGTTTCCATCTTGTTTTGGTTCCTTGTAGAGAAGCGACCAAAGACTCGAGTAGTGGTTAGATTCAAACCTTTAAAGTCGAGAGAACTCTAAGATAGGGAACACACTGAGATGTTGTTATCTGACCCCATGTTGTTGATATATTTTCAGGTACTTCAGGTTCCGCGAAGGGTAAGGATAAGGCAGTTTGATTATCCTTACTTCTTGATGGCTTTGCTTCCACAATGGATATTTTGAGATCTTTGGATCTTTTTATTAGATTTATTTTGTTTTGACATCTTGTATTATTGTTAACCTTTTTGTTGTAGTACATTATGTATTTAGTTGGTTAAAATTTTACAATGTGTTGTACTAAGATCTTATTTGTATTTCAGTACCAAACTTGAACTTATATATGAAAAATATGCTTTGATGTATGTATTTTATATATGGGTATTACAATTAGTATTATGTCCGGGAGCTCTAGAGTGGAAAACACAGTACGCATAGAGATTCCAACCTTGGGGAACTTTACTAGAAGGAGGAGTTAGATCACGACACTCAATCATTCCCATTTTGAGCAGCTGTAGGCATAGCTCAGCATAAGACATGGGCACATGATCACTAAGCCTTTCTTGATTTTTTCGATAACGGGTTGCCGCCAGTGGAGGAACTACAACTGAAACCTGCTGAAGTTCTTCTCCGGGAAACCAAGGTGTAAGAGTTGAGGACGACCCTTGATAAGGAAGGAATGTGTCTGTTTCCATGGTAACCATTGTTGTGGGATCATTTAGCTTACTTGCATCAGGCAAGGAGAAGTTAATTTATTCCCTAGGCTCTTCAGAACTACCAAGCGATGATTGCTGGTGAGGACGCTCAAACTGGGGAGGAAATCCACCCAACAACTCCTGATTCAGTGGAAATCCCAAAGAGATGGGAGAAACAAGACCTGTTGTTGGAGAAGTAGACCCATGACTATTTTCTTTCTTCAACATATAATTCATGATCCCTGTAAGAAGCTTCATTTGAGTATTTATCAAGTCTAACTCTTCATTCAAAGATCTCTGACCTTAGGATAAAGCTTGAACTTCTGCTCTGAACTTCCCCAATTGGGTCTTCATTTTTGTTACCTCCGCTCAGAGTTGTTCCAAGTCCATGCCATGAGAGTTCTTATTCAAGCTGACCATTCTGAAGAGAAACCAAATTAGGATAAGAATCTGTCTCTGAACACCTGTTATGAATGCGAGGATGTATGCAAATGCCATGTTCGGTTATTTCCCAGGAATCTATCTGCTTTAATTTACATTTTGGTGCACAAGAAATCCAAATGCATGATTCAGATGTGGGATCCTCGAAAATAACTGAACATGCATGCTAAAATTCAATGATGTCATGTATGAAACATGCATGTGATTAGTGACTGATATTTGTCTAGATGTGGAATACTGAGCTAAGAACCAAGTGTCAATAACCACAGGATCTCTGAATAATAACCAGGATAAATAACTAAGGACCAATAATTCTAGAATCTCAGGAACCAGAGAAGAATATAGAACAAAACTGATAATATGGATATGTTGAGGTCAGGGTTCTTGCAAACTTGTAAACACCCTCCCAATCTCACTGGTATGCTCAGGGTCGACATCAGCGACTCTCAAAGCCGAGCAGCAATAATACGTTCACCATCTCTGAGAAATGGTTTAATAATACCATCTCAAGGAAATAGTTTAGTATTATTCACTTCTCAGGGAGGTCTCAGTTGAGTCCGGGAAAAACAAGCATGCCCCATAAGTTCCCAGCTTTAAGCACTGAAATTAAGAAACAATAGTACATTCATCCTGAAGGGTACAATACTATCATCATATGACCAGTTGCTTTAACTAAGTTCCTATGAGAGAACCAGGCCATCCTATGCGAGTTCCCAGTGGGCCCTCGGGTCGAATGGGTTTTCCACAAAATATGGTCTGCCACTGTCACCACTAGAGAGGGATGTTTCCATAAAGGTCCTCAATGATTGGTCCCTAGATGTACATAACTATCGAGCTCCAGTAATGAAGTACGGAAGACCCCTATATCAGAACATTTCCTAGACGGTTGTTGTCTGGGTGTGGAACTCACTACTACCCGCATGACAAGATATCATGAAGCCAAATTGACTATCCATGCTAAAATACCTAGGATGCACTCGAGCCTTGGTACTGGGCTCATCTCATAGTAACCCCATCCCGCCAAACAGAAAAACCAGTCCAGACAGTCCAGTATAATGATGCATTATAAAATAAATACTGAAAGCGATAAATAAAGTTGTAAAGTAAAGCTGTAAATAAAAAGAGTAAACTATACACATATCAGCAAATAGATAAACACCCAAAGAAATAGAAACAGACAAGCGCTAAGATTGATTCTTATAGGGAACCAGAGACTCTGGGTTCGATCCCCAGCAGAGTCTCCAGTTGTCGCTCCTTGTATTTCCATCCTGGTTCAAACGCCAAAGTGGCACAGAAGAGGTAGAGTCGCCAGCCAGACATTTTTATCCCGAAGGAATGGTAATGCTGCACAAACCGGAAGAGAAGGAAAGAACAATGTCTACGAACCAAAGAGACTGAGTTCGGGAGTCGGTTACAAACTAAGAAGGTATTAGAACCCAAATCATCCGCTGTACCCGACGGGATCCACACTTGCTAGAACTGTTTCAACGGGTGAAAAATAAAATTGCTGCTGAACAAAGGAACTGCTAACTGGTACTGTATAGGAGAAAATAAATGGGGAAAATGTAGGGAAAATAAAAGAGTGCTCGAATGGGCCCTACCCCACTGCCTACGTATCTTATCGGGAAATGAGAATCAGAGCCGATGTAGTTCCCCTAATAGGGAGGAAATTTGTTTGTGTTTTTTAAGGTTGAACTGCTTATGCCCAAGCTCAGGTGTTGCAGGCTCGTATGGGACGCGTGCGTTTACTGTTTTGCAAGAGACAAGTCGAAGCGAGTTCTTTCATTTAGAGTGAAGGTGATGAGAAAATAATTCCCGAAGGAAAGACACTTATTATTTGTTCAGTGTTTTTTAGAAGCTTTTCACTGAGGTTTGCACAGGAAAGTGTATTCAAGTCCTATTCCTTAGAGCTCTAAGCAAGGAGAAAATCCCAAGGACATGGTTCCAAAGATTAGGGCTCAATAACACTACCCTATTGGCCTTTATTAAGTGTTTTTCCTTTTGAAGTGAAGAAGTGATTTTTAAGCTTTTCTTTGTGTAAATGACTTCACGATTAGACTTGTACATCATGCTAGACAAGCTTACATTACCCCAAGATGGAATATATGTAAATTCCCCATGGAATAAGTCCATACACACAAAGTCACTTCAAGCATTATTAGATTTTTTTAGCTTTTTGTTTGAAGATGAGAGAGAGAGCACTAAAAGGATCTCAAAGGTAAGAGTCTAATGGGAGACTTAACAATCCTAAGAGTTATCATGCATGGATGAACCTCAGTTAGTATGGTTTGAACTCTATCCTAATGAAGAAGAAGGTGAAAGAAGAAGAAGGAGAAAAGAAGAAGAAAATAGAAGACAACTTCACAAAAGAAGTTAAGTTGTTTCTAAAATGGGAAGTGATAAAGTTATACAATTAAAGCATAATGTGCTAAGGTAATCACAACTTGAAAGCATAAAAAGATAAGAGAGAAACTTTAGAAAGTGGAAGCTTATCCACATCCCTCTTACTTACCATTAGCCCCTACAAGGTTAGTAAAAATAAGAAAATAATCACAAACACCTATTATAGTGCTTCAACATCTTATACAAGCAAACAAACACAAACAACTTATAACAACCCACATTTAGCATCAAAACATATGTTAAATGTAAAAAAACAAACACAACATGCATGCTTTTTACCACACTTATGCACCAAGACAACAATGAAAGGCAAGACAAATTTGAATACAAACATGAAAACACCATAAAGGCAAGACACTTCATGTATTATGCACCCATTACATACCAAGAAATGCATCATAATCATACAATAAATGAACATGGATGTACATCATTCAAACAATCATAAGCATGCATCAAACAATTTCAAATTCGCCACATAATCAAGAAATGAACATGCAAGATTAAATGCACTTATGAACAACATGAAATCAAGTACATAGGTTGACGCAAACATCTCGACACATGACAACAATTCAACAAGAAACAAATCCAACAACATTGCATCATGTATCACTTTTGATCAAGTATTCACATCCATGCCACTTCAAGACTATGTGTGTGAATTATGAAAACATGAGGCACAATGCATACACATTACATACTAGTAGATTGAACAATTATTAGCATGCTGACAAGTCTGTGCAAACACATAATTATCATGTTCAATGCTTCATAGATGCAAAACCTCAATTATGCCAAGTATCTGGAATGCACGAACTTACGCGTCAATGAATGCAAACATGCATCACCACACATGCAAACAACTCTAAAAAATTATCTAAACTGATATCATAGTGATCCATGATGACATAGAATGGTATGGTACACAAACAACCCTGCAAAAGCACAAAAACCTCAAACTGAACCAGTGTTAACAGGTTAACCAAAGTGTTAACTGTTTAACCAACCTAGAACCTGCATAATTTGGCAGAATTACAACGTGTTAATTGTCGCTCCCAGGATTTTCATCCTAGTACAAACGTGAAAGTGGCGCGGAAAAGTCAGAGTTGCCAGCCAGACATTTTTATCCTGAATGAATGGGAAAGGTAATGCTGCACAAACCTAAGATAGAAGGAAAGGACGAGGTCCTGCGAACCAAAGATCTGGGTTCGGGAGTCGGTTACGACCTGGGAAGGTATTAACACCCCAGATCGTCCACCGTACCCGACGGGATCCACGTTTGTTTGTCTGTTTCAAAGTGCGAGAAAAAAGAATGATGCTGAACAAAATCACTACTAACTGGAACTGGAAAAGGAAGGGAACTGGAAAAAGAGATAAAAAAGAAAAGGGGAAAATGTAGGGAAAATAAAGAATGTGCTCGAACGGCCCCTACCCCGCTGCCTACGTACCTCATCAGGAAAATGAGGATCAAAGTCAACGTAGTTCTCCTAACTAAGGTGAGAACTATTTATGTGTTTTTTAGAGTTGAACTGCGTATGTCTTGTTAGACGATAGCGCGGATCTAGAAGGGAGGGTTGAATAGATCCCTTTTTAAAAATTAGCTTTTCAAAATTAAGTTGAAAGAGAATTGTGGAAGTTTCCCGGAAAATCGTCTAGTTCAAATTAGAAGTCACCGGAGATCGGATATGCGTAAAACCCAATTGGAATGAAATGATGACTAGAAGAATTAATATTTCACAAATGATTCACTTGATTATTCAGCACTTGATAAAACTATTCTTAACAATGATTGTAGAAGAAATCAAGCACAAAGATATTGATTTTGTGTGATTGGGCTTTTTATCAAACACTTGGAGTGCACTCACCAAAGACAATTTTGTTGTATCAAATAGTGCATAATTTTACCCACTCTAGTTATCACTTTTGAGTGAAACAATTGATCAAACACTTTAAATGCACTAATTTGATACACCAGAATTTTCAAGCACACAATATCAATATGAATAAAAGTAAAATGCGAGAAATGAAAAGAACACAAGGAATTTGTTGAGGCATTTCCTTCGTCATCCTCGCTCGAAGTACTCTGCCCCCAATTCGAAATTGAATTGGGCAATTTTATTAAATCGCAATTGTTTTACAAGAAGAGATATGAATTAACTAACAAACCAAACAACGTTGAATGTGCTGTCAAATCTTCTTCTTGTCCCTTGATTCAAAGTAGAATCAAGTCTTCCACGCGTGTCGAGAAAGCCTCCGATTAATTGCTCCCTTATTGCAAGAATACACGATTCTTCAAACTTTGAGCACGGCTGAGTTTCTCCAACACTTGTGAACCCACAAAGACCTTCACAATCCTCCGTCTACCGTGATATGAGAGAACGATCCACTTGATCTTCAATCTACCTCACTCGGCTGAATCTACGAACGATTGATGTGTGCAAAACCCCCAAATCTTCAATGATCTTAGAGGAGAAAACCCTATAGATTTTTCCAAGGAAAACCCACACACTCTAAACCCAATCTGAAATTCTAATTCACGATTGAACGTTATCTTCGAAACGAACACCGAAATAAAACAAAGATTGTTGTGTGTGATTGTTTGATTGATGCAAGAATGAAGAAGATGAAGAGAGCTATGTGTATATCTTTCACTTTCCTTGTTGACCCTTCTCAAAAGAAATAAAACAACTATTTATATTGGTTAGAGAAAATAAACATAAGAGAGGGAAAAATTAAATGAAAAAGGAGTCAGCACAATAATGAGCTGACTCAAATCATTAAATGAGCCGACTCAAACTAACAGATGAGTCGACCAAAATAAACAGAGAGGCAGCCTGTTGAGACCCGTGGAAAATGAGAAGAAAACATTTCTTGATGAGTTGACTCATGAGGAGTTTTGAGTCGGCCCATCCTCACACATGAGTCGACCAAAAGTGATGCACCAGGAAGCCTGTTTAGACCCGTGCGTTTGCCACCAATTTACAATTGAATGAGTCGGATCATGAAGGGTTTTGAGTCAACTCATCCACACTCATGAGTTGACCAAAAATGATGCATTAGGCAGCCCGTTTGGACCCGTGCGTTTGTCATCAATTTAACACTGAATGAGTCGGCTCACTGATGAATTTGAGTTGGCTTATTCAGTATGTTTCTCCAAAAATGCCAATCCTTGCTTTTTCATTTAGAACCACTCAAGCTTTCAATCATGCCAAGTTTTTGACACATTAAAACCATGCCATGTCACACAAACTCTCCCTTTTTTGATGATGGCAAAAACTTGATGAATCAATCGCCATAGGTTGGTCTAAAAGCTCCCCCTAATTATGTGACCCGATCTTATATACATCAATCTCAATATCATATCCCCCTTTGACAACATCAAAAAGAAGAGAAACCATATGAGTGAATCTAACAATAGAGATAGCATGCAGAAACAAATGTTAAATGAGAAGCCAATTGCAATAGAAACACACATCCACAAACACACAATTTGGAAAAGCGAGTAAAAATAGTGAGAATAAACAAAACAATGGAATTAAAGAGAAATAGAAGTTCATTCAAGCAAAAACAGAAACCATATTCATAATCATGACAAATACATATGATGCAAATATTCTCTCAAGGGTGTGGATTACGATCCCTAGTGGAAGGGTAACGGCGATGATAAGTAATGGGATGTGAGTCATCCATGTAGGTTTCTGTAAACTGAAGAAAACTACTGTTGAGAGAGTTAAAGGCAGTGTCCTGAGCAACCAAATGATCCTGCAGCGCAGTGTACCGAGTGTCTTGAACAAACACATAATCAGCAAAAGCGGTATCTTGCTCATTTAAACGCCACTCTATCTCAGTGTATCTCTCAGTCTGAGTGTTGTAGTAAGCTTGATGTTGAAGTTGCATATTTTGGAGCATAGCCATGATTATGGAAGGATCATCTTGTACGAAAGGTTTAATTTTCAACTTGAGATGTATCAGTCATCAAGATACTAGCTTCCTCAGGATCAATGCGAAATAGATCTTTCCACACTTGAGCATTAACCGCAAACATTCTGGAGCCCATATAGAAGTTGAATTCGAAACCCTTAAAAGTGCCAACCAGACCAGCATAGAACATCTTAACCAAATCCTCATTATAGTCAACATGATAGGATAGAAAGGGATTTATACCTTGGAAGTCCATCAGTTCAATAATGTGAGGAATGTGCATTTGAGTAGCAGTTGTTCTTGAGTAGACATTTTGAGGAACCACCTTCCTGTTCTTGAATCTCTTGTTGTAATCTTCAACCAAATCAGATGGAAGAAGAGACAAAGCACTGATAGGAAGTGATGATTGAGAAGAAGGTCCACGGGACCTTTTACCTGTAGGTCTTGATGCCATTGTTGAGAAATATGAAGCTTTGAGAGAGGATTTGAGGGTTGGAGGATGAAGATGGAAACTTGAGAGAATATGAAAATATAATGTGTTGGTAATGATAAAATAAAATGATAATGAGTTTTAATGAAGAAAATAATAAAGAAATCATAAATGGAAATTCAAAAGTGGATGGAGGCATTGATGTGCCGACTGTCGTACCTCGAAAAATACGACCTTATGTGATCTGAAAAGGACGGAGTCACGCGCCGGACGGACTGAAGAGTCGCCACCTAATTCTATTTATTCCCGAAGAGGGAAAGGGAAGATATAAATACAACCCGGGAAGAGAAGGATGAGGACAAAGGTCAACGAAACCCTTTCCTGGGTTCGGGAGTCGGTTATGCAGGGGGAAGGTATTAGCACCCCCTACATCCATCGTACTCGATGGGAACCATCTAAGTTAACACGCGCGAAAGGATGTCTATGCTTAAACGAATTGCTTGCTAGAGGGAAATGAGTTGAATTATAAGTTAGATTGATCCTAGGTGCTCGGCAAGGATTGAGATCCTCGTGCCTACGTACTCCCGTGTGCAATGGGAAAGTCAGAGCCTCGTAGTTCGGCCTACTACGGGTAATGGTTGTTTGATTTTATTACATTTCTTCGATGAAAGGGTTTAGGAGTTGAAATGCACTAAAGACTATGGATAGTTTATCTCGCCCAACAAGACGAGCGTCTTGCGTCGAAATAATCGGGGCGAGTAACGAGAGCTCGTTATCCTCCTTTCTACCGCTTAAGGCTCGTGGCGTACAGTTCTTCTCGTTTTTATTTAAAATGTTTTATTTCCTAAGACCGCTTGACGTTGGATCAAGGGTTTGGATCTAATAGAAATGTTTTGGTTTTTGAAGTTAAAGGGTAAATGCAAGTGGAGTTTATTTTTGTGGTTTGTTAGCGAGGCACGAAGCGCTCGGCTCGCAAGGAGGAGTGGATCCTAATAAACGAAACAAAATAACTGGAAAATAAAGTGCAAGTGTACAAGTGAAACCGCTTGGCGTTGGACCAAGGGTTCAGAATTAAATAGAATACGGAAAATAAAATACGTACAAAGTAATGGGAGAGGGATACAAAATAAATACAGGGGGTTGCGCGAAATAAATGGTATCATTGTAGTTCGCCCAAGAGGAAGCGTGTGTGCAGTGCTTTGAACGGTTCGAAGGCGTTCGGCCTTTTTGATCGGGACACAACTATTCGAAGGCGTTGGACCTTTTTAATCGATAAACAACTATTCGAAGGCGTTGGACCTTTTAGGGACGCGTCGAAATTTACTTCGTTTACTTCCTTAGAGCCGGTTTAAAGAAACCGTTCTATGAGGAGTTGAAACATTTTTTGTAATGCGAGAATAAATAAATAAATGAATTGAATTGCAAAAATTAAATTAATTAATAAATACAAGTAATTAAATAAATTAAATAGTATTAAAAATAATTAATAAATTAATTTAAATGTTTGTTTTTTTTGGTCAAAATAATAAAATAATAAAAAGATAGTTACAAGGAGGGCCTCATATTGACCGAATATCACCGATTAAAATCGGGCGAAAATTTGGCCTTTTATCAAGTCATTGGCCCTTTAAATAATAATAAATAAAAACAAGATATTAAAATATAAACAAGTTTAAATGAGAAATTAACATGATAGTAAGAATAATGAGACAAAAACAATAAATAAGCAAAGTGAATAAAGGCTGGGAGTGTCACACAGTTTATGTATGGTGCATAAATAAACATGGGCTTAAGCTAAAACTTCTATAAAAATAGAATTAAAATAAAATGAGAGGGATAGATTCAAATGGCTGTGGTGTGTAGAGTAATGGGTCAAAAGATTTTAAATAAGGATCCAAGCCTTGCAACCATAAAAAAAAATTAATAAATAAAAAAAAGATAAAATAAAAAAGAGGAAAAGCAGTTAGAAAGAAAGAACACAGATTCACATTTCAAAACAAATATGCTTTCATCAAGCCCACCCTAAAAATGGAACGACGGTGAAAAAAGGGTGACGGCCAGAAATGACTCACGGAGGAAGTAGTTCTCACGCGTCTCTCTAGCGAAAATGCTTCTCACGGTCTCAAGGCTTTCGCCTCTCGGCTTGTGCTTGGTGCTCGCGGTGGATGGTGGTGATGGGTGCGGTCAGACGCGACTCACGGCGGTGGGTTGAGATGGTCCCGCAGAAGGGTGAGTGGCCGGCGAGGTGCTGGTGTTCGGTTGCGGTTCGTGTTCAGGTGATGGTGGCGGCGCGATTTGAGTGGTTTATTGAAGGTTGAGTATGGTCCGTTGCAATTTCATAGGGGCTGTAATGGTTTCATTAGTGGCTTCAAGATTCAGATGTGCAACGGAGTTCAAGGCTTTGCGCCTCTCTCACTCTCGCGCTCAGTTCTCCTTGTTTCTGCTTTGCGGTGAGCGTGGTTTCACGGCTTCATCTTTTTCCATCTTTTCTCTTCTTTTTTTGGGTTTTTTTGTGTGTATGGTTGCGTTGAAGGTTTATTTGGATTTCTAGGTTAAGTTTGTCGGCGTTTAGGTGGTTGTTTGGGTGGATTCGGTTTGTATTTGTGTTTGATTGTGGTGGTTTCTGCGTTTGTGTGGTTTCAGTTTTGACGATTTATGGCTTTTTACAGTTTTGTTTGGTTTATGGTTTGTGAGCTTTGACGGTGGTTTGAGGTTTCGAAGAAAGGTTAGTAAAGTTGAAGAAGCTATGAAGGTCTGTAGAAGAAAACAAAGATTTCTTTTTGGTTGTCCTGTTTGTATAAAAAGCAAATGAAGGTTGTGTTTATGGATGAACGAAGGGGAGTGTTTTCCAGGAAGAAATGAAAGCATACGAATTTCTCTTTTTCTCTTTTTGCTGTTCCCCCTCCTCCCTGATAAAGAACCGCATTTGGTTTATATATATTGTAAAATTAGAAATTGTTTTGTTTATTACAGGCTGTGATTGTGCTTTCGGATGATGTACAATTACTGAGTGGGATGGTGGAAATTTGAGTGCTGGTGTACTATTTTCAGTTATGAGCATATTCTACAATGACAGGCTGTGTGAGGTTATTGGCATGGAGATCCTTTGAAAAGTAGACCACGTGATAATAGAAACAACATCTTCATTTTTATTCTGGAAACTAAGATAGTATTATAATAATAAAAGACAGAAATAATAAACTACAATAATAACTATACTGATAGGGTATAAAGATAATAACAATAATAATAGTAATAATATAATAATAATAATAAAATAAAAATGCATGATAATAATGGGAATTAAAAAATCTATATTTTTGTAGTACTTTTTATGGAAAATACACTATGTAAAATAATCTATCCTAAATGAAAATTAATAATAAATAAAATAATAAAGGTAATAATAATAATAAAAGTATAGATAATGGTATATAATAATAAAAGTAAAAATAATAATAAAAATAATATCTAAAAACTATAATAATAGAATTAGGAAAGAAAGTAATATTTTTGTGTGTTTCTTTTGGATAAAGGGGGTTCTATTTAAAGCTGGAAAGTGAATTCATAACAATAAACTTTTTATATATGTATTTTTTTTTGATTAAAACTAAACAATAAATATAAAAGACTTGAAATAAAAGGAACTTCGAATTTTAATTTGCAAAGAAATAAATGCATTTTTTTATTTTTAGAATGTTTGCCAGAAAAAAACGGTACATTTATTTTTGTATTTTTTTGAAACAATGCTTAGACAGAAAATAAAATGATGCGGGTAGGACAAATTTGGGGTATGACAGATGCCCCTATCGAATTGGCTTAGACCGAGTAAGATGAACTAGCTCGCGTTCAATCTTTCAAGGTATAAGATAATTAGATATTAACAGACTCCAAATTTGTCCGACAAAGAAAGAAATTTGTGAAAACAGCAAATGAAATAAACTGGAAATGATGGGTGACACAGCAAGAAACGAATTGATAAAATAAATCACTTATCACCAGAGGATGATAAGGCAAATGACTGAAAATAAAATCACTTATCAACAGAGGATGATAAGGCAAATGAATGAAAAATAAAATCACTTATCAACAGAGGATGATAAGGCAACAAAGTAAAAAATAAAATCACTTATCACCAGAGGATGATAAGGCAAATAACTGAAAAAATAAAATCACTTATCACCAGAGGATGATAAGGCAAATAACTGAAAATAAAATCACTTATCACCAGAGGATGATAAGGCAATAGACTGAAAAAATAAACTCACTTATCATCAGAGGATGATAAGGCAACAGACTGAAAATAAAATCACTTATCACCAGAGGATGATAAGGCAATAAACTGAAAAATAAAATCACTTATCACCAGAGGATGATAAGGCAAATAACTGAAAAATAAAATCAACTTATCACCAGAGGATGATAAGGAAAATGAAATTTAAACACGGCCATTGAATCCGCCAAGAGGATGCCTGTAATCTTCGCTTGATATGATCCTGACTTCCGCTGGGGAAAGGACTGGAAACTTGTGCTGATCCTGGATCCTGAACCATGCAACTATGTTGGATTTCTTTTGAAATGGTATTCCATAGTGATGGGGATACGATGCAAATGTTTATGCATTAAGATGTAAGTTGAAAATGTTGGGGATATGAAAAGCTGATTTATTGAGGTATGCATATGATGCACATGCTGCAAATGATTGATGTAAATGATGCTTATGCTATTGATGATGCATAATGATGCATATGAGTGATTGAAAGGTGCCAGCTTGGTGGACTTTTGGTTTGGTAGTTGCCAATAATGATTGGACTTTGGGTGGGTGGAGGGATTGATTTCCCGACACTCGATCTTTGACGATGCATGATCAGAAGATAAATTCGAATGCTCCAAGCATGATTATCTGCTGATGAGAAAAGCGACACACGAAGACTGATTTCGCTTTGAATGACTGCCAACGTCTAGCAGGGACTATCTGTTCAGTTGGGGGGGAAGAGATAGGAAGATTTTCTCCTTGTCCGCTTCGCCCCTGCCTGAAGGGTATTTGAAATAAATCTGGTGGGGAAGCTTTGAAAGTGACCATGACATGACCTGCCCCTGATTGAGCCTTTGAAGGTGATCTGCCCCTGATTGGGCCGTTGAGAATAATTTTTCCCCTGATTGGGTTGTTTGAAGATAATTTGCCCCTGATTGGACTGTTGAAGTAGTCTTGACTCATGTTGGCGATGAAGTTCAAGTTTCTCTTTTGATTGCCCCTTGTTGGGATTGTACTGATGTCAAACACTAAATTGCAATTAAATTATTCCTACATAAATGGTAGTGTTAATGTAAAGTTCATGTATGTTTTGAAAAAGTCAATTTATTTGAATGTTGTGAAAGTGTGACGAATGGACCCCTAGCCCAAACGAGTTGCTTGATTTAGAAAGTGCGTAAAAGATGCAACAAGGATATTGTGCAATCGAGTTTGAAGATTAGCAAATATATGGGAGTCAATTTACGCAACCTTGTTGGTAGCATGCTTTCAGAATAAACCGTGCCTCAATTAGGTCTTTTGAGGGTTGTAATGTGGTCTGGTTATTGGTTTTGAGAAATAAAGGTATAAGGCTCAAATGATTTGTACCCATCCCTTCTTCGTGATATTCTCCAGTCCTATGTTCAGTTAACTTTGCATTTGTATTTGTTTTGACTTTGCAAGAGTGAAGATGAAGCTTCAAAGTCTGCTTGAAGATGGCAGTCATCTTATTTTGCTGGTGACCCTTTGATTCTTGATTTTGTGGTCACTGATATTTGTTTTGTTTTTGCTGAGGATTTGAGTTCCTCTTTTGATTTGTTCTATTTTTGTCAAGTAAGTCTCCCTTCGGGTGCTCAACTTAGTGTTTTTCTTTTTTCTTTTCTTTTTGTTTGAATGTTGTGACTGCCAAGTCATTTGTTGATGGTCCTCTGACGGGATGTATCATCTTGCAATTCGAAGGTGTAGTCAGATTAACTGAACAACTACCCTGTCCCGGGTTAAATGTAAGGGTTGTATCCGAAAGAAACTCCTACTTCTAGGCTCGAAGTGGTTGACTAGGGATTACTCCTTATATCTCCATTGTTTGGGGATTTGAAAGAATGCCTGTACATCATTGACGAAGTTTTATCCGAAAGCATACCACAACAGTTATGGGTATTTCGTTTTCATCATCCTCCCTCAGATATTTGCTAAAGTGAAGTGAGGAAATATTTTTGTGATTTTTTTTTGCAATAAATGATAAATATGAGTGAATGCGAATAAATTGATTCAAAACATGTATAACCATAACATTAACATAACCAAGTACAAACGATAACGATGTTCAGAGCAAATAGTACTTAAACAAACATTACAAAACAACAGGAATGCAGAAATAATAAATGGCACTGGCTGCCTTGAGTTGAGGAATTGAACTTCTCTTGATTGAATGCTTCAAAGTTGGAGACTACTCAGCTTGGTCTTCAACAACCCCTTCAGATGTCTTCACTTGTTGGCACCGTGCGGCGGCATTGGATCGTTCTGGACATTTGCATTTCTCGGAGTGAGAGTGAGGTCCTTAGAGTTGATCATGTCTTGAATCAAGTGCTTGAAGGCATGGCAGTTCTCAATTGTGTGACCTGGAGCGCCTTTGTGATACTCATAGCGAGCATTGGCATCATATTTCCGAGCATTACCAGTCTGAGGTGGCATATTTCTCAAAGTGAGAGGTCCTTTTGCCGTTAGCTGTTTAAAGATTTCGGTGTATGACATAGGCAGAGGATCAATGTGCCTATCATATCCTCTTTGTTGATATGGTGGACGCTGTTGAGGAGCACGTTGTTGCTGTTGACCAGGCCGTGGTGGATAAGCCGGTTGCTGGTATGGTCCAGGTGCATATTGCGCGGTTGCAACCATAGGAGGTGGACGTGGTTGATGAGCCATCTGAGGCGGAAATAGAGCTTGAAAGGCCTGCTGATAAGGCATTGGAGGAACTGGCTGATATGGCATAGGAGCATATTGTGCAGCAGCAACATAGGGGTACTAGTAGTAGGGAACTGGTGCAGGTGCACTCTGTTGAAAATTCCCACTTGCAGCAGAAATGGCATTTGTGTCGCCCTTTTTATACCCGTTGAAAGGTTTCTTGACATTGTTTTGGCTGCTAGAACCTCCTTGGATTTTTCCACTTTTCAGACCCTCTTCGATTCTTTCTCCGACCATTACCATGTCTGAAAATCCAGAAGATACACTGCTGATCAGCTTCTCGTAGTATTGCCCCTGTAGGGTACCCATGAAGATATCGATCAATTCACGGTCAACCAATGGCGGATGCACTCTGGCAGCTAACTCCCTCCAGCATTGGGCGAACTCTTTGAAGGATTCGCTCTCCTTTTGAGACATACTCTGAAGCTGAGTACGGTTAGGAGCTAAGTCAGTGTTGTACTTGTACTGCTTTTTGAATGCGTCAGATAGATCGAGCCAAGTACGAACATTGTTGCGTTCGAGCTGCATGTACCATTCTAGAGACGCTCCAGACAGGCTGTCTTAGAAGCAATGGATCATAAGCTTATCATCTTTGGCATGAGCGGCCATTTTTCTGCAGTACATCCTCAAATGAAGCTCAGGACAACTGAGGCCTTTGTATTTCTCAAATTCTGGCAGTTTGAACTTAGTAGGGATCACAACATCTGGAACTAAGCACATGCCTGTGGCACTCAAAGAAGTTGAATTGTGTCCTTCCATAATTCGGAGTTTTTCAGCTAACTCGCGGCACATCTTCATAGCTTTGGACTCTTGAACAGCATGAGGATTGGTGATTGGAACAGCAGTAAGCATCTCATACTCAACTTGATGATTCTCTTTAGTTTGAGGAAACTGGACTGGAGTTGGAATAGGTTGAGCTTGAGGAATAACACCAACAGTAACACCAGAAGCAGGTATTGGTTGGGAAGTGACCTCTTCAACAGCAGGAGTGAAGCCTGGAGGCAATCCGTAGACCAAAGGATTTGGAACGGGAACTGAAGGCATGGCTCGCGAGGTAGATCCTTGCACTTGAGCATTGTTCATTGCGGCAGCAGCTTCGCGACGTTCTTCCATTCTGGCCAAAGCTTGCAAAGTCTCATAAATCTGGTCAATCTTGCTCTTGACCGAGTCGATCTCTTCCCTCATGGCAGCTTGCTCTTCTTGAATCATGTCCATCAGTCTTCTAGTATTGGCTCGAGTTAAGTATGTGCGTCTAGCACGATACGGGCGTCGGGAAACCATCTTGATTTACTGAAGATGGAGGAGCATGAAAATAAGTTCCCGGCTTTGGAATGCAATGCAAGATGAATAAATGATGCAAATGAGATGATATGCGATGTCAGAATCCAGGATCACAAGATCAGGGTCTCATGAGTCCAAGGTACAAATGGAGGATACTTTGATCAGGAACTCACTGGGTAGACTCTAAGGTTTAGGGATCCCAACGTTATCAATTCATATGGCTGTTCATCACACACGCCATAAGCATGACGGTTGATTGACTCTGCCATATGAATCTATTTTGGGTGATATCTTCGTATCGACAACCCACGAGAGAAAATTTTCTCAGGAGTCCATACTACGTGATCATCGACACAAGGTTTAAAACAAATTCCTGGAGTTATGGAACTTTCTCAACTGTTTGATGCACGTGTCAATTTCATACATTCTTGACAGTCAATCAACTCCATTGAGTAAGTCTATTCCAAGTGAGGTTTCGTATCGAGCCACGCGAGGGAGAACCCTGGTGCCCAATACTACGCAACCATCAACCGATGTTTTAACCAAAAGGTTCTAAAGGTCCTTAGAGTTGATGACCCTAATGAAAGCATCTGAGCACACACGTCAAGGACTTGACGGTTGTCAGTATTCTCATTAGAATCTACTCCAAGTGAGGTTTTCGTATCGACAACACACGAGAGTGGTTCTCTCGGGAGCCCATACTACACAACCTCGCTAACTTATGTTTGCACTCGAAAGCCCGGGTATAGAGCCTTTCCCTCAAGTTCTTTTGCAAAGTATCGATCCAAATTATAGTACCAAGGAGCCATAAGATATATAAGATGGAATGCGATAAAGAAAGCAATAAAAATAAACAAGCAAAGCATAAAAGCACACATTCAAACAAGCGCAAGAACCTAGACTAGGCTCGACTCGCATAGGGGTGAACCAGTCCCCAGCAGAGTCGCCAGCTGTCGTACCCCGAAAAATACGACCTTACGTGATCCGAAAAGGACGGAGTCACGTGCCGGACAGACTGAAGAGTCGCCACCTAATTCTATTTATTCCCGAAGAGGGAAAGAGAAGATATAGATATAACCCGGGAAGAGAAGGATGAGGACAAAGGTCAACGGAACCCTTGCCTGGGTTCGGGAGTCGGTTATGCAGGGGCAAGGTATTAGCACCCCCTACATCCATCGTACTCGATGGGAACCATCTAAGTTAACACGCGCGAAAGGATGTCTATGCTTAAACGAATTGCTTGCTAGAGGGAAATGAGTTGAATTATAAGTTAGATTGATCCTAGGTGCTCGGCAAGGATTGAGATCCTCGTGCCTATGTACTCCCGTGTGCAATGGGAAAGTCAGAGCCTCGTAGTTCGGCCTACTACGGGTAATGGTTGTTTGATTTTATTACCTTTCTTTGATGAAAGGGTTTAGGAGTTGAAATGAACTAAAGACTATGGATAATTTATCTCGCCCAACAAGACGAGCGTCTTGCGTCGAAATAATCGGGGCGAGTAACGAGAGCTCGTTATCCTCCTTTCTACCGCTTAAGGCTCGTGGCGTACAGTTCTTATCGTTTTTATTTAAAGTGTTTTATTTCCTAAGACCGCTTGACGTTGGATCAAGGGTTTAGATCTAATAGAAATGTTTTGGTTTTTGAAGTTAAAGGGTAAATGCAAGTGGAGTTTATTTTTTTGGTTTGTTAGCGAGGCACGAAGCGCTCGGCTCGCAAGGAGGAGTGGATCCTAATAAACGAAACAAAATAACTGGAAAATAAAGTGCAAGTGTGCAAGTGCAACCGCTTGGAGTTGGACCAAAGGTTCGAAATTAAATAGAATACGGAAAATAAAATACGTACAAAGTAATGGGAGAGGGATACAAAATAAATACAGGGGGTTGCGCGAAATAAATGGTATCATTGTAGTTCGCCCAAGAGGAAGCGTGTGTGCAGTGTTTTGAACGGTTCGAAGGCGTTCGGCCTTTTTGATCGGGACACAACTATTCGAAGGCGTTGAACCTTTTTAATCGAGAAACAACTATTCGAAGGCGTTGGACCTTTTAGGGACGCGTCGAAATTTACTTCGTTTACTTCCTTAGAGCCGTTTAAAGAAACCGTCTATGAGGAGTTGAAACATTTTTTGTAATGCGAGAATAAATAAATAAATGAATTGAATTGCAAAAATTAAATTAATTAATAAATACAAGTAATTAAATAAATTAAATAGTATTAAGTATAATTAATAAATTAATTTAAATGTTTGTTTTTTTTGTCAAAATAATAAAATAATAAAAAGATAGTTACAAGGAGGGCCTCATATTGACCGAATATCACCGATTAAAATCGGGCGAAAATTTGGCCTTTTATCAAGTCATTGGCCCTTTAAATAATAATAAATAAAAACAAGATATTAAAATATAAACAAGTTTAAATGAGAAATTAACATGATAGTAAAAATAATGAGACAAAAACAATAAATAAGCAAAGTGAATAAAGGCTGGGAGTGTCACACAGTTTATGTATGGTGCATAAATAAACATGGGCTTAAGCTAAAACTTCTAAAAAAATAGAATTAAAATAAAATGAGAGGGATAGATTCAAACGGCTGTGGTGTGTAGAGTAATGGGTCAAATGATTTTAAATAAGGATCCAAGCCTTGCAACCATAAAAAAAAAAAAAATAAATAAAAAAAAGATAAAATAAGAAAGAGGAAAAGCAGTCAGAAAGAAAGAACACAGATTCACATTTCAAAACAACTACGCTTTCATCAAGCCCACCCTAAAAATGGAACGACGGTGAAAAAAGGGTGACGGCCAGAAATGACTCACGGCGGAAGTAGTTCTCACACGTCTCTCTAGAGAAAATGCTTCTCACGGTCTCAAGGCTTTCGCCTCTCGGCTTGTGCTTGGTGCTCGCGGTGGATGGTGGTGATGGGTGCGGTCAGACGCGACTCACGGCGGTGGGTTGAGATGGTCCCGCGGAAGGGTGAGTGGCCGACGAGGTGCTGGTGTTCGGTTGTGGTTCGTGTTCAGGTGATGGTGGCGGCGCGATTTGAGTGGTTTATTGAAGGTTGAGTGTGGTCCGTTGCGATTTCATAGGGGCTGTAATGGTTTCATCAGTGGCTTCAAGATTCAGATGTGCAACGGAGTTCAAGGCTTTGCGCCTCTCTCACTCTCACGCTCAGTTCTCCTTGTTTCTGCTTTACGGTGAGCGTGGTTTCACGGCTTCATCTTTTTTCAGCTTTTCTCTTCTTTTTTTGGGTTTTTTGTGTGTGTATGGTTGCGTTGAAGGTTTATTCGGATTTCTGGGTTAAGTTTGTCGGCGTTTCGGTGGTTGTTTGGGTGGATTCAGTTTGTATTTGTGTTTGATTGTGGTGGTTTTTGCGTTTGTGTGGTTTCGGTTTTGATGATTTATGGCTTTTTACAGTTTTGTTTGGTTTATGTTTTGTGAGCTTTGACGGTGGTTTGAGGTTTCGAAGAAAGGTTAGTAAAGTTGAAGAAGCTATGAAGGTCTGTAGAAGAAAACAAAGATTTCTTTTTGGTTGTCCTGTTTGTATAAAAAGCAAATGAAGGTTGTGTTTATGGATGAACGAAGGGGAGTGTTTTCCAGGAAGAAATGAAAGCATACAAATTTCTCTTTTTTTCTCTTTTTGCCGTTCCCCCTCCTCCCTGATAAAGAACCGCAGTTGGTTTATATATATTGTAAAATTAGAAATTGTTTTGTTTATTACAGGCTGTGATTGTGCTTTCGGATGATGTACAATTACTGAGTGGGATGGTGGAAATTTGAGTGCTGGTGTACTATTTTCAGTTATGAGCATATTCTACAATGACAGGCTGTGTGAGGTTATTGGCATGTAGATCCTTTGAAAAGTGGACCACGTGATAATAGAAACAACATCTTCATTTTTATTCTGGAAACTAAGATAGTATTATAATAATAAAAGACAGAAATAATAAACTACAATAATAACTATACTGATAGGGTATAAAGATAATAACAATAATAATAGTAATAATATAATAATAATAATAAAATAAAAATGCATGATAATAATGGGAATTAAAAAATCTATATTTTTGTAGTACTTTTTATGGAAAATACACTAAGTAAAATAATCTATCCTAAATGAAAATTAATAATAAATAAAATAATAAAGATAATAATAATAATAAAAGTATAGATAATGGTATATAATAATAAAAGTTAAAATAATAATAAAAATAATATCTAAAAACTATAATAATAGAATTAGGAAAGAAAGTAATATTTTTGTGTGTTTCTTTTGGATAAAGGGGGTTCTATTTAAAGCTGGAAAGTGAATTCATAACAATAGACTTTTTATATATGCATTTTTTTTTGATTAAAACTAAACAATAAATATAAAAGACTTGAAATAAAAGGAACTTCGAATTTTAATTTGCAAAGAAATAAATGCATTTTTTTTATTTTTCGAATGTTTGCCAGAAAAAAAAAGGTACATTTATTTTTGTATTTTTTTGAAACAATGCTTAGACAGAAAATAAAATGATGCGGGTAGGACAAATTTGGGGTATGACACCGACCTAGGGAGACGAAATGACAGGCGGTGCGTCTTTTCAAGACAGCCACACGTCAGTTGAGGCGACAATGAGCCGACTCAAATTCAAAAATGAGTCGACTCAATTTGAATTTGAAATGAGTCGGCTCAAGGGAGTAGAGAGGTCGACTCATAAGGCTCCATGAGCCGACTCATGAGTCGGCCTGTTGGGACCCGACAATTTTTAACACAAAATTTCACCAAGAACCACTTAAAAACCTCAAAAATATGAAAATATCATCATTTATGCTAATTATTTGACAAAAAATCACTCATAATCCAAGAGAATAGAAGAAATAGATAAATATACAAACAAAATACATGCAACACACTATTAATAAATATATATATATATATATATATATATATATATATATATATATATATATATATATATATAAAGAATGAATTGAGGTAACAATGTAAAGAATGATATTACCTCGAGTATATGAGAAATGGATGAACGATAACACTTCATAACAAGATGTTAGAGACAAGAGAAGTTGAGCCAAAGAATAATATATAAACAAAGCAATGATTACTAAGATCTATCCGAGATGTCAAGAACATCAAGTTCCCTACGGATAAAGAAGAAAGGATCGGTAGCGAGTGGTTTTGTAAAAATATCGGCTAGTTGATTTACACTATCAACATGCTCAAACACCACATCACCTTTCTCTACATGATCCCTAAGAAAATGATGCCCGATTTCAATATGTTTAGTGCGTGAATGAAGAATAGGATTCTTGGTATGATTAATTGCACTAGTATTGTCACACAAAATTGGAATTTGTTTGAGAGAGATATTGAAGTCGAGCAATTGTTGTTTTAGCCATAGGATTTGGGCACAACAATTTCCGACTGCAATATACTCCGCCTCTGCAGTTGATAAGGCAACAAAAACTTTCTTTTTGCTATGCCAACTGACAAGAGAGTTTGAAAATAAATGACAAGTTCCACTAGTGCTTTTCCTATCCACTTTACAACCGGCAAAGTCGGAATTGGAAAAACCTACCAAAGAACAATCACTACCCTTAGGATACCATAAACCAAACTTAGAAGTACCACAAAGATACCTAAGTATGCGTTTAACTGATTTTAAATGTGATTCCTTAGGGAAAGATTGAAACCTAGTGATGCGTGTTTTTCGCAAGTGTACGAACACGTCAGAGTAATATAAAAGATTGTCGAATCCACAGAGACCAAGTGTCAATCTATCGTACCTGTTGTTATGGTGTGTATCTAAGGCAACTAATTTTAAGGGTTTTAGTAAGGGTGCAATGGTAAATAAAATAATAATTTTAAATAATAAATAAAAGACAGGCTCGAATGTAATTCACGTAATCAATGATAATCCAGTACTTGTTAGTGGAACTACTTATGGGCAATGTTTTCTCCTTTGAAAAGAACTAATTTAACAGGAACTGTCGCTTTCGCGTATTCAGAACCGAGTTGTACTCTCTAATCAACCCCTCCTATTGTCACGGATAAAAAGGTGCGTACTGCGTTAGAGTAGTAAACCTATTTTTAAGAAATATAGTATCTTAACTAAGTTGAAAAGTATTTTAACCTGGACTTCTTAACAAAAAGAGGTTCTTATGAACCAGACTCTAAACTTCATAACGCGTCCGAAAATCGTTTTAAAATCTCTTTTCTTTTTAATCTAAAAACTCCTAATAAACTAGACAAAGCGCTTTTGGCTGTTTTTGAAATAGTTAAAAACAATTGCTTGAATTGAAAGATAAAATAGCCCTTAGGTGTTTCCACGAACAATTATACTGATTACTGGTTTAATTACGATCCTTACATTCCAACCTTTATGGAATTAGTTAGACATGATAAAGTAAAGATTCTTTTTATAATTTTTCATAAAAGTAATTTAAAGCGAGTGCGGAAAGTAAATGAATTTAAAGCGAGTGCGGGAAATAAATAAAGTAAAGTGCGAGTGCGGGAAATAAACATAGTAAAGTGCGAGTGCGGGAAATAAATAAAGTAAAGCAGTGCGGGAAATAAATAAAAGTAAAGCAATGCGGAAATAAATAAAGTAAAATACGAACTTGAATTAAAATGGCGGCAGGATTAACTTCCTCCAGAGTGCTCCAAAACTCGATCGCACAGACAGATTACAGACTCGATCACTCGATTGCAGAGGCACCCCGATGTGGAATGGCAACTGCTTTATAATTGATATATGCCTAGAGAAATCTAATTCTGGATGAAGAAAAACGAAAATCTAAGGTCTTATTTATAGGAAAACTAAAAGCATGAAATGACCGGGATGCCCCTCCACTAAAAAGTGGAGGTTATGGAATTTGGCCTTGTGGCGCCCGCCACAGGCCTATGGCGCCCGCCATGGTCCCTACAGGGGATTGTGGAGTGGGGAACGTGGGTCTTGGAGGTTGAGGAGTGGTCTTGAGACGTGGCCACGTCATGGCTAACCCCATGGCGCCCGCCACGGTGGGTGCCGTAAGTGCAAAACGCTGAATTTCTAGGTTTTCGTTCGTTTTCACTCCTTTTTCGCTCCTTTTCCCGATTCAAGCTCCGATTATTATAAAAACCTGAAAACATAAGAAAACAAAGCAATAACAAAGCAAAACAACAATAAAAGCTAAGAATGCATGCGAAATCGGAGTCAGAAATACGGTGAATTTTAGTGTGATCACCTAGCACACATAGATACACTAAACATAATATCGGGACGCGATGCGGTAAGATAAAGAAGAGATCCGATCATACCTCGATACCTTTTTATATCTACATCCTTACCTTTTTCATCACGATCAAGACTTGCCGCCGTATGCATTGGTGTATCAATAGACTTGGAGTTTGTCATATCAAACCTCTTGAGCAACTCATTGCAATATTTAGTCTGACTTATGAAGGTTCCATCTTCAAGTTGTCTAATTTGAAGTCCGAGGAAGAAATTTAACTCCCCCATCATACTCATCTCAAACTCACCTTGCATAGAACTTGAAAATTCTTTAACCAACTTCATGTTAGTAAATCCAAAAATAATATCATCTAAATATACTCGAACTAATATAGAATGTTTTCCTTCACGTTTAATAAAGAGAGTAGTGTCAACCTTTCCTCTTGAAAATCCTTGATTGATTAAAAATTTTCTTAGGCGCTCATACCAAGCTCTAGGAGCTTGTTTGAGACCATATAAAACACGTTTTAGTTTGTAAACATGATTTGGTTTTTCAAAGATTTTAAATCCAGGAGGTTGACACACATAAACCTCTTCATTTATATATCCGTTAAGGAAAGCACTCTTAACATCCATTTGATATAGTTTAAAGTTTTGTGAAGAAGTAAATGCAAGTAAGTGGCGTATAGCTTCAAGGAGGGCAACATGAGCATAAGTTTCCTCATAGTCTATGCCTTCCTCTTGGTTATACCCTTGAGCAACAAGACGAGCCTTGTTGCGAATGATAGTGCCGTTTTCATCCAATTTGTTCCTAAAAACCCATTTTGTGCCAATTACTCAATGATTTAGCAGAGGTGGAATAAGGTCCCAAACCTCATTTCTTTTAAATTGATTTAGTTCCTCTTGCATGGCTAGGAACCAATTTTCATCAAGTAAGGCTTCTTTGGATTTCTTAGGCTCAATTTGAGATATGAAGGCATGATAAAAACAAAAGTTACTTAGTCTTGATCTAGTAATGACACCCTTTGTGATATCTCCAATGATGTTATCGATAGGATGATCTCTTGATGTCTTCCATTCCAATGGTAAATCATTTTGAAAGGATGCTTGACCTTCATCTTTGAGACTAGACACATCAACCAGCTCCTTATTAACAACATCCGGAAAAGGTTCAACACGAGAAATATCAATGTCTTTAATAATCCCACTAGAAGAGGCACCTGCACCAATAACAACACTACCTTTTCCGACAACATTTGGATAAGTTTCATCAAAAGATACATGTATAGATTCTTCAACTATAAGCAACCTTTTATTGAATATTCTATATGCTTTTCTTGAATTAGAGTATCCAAGGAAGATGCCTTCATCCGACTATGAATCAAATTTACCAAGATTTTCATTTCCATTATTAAGCACAAAACATTTGCAACCAAAAACATGAAAATGTGAAACATTAGGCTTTCTTCCTTTTAATAGTTCATAGGGCGTTTTGTTTAGAATAGGTCGAATAGTGATCCTATTCAAAACATAGCAAGCGGTGCTAATAGCATCGGCCCAAAAATATTTAGGAATACCGCTATCATTAATCATAGTTCTTCCCAATTCCTCCAACACACGATTTTTACGTTCCACAACACCATTTTGTTGTGGTGTTCTAGGAGCGGAGAAGTTATGATCAATGCCATGGTTTTCACATAAATTTTCAAAGAGATGATTTTCAAACTCACCTCCATGGTCACTTCTAATAGTTACAATGTTTGTGCCAAGTTTATTTTGAGATAATTTGGCAAAAGTTTCAAAGGCCAAAAAGGTATCACTTTTACTAGCTAAGAAGATTGTCCAACAAAATCGAGAGTAGTCGTCAATAATAACAAAACCATAATAGTTCCCTCCTATACTTTTGATTCCAGAAGGACCAAAAATATCCATGTGTAGAAGTTCAAGAGGTCTAGAAGTAGAGACTAGATTTTTTGATTTAAAAGATATCTTAGTTTACTTTCCCATTTGGCAAGCATCACAAAGATGATCTCTAGTGAACTTTATGTTAGGCAAACCGACTACTAAGTTTTTGGACACAACCTTATTTAGCAAGTCAAAGTTGATATGAGCTAAACGTCTATGCCAAAGCCAAGACTCTTCATTTTTGGAAATAAGACATTTAGGATCACTCAAGGTCATCGAATTCAAATCAAGCATACAAACATTGTTAACCCTCAAGCCTTTAAACACATCCTCTTTGTTTTCATTATGTTCAATTATGCATCCTTCTTTAGAGAATGAGACATTATATCCCTTATCACATAATTGACTAATGCTAACAAGGTTATGTTTAAGACCCTCAACTAAAAGGACATTAGAGATAGATGTAGAAGAGGGATTACCTACACTACCTTTGCCGAGTATAGCTCCCTTGTTGTTATCACCATAGGTAACAAAGCCCTTCTTCTTAGCCACAAAGTCATAGAATAGAGAAATATCACCTGTCATATGTCTTGAGCATCCACTATCAAGAAACCATAATTCTCCATAGTCTCAAGACACTCCACCTATATGATTAGACAAGAGAGAAAGGTACCCAATTTTCATTGGGTCCTAGAGTGTGAGCGAAAATTTTGTTGCTTTTAGGCAACCATTGACAAATGCCTTTTGGGACCAAGTATCTCCTAAAACGACATTTGGCAATTGTATGACCTTCCTTGCAACAATAGTGACATTTCAAGAATGGTTTAGGTTTGCATTGACTATTTTGATCCTTCACAACATAGGTATATTTTTGATATGGATTGTTCATTGATTCCCTAAAGTTTGAACGATCAATAGTGAATGTCATTTTTGGTTGTGACAACTTGTCTAGTTTGGCTTGAAGAGTTTTGACTTCCTTTTGCCAAATCCAACATGTTTCACAACTATGAAAGTTGTGCCATTCTCGTTTGTCTTCTACTATAGATTCTACCATCGATGCCTTAAGAGCTTTCTGTAAACACCCCAAATTTGCCCTCACCCATTCACATCATGGCTTGTGATCATTGCATGTACATAAGTTCAATCATAGCATCTCATATTACATTTTTGATTCACTGCATTGCTTCTAAGTCATCTGCATTTAGGGTTTGTGATCTGAGCAATCCAAGGGGCTTCTTGGGCCACTCCAAAGGTCATCAATCACTTCAAAGGGGTCCATGTATGTTCAAGCATCATATTATATCCTCTCAAAGTCAAGAATGTCAAAGAATCACAAGAACTGAGAATGGCATGGAAGCAGAGCCAGGTTTGACTGCACAGATGACCTAGAATTAGGGTTTTGGTTTCAAAGGCCATAACTCCAAATTTTTTGGTCATTATTGTTTCTATTGGTCTCTATATGGTATAGGGATCATGAATATCAATTTTCATGAAGAAATTCAATGGGGAAGTCATCTGATCAAGGGTTGACTTTTTAAGCAAGCCAGTGTAAAATCAGGGCATTTGAGGCCCCCAATGACCCAACCAAAGGGTGGTCTTCATCATTTTGATTGTGTATGATCTTTATTTGATCAAAGGAGATGTTGGAAGTTCACAAAATTGAAGAATCTCAAGTCATTTGCAAAGTTGACTTTTTGGGAAAGTCGACTTTTAATGAAAATTGCCATTTTGGGAAACTTTTTCAACCCTTGCTTTTTGATTCAAAAATGCCTCAAATGGAAAAACTTTGGTCATGAAAGTTGTAGAATGGATCATTCCCTTTTCAAAAAGTACAAGAACATGACCTAATTCATTTTGGATCAAAAGTTATGGCTTGTCAAAGTTGGCAAAAATCACAAAATTTGAAGTTTTCTACCAAAGAGGCATTTTGCAAAATGGTTTGATCAAGTGTTCTAAAGGCCTCAAATGTGTACCATTTATTCACAACATGATCATATGACATCTAAAATTCAGAATGGGCCAAGGGATCACTCATTTTCATGACTTATGGAGCAAGATTTCTCAAGAGAAACAAAAGTGAAGCAAGTTGCAAAAACTCACTCAAGTTCTAATCCACTTGCTTGCTGACTCCATAATCAATCCTAGGGCTCTCCACACTTATTGCTGCGCAGGACACCCCATTTTTCCTTGGCTAGCTAGTAGCCCATGCCTCTCTTACACCAATTTGACATTTTGGCAACTTGGGCCATACCAATCACAGCAGTACACATCAACTCATCTGACCAATCCCATTTGTTTATACAAACCAAAAGCAAGCCAAAGCACATAACACAATGGCCTGAAAGAACCAAGAACACAACTCTCTCATTTTCCACCCCATTTGCAAAACTCTTCGAAACACTCAGCACAAGCCACAAACACACAAACAAACTTCACAAACAAACTCAGCACACTTCACTGATCAAAAACCACCCATCACCATAGCCTGAAAGTCATTGAAACAAAAACACGATCACCACCTTCCCTTGAACAGAACTTCTGCCATCTCAAAAACCAACCATCCTCAAAGCTTTTTAAGCTTCATTTCATCATCAGAAGGTTCAAAGGAGTGGACTTGCAGCAAAGGAAAGGCCAGAAAGCTCAGGACCAGGAGTTTCCATCTCAGGTAGCCATCTCAAACTTTTTTCCAGAAACTCCATTTTAAGTTCTTAAATGCTTCTATGTACTCCCCTGATCATGGGGATATGATTATTTTTGAAAATGGTTGAGAAACCAGGATGTATGAATGCTGTGAAACTTTTCTGCCCTAGAAATGTCTTGCTTCGATTCGCCTGATAAATGCATGAAAAATGGTTTTTGTTTAGGGGTTTTGATTTAGTTTGGAATGGGGTTTGATTCTGGGCAATTAGATTTCATTTTCATGAAGTTTTGAGGGATTTAGCAACTTTCAGGTGAGGGTCTTGCCGGAGAAGACGACCGGAAGTCTTCTCCGGCCACCTGAAAGTGATTAGGGTTTAATCTGTGTAATTAATGAAGTTTGAATGTGGTGCGTTGATCTGTCTGACTTAGTCAATTCCCGCGCGTGTTCAATGGTCCAGATTCTCCACTTAGCCCTAATCTCACTTAATTAAATTAATTAATCCATTTTAGTCAGTTTGAATCTCAGCCCTAGGATCACGCGCGCAGTCTTTCCCTCCATTCCAAGTTTAAATGATGACCATTGGATGCGCTGACTTTCCCATTAATTCATTTTATTTTATTTTTATTTCATTTGTTTTGTTCAATTTATTAAAAATAGTAAAACATTTTCAAAAATTCTGAAAATTTTTATACAACCTTTTATTAATTTTCAGAAACCAAAAACATTTTTATTTTTATTTTTTGCATTAAAATTTATTTTTAAATCATTTAAAAGATTATTTTTAATTAATTAATGAGAATTAATTAATTAAAAATACTTTTAGGTATTTAAAAATCACACAAAAATTCATGAAACCTTTAAAATCATTTAGAAACATTGTCCAACCTTCAAACCAAATTTCTTTTTTTGATCTTGATGTGTTTTGACAATTTTTCATGGAATTAGTTTCATTTCAAGGCATTATTTTGATCCTAACTTTGAAAATTCATTTCTGCCTAGTCCTTAAGAGTTGGACTTTGATTCTTTTTGCATTACATCTTGTATAGCATGTAGTTTATAGGATTAAATTGGCATGATTTGATCTTGCATTTTCATTTTGTTTGACATTTTTCTTGGCAAGGTGCCTTAAAACCCTAGAAACCTTAGGAAATTCATAACTTTCACTAGGTTAAGAATTGGATCCCCTCCTTTGGGCAGTGAGTTTGTATAGGTTTAGGGTTCCCTTGAATGCATTTTCAATTTTTTATCTTGATGTTTGCTTCTGGTTTTGATTTTTGTTTTGTACATTGGTCATAAACCCTAATTTGGGCTTCCTTTTGCATTCATCTTGCATTTGCTTACATACCATGACTTGCCATGACATTCTATGCATCCATTTGATTCATAACACATCTTAGGACATATTAGAATCATGTGTGATCATTGCATCTTTCATTTGCCATGTTGTATGTCATTTGCATTCCATAACTTTTCATGTATGTTCATAGTTCTAAGCATGCTTCATTTGCATCCATATGTTTGTATGATCATCCCCATGCCTTGTTTCATGTTTGCATCATCTCATAGCATCATTATCATCACACACATGCTTCTGGTTTTGGTTTGCATCATGCCATTTCATCTCATTTTGCATTGCATTGCATTTCTTTCACTAACTTTTCAGGTGGTAAGTCACTTTGAGAAGTGAATTTGCCTTCACTTCTCACAATTTCTTTTCACCCCTCTTATGCATCATTGCTGCATTTTGTTTTGTGTTCGAGATTGAGCTTGCTCATTCTTCTTCTTCTTACTTTCTTTCTTCAAGTGACTTGTCTTCTTAAATGAAGCAAGTTACTTTGCTTCTCTTTGCTCCTTTCATCTGCTTCCTGGTGGTTCCTCTAAAGATCTTTCTTGTAAACATCACAAACCTTAGGAACAACCAAGCATGAAAATAATTAGGGTTTTGATTAGTTCCCCCCCATTTAGATTTTACCTTTGTGTCTCATTGAGTCTTCTCTTCTCACCTCATAATCAAGGACTAAACCCTAAAGGCTTTAAGGCTTTGTGATTAAGCTTATGCCTGCATCCTTCTATTAGGATGGAGTGTATAACTTTAATCCTAAGTGTTAAACCCTTAATGTGTTTAAATCCTTTAATCAATTCATCTAATAATCATCAAGACATCAAGCTTGTAACTTGGGCCTTGCATTAGGGTTCCAATTCTTCCTTAATTGGTTAAGAAGGACTAACCCTAGTGTTAATGGACAAGTCCCCCTCAAGTTGTCTTACAAACCCTAAAAATCACTTCATCATCTTATCATTATTTAAAATCCACTTAATAAAGGCTTTGTTTTGTCATGAAGTTAATCCCTAATCATGGATTAAGTTGAGGAGCTTTCCTCAGCTTAAACATTCTCATATATTATCCTTCTATTAGGATGATGTAATGAGTCTGTTTAATCCCTGATTATGGCTTAACCTCATTACTCAACACTGAACAAAAAACAACAAAAACATCTAAATAACCACAAGTAGGTTAATGATCTTAATCCTACACCATGGTGCTTAAGTGTGAGAAGCTGACTTCACACTTAAGGTATTCTCATTACCCCTAATCAGAGGGAGGATGTGATGAGTTTACTAACCCATTGGTTTAGGCTTGCTCATTTTCTTATGACAAACCTCAAAAAGCAATAAAAGACTGAAAACTCAAAAACAAACAATAATCGTCTCCTTCGGGATTCTTTTCTCATCTCATTCACTCATAAACGAGAACTTGCTTCTTCCGTCTAATGCAAGACAGTTAGCACCTGAGCCAGACAGGTCTTACACTTGAGCATAGGCAAGCAAGCAGTTCACAAGTCAATTCACCTTTCAGTCTCTTTGGGTCGAACTACGGTGTTCTGACTTCCTCATTGCACGAGAGGATACGTAGGCATAACTTAACAGTTATCGAACAAAAGTCTCTGTATATTCCCCCCTTTCCAGCATTATTCTTTTAACCTCATATTCTTGAGCACTTCACTCTTGTCCCTACACTGACACTGTATATATTACACTTTACACTTCTTTTACACTGACACTTGCATCCTTTTCCAGCTCTTTTATACACAAATTGCACTGACACTACCCCTTTAAAACACAAATCTTTTAAGCGTGGATCCCGTCGAGTACGGCGGACAATCTGGGTGCTAATACCTTCCCAGGTTGTAACCAACCCCCTTTCTCAGTCTCTCTGGTTCGCAACCGTCTTATCCCCATCTTTTTCTAGGTCTATGCAGCATTGCCTTTCCTCCGGGATAAAAATGCCTAGCTGGCGACTCTTTTCTTTTTCCTGTGAGTTCACTCCTGTGTGTTCTCACATCATCCTTTCGCCGACCGTTCATGTCTGTACCTTATTCGAGCTCAGCTTCATCTTTTGGGAGCGACAGCTTGGCGACTCTGCTGGGGAATCTTATACTGTAACCAGGGCTTCTGGTTCTTTTTGTGGGTTCCTCCTAGCGCTTGTTTGATTTGTGTTTACTGGGGTGTTATGTGCTAACTGTGTTTGTATATTTGTTTTGTTTATTGCTTTATGTACAGTTGTTTTATTGCTTTCTTTACAGCTTTATATACATCATACTGTCATACTGTTCTGGCTGGATCTGGTTTTGTTGCTTTGGTGGGTGGGGTTCTACCGAGAGTTAAGGTCCTATACCTGGGACCTGAGTGACACCTAGGCTAGAGTGGTTCATGTTCTTTCCCATTCCATTTCGGTCTGGTGCGGGAATATGAAACACGGTTCAGATATGGGTTTCTTCTTGAGAACTCTGTGCTACAGATCTCTTGTAGTGCTAGGGCTATCTGGGAAGCTTGCTAAGTCTGGATGACCTTTATTATGACCTTCAGAAACTGAGGTGAGTTAGAGGAGGATCTTTTATGGTTATTGTAAACACTGTACCTCCGGGTTAGAAGTGTTTACACTTCTCATAACTGATCCAAGTCTGAGGATCCTTGTTTAAGAACATCACCTGTGAGGGGGGTTGGGCTGTTTACAGGTTTGCAGATACCCTTGACCTCAACATACCCTGATACTTTGTTTTGATTAAGAGTACTCCATTTTGGGACAGTTCTTGTGATTTTAACCCTGGATATGTGACTCTTTATTTGAGTCCCCCACCTTGGTTACTGGACTTTTGAACCTCCATCTGGACTTCTTAGACATACATGGACTTATATCAAGGCAGTTAATCAGATCCAGCTTGATCACAAACCCTTGCATATCATTTGCATACATCATCATTGCATCATTTAACATTTTCTTATTTGTTTTTCAGGGTATCCATACTATATTTTGGCTTGGTTTTGACCCCTTCATCTGCATAGACCTATCTTCATCAGTATCTGCTTCAGCTATCTTCATCAGCTACCTGCTTCAGTCACCTGCATCACCAGCATCAGCCTGTCAGTGGCCCATCTTCAGTATTATTCTCCATCATCAACATCTGTCTCAGCTCTTCTTCAGCAACATGGCACCCAAGAAGAGCAACATCTCATATCATTTCTTTGAGCCTGAGCTGACTGGCATCAGGAAGATTCAGGCCCTTATTACTCCAGACCATATACCACTATTCAGAGAACATTATGGAGGCATCCTTGATGTGGTTACGGATTTGGACCCTTCTCAGAGGAGCTTGATTCACACTTGCCTACAGTTCTATGATCCTCCTTTGAGATGCTTCACCTTCCAGGATTTTCAGTTGGGGCCTTTATTAGAGGAATATTCATCACTGGTTGGAGTACCTGTTAGGGGTGGTATCCCCTTCAACCCAGAAATGGTTTTTCCCAGCAATGAAGAAGTGGCAAAAGCACTGTATCTGGAGCCTTTTCTGATTGAGCAGAACATGACAACCAAGGCTGGAATCTCTGGTCTACACTTGGATTTCTTGACTTCTCAGGCTACCATGAAAGCCTCCTTGGGAGAATGGAAGGCAGTCTGTGCATTATTAGCCCTCAGTATATATGGGGTTATATTATTTGCAGATGAGCCTAAGTTTATTAGCAAAAATGCCATTCACCTTTTCATTCTAAGGAACCCAGTGCCCACCTTACTGGGAGATTTCTACTACTCTATTCATCAAAGGAATGAAAAGCAAAGAGGAAGATTGGTGAGATGCTGTGCTCCCCTGTTCCATACATGGCTGCTCAAACACTTGCCCAAGACTAATGCATTCTTGAATCCTCACCAGCAGAAGAATTGGGCTAGAAGACTCATTGCTTTGACCTCAGCTGACATCAGGTGGTGCACTCAGAGCACCAAGGGCAGGGACATCATTACTAGTTGTGGGCAGTTCCCTAATGTACCCCTGATAGGAGTGAAGGGTTGCATCAACTACAACCCTCTGCTATTCAAAAGACAATTGGGCTATGCATTGGTCCACCCTCCTAGAGCACAAGACTTGGCTGAAACCCTTTATTGTGAGGTTAAGCCTAATCTAGCTGTTGTCAGGCAGGCATCCTGGGCTTGGGACAATGTCCAGACCAAAGGGATGGCCATTCTCGGGAGATGCAACAATGTGGCCTCAGCTCAGTACTATGAGTGGTCTCATGCCAGGGCACAAATTTCTGGGATGCCCTTTACCATTGAGGATGCACCGGGACCATCCACAGCACCACCTCCAGCCACTGTCAGCCTGGAAGAGTTCGAGAAACTGAAAGAGAGGAATGAGAATCTGACTCAGGCTCTACAGAAGACCCTCTGGGAGAGGAGTGATGGTCGTCTGGACATCGAAAGGTTGGAAAAGCTTAAAGTGGAGCATCTAGCCAGGATTAAGAAGTCAGAGGACTACATCAAGAAGTCAAGGGCAGGAGAGCAAATTTTGAAGAATGCCTGTAAGGAGGCTCATTTTCAGAAGGTCAGGACTGATCTCTATCTGAAAGAGAGTCAAGCTAGGTGGGTCAGGATCACTGAAGCTCGCACTCAGGAGGATAATAGAACTCAGGACAAGATTGAGCAGTTGGAGGCTAATGCAAAGGAGCAACAGGAAGCCCTGCTAGCAGCCCAGAAAGAGATCTCAGAGTTGAAGATTAGGGCTGGTGTGAATAGGTCAAAGGACCAGGGCAGACACAAGAAGCTAACTGCAGCTATCGCCACCAGGAATCTTCTTATCAGGAACCTCACAGAGCGTCCATCTGATCCGGTAACTGAAGCACTTCTAAAGGAAGTTCAGGAGGATGAGTTTGGTCTTGGTGTCTGACTTTTGCTTGTTGTTGTTTTCGTTTCATGTACTTTTCTTTTCTTATGTTATATTTTTGACCCCTCAGGGGCATGTTTTGTAAAAAATAAACTATGTATCATTCACTTTTTGTAATATATCCATTAGTTTGTTTCATTTGAATCTCTCTCTCAAAGCAACATCAAAAGCATCTTCCTCAGGGGTCTGGAAAGGTCAAAACCAAATGCCAAGCCGGATACCTTGGAAACAAATAAGCATACTGCATTGCATACTAACTTTTGTTTTGTTTTGTAGGTTTTGTTTTGTTACTAACTCTGTTGTAATTCAGGAACTATTGCTCGACGTCGAGTGTTCCCACTCAACCGTCCGCACAGATATCCTACCCGCAATAACCTTCCGGGTATACAGATGGACCAGGTACAACAAGACCTTACAGAGGTCAGGGCTCAAATGGCCAATGAGAGACTGGAAATGAGAAATCAGATGACCCAGTTTATGGAGGTGATGAATGGATTGGCACAGAGCCAAGAAAGATTAAGAGCATTGGTAGAGAGGCAGACCCAAGAAGAACCCCACCTGGGGACTGGAGGAACAAGCAACAATGAGAGGGTTCAGCCTCATGTCAACCCACCTGTGTATGGGCCTCATCTTCATCCAGAGATCAACATCCCTGCTAATGTACAAGGGAATGCTACTACAGGCAGAGTACTACAAGAAGACCCCCAAGAGGATCAATTCATTGTGATGGGAGCTGGGGATGAAGCCTATGACAGAAGGCTAGATGAAATTGCTGAAAAATTGAGATCCTTGGAGTCTCAAAACTCCCTGGGCTTTGATGTCATGGACATGGGATTAGTGGACGGGGTAAGGATTCCCCACAAGTTTAAACCTCCGTGCTTTGAGAAGTACAACGGAACCTCCTGTCCACGAACCCACTTGCAATCCTTTCTGGGGAGACTGAAGGCATACACCATGGATGAAAAACTGTGGATGTTTTATTTCGAAGACAGTTTAACAGGAGCTTCAAGGGAATGGTACTCTCATTTGACCAGAGCAACCATCAGATGCTGGAAGGACCTGGCTGAGGCCTTCATTAGACAATACCAGTACAACTTGGATATGGCTCCCAATAGGACCCTCCTGATGGGAATGTCTCAATCATCCAGAGAAAGCTTCCGGGAATATGCCCAGAGGTGGAGACAGCTTGCTGCTGCTGTCCAGCCACCCATGTCGGAAAGGGAAATGGCCGACATGTTTATGAACACCCTTCAAGGGACATACATTGACAGGCTAGCTGCCTTTTCTTCCACCAGCTTCGCTGATGTAGTTATAGCTGGAGAAATAATTGAGATCCTATTAAAGATGGGCAAAATTTCTGACAACGGTGCGAGCTCGTCCAGCAACCCCAGAAAGCCTTTTGTGGGGCCAAGAAGAACAAGGGAGACTAATGCTATTCAGGCCAGCAGGGGCAGACCTCAGTATGTTCATAGGTCAGTGGCATCTGTCACTATCCCCGCTCCAATTCATCCACAATCAGCATACCAACCACAACAACCACCCCACTACCAGCAACAAACTCAGTATCCACCTCAGAGAAATTATAACAACAACAACACCAGCAACAACAATCAGCAAAGACCTTTTCAACAGAGACCATCTCAGGCCAATAGGGTGATTGATCCGATCCCTATGCCTTATGCCGCATTATTGCCACAACTCCTAAAACTCAACCTGGTTGAGCTAAGGACATTGGCACCTCCAGATCCTGCCAGTCTGCCCAGAAATTATGACGCCAGTGCCAGATGTTCTTTTCACTCCAACGCACCTGGCCACAGTACAGAGAAATGCAGAGCTTTGCACATGAAAGTTCAGGATCTAGTGGATTCCAAGGCTCTAAACTTTGCACCCCCGCCAAATGTCAGCAAGAACCCTATGCCCAACCACGGAGGACCTAGAATTAATGCTATTGAGGAAGATAAGCCGTCTTTCTTAATAACTAGTGTGGGGCAGATTCGGACACCCCTGGTAGAGATTAAAGCTCAACTCCTTGAATGTCAAATATTCCCCGGGTGTGAGCTCGGGTGCGGTTATTGCAACATTTCGGTAAATGGGTGTGATAACCTGAGAAGCGGCATAAATGGTCTCATCCATAGTGGCCTACTTCAAATCACAACATCAACACCTCCAAATCCAGCAATCTCCTTAACAACAATTCCCGAGTCTTCTACAACTGCAACAACAATTGTTCCAAACAACTCTTCAATCTCATCAACAAATGCTTCATCTGATACTTCAACGGACCAAATATCAACAACCATCTCTTCTACAACTTCAACATCCATCCAGTCAACAGTGTCTCCTACAACACCAACAACAATTAATGAAAGCATCTCAACGGTTACAATATATTATGATCCTGCAAATGTTCCTGCCTACAACTCACAAAATGCTTCCCCTATCAGAGCACCAGTAACAATATACTATGATCCGCACACTATCATGGTCCCTTCTACAGCTGCTATCAGTCCAGTCACTATCACAGTGCCTGGGCCAGTTCCTTACGAAAGCAATAATGCCATCCCTTGGCATTACGGCTCAGATCTATACTGCGAAGGGCAGAAAATCACTATGGAATCATCAACTTCTTCACCACAGATAGACAATGTGGGGGGAGGCGGAGGCTTCACTCGAAGCGGACGTCTCTTTGCCCCGCAAATTCCAAGACCCATTGCTGAAGCAGAAGCTGCTGCCAAGGCAAAAGGGAAGAGCATGGTGCAAGAAGAACAAGTTGCTAAAGAAGCTTTAAAAACCCCTTTTGATCAAGAGGTTGATGAATTCATGAGAATCATCAAGAAAAGTGATTACAAGATAGTGGACCAGCTTCACCAGACACCTTCCAAAATCTCCATTTTATCATTGCTAATGTGCTCCGAGGCTCATCGGAACGCACTATTAAAAGTCTTGCACGCAGCTTATGTGCCAGAGGAGATTACCGTCAATCAGTTAGAGGCTGTGGTTGGAAATGTTAATGCTAGTCATGGACTAGGATTTACCAACACTGATTTGACGACGGAAGGTCGCAACCACAACAAGGCTTTGCACATTACCTTGGAGTGTAAGGGTGCAGTTCTTTCCCATGTACTGGTGGACACAGGGTCATCCCTCAATGTCCTACCTAAAAAATCCCTTGTGAAGCTGGAGTATGACGGATTGGCATTACGCCCAAGCAACCTGGTAGTGAGAGCCTTTGACGGTTCTAAGAGATCAGTTCTGGGAGAAATTGAGTTGCCTGTAATGATTGGCCCACAGACTTTCAAAACGACCTTCTTTGTGATGGATATACAGCCTGCCTACAGCTTTCTATTGGGTAGACCATGGATACACGCCGCTGGCGCCGTGACGTCAACCCTTCACCAGAATTTAAAATTCGAGTGGGAGGGCCAAGTCGTTACTATTTGTGGAGAGGAAGATATATTTGTTAGCCATCTGGCTACATACAAATACATTGAGATGGATGGGGAGATCCATGAAACTATGAGTCAAGGGTTTGAGGCCTTGAACATAAATGAAGCATCCGCTGTACCTGGAACCTCAATGACATCTTATCAGCAAGCCCGGAAGGTTGTTGAAGAAGGGACTGCCCAAGGCTGGGGCAAGTTGCTGCCTGTAGAGAAGAAGGAGGATAGATTTGGGTTGGGTTACAAACCAACTCAACAAGATCAAGCAGAGGCTGCTAAGAAGCCCAATTTTGTCAGTGGGGGGATGCTCACCCCAGATGCAGAGAACAATTTGGAAGACGAGGATGAAAGCGACCGCAACCTGGAGAGCTGGATACGTCCAAGGTTCCCGGGGAGCAGTATCTCAAACTGGTCTTCCCAGGAAATTATAAGAGTTACTCCTGCAGAGTAATTATTATTTCCTGTATTTTTAAGCATGCATCAAGTCTTGCATCTTTCCCAAAGATGACAAGACTCATTTTGTAATCGGGCCATCTGTAATTTTGTGCAAATAGATCAATCAATGAATATCGGACATCTTTTGCAAATGAGTCTTTTTTCTTTTCCGCTCACTATTTTTCCATTTTTCTTTTTGTACAAAAATAAATGGCAATGTTTTCAAAATGATAACTTCATTTCACTCTTCCTAAACAAGATTAAAATCAATCACTAAAATGAACAAACTGAACCCTTGCAGAGAGTGCCTTTCAGACTACACCGACAGCAGCACAGCTATGGCTTCGTATGACTTTGACAATCCAATCAATCAAGCTGATGAAGGGGTTGAAAAAGATTATGAGCTTCCTGAAGAGCTAGCTAGGTTGTTAAGGCAAGAGGAGAAGGTTATCACTCCTCATCAGGAGGAGGTCGAAACGATTAATCTTGGTACGGATGAAGATGTGAAAGAGGTTAAAATCGGGGCCTGCTTACAAGACTCAGTGAAAGAGCAACTGATGGACCTGCTTCAGGAATATGTGGATGTGTTTGCTTGGTCTTATCAGGATATGCCAGGGTTGGACACCGACATTGTTATGCACAAGCTGCCTTTAAGAGAAGATTGTCCACCGGTTAAACAGAAACTGCGCCGTACTCACCCAGATATGGCAATGAAGATTAAAGAAGAGGTACAAAAGCAGTGGGACGCCGAGTTCCTTGCTGTGACTAGCTACCCGCCGTGGGTCGCTAATATTGTACCTGTTCCTAAGAAGGACGGCAAAGTAAGAATGTGTGTTGACTACCGGGATCTGAACAGAGCCAGCCCGAAAGATGACTTCCTTTTACCTCACATTGATGTATTGGTTGATAATACGGCTCAGTTCTCGGTATTCTCCTTCATGGACGGATTTTCAGGATACAATCAGATCAAGATGTCACCTGAAGACATGGAGAAGACAACCTTCATCACACCTTGGGGCACGTTCTGTTACAAGGTGATGCCATTCGGACTGAAGAATGTTGGTGCAACATATCAGCGGGCTATGGTGACGTTATTCCACGATATGATCCATAAAGAAATTGAATGTTATGTGGACGACATGATTGCCAAGTCCCTCACGGAAGAAGACCACCTGGTAAATCTGCTGAAGTTATTCAAGCGTCTGAGGAAATACCAACTGAAGTTGAACCCCAACAAGTGCACATTCAGGGTGCGATCTGGTAAGCTGCTGGGATTTATTGTAAGTGAAAAAGGGATTGAAGTTGACCCTGATAAAGTCAAAGCCATTCAAGAAATGCCTGCACCAAAGTCAGAAAAAGAAGTTCGAGGGTTCTTAGGACGATTGAACTACATTTCACGGTTCATATCTCACCTTACAGCAACCTGTGAACCCTTGTTCAAACTACTAAGGAAAGAACAAACGATCAGGTGGAACGAGGACTGCCAGAAGGATTTTGACAAGATCAAGGAATACTTACAAGAGCCTCCAATCCTAATGCCTCCAGTTGAAGGAAGACCTCTAATCATGTACTTAACAGTATTAGAAGAGTCAATGGGGTGTGTGCTGGGCCAACATGACGAGTCTGGTCGAAAAGAGTATGCAATATACTACCTAAGCAAAAAGTTTACCGACTGTGAACAACGTTATTCACTGCTCGAGAAAACTTGTTGTGCTTTAGCGTGGGTTGCTCGCCGACTGAGACAGTATATGTTGACCCACACCACTTTATTGATCTCAAAGATGGATCCAGTTAAGTACATTTTTGAGAAGCCAGCACTTACCGGATGGGTTGCAAGATGGCAAATGATCCTCACAAAATATGACATCCAGTACACATCTCAGAAAGCCATCAAGGGCAGTGTATTGTCTGAATATCTTGCTGAGCAACCTATTGATGATTACCAGCCTATGAGATTTGACTTCCCTGATGAAGACATCATGTTCATAAAAGCAAAAGATCATGAAGAGCCTGTCCACACTGAAGGGCCTGACCCGGGAGAATAATGGACTATGATGTTTGATGGGGCTGTTAATATGAATGGCCGTGGCGTTGGTGCAGTACTCATTACACCTAAAGGAGTTCACATGCCTTTCTCGGCGAAACTCACTTTCAGCTGCACTAACAACGAAGCTGAATACGAAGCTTGCATTATGGGTCTTGAGGAAGCCATTGACCTCAGGATCAAGACATTGACCGTGTTCGGAGATTCAGCTCTGGTAGTTAATCAAACAAACGGCAAATGGTACACACACCAGGATCATCTGATACCTTACAGGGATTATACAAGGAGGTTATTGACTTTCTTCACAACAGTCAAGCTTGAGTATATCCCTCGGGACGAGAATCAGTTTGCAGATGCTCTGGCTACCATTTCATCCATGATCAAAGTTCAAGCAGCCAATTTCGTACCTCAAATTTCAGTGTCCAGACTTGACAGACCAGCATATGTGTTCGCAGCAGATGTTGTCAAAGATGATAAGCCTTGGTTCCATGACATTAAGTGCTTCTTGGAGGATCAAACATACCCACCTAGGGCATCTTCCAACGATAAGAAGACTTTAAGAAGGCTTGCTGGTAGTTTCTTTCTGAACACCGATGGTTCCCTGTACAAGAGAAACTTTGATATGGTACTCCACAGATGCGTTGATAGAACAGAAGCAGACTTGTTGATGCACGAAGTGCACGAAGGATCCTTTGGTACCCATGCAGGTGGGCATGCCATGGCTAAGAAGTTGCTAAGATCAGGCTATTACTGGATCACAATGGATGCCTACTGTTGTGCCTATGCCAGAAAATGTCATAAATGCCAGATTTATGCGGATAAAGTGCATGTGCCCCCGAATCCTTTAAATGTGATGTCTTCACCCTGGCCCTTTGCCATGTGGGGCATTGATATGATTGGCAAGATTGAACCAACTGCTTCGAATGGCCACAGATTCATCTTGGTTGCCATTGACTATTTCACCAAGTGGGTCGAAGCAGCTTCATATGCAAACGTTACAAGGCAAGTGGTAGCCAGATTTCTGAAGAGAGATATCATCTGTCGATATGGAGTTCCCGAGCGAATCATTACTGACAATGGTTCCAACTTAAACAACAAAATGATGGCAGAGCTATGCCGGGACTTCAAGATCCAACACCACAATTCTTCTCCTTACAGGCCAAAGATGTATGGCACTGTGGAGGCAGCTAACAAGAATATTAAGAAGATTGTGCAGAAGATGGTAATCACCTACAAAGACTGGCATGAGATGCTACCGTTTGCCTTGCATGGGTACCACATGTCAATCAAAACATCCACTGGGGCAACACCGTATCAACTTGTGTATGGTATGGAGGCAGTCCTACCTGTTGAAGTTGAATTACCCTCCTTACGGGTACTGATGGATGTTAAGCTGAACGAAGCAGAATGGGTCCGATCCCGATACGAACAACTAAGTCTGATCGAAGAGAAAAGATTGGCTGCAATCTGTCATGGGCAGTTGTATCAGAAAAGAATGAAGAGAGCCTTCGATCAGAAAGTCAGGCACCGAGAGTACCAAGTAGGAGATCTTGTGCTGAAGAGAATCCTCCCTCCTCATACAGACCACAGGGGCAAGTGGACTCCGAATTATGAAGGACCATTTGTAGTAAAGAAAGTTTTCTCGGGTGGAGCACTCATGCTCAGCACCATGGATGGCAAAGAATTCTCGTCCCCTGTGAATTCAGATGCAGTTAGAAAATACTTCGCATAAAATGACCCGCTGGACATAAAAACAGAATGTAAGTCCAGGCAAAAATAGGGCATCCCGGCGAGTCAAAAACAGAATAAAAGACTCGGGCAAAAATAAGGGAAAATAAACAAAAAATGTACACCCGCTGAGTTGAAAAGCCGCATCGGACAACTCAGGCAAAAATGGGTATCCCGATGGATTGAAAACCCGAAAGGGCGGTCCATGAAAAATAAGGGAATAAGCGAACAACTGCATTCTGAATTCGTCTGTATCACCTACAACTTGGTAAACCTCAAAAGAATCAAGCTTCACTCAGAATCAGCCTTCTTCAGAAAGCAAGACGCGAAGAACGTCAAATGTCATACGAGTCATAGCAAAGGGAAGCTCCTTGAAGCGTCGTCAACATTGCCAGCATTTTGTTTCTCAATTTGTAACAATCTCCTCATTTTAGGAGATATGTTTCTTTGACTGTATCTTGCCAATTCAGGGCACGTAAATTAATAAAATCAGATTTTCAGTCATGTCTCGTCTCGTACACTTTATTTTCATTTGTAAAATGTCCGATGTCTTTAAAGATACTGATTGCATAAACACAGATGTTTCTTTTCTAAAGAATACGTGCTTGCAGGAAATATATTTACTCCCGGGAGTGTTTAGACCCCTATGATGGAATCCGGTAAGAGATACCTTGGGATTACTTGTGCGTCCCTCTGTCTTTGCAGGATTGCAGGTATTCAAAGTGCAACATGGGGCATGTAAGCTTCAACCCAGCAAGCTGGCAAATCAACACTCACTCAGTCTTAGCACCCAAAGTGTTTTCTCCCCAGCTGAGTTGCCACTTGTTATTGCTCCCCAGCCGAGGTGCCAATCATTCCTCCTTCTTAGCTAAGTACAAAAGCCAGGGGACCATCTCCCCACGGAGTTTCAGCCTCTAGCCAGAAGAGCAACGCATGAAGGAATCACAACAGAGTGACGAAAGCTTCTACAAACCCCAGCTGTGTCCCTTATCACCAAGGATGGGTCTATCCGTGACCTATTCCCCCAAGCAGATACATCTTGTCAGATCTACCAATGATCTCATCCCCAGATGGGATGTCCATTTCAAGCAGATCGGCCAAAGATCTTCACATCAACGGGATCCGAATCCCAGATTGGTATCCTTGCATGATCATGGCATTCGCATCATATTCACCCTACAAAGCGTAGCATTCCGTCTAATACGGGGCATTACGGCAAAAATCCAACATATTGCATAATCATAAGCCATGTTATGAATCAAACACTTGTGAATATTGACAATCCACCAACAATATACAGAATGCTCCCCAGATTCCCCAGCGGAGAGCTAAAGCTAAAGCAGTTGCCTTACATTCACAAACATCAGTATATATTCCTTGTGACACCCGTCCGTGTCATACCCCCAACATAAAGCCAAAGCATCCTCTTTGCACTCTCAGATACATACTTATACAACTTCCTTGAACACTTTGTATATCAGATGTTTGTTTATACTATATTTTTCTCCTTTTGACACTCGTCCGTGCCACTCTCCCCAGCAGGTTAAAATACCCGTCTATACACTACTCATATTTCACTCATACAGATACTCGTCTGTATCTTGTATACACCACTTATTACCTCTCAGATTCGACACTAGTCCTTGTTCTTTGTTAACCAGTTGGTACTCGTCCGTACCATCATCTCAGAACATGCATCAAGCGTTTGTTTTCTACCTGATACTCGTCCGTATCATCATCTCTGAACACATGACAATATTTGTTTCTACCCGATACTCGTCCGTATCATGGTCTTAAGGATGCTCGTCCGCATCTTTAATCTATACACAACGTCAAAACACTTATACCTTTTATTTCCTGGATATAAACACTCGTCCGTGTTTACTATTCCCCAGTAGATCGCCAGCAAAGCAAAATTTCTTTTGTTATCTGACATTCGTCCTATGTCATGATAAACCCTGGGAGCAGCCGTACCCTGCAAGGTGATCGTCCTTCACCTCTTGATGATCGTCCTTCATCATGCTCATCCGATGGCCGTCCCCATCGTTGACCTTTTCTATCCAACATTCGTCCTATGTCGTGATATTTAGCAGCCGTCCCCTGCTAGATGATCATCCTTCACCTTTTGATGATCGTCCTTCATCATTTTAATCCGATGGCCGTCCCCATCGTTGATCTTGTTGTCTGACATTCGTCCTATGTCATGATAAACCTTGAGAGCAGCCGTCCCCTGCTAGGTGATCGTCCTTCACCTCTTGATGATCGTCCTTCATCATGCTCACCTGATGGCCGTCCCCATCATTGACCTTTTATCCGGCATTCGTCCTATGTCGCGATATTTTCGGCAGCCGTACCCTGCCAGGTGATCGTCCTTCACCTTAGATGACCGTCCCTCATCTTAACCCTTTCAGAGCAGCCGTCCCCTGCTAGGTGATCGTCCTTCACCCTTTGATGACCGTCCCTCATCATTATTACATTTATTCTTTAACCCGATGGCCGTCCCCGTTGTGGTCTCTTTTCCTTTTCCTGATGATCGTCCTTCATCAGTTTAGCCCGATGGCCGTCCCCATCGTTGTTTACATTACTTTATGAACCTGTTGGCCGTCCCCATCATTTTTCATTCATCCCTAGAGAATCTTATAGCTTTACTTGATGGCCGTCCCCATCATAATCTCTTTTATCCCCAGCATGTCGGCCGTCCCCGTCATTGCTCTTTCCCCAGCAGTCGTCCTCTGCTCGACGGTCATCCTCCGTCGCCCCGCTTTACAATATACTTTATTTTCTTTTACAATCTATATCCCTTTTCTTCTTCATTCTGTGAGTGCAAATTTTGGACTGTCTTTGGTATTCAACCACAAGTTATCTTGTTTGCCTGTTAAGCCGTCGCTTACATCCTACACAGCTAACTCATGTTTGAATAGGGGCAGCTGTAAACACCCCAAATTTGCCCTCACCCATTCACATCATGGCTTGTGATCATTTCATGTGCATAAGTTCAATCATATCATCTCATATTACATTTTTGATTCACTGCATTGCTTCTAAGTCATCTGCATCTAGGGTTTGTGATCTGAGCAATCCAAGGGGCTTCTTGGGCCAATCCAAAGGTCATCAATCACTTCAAAGGGGTCCATGTATGTTCAAGCATCATATTATATCCTCTCAAAGTCAAGAATGTCAAAGAATCACAAGAACTGAGAATGGCATGGAAGCAGAGCCAGGTTTGACTGCACAGATGACCTAGAATTAGGGTTTTGGTTTCAAAGGCCATAACTCCAAAGTTTTTGGTCATTCTTGTTTCTATTGGTCTCTATATGGTATAGGGATCATGCTTATCAATTTTCATGAAGAAATTCAATGGGGAAGCCATCTGATCAAGGGTTGACTTTTTAAGCAAGCCAGTGTAAAATCAGGGCATCTGAGGCCCCCAATGACCCAACCAAAGGGTGGTCTTCATCATTTTGATTGTGTATGATCTTTATTTGATCAAAGGAGATGTTGGAAGTTCACAAAATTGAAGAATCTCAAGTCATTTGCAAAGTTGACTTTTTGGGAAAGTTGACTTTTAATGAAAATTGCCATTTTGGGAAACTTTTTCAACCCTTGCTTTTTGATTCAAAAATGCCTCAAATGGAAAAACTTTGGTCATGAAAGTTGTAGAATGGATCATTCCCTTTTCAAAAAGTACAAGAACATGACCTAATTCATTTTGGATCAAAAGTTATGGCTTGTCAAAGTTGGCAAAAATCACAAAATTTGAAGTTTTCTACCAAAGAGGCATTTTGCAAAATGGTTTGATCAAGTGTTCTAAAGGCCTCAAATGTGTACCATTTCTTCACAAAATGATCATATGACATCTAAAATTCAGAATGGGCCAAGGGATCACTCATTTTCATGACTTATGGAGCAAGATTTCTCAAGAGAAACAAAAGTGAAGCAAGTTGCAAAAACTCACTCAAGTTCTAATCCACTTGCTTGCTGACTCCATAATCAATCCTAGGGCTCTCCACACTTCTTGCTGCACAGGACACCCCATTTGTCCTTGGCTAGCTAGTAGCCCATGCCTCTCTTACACCAATTTGACATTTTGGCAACTTGAGCCATACCAATCACAACAGTACTCATCAACTCATCTGACCAATCCCATTTGTTTATACAAACCAAAAGCAAGCCAAAGCACATAACACACAAGCCTGAAAGAACCAAGAACACAACTCTCTCATTTTCCACCCCATTTTCAAAACTCTTCGAAACACTCAGCACAAGCCACAAACACACAAACAAACTTCACAAACAAACTCAGCACACTTCACTGATCAAAAACCACCCATCACCATAGCCTGAAAGTCATTGAAACAAAAACACGATCACCACCTTCCCATTAACAGAACTTCTGCCATCTCAAAAACCAGCCATCCTCAAAGCTTTCTAAGCTTCATTTCATCATCAGAAGGTTCAAAGGAGTGGACTTGCAGCAAAGGAAAGGCCAGAAAGCTCAGGACCAGGAGTTTCCATCTCAGGTAGCCATCTCAAACTTTTTTCCAGAAACTCCATTTTAAGTTCTTAAATGCTTTTATGTACTCCCCTGATCATGGGGATATGATTATTTTTGAAAATGGTTGAGAAACCAGGATGTATGAATTCTCTGAAACTTTTCTGCCCTAGAAATGTCTTGCTTCGATTCGCCTGATTAATGCATGAAAAATGGTTTTTGTTTGGGGGTTTTGATTTAGTTTGGAATGGGGTTTGATTCTGGGCAATTAGATTTCATTTTCATGAAGTTTTGAGGGATTTAGCAACTTTCAGGTGAGGGTCTTGCCGGAGAAGACGACCGGAAGTCTTCTCCGGCCACCTGAAAGTGATTAGGGTTTAATCTGTGTAATTAATGAAGTTTGAATGTGGTGCGTTGATCTGTCTGACTTAGTCAATTCCCGCGCGTGTTCAATGGTCCAGATTCTCCACTTAGCCCTAATCTCACTTAATTAAATTAATTAATCCATTTTAGTCAGTTTGAATCTCAGCCCTAGGATCACGCGCGCAGTCTTTCCCTCCATTCCAAGTTTAAATGATGACCATTGGATGCGCTGACTTTCCCATTAATTCATTTTATTTTCTTTTTATTTCATTTGTTTTGTTCAATTTATTAAAAATAGTAAAACATTTTCAAAAATTCTGAAAATTTTTATACAACCTTTTATTAATTTTCAGAAACCAAAAACATTTTTATTTTTATTTTTTGCATTAAAATTTATTTTTAAATCATTTAAAAGATTATTTTTAATTAATTAATGAGAATTAATTAATTAAAAATACTTTTAGTTATTTAAAAATCACACAAAAATTCATGAAACCTTTAAAATCATTTAGAAACATTGTCCAACCTTCAAACCAAATTTCTTTTTTTGATCTTGATGTCTTTTGAAAATTTTTCATGGAATTAGTTTCATTTCAAGGCATTATTTTGATCCTAACTTTGAAAATTCATTTCTGCCTAGTCCTTAAGAGTTGGACTTTGATTCTTTTTGCATTACATCTTGTATAGCATGTAGTTTATAGGATTAAATTGGCATGGTTTGATCTTGCATTTTCATTTTGTTTGACATTTTTCTTGGCAAGGTGCCTTAAAACCCTAGAAACCTTAGGAAATTCATAACTTTCACTAGGTTAAGAATTGGATCCCCTCCTTTGGGCAGTGAGTTTGTATAGGTTTAGGGTTCCCTTGAATGCATTTTCAATTTTTTATCTTGATGTTTGCTTCTGGTTTTGATTTTTGTTTTGTGCATTGATCATAAACCCTAATTTGGGCTTCCTTTTGCATTCATCTTGCATTTGCTTACATACCATGACTTTCCATGACATTCTATGCATCCATTTGATTCATAACACATCTTAGGACATATTAGAATCATGTTTGATCATTGCATCTTTCATTTGCCATGTTGTATGTCATTTGCATTCCATAACTTTTCATGTATGTTCATAGTTCTAAGCATGCTTCATTTGCATCCATATGTTTGTATGATCATCCCCATGCCTTGTTTCATGTTTGCATCATCTCATAGCATCATTATCATCACACACATGCTTCTGGTTTTGGTTTGCATCATGCCATTTCATCTCATTTTGCATTGCATTTCATTTCTTTCACTAACTTTTCAGGTGGTAAGTCACTTTGAGAAGTGAATTTGCCTTCACTTCTCACAATTTCTTTTCACCCCTCTTATGCATCATTGCTGCATTTTGTTTTGTGTTCAAGATTGAGCTTGCTCATTCTTCTTCTTCTTACTTTCTTTCTTCAAGTGACTTGTCTTCTTAAATGAAGCAAGTTACTTTGCTTCTCTTTGCTCCTTTCATCTGTTTCCTGGTGGTTCTTCTAAAGATCTTTCTTGTAAACCTCACAAACCTTAGGAACAACCAAGCATGAAAATAATTAGGGTTTTGATTAGTTCCCCCCCATTTAGATTTTACCTTTGTGTCTCATTGAGTCTTCTCTTCTCACCTCATAATCAAGAACTAAACCCTAAAGGCTTTAAGGCTTTGTGATTAAGCTTATGCCTGCATCCTTCTATTAGGATGGAGTGTATAACTTTAATCCTAAGTGTTAAACCCTTAATGTGTTTAAATCCTTTAATCAATTCATCTAATAATCATCAAGACATCAAGCTTGTAACTTGGGCCTTGCATTAGGGTTCCAATTCTTCCTTAATTGGTTAAGAAGGACTAACCCTAGTGTTAATGGACAAGTCCCCCTCAAGTTGTCTTACAAACCCTAAAAATCACTTCATCATATTATCATTATTTAAAATCCACTTAATAAAGGCTTTGTTTTGTCATGAAGTTAATCCCTAATCATGGATTAAGTTGAGGAGCTTTCCTCAGCTTAAACATTCTCATCTATTATCCTTCTATTAGGATGGTATAATGAGTTTGTTTAATCCCTGATTATGGCTTAACCTCATTACTCAACACTGAACAAAAAACAACAAAAACATCTAAATAACCACAAGTAGGTTAATGATCTTAATCCTACACCATGGTGCTTAAGTGTGAGAAGCTGACTTCACACTTAAGGTATTCTCATTACCCCTAATCAGAGGGAGGATGTGATGAGTTTACTAACCCATTGGTTTAGGCTTAAGCTCATTTTCTTATGACAAACCTCAAAAAGCAATAAAAGATTGAAAACTCAAAAACAAACAATAATCGTCTCCTTCGGGATTCTTTTCTCATCTCATTCACTCATAAACGAGAACTTGCTTCTTCCGTCTAATGCAAGACAGTTAGCACCTGAGCCAGACAGGTCTTACACTTGAGCATAGGCAAGCAAGCAGTTCACAAGTCAATTCACCTTTCAGTCTCTTTGGGTTGAACTACGGTGTTCTGACTTCCTCATTGCACGAGAGGATACGTAGGCATAACTTAACAGTTATCGAACAAAAGTCTCTGTATATTCCCCCCTTTCCAGCATTATTCTTTTAACCTCATATTCTTGAGCACTTCACTCTTGTCCCTACACTGACACTGTATATATTACACTTTACACTTCTTTTACACTGACACTTGCATCCTTTTCCAGCTCTTTTATACACAAATTGCACTGACACTACCCCTTTAAAACACAAATATTTTAAGCGTGGATCCCGTCGAGTACGGCGGACAATCTGGGTGCTAATACCTTCCCAGGTTGTAACCAACCCCCTTTCTCAGTCTCTCTGGTTCGCAACCGTCTTATCCCCATCTTTTTCTAGGTCTATGCAGCATTGCCTTTCCTCCGGGATAAAAATGCCTAGCTGGCGACTCTTTTCTTTTTCCTGTGAGTTCACTCCTGTGTGTTCTCACATCATCCTTTCGCCGACCGTTCGCGTCTGTACCTTATTCAAGCTCAGCCTCATCTTTTGGGAGCGACACTTTCATAGCATTTTCACTATCCGAAACCTTTTTCTCTAAATGTGCAAAAATTCTTTTATCGGATGCAATGCGCTTGAATGCTTCTTTAGCTTCTTGATGGAGAATATTAAAATTACTAAGCAAATCATTATAAGACAATTTTACAGCATAATCATATTTAGCATGTCTTACCTCTTTCTTGCCTTTCTTATGAGCCACAAGGCAAAGATTTACTCTCTCTTCCTCATTGCTTGAGGTATCTTTGCTAGACGACTCACTATCGCTTTCCCAAGCAATATATGTTCTTCTAGCCTTGTTGCCTTTTCTTTGATATTTGTCTTTTGCCTTGTCTTTCTTTAACATAGGGCAATCTGGTTTGTAATGTCCCGGTTTTCCACAGTTGTAACAAGATCCCTTGCCTTTAGTACTTTTAACATACTCTTGCTTGGAAGGATTATATTTTCTTCGATAGTTGATGAGACGCTTGTCCGAATGAGAAATCTCATTCTTTTTGAGATACCGATTGTATCTTCTTACGAATAATCCCATATCTTCATTTGATCCATCTTCATCATCACTCGTATCAATCCCACTATCTTTATTTGTGGAGGATTTTGAGGAAGAAGCTTTTAATGAAATAAAATTCTTCTTCTTCTCATGATCTTTATTTTTCTCAATCTTTTCTTTCTTTTCTTTGTCTTCATGCTCATTTAAGTTTAAGAGCTCTTGTTCGTGCTCTTGTAGTTTTCCAATGAGAGTAGTTAGATCCAAAGTTCTTACATCATTGGCTTCTTTAATTGCCGTAACTTTTGACAACCATTCCCTTGAAAGACATATCAAAATCTTGTTAGTTGCTACATCATTAGGAGTAGTTTTACCAAGAGCATTTAATCGATTTGTCGAGTGAGAAAATCTTTTTCCTATTTCACCAACGGTTTCCCCTTGGCTCATGTGAAAACGATCGAACTCTTGTTGTAGAGTATTAATTCGAGCAAGCTTAACATCATCGGTTCCTTCATGGGCAACTTGTAAGGATTCCCACATAGCTTTAGCCGATGTGTGATGAGAAACTCGAAAATATTCATCCGCTCCCAAAGAAGCTATGAGTATATTTCGAGCTTTCCAATTGTAGCTATATTTCTTTTCATCATTATCATCCCACTGTGCTTCCGGTTTTTCAATTTGGACATTATCCGGTCCGACCATGGTTATTTGAAAAGGACCTTCTTGAATAACTTTCCAAATGTTTCTATCAACAGAGTTGATATGGATGCGCATACAATCTTTCCAATGACTATAATTTTCTCCGGTAAAAACTGGAGCTCTATTGTACGCCCCCGTTGGATCGTTGTCCATTTTCTAATAAGTTGTATGTGAAGCACTAGATGAACCAAGCTTTGATACCACTTGTTAGACGATAGCGCGGATCTAGAAGGGGGGTTGAATAGATCCCTTTTTAAAAATTAGATTTTCAAAATTAAGTTGAAATAGAATTGCGGAAGTTTCCCGGAAAATCGTCTAGTTCAAATTAGAAGTCACCGGAGATCGGATATGCGTAAAACCCAATTGGAATGAAATGATGACTAGAAGAATTAATATTTCACAAATGATTCACTTGATTATTCATCACTTGATAAAACTATTCTTAACAATGATTGTAGAAGAAATCAAGCACAAAGATATTGATTTTGTGTGATTGGGCTTTTTATCAAACACTTGGAGTGCACTCACCAAAGACAATTTTGTTGTATCAAATAGTGCAGAATTTTACCCACTCTAGTTATCACTTTTGAGTGAAACAATTGATCAAACACTTTAAATGCACTAATTTGATACACTAGAATTTTCAAGCACACAATATCAATATGAATAAAAGTAAAATGCGAGAAATGAAAAGAACACAAGGAATTTGTTGAGGCAGTTCCTTCGTTGTCCTCGCTTGAAGTACTCTGCCCCCAATTCGAAATTGAATTGAGCAATTTTATTAAATCACAATTGTTTTATAAGAAGAGAAATGAATTAACCAACAAACCAAACCACGTTGAATGTGCTGTCAAATCTTCTTCTTGTCCCTTGATTCAAAGTAGAATCAAGTCTTCCACGCGTGTCGAGAAAGCCTCTGATTAATTGCTCCCTTATTTCAAGAATACACGATTCTTCAAACTTTGAGCACAGCTGAGTTTCTCCAACACTTGTGAACCCATAAAGACCTTTGAAATCCTCCGTCTACCGTGATATGAGAGAACGATCCACTTGATCTTCAATCTACCTCACTCTGCTGAATCTACGAACGATCGATGTGTGCAAAACCCCCAAATATTCAATGATCTTGGAGGAGAAAACCCTACAGATTTTTCCAAGGAAAACCCACACACTCTAAACCCAATCTGAAATTCTAATTCACGATTGAACGTTATCTTCGAAACGAACACCGAAATCAAACAAAGATTGTTGTGTGTGATTGTTTGATTGATGCAAGAATGAAGAAGATGAAGAAAGCTATGTGTATATCTTTCACTTTCCTTGTTGACCCTTCTCAAAAGAAATAAAACAACTATTTATATTGGTTAGAGAAAATAAACATAAGAGAGGGAATAATTAAATGAAAAAGGAGTCAGCACAGTAATGAGTCGACTCAAATCATTAAATGAGCCGTCTCAAACTAACAGATGAGTCGACCAAAATAAACAGAGAGGCAGCCTGTTGAGACCCGTGGAAAATGAAAAGAAAACATTTCTTGAAGAGTCGACTCAAGAGGAGTTTTGAGTCGGCTCATCCTCACACATGAGTCAACCAAAAGTGATGCACCAGGCAACCTGTTTGGACCCGTGCGTTTGCCACCAATTTACAATTGAATGAGTCGGCTCATGAAGGGTTTTGAGTCGACTCATCCACACTCATGAGTCGACCAAAAATGATGCATTAGGCAGCCTATTTGGACCCGTGTGTTTGTCATCAATTTAACACTAAATGAGTTGGCTCACTGATGAATTTGAGTCGGCTCATTCAGTATGTTTTTCCAAAAATGCCAATCCTTGCTTTTTCATTTAGAACCTCTCAAGCTTTCAATCATGCCAAGTTTTTGACACATTAAAGCCATGCCATGTCACACATGTCTATGCTCAGGTGTTGCAGGTTCGTCTAGAACGAGTGCGTTACCGTCTTGCAAATGAGACAAGTCGTCACAAGTTCGTGTTGAGAGTGAGTGAGATGAGAAAAGAATTCCCGAAGGAAAAGACGATTCTTGTTTATTGTTTTGTCTTTTAGAGAAGTGTTTTGAATTTGTTATTTGTGAAACATTCTCATACTAAGACTTGTTCATCGTGGTAGATGCCTTACACCTCGTCCCAAAACAAGACGTGTATAAGTAACCCACATCAAATTCTCATGGCATATGAGAACACTCAACCTTTATTAGGTGTTTTTTTTTAATTTTCTTTGAGATGAGAAAGAAAGAAAAGCAACCCAAAGGTAAAAGTCTAAGGGAAGACTAATAAGTATTGTCATGCATGGATGAATCTAGGTTAGTGTGGTTTTCTAATCCTAATGAGGAATAAGGAAAAGAAGAAAAGAATTAGAATTCAACTTACTTCCTAAAGAAGCTAAGTTGATTCTAAGAGGGGAGAAAGCCTAACAAACACAAGTATTAAATATAAGGAAAAAATGCAAATTAAATGCATTAAGAAGTAAAAAGAATAAGTTGTGAAGAACTTACCTCAACCTCCCTACAAAACAAGGGTTAGTAGGATTAATATGATAAAAGGAATGAGGTAAACAAGTACCAAACAAACCTAAGTCATCTAGGACCTATTCTAGACTCAATCCTAAGTCTAAGAGACCTAAAAACAATGCAAAGTAAAATTCCAACAGCTACTACAGCTCCTATAACACAATCAGCTATGAAATGCAATGCATCACACAAACAACATATTACAGCTAACAATCAACATGCAAAACAAGTGTAAAAAGTTAAAACAGTATGAATGCAATATGTTTTTACAGCCACTGCATCAAAATACAACTATGGAAAGTGAGACAGATTTGACTTATTTTCAATCATGCTTAAAATGAGTTTCAATGCACAAAAATGGAATGCAAAATATTATGCAAGATTAATGAAATCAAAATGCCATGAATTATCAATGATGCAATGCAACATCTCATGTAATTAAATGATATGAATTAAATGGTTTTTTGTGATTCTTTTACATAATGCAACTTTTCAACATGTACATGATTCAATCGAATGCGAATGGCTTCCTAATGCAATGCAAAATACAGAAGCATGCTATTTGTTGTGATGCTATGAATGATGTATAACCATGCAAACAATGATCACAAAATGCTATGAACATATATGCGACTTTTATGCACAAAAACAGAAACTAATGAAATGCATGTCGAAAGCTATCCAAAATACAAAACCATGCACCTAAACTGGTCCTAAAAATTCCCTAAAATCAAGACCTATCAAGCTAAGAGGATTAAAGGAAGAGAGATACACAAAATTGCCATGAAATAAGCCATTTTTTAAAATCAGTACAACGTTAACCGGTTAACGGTATAGGTTAACCGGTTAACGAATTTAAAAAGTCAATTTCAGGGAAAATTAACAGGTGTTAACCGGTTAACCCATAGAGTTAACTGGTTAACACTGAACAAAATGCAGAAGAATAGCAATGCAGAAGAACTTTTAGCCACAAACTCACTTCTAAAAGCTCCTATTTCACTCATGCACATGTTAGCACGAAAATTCTACTTAACTAAGGTATTCTAACACCTATTAGCACCTAGATTAAGCTACAATTCTGGCTTCTAACAATCAAAATAAACATGATGTAAGAAAAACATAAACAAATCGTAATCAAACGTAAAACACAAGCAAACACAAGCACAACAATGAAACGATAAAAGAATGTCATTCGGCGAGATGAAGAGAATAAGTTAAATGCGAAATGGTTTCATACCAACCTACAAAGCGGAGGATTTCTTTAGTGAGTGTTACAGTGTCGATCAAAATGCGAATGAAGAAGAAAACCGAAGATCCATGAATGCTTCCGTAAATGCGCAAAATAAATGCGATTCGATGCCGATCTTAATGAACACTTGCACAATCAGTTCCAAGAAGCCAAAATCAATCTAAAGAATAACAACACTTCTTTAATAAGCTCCAAAATTGATGATTGATGAAGGTTTAACTTCAAGTTCTTCAAGGTTCAATGCAAAGTTTGAAGAGCTTTTGTTGAAGAAGCTTTGATGACTGTGAAAATGGAGGAAAATTGAGAGAAAATGAGAGAGAAATTTGGAAAAAAAATGAGTTGAAGTTGAAAAAATGAAGTGGTCCCCTTTGCTTTAGAGTGAACTAATTTCTCAGACATGGAGTTTGTGCAAGGGTTTGGTGATCCCACCAAAGTTCAAAGCTCCTGGATTCAATAAGTATAACAGAAGTTCTTGTCCAAAGATCCACCTTCAAGCTTACTACCGTTAAATTGCTGCTTACACCAAGGAAGAGAAGCTCTGGATGTACTTCTTCCGGGATAGCTTGTTTGGAGAATCCCTTGAGTGGCACATGAAGCAGGAAAGAACTGCCATCCGTAACTGGAAGGAACTGGGGGAGGGATTCTTAAAACAATACAAGTACAACATTGATATGGCCCCTACCAGGACCCAATTGCAAAGTCTCTCACAAAAGAATTCTGAAAGCTTTAAGGAATATGCACAAAGGTGGCGCGAGCTAGCCGCTAAAGTTCAACCATCTCTTCTTGAGAGAGAAATGATAGACTTATTCATGGATACCCTCCCGGGGCATTTCATTAAGTGCCTCGTAGGGTGTCATCAAGTGGTTTCTCTGACATTATACTGATTGGAGAAAGGATCGAGAACTGGATTAAGCAAGGAAAGATCCAGAACAATGGGGCTTCTACGCAAGGAACCAAGAAGCCATTATCGAATGGTCAGAAGAGAAGGGACAGGGAAGCAGGGGCAGTACACGTCCAACGAAAGAGGGTAAATCAGAGTCCATATTATCATACTGCAACCATCACTATTCCATCCGCAACTAATCAACCTGCACCACAGTAGCAATAACAACAACATCAACAAAATTATCAATATTAACAAACTTATAGACAATACTATCCGCCAAGGCCAAAGAATAGACAGTTTGAAACATCGCCAATGTCGTACTCATAACAGTTGCATAATCTTCTGCAGCTTCAGATGATTCAACTTCGAACTTTACAACCACCAAGACCCAGAAAAATACCTGATGGGTATGATGCCAACGCCCACTATGGGTTTCACTCTAGAGCTCCTGGTCACACCACATAGAATTGCAAGGCCCTTAAACACCTGATTTAGGATATGTTGGATTCGAAGGCTATCAATTTTGCTCCCACTCCAAATGTTCTACAAAATCCCATGCCTTAGAACGGGAAGTCTGTGGGGGAAGTAGAAGACGGTGATAGATTGAACTTGATTTTTGATGTCAACTCCCCGAAGATTCCATTGTTAGCAATAAAGAACTGTCTGTCGAAGAAGGGTTTCTTCCCAGTCTGCGGGGAGGTCCGTCAAGAGTGTGAAGAATCTACTAATGGATGTGAAAGTTTGAGGACGGGTATTCAAAAAACTGATTGATGATGGAGGTATTTAGTTTGACTAAATGTCTAAGGAAGAGGACGAGATCTCTACAATGACAATATACTTCACCACGGTTGAAGTCCCAATTCCTACAAGGCCAGAACCTATCACGTTTACTACTCCAGGGTTTGGGCCATACCAGGGTGAGAGAGTCGTCCCGTGGCATTACGGGGAAGAAGTCTATTGTAACAGGCAGAGGGAAAATGTAGTTTCTTCAGGGACGATGCAACATCAGGTTGAAAACGTAAGGGTTGGAGGATTCATAAGAAGCGGAAGGTTCTTCGCACCACAAACACTGAGGAACAATGGGGCACCACCAAATAACAACGCAGAAGCCCAAGCTAAGGCTAAGGGTAAACAGGTTTTCTCTAATGAAGTCCTTGTACCTGACCCAGAAATCACTTTTGATAAGAAAGCCGAGGAGTTCCTAAGGATCATAAAGAAGAGTGACTATAAGATAGTCGACCATATTCAATAGACTCCTTCTAAAATTTCCATCTTGTCCTTGCTTATGTGCTAAGAACACCACAGGAATGCCTTGTTGAAAATATTGAATAATGCCTATGTTCCACAAGAGATATCTGTGAATCAGCTCGAGAAAGTTGTTTCCATCATAAATGCCAGTCACGGATTGGTATTTACATATTTTGATCTAACTACAGAAGGGCGCAATCACAATAGAGCTTTGCATATTTCAATGGAGTGTAAAGGGGCGGTGCTTTCACATGTACTTGTTGATATGGGGTCCTCTTTAAATTTGCTCTCGAAAAAGGCCTTGATTAAGTTGTACTATGATGGCATAGTATTTCGGCCCAGTGATTTGGTGGTCAGAGCATTCGATGGCTAGAAGAGATCCGCTTTCGGAGAGGTAGAACTCCCGATCAAGGTGGGTCCCCAAGTTTTCAACACGACCTTCTACGTAATATATATTAAGCCTACCTACAATTGTATGCTGGGACGCCCTAGGATTCATACGACTAGGGCAATATCTTCTACTTTACATCAGAAGCTGAAGTTTGTCATGGACAGACAAATTGCCACAGTATGTGGAGAAGAGGACATTTTTATGAGCCATTTATCTTCCTTCAAGTACGTGGAGATGGATAGTGAGATATACGAGACTCTGTGCCAAGCATTTGAGCCAGTCAAAACTAAAATAGCATCATCATTAGCATCAGTCTCTAAGGAAAAAAAGAAGGGAGTATCCATTGCATCCTACAAACAGGCTCTCAAGGTGATTGAATCGGGAAATATTGAAGGTTAGGGAAAGATGATTGAAGTCCCAAAAAAGGAAGACATATTTGGAGTCGGTTATCACCCTACTCAAGAAACAACAACACATGATGCTAAAAGTGGTAAAGAACCAATCACTTTCTCCAGTGTTGGATTGGTGGATCACAGTTGTATCTGCGTCATTCAGGATGATACAATTGACAACGATTGTGAAATAGAAGATTAGATCATCTGAGTGTCCCAGGAGTGGAGTTCAACAACTGGTCGTCAGAACAAATCATCATTGTTACACAACAACAAAAGTAATTGTCTTGTGTTTTTCTTCTTGTGTGAAAGCTCTACGTCTCACCCAGGGCATAATAGCTCATTATAAGGGTATCTTTGTTTCAATATACAATGTTTAATCATCGATAAAATGGACTCGCTATGACTTTAACAATCCAATTTACCAAGCCTAAGAGGAAGGTTAAGAAGATTGTGAATTGCTTGAAGAGTTAGCCAGGTTGTTAAAGAAATAGGAGAGGGTGATTCAACCGCACGAAGAGGTTATTAAAATCGTGCATCTGGGTACCGAAGAAGCAAAGAAAGCGGTTAAGATCGGGGCCGCATTAGAAGAATCCGTGAAGAGCCGATTGATTTCCATGCTCCGAGAATATGTTGATATCTTTGCTTGGTCTTACCAAGACATGTCGGGACTTGACACCATATTGTAGAACACAGAATACCACTCCGAGAAGACTTCCCACCAGTGAAACAGAAACTGTGTAGAACGCGACCTGATATGGCAATACAGATCAAGGAAGAAGTTCATAAACAATTTGATGTTGGGTTTTTGGCTGTTACGAGTTATCCACCATGGGTTTCTAACATTGTGTCGGTTCCAAAGAAGGACGAAAAAGTTCGGATGTGTGTTGACTACCGAGATTTGAACAGAGCTAGTCCCAAGGATGATTTCCAGTTGCCTCACATTGATGTGTTGGTTGACAACACAACTCAATACTCGGTGTTTTCCTTCATGGATGGCTTTTCGGGCTACGACCAAATTAAAATGGCGCCAGATGACTTGGAGAAAACTACATTCATCACCCCTTAGGGGACTTTCTGCTATAAAGTGATGTCGTTCGGTCTTAAGAATTTTGGGGCAACTTACCAACGAGCAATGGTGACTCTCTTTCATGATATAATTTATCATGATATTAAAGTTTATGTTGATGACATGATTGCAAAGTCAAAAATAGAGGAAGAACACCTGGTCAACTTACCCAAGTTGTTTAATAGGTTGCGAAAGTTCAGTCTGAGGCTGAATCCAAACAAATACACCTTCAGAGTACAATCTGGTAAACTGTTGGGTTTCATCGTAAGTGAGAAAGGGATTGAGGTTGATCTTGCAAAGGTGAAATATATTCAAGAAATGAATGAACCTAATACTAAAAAAGAAGTGTGTGGCTGCTTAGGTAGATTGAACTACATTGCACGGTTCATATCTCACCTAATACCTACGTACGAACCAATATTCAAGCTCTTGAGAAAGAATCAAGCAGTCAGGTGGAACGACAATTGCCAAATGGCTTTCGACAGAATAAAAGATTATTTACAATAACCTCCAATCCTCATGCCTTTGGTTACGGGGAGGCCTTTAATTATATATCTTACAGTACTTGAAGGATCAATGGGCTATGTTATCGGTCAACATGACAAGACGGGTAGGAAAAAGCATGCCATCTACAACCTGAGAAAGAAGTTCACAGACTGGGAGTCTAGATACTCAATGTTTGAGAAGACATGTTGCGCACTAGCATGGGCTGCTAAGCGATTGAGGCAATACATGCTTACTCACACGACCTTATTGATTTCCAAGATGGGTCCTGTCAAGTACAACTTCGAGAAACCAGCACTAACTAGAAGGTTTTCCCATTGGAAGATGGTCTTGACTGAATACGACATCCAATATACTTCCCAAAAATCAATCAAGAGAAGTGTATTGTCAGGATACCTGATCCAGAAACCAATTGATGACTATCAGCCAATGAAGTTTGAGTTCCCTGGTGAAGACATCATGTTCCTCAAATCAGAAGATTGCGAAGAACCACTCCTGGAGGAAGAGCCAAACCCTGAATCCAAATGGAGTCTGATGTTCGAAGGGGCCGTTAACATGAATGGCAGCAGAATTAGTTTCATCATTATCACACCATAAGGAGTTGACATGCCCTTCACTGCTCGATTGATGTTTAAATGCACCAACAATGAGGCAGAATACGAAGCTTGCATAATGGGGATTGAGTAGGCGATTAATTTATGAATTAAGACCCTCGATATCTTCGGTGATTCAAATTTGTTCATTAATCAAGTTAGCAGGAAGTGGCTTGTTCATCTACTTCATTTTATTCCATATAGGGACTACACAAGGAGGTTATTAACATTCTTCAGATAGTAAAGTGTAAACACCCCAAAATTGCCCTCACTCATATCACACCATGGCTTGTGATCTTTCATTTTTGTTTTAACATAATCATTACATCGCACTTAGCATATTTGTTTCATTTGCATAGTTCAAGTTCATCTGCATCTAGGGTTTGTGATCTGAGCAATCCAAGAATCTATCTGAGCCATCCCAAAGGCCTCAAAGCTTTCCAAGAGGGTCCATGTGTGTTCTATCATCATATTATGCTCCTCAAAGTTCATGGAAGTTGTAAACACCCCAAATTTTCCCTCACTAAGTTCACACCATGGCTTGTGATCTTTCATATTTGCATTAGTATAAACATATCATCTCATATTGCATTTTTGTTTCACTGCATTAGTTCAAGTTCATCTGCATCTAGGGTTTGTGATCTGAGCAATCCAAGGATCCATCTGAGCCACTCCAAAGGTCTTCAATAATCCCAAGAGGGTCCATGTATGTTTAATCATCATATTATATCCCTCAAAGATCAAGGAAGTCAGAAAATCACAAGAACTTGGAAAGCATGGAAGCTGAGCTAGGGTTTCACTACACAAATGACCTGAAATTAGGGTTTTGGTTTCAGAGGCTATAACTCCAATTTTTTTGGTCATTATTGTTTCTAATGGTGTCAATATGTTATAAGGATCATGTGTAGCAAGTTTGATGAAGAAATGCATTGTGGAAGTCATCTGTTCACTGAGTAACTTCTTGAGCAAGTCAGAGCAAAATCAGGGCATCTGAGGCCCCAAACAATGGAACCAAAGTGGATTTTTCATCAAATTGAAGTTATATGATCTTTATTTAATCATTGAAGTGCTTGGAAGTTCACAAAATTGAAGAAAAGTGAGCTAAACCAAAAGTTGCCAAAAATGGAAATGACTTGTAATGTAAACTTTCCATTTTGGGAAAGTATTATAACCTCCTCTTTCTCAACCAAAAATGCTTCAAATGAAAAATTGTTGGTCATGAAAGTTGTATATTGGATCATTACCTTTTCAAAAAGTACAAGAAAAATTTCTAATTCACTATGGAACTCAAGTTATGGCTTTTCAAAGTTGGCAAAAATCACATAATTTTCAAGAATACTCCAAAGAGGGATTTTTGCAAAACCACTTGCCGAGCTATTTTGTGACCTAAAATACACTTCTATGCATCATACCAACATAATACATTGCCTAAAGATCAGAATTTCCCAAATAACCATGCTATTTCATGTCTTGCACTTCAAGAATTTCAAAAGGGACCAAACTTCATAGAATTTGCAAAAGAGCACATAACTTCTAACAAACTTGTTGCATCACCACAAAACCAATTCTATGTGTAAACACCCCAAATTTGCCCTCACTCATTTCACACCATGTCTTGTGATCTTTCATATTTGCATTAGTCTAAGCATATTATCTCATATTGCATTTTTGTTTCATCTGCATAGTTCAAGTTCATCTGCATCTAGGGTTTGTGATCTGAGCAATCCAAGGATCCATCTGAGCCACTCCAAAGGCCATTAATCACTCCAAGAGGGTACATGTATGTTCTATCATCTTTTATATCCCTCAAAGATCAAGGAAGTCAAAGAATCACAAGAATTGGCAAAGCATGGAAGCAGAGCCAGGGTTTCACTACACAAATGACCTGAAATTAGGGTTTTGGTTTCAGAGGCCATAACTCCGAATTTTTTGGCCATTCTTGTTTCTATTGGTCTCAATATGTTATAAGGATCACGTGTACAAAGTTTGATTAATAAATTCATTGTGGAAGTCATCTGTTCACTGGGTAACTTCTTGAGCAAGTCAGAGCAAAATAAGGGCATTTGAGGCCCCCATCCATGGAACCAAAGTGGATTTTTCATCAAATTGAAGTTGTATGATATTTATTTGATCATTGAAGTTCTTGGAAGTTCAAAAAATTTAAGAAAAGTGAGCTAAACCAAAAGTTGCCAAAAATGAAAATGACTTGTAATGTAAACTTTCCATTTTGGGAAAGTATTTCAACCTCCTCTTTCTCAACCAAAAATGCTTCAAATGAAAAATTGTTGGTCATGAAAGTTGTAGATTGGATCATTCCCTTTTCAAAAAGTACAAGAACAAGTCCTAATTCATTATGGAACTCAAGTTATGGCTTGTCAAAGTTGGCAAAAATCACATAATTTTCAAGAATGCACCAAAGAGGGATTTTTGCAAAACCACTTGCCAAGGCATTTTGTGACTTCAAACACACTTCTAATCATCATACCAACATAGCACATTGTCTAAAACTCATAATTGCCCAAGGAATTTCAAGATTTCATGCCTTGCCCATGAAGAAATCTCAAAGGGGCCAAAACTTCATGAAATTGCAAAATGACACATAACTTTGTTTCAACTTGCTGAATTGCCTCAAAACTAATTCCATGGACCTCCTTGATCCATGCTGCGCATGGAAAAGCCAATAATCCAGCTACACCATTGCCCATACCTCAAGTACAAGTTATGTTGACATTTTGGCAACTTGCCCATACCAATCACCACAGTCCACCACCCACTCTCTGGTCAATCCAGACTTTACAAGCATGCTTCAAGGATCATTTTTCATAAGACACACAAGCCTAACACTCCAAGAACTCAACATACACAAAATCACCCCAACTTGAAAATTCCTTCAAAACTCCCTGCTCACACACTCAATCTTAAAACTTCTTTCACCATTCATCTCAGAATCATCAATAGACCACAAAGCAACCATTAAAACAGGCAAAAACACCCCATAGCCAAAACACGATTCTTGGCCAGTTGAAGTGCAATCTCACAAACCAGCCAAAAGAAATTCCTTCCAAGCATCAAAGCTTCATCAGGAGGTCAATGGGAGTCATTTTGCACAAGAGAAGTTGCCCGAAAGCTCCAAACTGAGGAAGCTCAAGCTCAGGTAACTTCTTCAAACTTTTTTCCAAAAGTGTTATTTTAAGTTCTCATAATGATCTTCATGCTTCACTGATTACACTGCACTTCTTACTTTTAAAAATAGTTGAGAAATGAGCTTGTATGCATGTTCTGAAACTTTTTAAGTTTTTGAGTTTTGATTCGAATCATGAGATTAAGCCATCATAAATTTGTTATGAGAGTGGATTTGAGTTCAGGAGAGTGAGCGGAGTTGATCTGGAGCTTTAGAGCTCCATAAATGACCTAGGGGTGAGGTTTTGAGATTTTCAGGGGAGGTGGCTGCCGGAGATGACGACCAGAGCTCTTCTCCGGTGGCCTGAAAGTGATTAATGTGTTAATTAGGGTTAGGGCTAGGTTTAAATATGAGCCGTCTGATCTTAGCTTCCCGCGTGTGTTGGATGGTAGAGATTAGGTCATTTAATTTAATTCTGGATTAATTAATTAAATAAGATTAGATAAGTTTGAATTTCGTCCATAGGATGTGGCACGCAGTTAACATTTAAATCCCCAGAATCAACCTAAGCCCTTAGATCAACTTACTTCCAATTAATTCAGTTTTTAATTCATATTTTCTTATTTATTTTGCACAATTAATTTAAAATAGCTAGAAAATTCCAAAAAATATTTTCTCTTGCATTTTCACTCCAAATAATTTTCTTAACCCAAAAACATTTTTATTTTTATTTTTTGCATTAAAAAATCATTATTAAAACATTTAAATGTTTATTTTAATTAATTAATGGAAATTAATTAATTAAAATATCATTTAGGTTTCTAAAAATCCCAAAAAAATTCACATTCCATCTTAGAACATTTAGAAACATTGTCATGCCATTCACACAAATTTCTTTTTAGTTTTGAATCAATCTTGACAATTTTCTTGAATTTAGGGTTCATAAAATTCCCATTTTTGAACCCTAACTTCAAGAATTCTTTTCTGCCTAACCCTGGATTGTATGACTTTGATTCTTTTTGCATTATTCTTTATTTAACATGTAGTATCTAGCATAACTTTGTCATGAAATACTTTTGCATTTTTGATTTGATTTGCATTTTCCCCCTTTAGGTACCTTAAAACCCTAGATAACTTAGAAATTTCATAACTTTCATTAGGTTAAGAGTTAGGTCTCCTCCTTTGGGGTGTGATATCATATGGGGTTAGGGTTCCTTTGATTGCATTTTCAATTTTTTATCTTGTGATTTGCTTCTTTTTTTGACTTTTGCATCTCATGTGGCATAAAAACCCTAATTTCTCATGTTCATTTGCATACATCTTGCATTTGCTTCCATTCATGAACTTGTCATGACATTTCATACATTCACATGACTTCTAAGACATCATAGGACACATTAGAATCATGCTTGATCATTTCTTCATCCATTTGCCATGTTATACATTCATTACATTCCATGAACTTTCATATGCTTTCATGCTTCCTACATGCTTCATTTGCATTCTCATCCTTTGTATGATCATCCATTGCATTTGACATACATTTGCATCATCTCTTAGCATCATTTACATCATTAATATGCTTCTGGTTTTGGTTTGCATCCTTGCATACATCTCATTTTCATTTCATTTCATTCTCTTATTCTAACCCTTTCAGGTGGTAAGTGACTTGAGAAGTGAATTTGCCTTCACTTCTCACTTCTCTTCTCATCTCTTTCATACATCCTTTCTGCATTTTATCTTTGATTTAGAGTGAGCTTTCTAATTCATGTTCTTCCTTCACTTTCTTTCTTCAAGTAACTTATCTTCTTAAGTTAAGTAAGTTAACTTGTTTCTTCTGCTTCTCCTCCTTTCATCTGCTTCTTCCTTGGCGGCCTTGAAGATCTCTTCTCTTGCTAGCCTTACAAACCATAGGAACATCCAAGAATGATAATCTTAGGGTTTTGATTAGTCCCCCTTTAGTTTTACCTTTGAGTCCTCTTTGTGTCTCTCTTCTCCTCTCATAATTAGAGACTAAACCTTTAAGGTTTTAAGGCTTTGTGATTAAGATTATGCCTGCATCCTTCTCTTAGGATGGAGTGTATAACTTTAATCCTAAGTGTTAAAACCTTAATGTGTTTAAACCTCTTAATCAATCTATCTTAATAATCACTAAGACATAAGCTTGTAACTTGGGCCTTGCATTAGGGTTCTAATTCTTCCTTAATTGGTTAAGAAGGACTAACCCTAGTGTTAATGGACAAGTCCCCCTCAAGTTGTCTTACAAAAATAAAATTCACTTCTTAATCTTATCATTAACTAAAATCCACTTTAATAAAGGCTTTGTTTTGTCATGAGGTTATTCCCTAATCATGGATTAAGTTGAGGTATCTTCCTCAGCTTAAATGCTCTCATCTATTATCCTTCCATTAGGATGGTGTAATGAGTCCATTAAATCCTTGATTATGGCTTAAACTCATTACTTAACATTAAACAAAAACTCCAAAAAAATCTAAATAATCACAAGTAGGTTAATGATCTTAATCCTACATCATGGTAATTAAGTTTGAGGTGCTTACGTCATACTTAAGGTATTCTCATTACCCCTAATCAGAGGGAGGATGTGATGAGTTTACTAACCCTTGGTTTAGGCTTAAGCTCATTAACTTATGACAAACACAAAAAGCAATAAAAGATTGAAAACACAAAAACAAACAATAATCGTCTCCTCCAGGATTCTTTTCTCATCATCTTCATTCACAAACGAGAACTCGCTTCTTCCGTCTAATGCAAGACACTTAGCACCTGAGCCAGACAGGTCATACACTTGAGCATAGGCAAGCAAGCAGTTCATCGGTCAATTTATCTTTCAGTCTCTTTGAGTCGAACTACGGTGGTCTGACTTCCTCATTGCACGAGAGGATACGTAGGCATAACTTAACTGTTATCGAACTAAAGTCTCTGTCTCTTCCCCCCTCTTCCAGCATCATTCTTTAAGTCTCATTCCTGGGCATTTCACATTTTTGCACTGTCACCTGTACATTCTTTTCCAGCTTTTGCACACAAATAACACTGACACTACCCCTTTAAACACAAACTTTCAAGCGTGGATCCCGTCGAGTACGACGGACAATCTGGGTGCTAATACCTTCCCAGGTTGTAACCAATCCCCTTTCTCAGTCTCTCTGGTTCGCGACCGTCTTATCCATATCTTTCTAGGTTTATGCAGCATTACCTTTCCTTCGGGATAAAAATGCCTAGCTGGCTGATAATACTAAAATTCACCGTATTTCTGACTCCGATTTCGCATGCATTCTTAGCTTTTATTGTTGTTTTGTTATGTTATTACTTTAGTTTTCTTTGTTTTCAGGTTTTCTATGTAATCGGGGCCTAAATCGAGAAAAGGAGCGAAAAAGGAGTGGAAATGGACGAAAACCAAGAAATTCAGCTTTTTACACTTACGGCATCCACCATGGCGGGCGCCATGGGGTCTGCCATGACATGGCCACGTCTCAAGACCACTCCACAACTGCCAAGACCCACGATCCCCACTCTCTCATTCCACACTAGTCTCATGGCGGGCGCCATGGCCTTGTGGCGGGCGCCACAAGGCTAAAACTTTTCCCTCCAATTTTTAGTGGAGGGGGCATCCTGGTCTTTTCCTGCTTTTTGTTTTCCTATAAATAAGACCTTAGATTTTCGTTTTCAATCATCTAAACTTAGAATCTCTTAGGAATATATCAGTTTTAAAGTAGTTATCATTCCACATCGAGGTGTTACTGCAATCGAGTGATCGAGTCTGTATTTGTCTGTGTGATCGAGTTTTGGAGCACTCTGGGAGGAAGTTAATCCTGCCTCCATTTTAATTCCAGTTCGTATTTTATTTTTCCACATTGCTTTACTTTTATTTACTTTCCGCATTGCTTTACTTTTATTTATTTCCCGCACTCGCTTTACTTTATTTATTTCTCGCACTCGCACTACTTTCGTTTATTTTCCGCACTCGCTTTAAATACCTTTATTTTCCGCACTCGCACTACTTTTATTTACTTTTCGCACTCGCACTACTTTTATATACTTCCACACTCACACTAATTACTTTTATGAAAAATTATAAAAAGAACTTTTACTTTACTATGTCTAACTAAATCCATAAAGGTTAGAATGTAAGGATCATAATTGAACCAGTAATCTGTACAATTGTTCGTGGAAACACTTTAGGGCTATTTTATCTTTCAATTAAAGTTTAATTGTTTTTAACTATTTCAAAAACAGCCAAAAGCACTTTGTCTAGTTCATTAGGAGCTTTTAGATTAAAAAGAAAAGAGATTTTAAAACGATTTTCGGACGCGTTAAGAAGATTAGAGTCTGGTTCGTGAGAACCTCTTTTTGCTAAGAAATCCAGGTTAAAGTACTTTTCAACTTAGTTAAGATACTATATTTCTTAAAAATAGGTTTACTACTCTAACGCAATACGCACCTTTTTATCCGTGACAATAGGAGGGGTTGATTAGGGAGTACAACTCGGTTCTGAATACGCGAAAGCGACAGTTCCTGTTAAATTAGTTATTTTCAAAGTGGAAACATTGCCCATAAGTAGTTCTATTAACAAGTACCGGATTATCTATTGATTATGTGAATTACATTCGAGCCTGTCTTTATTAAATTGTTTAAAATTACCGTTTTATTTACCATTGCACTCTCCTTAAAACCATTATATCCAGTTGCCTTAGATACACACCATAACAACAGGTACGATAGATTGACACTTGGTCTTTGTGGATTCGACAATCTTTTATATTACTCTGGCGTGTTCATACACTTGCAAAAAATACGCATCACTGGCGACTCTTTTCATTTCATCCTCATTTCTCCTTTCGCCGACCGTTCGCGCTTGTACCCTATCTGACCTTGGTGTCATTTGGTGGGAGCGACAACTTGGCGACTCTGCTGGGGATCCTTATATTGCAACCAGGGCTTCTGGTTCTTTTTGTGGGTTCCTCCTAGCGCTTGTTTGATTTGTGTTTACGGGGGTGTTATGTGCTACTTGTGCTTATTTATTTGCTTTATTTATTGCTTTATGTACAACTTTATTTATTGCTTTTCTTTACAGTTTTATGCATATTCATACTGTCATTATCATTGTGCTGGATCTGGTTTTCCTTGGTGGGTGGGGTTTCATTGAGTGATTAAGGTCCTATACCTGGGACCTGAGTGACACCTAGGCTAGAGTGGCTTCATATTCTTTCCCATTCCATTTCGGTCTGGTGTGGGAATATGAAACACGGTTCAGATGTGGGTTTCTTCTCGAGAACTCTGTGCTACATATTTCCTGTAGTGCTAGGGCTATCTGGGAAGCCTGCTAAGTCTGGATGACCTTTTTATGACCTTCAGAATCTGGGGTGAATTAGAGGAGGATCCTTTATGGTTATTGTAAACATTGTACCTCTGGATTAGAAGTGTTTACACTTCTCATAATTGATCCAAGTCTGAGGATCCTTGTTCTAGAACATTACATGTGAGGGGGTTGGGTTTTTTACAGGTTTTGTAGGAACCCTTGACCACATCATACCCTGTTACTGTTTTTTTTTAAGAATGCTTCACTTTGGACAGTTCTTGTGATTACCCTGGACTTGTGACTCTTTATTTGAGTCCCCCACCCAGTTACTGGATTTCTAAGCCTCCATCCGGACCTTTGAACATACATGGACTTTTACCAAGGAAGAAAATCAGATCCAGCTCTTGATCACAACCCCTTTTGCATACATCATTTTTGCATCATTTAACATTTGCTTATTTGTTTTACAGGGTATCCATCTTCATATTTGGTTTGGTTTTGACCCCTTCTGCTACTCAGACTGCTTCAACTATCTTCTCCAGCACCTCCACCAGTCTGTCAGAGGTTCATCTCCAACTTTGTCTTCATCACAGATCTTACCTCCAGCTTCTCAGTCAGTGACCTTCATCAGCAGTTGTTCTCAGTTTCTTCATCAGCACTCATGGATACTTCAAGAAAGAGCAACATCTCTTACCACTTCTTTGAGCCCACCTTGACTGGCATCAGGCAGGTCCAGTCCCTCATTACACTTGACCATATCCCACTATTCAGAGAGCACTTGGGGGTATATTAGACATGGTCATGGATCTTGATGCATCTCAGAGGAGCATGATCCACACATGCTTGCAGGTTTATGACCCTCCACTCAGGTGTTTCACATTCCCTGATTTTCAGATGGGACCACTGCTAGAAGAGTTTTCCTTGTTGATTGGAGTTCCTATCAGGAGAGGGATTCCTTTCAATCCAGAGATGACTGCTCCCAGAAATGAAGAGATAGCCAGGGCATTGCATTTGGAGCCTGCCCTTATTGAGCAGAACATGACAACCAAAGCTGGGATTCCATGCTTACATATGGACTTCTTAATCTCTCAGGCCACCCTGAAAGCTGCAGTAGGAGAATGGAAGGTTGTCTGTGCACTTTTAGCCCTCAGTATATATGGGGTTATTTTGTTTGTAGATGAGCCCAAGTTTGTGAGTAAGAATGCCATCGACCTATTCCTGCTGAGGAACCCAGTTCCTACCTTGCTGGGAGACTTCTACTACTCAGTTCATCAGAGGAATGAAAAGCAAAGAGGGAAGCTGGTCAGATGTTGTGCTCCTCTTTATTACTCTTGGCTGCTCAGACACTTGCCGAAATCAAATGCCTTCTTGAACCCCCATCAGCAGAAGAATTGGGCTAAGAGGTTCATTGCCTTGACATCAGATGACATCAGATGGTGCACCCAGAGCACCAAAGGCAAGGACATTATTACCAACTGTGGACAGTACCCTAATGTGCCTCTGATAGGAGTGAAGGGTTGCATCAACTACAACCCTTTACTATTTAAGAGACAATTGGGATATGCCTTGGTTCATCCTCCCAGAGGACAAGATTTGGCTGAGACTCTTTACTGTGAAATTCAACCCAACTCTGTTGTTGTCAGACAGGCTGCCTGGGCTTGGGATGACATTAAGACCAACGGGACAACCATCCTTGAAATTTGCAACAATATGCCTCAGCCCATTATTCTGATTGGTCCCGTACTAGAGCTCAGATCACTCGGATGCCTTTCACCTTGGAAGATACACCTGGACCTTCTGTAGTACAACCTGCAGCAACTGTCAGCCTGAAAGAGTTTGAAAAGCTGAAAGAGAGGAACACTGATAACGAGAAAAAGTATCATTTTATTGCTATGTTTCAATGCCGTTTTATCGCACATTTGTCGTTTTAACACCCTATTCCTCAAGTTTTCTTTGTCATTTTGCAGGTATATCAATTATAGAGCTAAATCATGAGCCACAAGTGAAATGAGCAAAAACAACCATGAAAAGAAGAAGAAAAGAGGAATTCTGCATAATCTGCACTTTTTGTAACTGTCACGACCGTCACCTAGGAGTCACGACCGTGACACGCTAAAAGGAGCAGTCACGGTCGTCACCAGTCCCTCACGACCGTGACGTGCGTAATACAAGGGAGACAAGCGTGACACCCTTGTCACGAACGTGACAAGGGGAATTTAGGTTAACTTGCTGAGAATTGGTCATGTATGTGTGTGCTACGTGAGGTCAACTTTCCTATTCTCCCGCAGACCAAGTATTTCAACTATTCCCTGGATTTTCTCAGCACTACGAAGCCCATGCATCATTTCCAACTGCCAAACCCAAAATTATGATCCTATAAATATCTTAGTTTCAAAGAACAATTTACAGAGTTTTATTTTGATTTTTCTTGCGGAAGCTCTGCCGTATTTCCGCTGCACCCTAGTTTATTTTATTCTTTTTAGCATTTATTTGTTCTTGCTTTAATTTTATATCCCAACCAAACCATATAACAATTTCCAACATCAGGAAATTGTTATAATTTAATTTCTTTTAAAGCCTTCAGAAATTCTTTTAGTATTTTTATTTCCGATTCCGGTCCGTACTCCGAGCTTGCTAGATTGTGGAAGAAGGAGTCTAACATTATATTTGTTATTCAGGTTTTTTATTTAATTTGCAATTTATATTAATGTTAAGAATTTATTTTATAATGCATATTTTATGTTGTATTTCTCTGTCTCTGCATCTGTCTGGTACAACAATCATGAGTAGCTAAGCACTTTAGGGCGGTATGTAATTAAAATTAATTGAATCGGTAAAATTAATTCTAGGTTTAAAATAATTAAGAACTTAAAATTCTGGCTGTGACTTTTTATAATAAAATCAATCTTTTTGTTACGAGAGTAAGGAAAGTGTAATAGGTTAGGTCGAGACCACGAGAGTGTGAGATTTTAACTAGATAGCTAAAGTTAGGCATTTAATTTAAACACAGCGAGAGCGCTTTAAAATGAATTAGAATTATTAAGTTTCCAAAAATTACTTCTAAACACTTATGGGCTAGCGAGAGCAGGCATAGGGCTTTAGGGGTAAGATCTGAGATAAGACCACGAGAGTGTGAGTCAAAGATATTTAAACTGGTAACCTCTACAGAATAGATTAAGTGAACCATCTTTATAAACCTAGGTTAGATTGATCCGCCTAAGTTAACATAATTACATACCGACCGCCTTATTATTATTTTATTAAACTTAAATTTAATTTCCGCCTTTAATCCTTAAAAACAACCAAAAAATCGTGACAACCATTCACCTTAGCTAAACTAGTAAATCCTATAGCACTAAGTAATCATAAAGTCCCTGTGGGATCGATAATCTTAAATATTACTTCGATAGGCTGTGCGCTTGCAGTTAAGATACCGCTAGACACATATTAGAGTACGTCTTTAGCCCATCAAGTTTTTGGCGCCGTTGCCGGGGACCTTAATTTAGTTACTAGTGCACTCTAGAGTAGCATTGTCTAGACTAAGGTAACAACTATTTTCTTTTCTTAATCTAATTTCCCGAGTGTATGCCAAGTACTCGCTCTCAAGGCGAAGACTTGCAACCTCTAATCCCAGAATCAGAATGCTTCTTACACGTAAGAAGACGGATATTCGATTACGCACAAAATTACAACATTCCAGATCTTCAATTAGATCCACCTAAACCAGTCGGAACATTAAAGGATGCAGAGATGGCTGAAGAACAAAATCATCCACTCAAATATTACGCTAGTCCTTCGCAAGCTAAACCGCATTGCAGCATTGCCGCACCGACTATCAACCGAAACGATTTCGAACTGAAACCTTCGCTGATATCAGTCGTGCAACAAAATCAATTCGCCAGAAATCCTACCGAGGATCCGAACCTTCATCTTTCGATATTTGTGCAGTACGCAGATACCGTAAAAGCCAATGAAGTTACCCAAGAAGCTATCAGACTACATCTTTTTCCTTTTTCACTTCGAGACAGAGCAAGAGCCTGGCTTCAATCTTTACCCTCGAATTCAGTAACTACGTGGGAGGAACTAAAGAGAGTTTTCTTGACCAGATATTTCCCACCTAGCAAGACAGCTATGCTAAGAGCTCAGATAAACGGATTTAAGCAAAAGGAAAACGAATCACTTTTCGAAGCTTGGGAACGCTATAAAGATATGCTGAGACTTTGTCCACATCACGGATTAGTAGAATGGATGGTCATACATACCTTCTACAATGGACTCTTGTACAATACAAGAATGACAATTGACGCTGCCGCAGGCGGTGCACTAATGGACAAAGAATATAACGATGCTTATGCACTTATCGAGAGTATGTCTCAAAACCATTACCAATGGGGAAGCGAGAGAGTCGCAACTGAGAAACTAACAAAAGGAGGTATGTATGAAGTGAGTAGTATGGACCAAGTCAATGCAAAGTTTGACCAACTAAAACGAAAGATCGACAACTTGGCCATAACACCAACAGCCACCGTGGCTGCAGTAACACCTAACTGTGAGTTATGTGGAGTTCCAGGACATGATGTCCCTGATTGTCAACTATTAACAGGAATTCCCACAGACCAAGTGAATTATGCTCAAGGAAACCCGTACTCAAACACATACAACCCAGGTTGGAAGAATCATCCGAACTTCTCCTATAAGAACAACAATGCTTTATACGCACCAGGTCAAGCACCAGCTACACCACCAGGATATCAAAAGACTGCTCCTAATGTCCCTAGAAAATCGAACCTTGAGTTGATGATGGAGAACATCATAGCTAACCAATCTCAAACAAACAAGGACTTCTTAAACCAAAACATACACACTAGTGAGCAGATTAAGCAATTAGTGAGAAAAGTAGATGCATTAGCTACACATAACAAAATGCTTGAAAATCAGATTTCACAAGTAGCTCAACAACAAGCACCTACCGCTGCACCAGCTGGAGTATTTCCTGGACAACCTCTACCTAATCCGAAAGGACAGGCCAATGCTGTGATATTAAGAAGTGGCAAGGAACTTGACGGACCTACCGATCCAAGACTTGACAATCCAGCCATGTACCAAAAACCGGATAAACCGACTGAAATGGTGAATGAACCAGAAGAAAAGGAAGATGATAATCAAGAGGCAATGGAGAAAGAAAAGCCTTATGTGCCTCCACCACCCTATAAACCACCAATTCCGTACCCTCAGAGATTAACCAATTCCAAGACGATGGGCCAGTTTAAAAAATTTGTTGAACTTCTGAAACAGTTGAATATTACTATTCCATTTACAGAAGCTATCACTCAAATGCCCTCGTATGCTAAGTTTTTAAAGGAAATCTTATCCAATAAGAAAAAGATAGAGGATAACGGAACCGTTACACTTACTGCTGAGTGTAGCGCAATAATTCAGAATAATATGCCTCCTAAGCTAAAAGATCCAGGAAGTTTCTCTATACCCTGTGTAATAGGAAAATTCGTCATTGACAAAGCTCTATGCGATTTAGGAGCCAGTATCAGTGTTATGCCCTTAACTATTTGCAAAAGGCTAGACATGGGAGACCTAAGACCAACTAAAATGTCTGTTCAACTAGCCGATCGCTCTATTAAATATCCTGTAGGCATAATAGAAAACGTCCCAGTACGTATAGGACAATTCTATATTCCTACTGATTTCATAATCATGGACATCTCTGAAGACTCCACTACACCTATCATACTAGGAAGACCATTCTTAGCTACCTCCGGAGCTATTATAGACGTAAAGAAAGGAAAGCTAACCTTTGAAGTAGGTGAAGAGAAAGTTGAATTTATTTTAAAACAATTCTTACAATCACCAGCTATAGAGGATACATTCTATCTATTGGACGTAATTGACGAATATGTAAGAGAAATGGAAATGAAAGAAACTACTTATTCTGAAATTATGAAAATTCAAATCCCTCCGATTTTCAAAGATGATAATTGGCGTGAACCATATCAGGATGATAGTCTAAGCGAAAGTTTAGCACTTACACCGGATCCCATGCCAAGTAAGAATAAACCTACATTAGGGTTAAAAACTTTACCTAAGAACCTAAGATACAAATTCTTGGACACTGAATGTACAAGACCAGTTATAATCAATTCCAGTTTGAAGGATGTCTATCGAATTTAGAAATGGTGTTAGAAAGATGTGTAAAAGTAAACCTCGTGCTTAACTGGGAGAAATGTCATTTTATGGTCAGAGAAGGAATCGTACTAGGACACGTTATATCTGACAAGGGAATTGAAGTTGATAAAGCTAAGATAGAAGTCATAAAAGATCTTCAACCCCCTAAAACCGTTCGAGAAATACGAAGCTTTTTAGGACACGCCGGTTTCTACCGACGATTCATCAAAGATTTCTCGAAGATCACTAAACCTCTTACCGGTTTATTAATGAAAGACGTTGAGTTCATATTCAATGAAGATTGTCTTAAAGCATTCGAAACTCTAAAAACAGCTCTCATCACCGCACCAATCATACAACCCCCTGACTGGAGATTACCTTTCGAAATCATGTGCGATGCGAGTGACTATGCTGTAGGCGCAGTTCTAGGCCAGAGGAAGGACAAGAAACTTCATGCGATTTCGTATGCCAGTAGAACCTTAGATTCTGCTCAGATGAACTACGCCACTACTGAAAAAGAATTGTTAGCAGTTGTCTTTGCGCTTGACAAATTCCGTTCTTACCTAGTAGGAGCGAAAATAATCGTTTACACAGACCACGCTGCTATCAGATATCTATTAACTAAGAAAGATGCTAAACCAAGACTCTTGAGATGGATTCTACTCTTACAAGAGTTTGATCTTGAAATAAAAGATAAGAAAGGTACTGAAAACTTCGTAGAGGACCATTTATCTAGAATAGAAGGTATTAAACCAGAACAAGTGCCGATTAACGATGATTTTCCGTATGAACAACTGATAGCACAAATAGGAAGCGACTCAGTTCAGTTAGACATAGATGAACCAGAACCCGTGGAAACAATCCGAACAACTGTAGGACTGCCATGGTACGCTGACATTGTCAACTACCTAGCTGCAGGAGCTCTTCCACCCGACTTAACCTATCAGCAGAAAAAGAAATTCTTTCACAATCTCAAACATTACTATTGGGATGAACCATTATTGTTCAAAAGAGGACCCGATGGAATCTTTCGTCGATGTATTCCCGAAGAAGAAATAGAAGATGTCATTGCTCATTGCCATTCATCTCCTTATGGTGGACACGCAAGCATTTCCAAGACTTATGCAAAAATCTTACAAGCCGGCCTATTCTGGCCTAATTTATGGAAAGATGTCCACATTGCTGTTGTAAATTGCGATCGGTGTCAACGCACCGGTAATATTTCAAGAAGAGATGAAATGCCTCAAAAAGGAATATTAGAAGTAGAAGTCTTTGACGTCTGGGGAATAGATTTCATGGGACCATTCCCATCATCTTTCGGTAATAATTACATACTCGTAGCTGTTGATTACGTTTCAAAGTGGATTGAAGCTATAGCTTCTCCTACAAATGACACACGAGTAGTAATTAAGCTTTTCAAAAATATAATCTTTCCCAGATTTGGTGTGCCTAGACTCGTCATAAGTGACGGTGGCTCGCACTTCATTTCAAAAATATTTGACAAATTACTATCTAAGTATGGAGTCATACACCGTGTGGCAACACCATATCATCCACAAACAAGTGGACAGGTCGAAGTCTCGAACAGAGAAATTAAACAAATCTTAGAAAAGACTGTCGCCATATCTTGGAAAGATTGGTCATCTAAACTTAATGAAGCTTTATGGGCTTATAGGACAGCTTACAAGACACCCATAGGAACTACACCTTTCAAATTAGTATATGGAAAGTCTTGTCATCTCCCGGTAGAACTAGAACACAAAGCATATTGGGCGATCAAAACTCTCAATATAAACTATAATGCTGCAGGAGAAAAGCGAATCCTCGATATTAACGAATTAGAAGAGTTAAGGTTAGATGCTTATGAGAATGCTAAGATATATAAAGAAAGAACTAAGCGATGGCACGATAAACGCCTATCTAGGAAAGAATTTAGTGTGGGAGACGTTGTACTCCTCTTTAATTCAATACTTAGGCTCTTTCCTGGAAAACTAAAATCTAGATGGTCAGGACCCTTTGAAATAACTAGAGTGTTCCCGAGCGGAGCGATAGAAATTAAGGGTAGGAATAGTGAACCGTTCACAGTAAACGGACAACGTTTAAAACATTATCATAAAGTTGAAAATAGAGATTATGCAAATAGTCTAAGGCTTTTAGAGTTGTCCACTAATTTCCCTGATTAATCTACACCTAAGCATTACGTCAGGCTTTTGACGGTAAAAACAACGCTTAGTGGGAGGCAACCCATTTAATCATTTAATCATTTAATCATTTAATCATTTAATCATTTTATCATTTTATTATTCGTATTATTTGTTTTGTCATTTTATTGTTTTATTGTTTTATTTATGCATTTATTTTCTTATTTTTCCTTATTTTAATTTTTAAATCACTTTTACAGATTTTCTAAAGTCTTTTCCACTTTCCTTCTCCCCCTGATTTGTTTCCTCCGTATTTACACTAACTATGGCTAACCAACCGATAAACATTATGGAAACCAAATTTAGAGGTAGGAACCAAAGAATGAAATTTGAAGAGTTATCACAGAGACCAATGGATTTGACTCTGTACCCGGATGATCTGACTATGGAAACCTTAGGTATACATGATAGCATCCTATACTTGTTTAACCGACTTGGATGGGAGAATGCACTGATTAAACAAAAGTTTGTGACTTACCGCGAGCTCACCCTTGAGTTCCTAAGCTCCTTAATTTACTTACCCGAGCTCGGTTTTGGATTCAGGAAAGGATTTATCAGTTTCCGACTATTCGGAATAGAATATGATTTTAACCATAGAGAACTAGCTGACTTATTAGGATTCCCTAGTGGACCCTTTTCTTTTACTACCACACAGGTAGAATTGATGGACATTGAGCTGGACTTCTTTTGGGGAACCTTAACCGGAAATTACCATCCTGAACCAAATAACATGAACAATGATGAGATACATAACCCTGCTATCCGCTATTTCCATAAGATCCTTGCCCACACCTTCTTTGGAAAAGAAGAGAACCTTACTGGAGTATCTAAAATGAGATATTCATTATGTCATGTCTGACTAATGGACAGCCAGTCAATGGTGTGCCTTTCATGATGCAAACCTTCACCCGAATCCAAGAAGAACCTGATTTACCCATATTACTAGGAGGTCTTGTCACCATGATTGCTGATGCCTTAGGACTTAGATACCAATTACACAGGTGTGACCGTTTAGGTACCATCCGTCCTATGAATCTGAACTTTTACTTTAACCGCCATATCATAAGAAATTTAGGACAACCACCTTTCGAGTACCTAATCAGGAATGAAGTAGTAACCCTGTTCACACTACCAAACCATGCTAGAGTCAGTGTTCATAATAAAGATAATTGGCTTTATGAGCTTACCCCTCCTGACTATCCATCCACTCCTGAAACACCTCAATCCTACAAAATAAGGGATGATATAATGACCGATGTAGAAAGTGACCCTGAGACACCTCCTGGTTACCATGACATTGACCACACTGATGAAGTGATTGAAACCCCTGAAGTGAATCAAGTAGAATATGCTGACAACTTAAAGAAAATCATGAATACTCTTGAAGTTTACCAAGCTGATATTAATATTGTTTTCGTTTCTAGTTAGTTTAACATTTCGCAAACATTTTCCTACCTTATTTTTATTAATGTAATTTCCCTTCAATTATATCAAAAGCAAAGCACATCTAGTTTTACAAATTTTTCCAATTTAATCAATTTCTATGCTTTCAATTCATTACTGTTATATTTAAATTGATTAATATTTTTATTGCTCGTGTGATGAAATTTGCTAATTTATGTTGATCTAAAAATATTATATATTGTTTGTGTTGGAAATAAAATGAGAAGTGATCATAAAAAAGAAAAATTGTATTGGACGTGTGAGATAATGCATTCTGGAAGAAAACATTCTAAGTTTTAATCCCTCACGGTCGTCATCACCCTCTCACGATCGTGACAAGCTAATTAGCGCGTCACAACCGTCATTCACTCATCACGACCGTGACGACCCCTGTTATAGGAATTCTGAGAAACAGAATTGTTCTTCTTCGCAGAAACCTCTTTTTCAACTTCCACAAAATTTAGAAACCCCCCATTATCTCTTCCAAGTCCCGTAACCTCCCATTACCCTAAATAAATTCCATTAACCTCTCCATTTACTCCAAACCTCTCACATTCAATTTTTCACTATAATCAGAGCCAATTTCTTCACATTTTTCACTTTTCTCAAAAAACCTCAAAAACCTCTCATCTCCCATTCCCGTACTTGCATGCAATGGAAGAAATTCAGTTTAGAGATGGTGAGCATGGAGAGAATCAGAGACAAAAGTTCATCAGGTTTCAGAACCGTGGTGTTCAAACCACTCGATACGTCGACACTGACTGTTTGAGGGAGTTGGGACTGCTCAACGGTGTGAAGCTCCTGCTTCGGAAGGTTGGTTTGTGGCACCTATGCAGTCAACCCCAGCCTACATTCGAACTCCTGACATTGGAATTTTTGAGTTCGTTTCATTATATCACTCCTACCGGTTCACAAAGTCAACTCACCGGCGTTGCTAAGTTAAGAATGCTCGGCCGCGAGTTCGAAGTTACATAAACAAGGATCACCGAACTGCTAGGTTTCGATCACGACAACGATGCTCATCTCCGCATGCCGGACAACTTCAGTGAAACCGCTTTCACCTTATGGCACGACATCACCAACACCCATGCCACTGCCTTTCAGAGCCTGAATGCTACACATATCCATAACCCGGCGATCAGATACTTTCATCGCATCATCTGCAATACCATTTTTGCAAGAGAGAGCAATCACAAGCTGAATTCCAAGGAGCTCTTATTCTTGCACTGCGCCTTAAATGATGAGCGCATCAATGTTGCCCCATTCATGTTGTCCCATATCCAGTCCATAGCGCAAAGAGGCACAACCCCCTTCTACATAGGAGGGATTGTCACTACCCTCTCCATTCAGCTGGAGCTTGGTGACTTGATTATCAATTTGCCTCACAGAGCCGCAGAGTTCCTAACGAAGAATTATTGCAAGTCCGCCCACTTGATTTCTCAGAGAGAGGATGGCAGGTTCAGCCCTGTTATCCAAGGCACTGTTTATCACCACATCACCTTGCCATGCCGTGACCGCATCGATCCGTCCAACCGAGCCAACTGGCTATTTGCTTTACCGGATGCTGCCGGCCACACCCCCATTATTGATGAGCAGGCCGATCCACCAGTGGACGAGATGTAAGACACCATGGATGCAGCTGAGCCTGTCCAGGACATTCCTGAGTCCTCCACCCGACAGCCATATGCACAGGAATTCACACTTGAAGACGTCCTCCGTGCAATTCATCAGCAAAACCAGATGAGTGCCGCATTGGAGCGAAGGCAAAAAGAGCAACATGATGCACTACTTTCAGCTGTTGCCGCTAACCAGAGGACGACTGATGAGAAGCTCGGAGAGATATTTAGCGAGCTAGAGTCTTTGCACATTGATATCACTGCTCTCACCGGCACCAGTTCTGATCCTGAAGCGACTCCGACCAGACGCTCCCGCACCAGAAGCCAAGGCCGTGGTCATCAGCAGCCTTAGTTTTAGTTTTTGTTTATGTTTTCCCATTTCCGTTGTTTGTATTGTATTTTACCCGCTATTATATCACAACATTGAGGACAATGTCTGATATAGTGTGGGAGAGCTTTCATTTTTCCGCATTTTCCCTTTCCGCACTTTCCATTCTGTTGTATTCCCTTTTCGTATTTTAATGAAACAAAGTAAAATTTGTGCTATTTCTTTAGTTTCGAATTTTCCCCGTTTATTTAGCCATACCGGAAAAAAAAACATTTTAATTTTATCTTCGCATTACTTGACTTACCTACGAAATCATAGTTAGGAAGCTGAGAATGATTCAACAAGATCGATACAGTCTTGACACCTTAGACTTCCTACTTAAGCATCCCGTTCCGATAATTGTTACGACTACACCTTAAGTTTCAGTTCAAAAGTAACCCCTAGTAGTTTATACTAGCAGTCAGCACCATCTGAACACAAACCACGTGGGGAGCCGATGAATATAAGTGTTTGATGCCTAATCTATAATGATCCTTCATATCTCGATGCCAATGAAAAGAAAATGCACCAAAGTACACGGTGTCGCTCCCGATAGATGGGGAATGGCCCAGGTAAAGGTACAGACGCGAACGGTCGGCGAGAGGGACAATGAGAACACACAGCCGTAAACTCACTGGAGATGAATAGAGTCGCCAGCTAGGCATTTTTATCCCGGAGGAAAGGTAATGCTGCATAGACCTAGAAGAAGATGGATAAGACGGTCGTGAACCAGAGAGACTGAGAAAGGGGGTTGGTTACAACCTGGGAAGGTATTAGCACCCAGATTGTCCGCCGTACTCGACGGGATCCACGCTTAGAAGATTTGTGTTTTAAAGGGGTAGTGTCAGTGCAATTTGTATGTACAATAGCTGGAAAAGAATGTACAGGTGTCAGTGTAAAAACAGTGTGAAGTGTATAAATGATGTGTCAGTGTGAGAACAAAGAATGAGATGCTCAAGATCATGAGGCTTAAAGATTAATGCTGGAAGGAGGGGGAATATACAGAGAATTTTGTTCAATAACTGTTAAGTTATGCCTACGTATCCTCTCGTGCAATGAGGAAGTCAGAACACCGTAGTTCGACCCAAAGAGACTGAAAGATGAATTGACTTGTGAACTGCTTACTTGTCAATGCTCAAGTGTAAGACCTGTCTGGCTCAGGTGCAAACTGTCTTGCATTAGACGGAAGAAGCAAGTTCTCGTTTATGAGTGAATGAGATGAGAAAAGAATCCCGAAGGAGACGATTATTGTTTGTTTTTGTGTTTTCAGTCTTTTATTGCTTTTGAAAGTTTATCATAAGTTAATGAGCTTAAGCCTAAACCAATGGATTTAGTAAACTCATCACATCCTCCCTCTGATTAGGGGTAATGAGAGTACCTTAAGTGTGAAGTCAGCTTCTCACACTTAAACACCTTGGATGTAGGATTAAGATCATTAACCTACTTGTGATTATTTAGATGTTTTTTGTTGTTTTTTGTTTAGTGTTAAGTAATGAGGTTAAGCCATAATCAGGGATTAAACAGACTCATTACACCATCCTAATAGAAGGATAATAGATGAGAATGTTTAAGCTGAGGAAAGCTCCTCAACTTAATCCATGATTAGGGATTAAACTCATGACAAAACAAGCCTTTGATTAAGTGGATTTTATTAAATGGTGAGATGAAGAAGTGAGTTTTAGGGTTTATAAGACAACTTGAGGGGGACTTGTCCATTAACACTAGGGTTAGTCCTTCTTAACCAGTTAAGGAAGAATTAGAACCCTAATGCAAGGCCCAAGTTACAAGCTTGATGTCTTGATGATTATTAGATGGATTGATTAAAGGATTTAAACACATCAAGGGTTTAACACTTAGGATTAAAGTTATACACTCCATCCTAATAGAAGGATGCAGGCATAAGCTTAATCACAAAGCCTTAAAGCCTTTAGGGTTTAGTCCCTGATTATGAGGTGAGAAGAGAAGACTCAATGAGACACAAAGGTAAAACTAAGTAGGGGACTAATCAAAACCCTAATTATTGCCATGCTTGGTTGTTCCTAAGGTTTGTGAGGTTAACAAGAGAAATCTTCAGAGGAACCACCAGGAAGCAGATGAAAGGATCATGAGAAACAAAGTAACTTGCTTCATTCAAGAAGTCAAGTCACTTGGAGAAAGAAAGTAAGAAGAAGAAGAATGAGCAAGCTCAAACTCAAACACATACAAAAATGCAGCAAGGATGCATAAAAGAGATGAAAAGAAGTTATGAGAAGTGAAGGCAAATTCACTTCTCAAAGTCACTTACCACCTGAAAAGTTAGAAAAGAAAACACAATGCAATGCAAAATGAGATGAAATGGTATGGTGAAAAACCAAACCAGAAGCACATACATGATGTTAATGATGCTATGAGATGCTACAAACCAGAAACAACACATGTGGATTATCATACAAACTTATGGATGCAAATGGGGCAAGTTAAGACACATGAGCATACATGAAAAGTTATGAGATGCATATGGCATACAACATGGCAAATGAAAGATGCAATGATCAAACATGCTTTCAATATGTCTTATGATGTTAAATGAACCAAATGGATGCATAAAATGTCATGGCAAGTCAGGTTATGCAAACAAATGCAAGATGAATGCAAAAGGAAGCCCAAATTAGGGTTTATGATCAATGCACCAAACAAAAACCAAAATCAGAAGCAAACAACATTACAAAAAAAAATTGAAAATGCACTCAAAGGATCCCTAATCCTATACTAACTCACTACCCAAAGGAGAGGTCTCAACTCCTAACCTAACTCAAGATATGATTTTTCTAAGTTTTCTAGGGTTTTAGGGTTCCTTAACAAGAAAATTACCAAACAAAATGAAAATGAAAGATCAAATCATGGCCATTTAATCTCACAAACTACATGCTAAACACAATGCAATGCAAAAAGAATCAAGGTCCAACTCTTCATGGTTAGGCAGAAATGATTTTTGGAAGTTTGGATCAAAATAATGCATCAAAATGATTTTAATTCAATGAAAAAATTCTCAAAATGCATCAAGATCAAAAAATAAATTTGGTTTGAAGGTTGGACAATGTTTCTAAATGTCTTAAAACATTTCATGAATTTTTTGGTGATTTTTAAATACCTAAAAGTATTTTTAATAAATTAATTTTCATTAATCAATTAAAAATAAACTTTTAAATATTTAAAAATACTTTTTTAATGCTAAAAATGAAAATAAAAATATTTTTGTGTTTTAAAAATTAATGAAACTCTTGGTAAAAAATTTCATAATTTTTAAAGCCTTTTTGCTATTTTTAATAAATTGTATAAAACAAATGAATTAATATGAAAATAAAATGAATTTTAAACTGAAAAAGGAAAAGTAATCAAATCCTAGGGTCCAGATTCAAACAAGCCTGCGCGCGAATTGACTTGGCGCCAAATCCTACGGCCAAAATTCAAACTGGGCTAATTAATGATTAAACCCTAATCCCACCGTTAATGACCCTCAGGTGACCGGAACAGTGTTCCGGTCATCTTCTCCGTTCACTCCAAAACACCAACTCTCTCCATAAGCATCTAAAATGAAATCTAATTAAACAGAAATGATCCCCATTCACTCACGAATCAAAACCCCCATTCAAACAACATTTATCATTCTTAAACTGGCTGAATCGAATCAATCTAGTTCTAGGGCAAAAAGTTTCAGAGACTGATTAAACTCTCATCTCTCCACCATTTTCAAAACTAAAGACATATTTATGACCAGGGAAGCATGTAGAACAACTTAGGAACTTTAAAAATCATTTCTGGAAAAAAAGTTCTTGAGCTACCTGAGTTTTGAAGCTTTCAGTTTACAGCTTTCTGGCCTCTCTCCTTTGTGCAATCCACTCCTTATGGTCCCTTGATGATGCCTGGATGCTTAGAAGAAGTTTATGATGGATGGTTTGGAAGTTTGAAGCAGTTTTGTTCAAGCTCAGGTGAGAATCGTGTTTTGGATTCTATGGCTTTCAGGCTGTTTTGATGGTTGGTTTGGGTTCAGTGAGGCATGGTGAGAAGGTTTGTGAAGTTTGTTTCTAAGTTTGTGGCCTGAGGAGAGTGTTTCGAATGCTTTTGCTCTCTGGAATGAAAATGAGAGAGTGATGTTCTTGCTGGTTTCAGGCTCTTGTGTTATGTTGCTTGGCTTGCCATTTGTTTGTATAAACTAATGGGATTGGTCAGAGGATGTGACCTGTGCTTTTGTGATAGGTATGCTAGCTTTTGCCAAAATGTCAACTTTGTGTAAGAGAAAGCATGGGCAACTTCTAGCCAAGTACAAGGGTTGTGGGCTGCGCAGCATGGTGAGGGGAAAGGGCTAGTGTGGTTCAGCATCCAAGGCAGCAAGTGGATGAGGTGTGATGATGGTTTTTGAAACTTGCTCACTTTTGCTTTCCATGAAAATATCTTGCCTCACAAGCCATGAAACATGAGAAGCTCTTGGTCCATTCTGATTTTTAGGTCACATGTGATGTTTGTGTAATGGTTTGACATGAATTAGAAGTCACAAATGCCTTTGATACATGATTTTGCAAATTTCTCATTTGGTGCATATTTTGAAAATTAGTGATTTTTGCCAACTTTGACACACCATAACTTTTGATCCAAAATGAATTAGGTCATGTTCTTGTACTTTTTGAAAAGGGAAAGATCTAATCTACAACTTTCATGACCAAAGTTTTTCCATTTAAAGCATTTTTGGATCAAAAAGCAAGGGTTGAAAAAAGTTGCATAAAATGACATTTCATTAAAAGTCAACCATGCCCTAAAAAGTCAACTTTGCAAAAACTTGTAATTCTTGAATTTTGTGAACTTCAACCTTCTTCCATGATCAAATAAAGATCATATACACTCAAAATGATTAAGATCAACCCTTGGTTTGGTCATTGGGGGCCTCAGATGCCCTGATTTTGCACTGACTTGTCTAGAAAGTCAACTCTTGATCAGATGACTTCCCCATGGAATTTCTTCATGAAAATTGATATGCATACTCCCTATACCATATAGAGACCAATAGAAACAAGAATGACCAAAAAATTTGAAGTTATGGCCTCTGAAACCAAAACCCTTATTTTAGGTCATCTGCGCAGTCAAACCTGGCTCTGCCTCCATACCAACCCCAGTTCTTGTGATTCTTTGGCATTCTTGACTTTGAGAGGATATAATATGATGCTTGAACACATATAGAACCCTTTGAAGTGATTGATGACCTTTGGAGTGGCTCAAGAAGCTCTTAGATTGCTCAGATCACAAACCCTAGATGCAGATGACTTTGAACCAATGCAGTGAATCAAAAATGTGGTATGAGATGGTATGATTGAGTTTATGCATATGAAATGATCACAAGCCATGGTGTGAATGGGTGAGGGCAAATTTGGGGTGTTTACAGCTGCCCCTATTCAAACATGAGTTAGCTGTGCAGGATGTAAGCAACGGCTTAACAGGCAAGCGAGATAACTTGTGGTTGAATACCAAAGACAGTCCAAAATTTGCACTCACATAATGAAGAAGAAAAGGGATATAGATTGTAAAGGAAAATAAAGTATATTTTAAAGTATGGGCGACGGAGGACGACCGTCGAGCAGAGGACGACTGCTGGGTAAAGAGCAATGACGGGGACGGCCGACATGCTGGGAAAAGTGCGGAAAATAAAGCAATGACGGGGACGGCCGACATGCTGAGGATAAAAGAATTATGATGGGGACGGCCATCAAGATAAAGCTGTAAAATTCTATGGGGATTAATGAAACATGACGGGGACGGCCATCAAGTTCATAAAGTAAAGTAACCAACGATGGGGACGGCCATCGGGCTAAACTGATGAAGGACGATCATCAGGAAAAAGAAAAAGGGACCACGACGGGGACGACCATCGGGTTAAAGAATAAATGAAATGAACAGATGATGAGGTACGGTCATCAAAGGTGAAGGACGATCACCTAGCAGGGGACGGCTGCTCTGTTGGGGATAAGATGAGGGACGGTCATCTAAGGTGGAGGACGACCACCTGGCAGGGTACGGCTACCGAAAATATCGCGACATAGGACGAATGCCGGATAAAAGGTCAACGATGGGGATGGCCATCGGATGAGCATGATGGAGGACGACCATCAAGAGGTGGAGGACGACCACCTAGCAGGGGATGGCTGCTCTCAAGGTTTATCATGACATAGGACGAATGCCAGATAACCAAAACCAACAATGGGGACGGCCATTGGATAAAATGATGAAGGACGATCATCAAAAGGTGGAGGACGACCACCTAGCAAGGGACGGCTGCTAAATATCACGACATAGGACAAATGTTGGATAGAAAATCAACGATGGGGACGGCCATCGGATGAGCATGATGGAGGACGACCATCAAGAGGTGGAGGACGACCACCTAGCAGGGTACGGCTGCTCTCAGGGTTTATCGTGACACAGGACGAATGTCAGATAAAAAGAAAATTGCTTTGTTGGCGATCTCCTGGGGAGTAGTAAACACGGACGAGTGTTTACATCCAAGAAATAAAAGGGTAAGTGTTTAGATGTTTGTGTATAGATTAAAGATGCGGACGAGCATCCTTAAGACTACGATACGGACGAGTATCGGGTAGAAACAAATACTGATACGTGTTCAGAGAGGATGATACGGACGAGTATCAACTGGTTAACAGAGAACACGGACGAGTGTTGAATCTGAAGGGACTCTTCTGGGGAAAAGTAGACACAGGTGAGTGTCTAAATTCAAGAAGACATGAGTGTTTGACACAGTGTATGGATTAAAGATGCGGACGAGCATCCTTAAGATTATGATACGGACGAGTATCATGTAGAAACAAACTCTCGACGCATGTTCTGAGATGATGGTACGGACGAGTACCAACTGTAAACACCCCAAATTTGCCCTCACCCATTCACCATGGCTTGTGATCATTCTCATATGCATAAACACAATCATATCACCTCATATCCCACTTTTGATTCACTGCATAGTTTCTAAGTCATCTGCATCTAGGGTTTGTGATCTGAGCAATCCAAGGGCTTCTTGAGCCACTCCAAAGGCCACAAATCACTTCAAAGGGATCCATGTGTGTTCATCTATCATATTACATCCTCTCAAGGTCAAGATTTCCAAAGAATCACAAGAACTAGGGTTTGAATGGATGCAGAGCCAGGTTTGACTGCACAGTTGACCTTAAAATTAGGGTTTTGGTTTCAGAGGCCATAACCCCAAATTTTTTGGTCATTCTTGTTTCCATTGGTCTCTGTATGGTATAGGGAGTATGCATATCAATTTTCATGAAGAAATTCCATGGGGAAGTCATCTGATCAAGGGTTGACTTTCTGGACAAGTCAGTGTAAAATCAGGGCATCTGAGGCCCCCAATGACCCAACCAATGGGTGATCTTCATCATTTTGAGTGTATATGATCTTTATTTGATCATGGAAGAAGGTTGAAGTTCACAAAAATCAAGAATTTGGAAGTTTTGCAAATGTTGACTTTTTGGGCATAGTTGACTTTTTAAGAATGCTTCATTTTAGGTCATTTTTCAAGCCTTGATTCTTGATCCAAAAATGCTTCAAATGGAAAAACTTTGGTCATGAAAGTTGTATATCTCATCTTTCCCTTTTCAAAAAGTACAAGAACATGATCAAACTCTTCTTGGATCAAAAGTTATGGTGTGACAAAGTTGGCTAAAATCATTGATTTTCAAGGCATGCTTCAAATGAGAATTTTGCAAAATCATGAACCAAAGCCAATTGCAACTTCTAATTCATTTCAAACCAGTATGCAAACATTCAATATGTCCTAAAAATCAGAATTGGACCAAGGTTTCACATGGTTATGGTTTGTGTAACTAGACTTTTTCATGAAGTTTCAAAAGTGTGCCAACTTGCAAAAACATCATTGTGCTTCTCTCCACTTGATGCATTGGCTGCTGGACCTTCCCAACATCACACACACACCATGCTGCACCAGAACCATATCTTGTACTAGCCTAGATCATGAGCCATACTTTCCTTACACAAAATTTGACTTTTTGCAAAAGCAAACTTACCAATCACTATAGGCCAGGTCACATCATCTGACCTATAGGATTAAAATACAATATCATTTGGCAAGCAAAATGTATCAAGAAGCCATGCTGAAACACTTCACAAAAACACATTCACAAAACACACCCCAGCTGCATATTGCTTCGAATCTCTCTGCCCAGCCATCAAACATCCAAACTATTTCCACACTTCAACTCACCATACTTCATAGACCTCAAACCACCAAGAGCCAGGCCTGAAACAAGCAAGAACACCCCATTGCCATTTCTCACCTCAACTTGCAGTTTCATTCGAAACTCTCTTCATAGCTCACAAACATCTAAACAAACACCACAGACCTTCTCCACTCATTATTCTGATAACAAAGAACCATTCACAATGACCTGAAACTGCCAGAAACTCCATTGCCATTTTCAACTGAGTTGAAGCAGAAGCTGTCTAAACTCATCAACCAGCCAGCATAAATTGCTCCAAAGCGTTCAAACATCATCAAGAGGTCCTAAGGAGTGGATTGCACAAGGAGAAGTGGCCAGAAAGTCATCAGAGTGAAAGCTTCGAATCTCAGGTAGCTTGAAAAATATTTTTCCAGAAATCATTTCTTTTGTTCTAAACTTGTTCTTTGTGTCTTCCTGATCATGAATATGCTTTTAGTTTTTGAAATGGTGATGAAATGAACATTTAATTGATCTCTGAAACTTGCGTGCCCTAAAAATGTTTTGTTTCGATTCATGTGATTGAGGGAACATAAATGAGTTTTAGCTTGGGGTTTTGGTTCAGTGAAGTGTGGGAAGGATTTCTGTTTGTTTAGATTTCATTTTAGTTGCGTTTTGGGGGTTTTAGAAGTTTTCAGGTGGGGTTCCCACCGGAGAAGACGACCGGAGGTCTTCTCCGGCCACCTGAAAATGATTAGGGTTAACCAGCGTAATTAATGCAAGTTTGAATTTGGACCCTTGATCTGGCTGACTTTAGTTGACTCCCGCGTGAACCAATGGCTCAGATCTCTCATTAAACCCTAATCCTGATTATTTGAATTAATTAATTGTGATTAATTTTGAATTCCCCAGAACGAATCTCAGCCATTCAAACGCGCGCCAGTCAATTCCCGCGTGTCAAGTTTAAACCCTGGCCATTGGATTAGCATACTTTTCATTTAATTCAGTTTTTATTTCATTTTATTTCATTTCTTTTCTCCAATTTATTTAAAATAGCAAAAAAATGTCTAAAAATTATGAAACTTTTTCTCTTAAGTTTTATTAATTTTTAGGACACAAAAATATTTTTATTTTTATTTTTATCATTAAAAAAGTATTTTTAAATATTTAAGAGATTATTTTTAATTGATTAATGGGAATTAATTTATTAAAAATACTTTTAAGTATCTAAAAATCACCAAAAAAATTCATGAAATGTTCTAAGACATTTAGAAACATTGTCCAACCTTCAAACCAAATTTCTTTTTTGATCTTGATGCTTTTTGAGAATTTTTCATTGAATTAAATCATTTTTTGTGCATTAATTTGATCCAAAGTTCAAAAAAATCATTTCTGCTTATTTGAGAAGAGTTGGACATTGATTCTTTTTGCATTGCATTCCATTTGGCATGTAGTTTTTGAGATAAAATGGCCATGGTTTGATCTTGCATTTTCAATTTGTTTGGCATTTCTTTTGTTTAGGAACCCTAAAAACCCTAATAACTTAGAAAAATCATAACTTGAGATTGGTTAAGAGTTGAGACCTCTCCTTTGGGCTTTGGTTTAGTATAGGTTTAAGGTTTCTTTGGGTGGCATTTTCCATTTTTTATCTTAGGGTTTGCTTCTGTTTTTTGGTTTTTGTTTGATGTTTGTTTCATAAACCCTAATTTGGGCTTCCATTTGCATCCTTCTTGCATTCTCTTGCATAACATGACTTGCCATGCCATTCCATGCCTCCATTTGATTCATTTGACATCTTAAGACATGTGGAAAGCATGTTTGACCATTGCATCCCATATTTGCCATTTTGTTTGCCATGTATGTTTCATAACTTTTCATGTAAGATCATGCTCCTTAACTTGCATCATTTGCATCCATGAACTTGTATGAACATCTCCATGCCTTGTCTCATGCTTGTAGCATCTCATAGCATCATTATCATCATCAACATGCTTCTGGTTTTGTTCTCATCATGTCATCTTATCTCATTTTGCATTGCATTGCATCTTTCTTCTAACATTTCAGGTGGTAAGTGAGGTTGAGAAGTGAATTTGCCTTCACTTCTCATAACTTTTTCTTTTCATCTCCCTTGCATCCATTGCTGCATTTTTGTTTGTGTTTGAGTTTGAGTCTGCTCATTCTTGTTCTTCTTACCTTCTTTCTTCAAGTGACTTGACTTCTTGAATGAAGCAAGTTGCTTTGCTTCTCTTGATCCTTTCATCTGCTTCCTGGTGGTTCCATTGAAGACTTGTTCTTGCAAACCTCACAAACCTTAGGAATAACCAAGCATGATAATGATTAGGGTTATGATTAGTCTCCCCTCTTAGTTTTACCTTTGTGTCTCTTTTGAGTCTTCTCTCCTCATCTCATAAATCAGGGACTAAACCCTAAAGGCTTTAAGGCTTTGTGATTAAACTTATGCCTGCATCCTTCTCTTAGGATGGAGTGTATAACTTTAATCCTAAGTGTTAAACCCTTAATGTGTTTAAATCTCTTAATCAATTCACTTAATAAGTATCAAGACATCACACTTGTAACTTGGGCCTTGCATTAGGGTTCTAATTCTTCCTTAAATGGTTAAGAAGGACTAATCCCAGTGTTAATGGACAAGTCCCCCTCAAGTTGTCTTACAAATCATAAAAAACACTTCATCATCTTATCCTTTAATAAAATCCACTTAACCAAAGGCTTGTTTGGTCATGAGTTTAATCCCTAATCATGGATTAAGTTGAGGAGCTTTCCTCAGCTTAAACATTCTCATCTATTATCCTTCTCTTAGGATGGTGTAATGAGTCTGTTTAATCCTTGATTATGGCTTAATCTCATTACTCAACACTAAACAAAAACACCAAAAACATCTAAATAATCACAAGTAGGTTAATGATCTTGATCCTACATCAAAGGTGATTAAGTGTGAGAATCTGACTTCACACTTAAGGTATTCTCATTACCCCTAATCAGAGGGAAGATGTGATGAGTTTACTAAATCCATTGGTTTAGGCTTAAGCTCATTAACTTATGACAAACTTTCAAAAGCAATAAAAGACTGAAAACTCAAAAACAAACAATAATCGTCTCCTCCGGGATTCTTTTCTCATCTCCCTCACTCATAAACGAGAACTTGCTTCTTCCGTCTAATGTAAGACAGTTTGCACCTGGGCCAGACAGGTCATACACTTGAGCATTGACAAGCAGGCAGTTCACAAGTCGATTCATCTTTCAGTCTCTTTGGGTCGAACTACGGTGTTCTGACTTCCTCATTGCACGAGAGGATACGTAGGCATAACTTAACAGTTATCGAACAAAAGTCTCTGTATATTCCCCCTCCTTCCAGCTATATTCTTTAAGCCTCATGATCTTGAGCATCCTATTCCTGTTCTTACACTGACACTTTCATACTTCACATCATTATACACTTCACTTCTTTTTACACTGACACCTGTACATCTTTTGCCAGCTCTTTTACACACAGATTGCACTGACACTACTCCTTTAAAACACAAATCTTTCAAGCGTGGATCCCGTCGAGTACGGCGGACAATCTGGGTGCTAATACCTTCCCAGGTTGTAACCAACCCCCTTTCTCAGTCTCTCTGGTTCGCAACCGTCTTATCCGTATCTTTCTAGGTTTATGCAGCATTGCCTTTCCTCCGGGATAAAAATGCCTAGCTGGCGACTCTTTTCATCTCCAGTGAGTTCACGGCTGTGTGTTCTCATTGTCCCTTTCGCCGACCGTTCGCGTCTGTACCTTCATATGATCCATTTTCATTTGTCGGGAGCGACAGCTTGGCGACTCTGCTGGGGACCCTTATACTGCAACCAGGGCTTCTGGTTCTTTTTGTGGGTTCCTCCTAGCGCTTGTTTGATTTGTGTTTACTGGGGTGTTATGTGCTTATTTGTGTTTGTATTTTTTTATTTATTTTTTGCTTTATGTACAGTTGCTTTACTGCTTTCTTTATTGCTTTTGTATATATCATACTGTCATGCTGCTGGCTGGATCTGGTTTTGCTTTGGTGGGTGGGTGTTCCATTGAGAGTTAAGGTCCTATACCTGGGACCTGAGTGACACCTAGGCTAGAGTGAATCATATTCTTTCCCATTCCATTTCGGTCTGGTGCAGGAATATGAAACACGGTTCAGATGTGGGTTTCTTCTTGGGAACTCTGTGTTGCAGATTTCCTGCAATGCTAGGGCTATCTGGGAAGCCTGCTAAGTCTGGATGACCTTTAGTATTGACCTTCAGAAACTGAGGTGAATTAGAGGAGGAATTGTTATGGTTATTGTAAACACTGTGCCTCCGGGTTAGAAGTGTTTACACTTCTCATAACTGATCCAAGTCTGAGGATCCTTGTTTTAGAACACCACCTGTGAGGGGGTTGGGCTGTTTACAGGTTTGCAGGTACCTTGACCTCAGAATACCCTGTTACTTTGATTTGTTAAGAGTACTCCATGTTGGACAGTTCTTGTGATTCTAAAACCCTGGACATGTGGCTCTTCATTTGAGTCCCCTACCTTGGTTACTGGATTTATAGACCTCATCTGGAATTCTTGAACACACTTGGACCTATATCAGAGTTTTGATCAGATCCAGCTCAGTCACATACCCTTGCATTTCATTTGCATACATAATCATTGCATCATATTGAAATTTGCTTATTTGTGTTTCAGGGTATCCATTTTCATCTGGTTCTGGTTTTGACCCCATTTTCAGTATTGACTTGTCTTCATCAGCTATCTGCTTCAGTTATCTCCTGCACCAGCCATTCAGTGGCCCACTTCTTCAGTATTATCATCAGCACCTACCTCTACTCAGTCTCAGCATCATGGCTCCTAAAAAGAGCAACATCACCTACCACTTCTTCCAGCCAGAGTTATCAGATATCAGGAGGATTCAGACCTTGATCACCCCAGATCACATACCTTTGTTCAGGGAAAGTTATGGAGATATACTTGATATGGTCATGGATCTGGACCCATCACAGAGAAGCTTGATCCACACCTACATTCAGTTTTATGACCCTCCACTGAGATGTTTTACTTTCCAAGACTTTCAGTTGGGCCCCTTATTGGAAGAATACTCCTCATTAGTTGGTATACCTATCAGAGGTGGAATCCCTTTCAACCCTGAGATGGTCTTTCCTGCTAATGGAGAAGTAGCAAAGGCTTTGCATCTGGAACCTCTCCTGATTGAGCAGCACATGACTTCTAAAGCTGGGATCCCTGGCTTTCATCTGGATTTCTTGATCTCTCAAGCTACCCTGAAAGCTTCTCTAGGAGAGTGGAAAGCTGTTTGTGCTTTACTGGCCTTGAGTGTATATGGAATTGTGTTGTTTGCAGATGAGCCTCGATTCATTAGCAAGAATGCAATCCATCTGTTCATCTTGAAGAACCCAGTGCCAACTTTATTGGGGGATCTTTACTATTCAGTGCATCAGAGGAATGAAAAGCAGAGGGGGAGATTAGTGAGGTGTTGTGCTCCATTGTTCCACACTTGGCTTCTCAGGCATCTACCCAGGACAGATGCATTTTTAAACCCTCATCAGCAAAGCAACTGGGCTAAGAGACTCACTGTTCTAACTTCAGCTGACATCAGATGGTGCACTCAAAGCACCAAGGGCAGGGATATCATCACCAGCTGTGGGCATTTTCCTAATGTGCCTTTGATAGGAGTTAAGGGCAGTATTAATTACAATCCTCTGCTGTTCAGAAGGCAATTGGGCTATGCACTGGTCCATGCTCCTAGGGCACATGACTTGGCTGAGACTCTCTATTGTGAGAACAAGATTAATTTGACTGTTGTTAGGCAGGCTGCCTGGGCCTGGGATAATGTTCAAACCAAGGGAGTGACCATTCTAGGGAAGTGCAATAATGTGGCATCAGCGCAATATTATGAGTGGTCCCGTGCCAGGGCCCAATTCTCTGGGATGCCCTTTACCATAGAAGACATGCCTGAGTCATCTTCAGCACCACCCCCCTGCCACTATCAGTTTGGAGGAGTATGAGAGCTTGAAGGAGAGGAATGAGAAGCTAACCCAGGCCTTGCAGAAGACCCTCCGGGAGAGGAGTGAAGGTATGAGGGAGATTGAGAGATTGGAGAAGTTGAGAGTAGAGCATCTGACTAAGATTGAGAAGTCTGGGGATTATATCAAAAAGTCTAAGGCTGGAGAACAAATTCTGAAGAATGCCTGCAAAGAAGCCCAGTTCCAAAGAGCAAGGACAGACTTGTATCTGAAAGAGAGTCAAGCCCGGTGGGTCAGGATCACCGAGGCCCGTACTCTGGAGGACAAGAGAGTTCAAGACAAGATGGAGCAACTTGAAGCTAATGCAAAAGTACAGCAAGAAGCCCTGGCAGCAGCCCAGAGGGAGATATCAGAACTGAAGATCAGAGCAGGGGTGAAGAGGTCCAAAGAACAAACTCAGCACAAGAAGCTAGCAGCAGCTGTTACGACCCGGAATCTCCTCATCAGGAATCTCACGGAGCGTCCGGCTGATCCTGTGACCGAAGCACTTCTCAAGGAAGTTCGTGAGGATGAGTTTGGTCTTGGTGTTTGACCATTTGTTTGTTGTTGCTTTCTTTCCATGTACTTTTATTTTCTTGTACTGTATTTTGACCCCTTAGAGGGCTTGTGTTGTAAAATGAACAAGTTGTATTATTTCACCTTCTGTAATATATTTGTTCCATCTGAGTTCGCTTTGAAAGCAGCATCAACGATATCTTCAAGGGTCTGGAAGGGTCAAAACTGAATGCCAAACCGGATACCTTGAGAGCAAATAAGCATAACTGCATTGCATGCTAACCCTTTGTTTGTTTTGTAGGTTTTGTTTTATTGTTGCTAACCTCTGTTGTGATGCCTCAGGAACTATTGCTAGGCGCCGAGTTTTTCCCCTCAACCGTCCGCACCGCTATCCAACCCGAAACAACCTTCCGGGAATTCAGATGGATCAGATGCAGCAGGACCTTACTGAGGTCAGAAATCAAATGGCAAATGAAAGGCTAGAGATGAGGAATCAAATGACTCAGTTTATGGAAGTTATGAACAACATGGCTCAGAGCCAGGAAAGATTGAGAGCCATGGTGGAAAGGCAGAATCAAGAAGATCCGCATATAGGGACTGCCGGTACCAGTAACAATGAAAGAGTCCAACCTCACGTCAACCCTCCGGTATTTGGACTACACCTCCATCCTGAGGTCAATATTCCAGCAAATGTTCAAGGGACTGCCACCGCAGCCCGAGTACTTCAAGAAGATCCTCAAGAGGACCAATTCACAGTAATGGGCGCTGGTGAAGAAGCTTATGATAGAAGATTGGATGAGATAGCTGAGAAGTTGAGGTCCTTAGAATCTCAAAACTCTTTGGGCTTCGACGTCATGGACATGGGCTTGGTAGACGGGGTTAGGATTCCCCACAAGTTCAAGCCTCCATGTTTTGAAAAGTATAACGGGACTTCTTGTCCTCGAACCCATCTACAATCTTTTCTCGGGAGATTAAAAGCTTATACCATGGACGAGAAATTGTGGATGTTCTATTTTGAAGATAGCTTGACTGGAGCTTCGAGGGAGTGGTATTCCCATCTGACAAGAGCAACAATTAGATGCTGGAAGGACCTGGCAGAGGCCTTCATCAGACAGTATCAGTATAACTTAGACATGGCACCCAACAGGACCCTCCTAATGGGAATGTCACAGTCTTCAAGGGAGAGTTTCCGAGAATATGCCCAGAGATGGAGGCAATTGGCTGCTTCTGTTCAGCCACCTATGTCTGAACGGGAAATGGCAGATATGTTCATGAATACCCTTCAGGGAACTTATATTGACAGGTTGGCTGCTTTCTCTTCCACTAGCTTTGCAGATGTTGTCATAGCCGGGGAGAGAATTGAAAGCTTGTTAAAAATGGGAAAAATCTCAGACAACGGTGCAAGCTCGTCCAGTGGTACAAGAAAGCCTTTTGCAGGCCCGAGAAGAACTGGCGAGACCAATGCCATCCATTCAAACAGGGGCAGGCCCCAATATGCTCAAAGGTCAATAGCAGCAGTCACCATTCCTGCTCCAGCACATCCTCAACCCGTCTATCAACCTCCTCAGCAAAACTATCAGCCGCAACCTCAGTACCACCAACAAAATCAGTATCCTCCAAGGAATTACAACAACAGCAACACCAACAACAACAGTCAACAAAAGCCATTCCAACAGAGGCCATCTCAAGCTAACAGAGTGATCGATCCGATCCCCATGCCATATGCTACATTGCTGCCACAGCTTCTGAAACTCAACCTAGTTGAGCTAAGAACGTTGGCACCTCCGGATCCCAACAGTCTACCAAGGAACTATGACTCCAATGCTAGGTGTGCTTTTCATTCAAACGCACCTGGCCACAGTACAGAAAAGTGCAGAGCCCTGCATATGAAGGTACAAGACCTGGTAGACTCCAAAGCTCTGAATTTCGCACCACCGCCCAATGTCAATAAAAACCAAATGCCAAACCATGGTGGTCCCAGGATTAACGCTATTGAAGAAGACAAGCCGTCTTATTTAATAACCAGTGTGGGACAGATCAGGACACCATTGGTAGAAATCAAGGCTCAGCTCTTGGAATGTCAGATGTTCCCAGGGTGTGAATTGGGTTGTGCTTACTGTAATATCTCGGTAAATGGGTGCGATAATTTGAGGAATGGCATAGACGGCCTCATTCAGAGTGGCCAACTTCAGATCACCACATCATTTCCAACAAATCCAGCAATACCATCAGCAACGGTTTCAGAACCTCCTACAACTGCAGCAACTATTGTTCCTGACAATTCTTTGGCTTCATCAACAAGTACTTCATCTGTCATCTCAACTGATCAGTTTTCAACAAATTTTCCTGCTACGACTTCAGCTTCACTCCATTTTGAGACTCCTACAACAACAACATCATTTCTTCCGACAATATCTCCTACAACACCAACAACCAATCATGAAGATGTCTCTACTGTCACAATATTTTATGATCCCGAGAACAACTCTGCCTACCATTCAGAAGGTGCTGCTCCCATCAGAGCACCAGTTACAATCTTTTATGATCCACAAACAATTACAGTCCCTTCAGCAGCAGCAATCAGTCCAGTCACTGTCACGGTGCCTGGACCAGTACCATATGAAAGCAATAGGGCCATCCCTTGGCACTATGGCTCTGACGTGTACTGCGAAGGAAAAAGAATCACTCTTGAAACATCAACACCTGCACCACAAGTAGATAATGTGGGGGGAGGCGGAGGCTTCACTCGAAGCGGACGTCTCTTTGCTCCACCAATTCAAAGACCTACCGCCGAAGCAGAAGCTGCTGCTAAGGCAAAAGGGAAGAGCCCTGTGCAGGAAGATCAAGCTGTTAAAGAAGCCTTGAAGACGCCGTTCGATCAAGAAGTTGATGAGTTTATGCGAATCATCAAAAAGAGTGATTACAAAATCGTGGATCAGCTTCACCAGACGCCATCCAAGATCTCTATCCTCTCACTGCTTATGTGCTCCGAAGCCCATCGGAATGCACTACTCAAAGTCTTGCACGCAGCTTACGTGCCTGAGGAGATTACTGTCAACCAGTTGGAAACCGTGGTTGGAAACGTTACTGCTAGCAATGGGCTAGGGTTCACCAATACTGACTTCACAGCGGATGGCCGCAACCACAACAAAGCCTTGCACATCACCATGGAATGCAAAGGGGCAGTCCTTTCTCATGTGCTGGTAGACACGGGGTCGTCCCTTAATGTCTTACCAAAGAAGGCTCTGGTGAAGTTAGAATATGATGGATTGGCATTGAGACCCAGCAACCTGGTAGTAAGGGCCTTCGATGGTTCTAAGAGATCGGTTCTGGGAGAAATCGAGCTACCTGTGACAATTGGCCCACAGACCTTTAAAACTATCTTTTATGTGATGGACATTCAGCCTGCCTACAGCTGTTTGTTGGGTAGACCCTGGATTCACGCCGCCGGCGCAATAACGTCTACCCTTCACCAAAAGTTAAAATTTGAGTGGGAAGGCCAAGTTGTTACAATCTGTGGGGAGGAGGATATATTTGTTAGCCATCTGGCTACTTATAAGTATATTGAAATGGATGGGGAGATCCATGAAACAATGAGCCAAGGATTTGAAGCCTTGAATGTGAATGAAGCATCTGCTGTATCTGGGATCTCCATGTCATCATACCAACAAGCCCGGAAGGTTGTTGAGGAAGGAACTGCCCTAGGCTGGGGCAAGGTTTTAGCTGTGGAAGAGAAGAAAGACAAATTTGGGTTGGGTTACAGACCAACTCAACATCAAGCAAAGGCTGCTGAGAAGCCCGGTTTTGTCAGTGGGGGGATGCTTACCCCCGATGCTATCAACTGTCTGGAAGACGAGCTGGAAGAGGAACGCAACCTGGAAAGCTGGATTCGTCCAAAGATCCCGGGGAGCAGTGTCTCGAACTGGTCTTCCCAGGAAATTATAAGAGTTACTCGTACAGAGTAATTATTATTTCCTGTATTTTTATAAGCATGCATCAAAGTCTTGCATCTTGCCCAAGATGACAAGACTCATTTTGTAATCGGGCCATCTGTACTTTTTGTGCAAACAAGATCAATTAATGAAATATCAGACATCTTTTTGCAAACGAGTCTTTTTCTTTTCTGCTCACTGTTTTTCCATTTTTCTTTTTTGTACAAAAAATAAATGGCGGTGTTTTCAAAATGATAACTTCATTTCACTTTTCTAAATAAGACTAAAATCAGATCACTAAAATGAACAAACTTAACCCTTGCAGAGAGTGCCTTCTAGACAGCACTGACAACAGCACGGCTATGACTCCGTATGACTTTGACAATCCAATCAATCAAGCTGACGAAGGGGTTGAAGGAGAATATGAGCTTCCTGAAGAGCTAGCCAGGTTGTTAAGACAAGAGGAGAAGGTTATTACTCCTCACCAGGAGGAGGTTGAAGTGATTAATCTTGGTACAGATGAAGACGTGAAAGAAGTTAAAATCGGGGCCTGCCTGCAAGACTCAGTGAAGAGACAACTGATTGATCTGCTTCAAGAGTATGTAGATGTGTTTTCTTGGTCTTACCAAGATATGCCAGGGTTGGATACCGATATTGTCGTGCACAAGCTGCCTTTGAGAGAAGAATGCCCGCCAGTTAAGCAGAAACTGCGCCGTACTCGGCCGGACATGGCAATGAAAATCAAAGAAGAGGTACAAAAGCAATGGGACGCCGGATTCCTTGCTGTAACCAGCTATCCACCGTGGGTTGCTAACATTGTGCCTGTGCCTAAGAAGGATGGTAAGGTAAGAATGTGTGTTGACTACCGGGATCTGAACAGAGCCAGCCCGAAAGATGACTTCCCTTTACCTCACATTGATGTATTGGTGGATAATACAGCTCAGTTCTCGGTATTCTCCTTCATGGATGGATTTTCAGGATACAACCAGATCAAGATGTCACCTGAAGACATGGAGAAGACAACATTCATCACACCCTGGGGCACGTTCTGCTACAAAGTGATGCCATTCGGACTTAAGAACGCTGGTGCAACATATCAACGGGCTATGGTGACACTATTCCACGATATGATCCATAAAGAAATAGAATGTTATGTGGATGATATGATCGCCAAGTCCCTTACAGAGGAAGATCACCCGGTGAGTCTGCTCAAGTTATTCAAGCGTCTGAGGAAGTACCAACTAAAATTGAACCCCAACAAATGCACATTCGGGGTGCGATCTGGTAAGCTGCTGGGTTTTATTGTGAGCGAGAAAGGGATTGAAGTTGACCCTGATAAAGTCAAAGCCATCCAAGAGATGCCTGCACCGAAAACTGAGAAAGAAGTTCGAGGGTTCTTAGGTCGATTGAACTACATTTCACGGTTCATATCTCACCTTACAGCAACCTGTGAACCTTTGTTCAAGCTGTTGAGGAAAGAACAGACGGTCAGGTGGAACGAAGATTGCCAAAGGGCTTTTGACAAGATCAAGGAGTATCTGCAAGAACCTCCAATCCTTATGCCTCCAGTTGAAGGAAGACCTCTGATTATGTACTTGACAGTATTAGAAGAATCAATGGGGTGTGTGCTGGGCCAGCATGACGAGTCTGGTCGAAAAGAGTATGCAATATACTACCTAAGCAAAAAGTTTACCGACTGTGAACAACGTTATTCACTGCTCGAGAAAACTTGCTGTGCTTTAGCGTGGGCTGCTCGCCGACTAAGGCAGTATATGTTGACCCACACTACTTTGTTGATATCCAAAATGGACCCAGTTAAGTACATTTTCGAGAAGCCAGCTCTTACCGGACGGGTTGCAAGATGGCAAATGATTCTCACAGAATATGACATACAGTACACTTCTCAGAAAGCCATCAAGGGCAGTGTACTATCTGAATATCTTGCTGAGCAACCCATTGATGACTACCAGCCTATGAGGTTTGACTTCCCTGATGAAGACATCATGTTCATTAAATCAAAAGACCATGAGGAACCCGTTCACACTGAAGGGCCTGACCCGAAAGAAGAATGGACTATGATGTTTGACGGGGTGGTTAACATGAATGGCCGTGGTGTTGGTGCAGTACTCATTACACCCAAAGGAGTTCACATGCCATTCTCGGCAAAACTCACTTTCAACTGCACTAACAACGAAGCTGAATACGAAGCTTGCATCATGGGTCTTGAGGAAGCCATTGACCTCAGGATCAAGACGTTGACTGTATTCGGGGATTCAGCTTTGGTAGTCAATCAAACCAACGGAAAATGGTACACCCACCAAGATCATCTGATACCTTACAGGGATTACACAAGAAGGTTATTGACTTTCTTCACAACAGTCAAGCTTGAGTATATCCCTCGAGACGAGAATCAGTTTGCAGATGCTCTTGCTACCATTTCATCCATGATCAAAGTTCAAACTGCTAACTTTGTACCTCAGATTTCAGTGTCCAGACTCGACAGGCCAGCATATGTATTTGCAGCAGATGTTGTCAAAGACGATAAGCCTTGGTTCCATGACATTAAGTGCTTCTTGGAGGATCAAACATACCCACCTGGGGCATCTTCCAATGATAAGAAGACTTTGAGAAGGCTTGCTGGAAGTTTCTTTCTGAACACTGATGGGTCTTTATACAAAAGGAACTTTGATATGGTACTCCTCAGATGTGTTGACAAGACAGAAGCAGATTTATTGATGCATGAAGTGCACGAAGGCTCCTTTGGTACCCATGCTGGAGGACATGCAATGGCCAAGAAGTTGTTAAGATCAGGTTATTACTGGATCACAATGGATGCAGACTGTTATGCTTATGCCAGGAAGTGCCATAAATGCCAGATCTATGCAGATAAGGTGCATGTGCCTCCCAACCCTTTGAACATCATGTCTTCACCATGGCCCTTTGCTATGTGGGGCATTGATATGATTGGCAAGATTGAGCCAACTGCTTCGAATGGCCACCGATTCATCCTGGTCGCCATCGACTATTTTACCAAGTGGGTTGAAGCAGCCTCATATGCAAACGTCACAAGGCAAGTGGTAGCCCGATTCCTAAAGAGAGATATCATCTGTCGGTACGGAGTGCCCGAGCGAATCATTACTGATAATGGTTCCAACTTAAACAACAAAATGATGGCTGAGTTATGCCGGGACTTCAAGATCCAACACCACAATTCTTCTCCTTACAGGCCAAAGATGAATGGCGCTGTTGAGGCGGCAAATAAAAATGTCAAGAAGATTGTGCAGAAGATGGTAGTCACTTACAAAGACTGGCATGAAATGCTACCGTTTGCCTTGCATGGGTACCGCACGTCAATCAGAACATCCACTGGGGCAACACCGTATCAGCTTGTGTACGGTATGGAAGCAGTCCTACCTGTTGAAGTTGAATTACCCTCCTTACGGGTACTGATGGATGTTAAGCTGAACGAAGCAGAATGGGTCCGGTCCCGATATGAACAGCTGAGTCTGATTGAAGAGAAAAGACTGGCTGCAATCTGTCATGGGCAGTTGTATCAGAAGAGAATGAAGAAAGCCTTCGATCAGAAAGTCAGGCACCGAGAGTACCAAGTGGGAGATCTTGTGCTGAAAAGAATCCTCCCTCCTCATACAGACCACAGGGGAAAATGGACTCCAAATTATGAAGGGCCATTCGTGGTAAAGAAAGTTTTCTCTGGTGGAGCACTAATGCTCAGCACCATGGATGGTGAAGATTTCCTGTCCCCTGTGAATTCAGATGCAGTTAAAAAATACTTCGCATAAAAATGACCCGCTGGACACAAAAACAGAATGTAAGTCCAGGCAAAAATAGGGCATCCCGGCGAGTCAAAAACAGAATAAAAGACTCGGGCAAAAATAAGGGAAATAAATGAAAAAATGTACACCCGCTGAGTTGAAAAGCCGCATTGGACAACTCAGGCAAAAATGGGTATCCCGATGGATTGAAAACCCGAAAGGGCGATCCATGCAAAATAAGGGAATAAGCGAACAACTGCATTCTGAATTCGTCTGTATCACTTGCAACTTGGAAAGCTCCAACAAAATCAAGCTTCAATCAGAATCAGCCTTTTTCAGAAAGCAAGACGAGAAGAACGTCATTGTCATACGAGTCATAGCAGAAGAGGAAGCTCCTTAAAGCGTCGTCAACACCGCCAGCATTTTGTTTCTCAATTTATAACAATCTCCTCATTTCAGGAGATATGTTTCTTTGACTGTATCTTGCCAATGCAGGGCACATGAATTAATAAAACCAGATTTTTCAGTCATGTTTCGTTTTGTATATTTTTATTCGCAAAGGATGTCTGATGTCTCTAAAAAATCAATTGCATAAGTACAGATGCTTTTCTCCAAAAATGATGATAATAAAACACATGCTTGCAGGGAATATACTTACTCTTGAGAGTGCTTAACTCCTATGACGGAACCCAGTAGAGGATACCTCGGGACCTTTTGTGCGTTTCCTTATCTTTGCAGGATTGCGGGTATCCAGAACGCAACTCGGGGCATGCGAGCTACATCTCAGCAAGCTGGCAAATCAACAAAAGGCCTCAGCACCCGAAGTGCTCTCTCCCCAGCTGAGTTGCCTCTCATGACTCCCCCAGTTGAGCTGCCACTTGCTATTGCTCCCAGCCGAGTTGCCATCTCGTCCTCAGCCGGAGTACAGGAGTCAGGGAATCATCTCCCCACAGAGTTCCAGCCTCTATCCAGAAGAGCAATGCATGAAGATCACAACAGAGTGAAGAAAGCTTCTGCAAACCCCAGCTGGGCCTCTCATTTATTAGGATAGGTCTATCAGTGACCCGTATCCCCAAGCAAATATCATCTTATTAGATCTACCAATGATCTCATCCCCAGCTGGGAGGTCCATTTCAAACAGATCAGCCAGAGATCTTCGCAGCAACGGGATCCGAATCCCGGTTTGATATCTTTGCATAATCATGGCATTTGCATCATATTATCCCCTCAGAGCGTAGCATTCCGTCTAATACGGAGCATTACGGCAAAAGTCAAACGCATAGCATAATCATAAGCCATGTTCTGAATTAACACTTGTGAATAATAGCAGTTCATCAACATACAGAAGAAAAATCCCCACCAGAGTTACCAGCAAGAGCAGTTGCCTCACAAATCATCAAACACCAGTATATACACCTTTTGGCACCCGTCCGTGCCATCTTTCCCCAGTAAAGTCGCCTGAACACTCTTTACAAGCAAATCACCCATATCACGGATACTTCATGACACCCGTCCGTGTCATATCACCAGCAGAAAGCCGAAGACACCCTCTTTGCACTCACACATACTTATATATACACTTTCTTGACACCCGTCCGTGTCATATCCCCAGCGCAGTCGCTTACACTTTTGCAACCCATATACTTGTTGATATCACACTTTTCTCCTTTTGACACTCGTCCATGTCACCCTCCCCAGCAGTTAAACACCATCTATACAACACTCTCTCTCATACAGATACTCGTCCGTATCTTGTACATACCAGTTATATACCCACAGATTCAACAGTAGTCTTTGTTCTTTGTTAACCAGTTGGTACTCGTCCGTACCATCATCTCAGAACATTGCGTCTAATGTTTGTTTCTACATGATACTCGTCCGTATCATACTCTTAAGGATGCTCGTCCGCATCTTTAATCCACACTGTGTCAAACACTTTTGTCTTCTTGAATATAGACACTCGTCTGTGTCTACTATTCCCCAGAAGAGTCCCTTCAGATTCAACACTCGTCCGTGTTCCTTGTTAACCAGTTGATACTCGTCTGTATCATCATCTCTGAACACGTGTCAGTTTGTTTCTACCTGATACTCGTCCGTATTATAGCCTTAAGGATGCTCGTCCGCATCTTTAATCTATACACAACATCTAAATACTTACACTTTCCTTTCTTGGTTGTGAACGCTCGTCCGTGTTCACTATATCCCCAGTAGATCACCAACAAAGCATTTTCTTTTATCTGACACTCGTCCTGTGTCATGATAACCCTGAGAGCAGCCGTACCCTGCTAGGTGGTCGTCCTCCACTTCGTGATGGTCGTCCTCCATCATGCTCATCCGATGGCCGTCCCCATCGTTGATTTTAGCAGCCGTCCCCTGCTAGGTGGTCTTCCTCCACCTTTTGATGATCGTCCTTCATCATTTTATCCAATGGCCGTCCCCATTGTTGATTTCGGTTATCTGGCATTCGTCCTATGTCATGAGAAACCTCGAGAGCAGCCGTACCCTGCTGAGTGGTCATCCTCCACTTCTTGATGGTCGTCCTCCATCATGCTCGTCCGATGGCCGTCCCCATCTTTGACCTTTTCTATCCGATGGCCGTCCCCATCGTTGATATTTTCGGCAGCCGTACCCTGCCAGGTGGTCGTCCTCCACCTTTGATGGTCGTCCCCATCATATTTCTTTTATCCCCAACAGAGCAGCCGTCCCCTGCTAGGTGATCGTCCTTCACCTTTGATGGCCGTACCCCATCATCTGTTTATTTCATTTATTCTTTAACCCGATGGCCGTCCCCGTCGTGGTCCCTTTTCTTTTTTAGCCCGATGGCCGTCCCCATCAATGGTTACTTTGCTTTATGAACTTGATGGCCGTCCCCGTCATGTTTCATTAAATCCTCAGAGAATTTTATAGCTTTATCTTGATGGCCGTCCCCATCATGATTTTATTTCCCCAGCTAGTCGGCCGTCCCCGTCTTGGCTTTACCTTTTATCCCCAGCATGTCGGCCGTCCCCGTCATTGCTATTTACCCAGCAGTCGTCCTCTGCTCGACGGTCGTCCTCCGTCGCCCACACCTTACAATATACTTTATTTTCCTTTACAATCTATATCCCTTTTCTTCTTCATTTCTGTGAGTGCAAATTTTGGACTGTCTTTGGTATTCAACCACAAGTTATCTTGTTTGCCTGTTAAGCCGTTGCTTACAACCTGCACAGCTAACTCATGTTTGAACAGGGGCAGCTGTAAACACCCCAAATTTGCCCTCACCCATTCACCATGGCTTGTGATCATTCTCATATGCATAAACACAATCATATCACCTCATATCCCACTTTTGATTCACTGCATAGTTTCTAAGTCATCTGCATCTAGGGTTTGTGATCTGAGCAATCCAAGGGCTTCTTGAGCCACTCCAAAGGCCACCAATCACTTCAAAGGGATTCATGTGTGTTCATCTATCATATTACATCCTCTCAAGGTCAAGATTTCCAAAGAATCACAAGAACTAGGGTTTGAATGGATGCAGAGCCAGGTTTGACTGCACAGTTGACCTTAAAATTAGGGTTTTGGTTTCAGAGGCCATAACCCCAAATTTTTTGGTCATTCTTGTTTCCATTGGTCTCTGTATGGTATAGGGAGTATGCATATCAATTTTCATGAAGAAATTCCATGGGGAAGTCATCTGATCAAGGGTTGACTTTCTGGACAAGTCAGTGTAAAATCAAGGCATCTGAGGCCCCCAATGACCCAACCAATGGGTGATCTTCATCATTTTGAGTGTATATGATCTTTATTTGATCATGGAAGAAGGTTTAAGTTCACAAAAATCAAGAATTTGGAAGTTTTGCAAATGTTGACTTTTTGGGCATAGTTGACTTTTTAAGAATGCTTCATTTTAGGTCATTTTTCAAGCCTTGATTCTTGATCCAAAAATGCTTCAAATGGAAAAACTTTGGTCATGAAAGTTGTAGATCTCATCTTTCCCTTTTCAAAAAGTACAAGAACATGATCAAACTCTTCTTGGATCAAAAGTTATGGTGTGACAAAGTTGGCTAAAATCATTGATTTTCAAGGCATGCTTCAAATGAGAATTTTGCAAAATCATGAACCAAAGCCAATTGCAACTTCTAATTCATTTCAAACCAGTATGAAAACATTCAATATGTCCTAAAAATCAGAATTGGACCAAGGTTTCACATGGTTATGGTTTGTGTAACTAGACTTTTTCATGAAGTTTCAAAAGTGTGCCAACTTGCAAAAACATCATTGTGCTTCTCTCCACTTGATGCATTGGCTGCTGGACCTTCCCAACATCACACACACACCATGCTGCACCAGAACCATATCTTGTACTAGCCTAGATCATGAGCCATACTTTCCTTACACAAAATTTGACTTTTTGCAAAAGCAAACTTACCAATCACTATAGGCCAGGTCACATCATCTGACCTATAGGATTAAAATACAATATCATTTGGCAAGCAAAATGTATCAAGAAGCCATGCTGAAACACTTCACAAAAACACATTCACAAAACACACCCCAGCTGCATATTGCTTCGAATCTCTCTGCCCAGCCATCAAACATCCAAACTATTTCCACACTTCAACTCACCATACTTCATAGACCTCAAACCACCAAGAGCCAGGCCTGAAACAAGCAAGAACACCCCATTGCCATTTCTCACCTCAACTTGCTGTTTCATTCGAAACTCTCTCCATAGCTCACAAACATCTAAACAAACACCACAGACCTTCTCCACTCATTATTCTGATCACAAAGAACCATTCACAATGACCTGAAACTGCCTGAAACTCCATTGCCATTTTCAACTGAGTTGAAGCAGAAGCTGTCTAAACTCATCAACCAGCCAGCATAAATTGCTCCAAAGCGTTCAAACATCATCAAGAGGTCCTAAGGAGTGGATTGCACAAGGAGAAGTGGCCAAAAAGTCATCAGAGTGAAAGCTTCGAATCTCAGGTAGCTTGAAAAATATTTTTCCAGAAATCATTTCTTTTGTTCTAAACTTGTTCTTTGTGTCTTCCTGATCATGAATATGCTTTTAGTTTTTGAAATGGTGATGAAATGAACATTTAATTGATCTCTGAAACTTGCGTGCCCTAAAAATGTTTTGTTTCGGTTCATGTGATTGAGGGAACATAAATGAGTTTTAGCTTGGGGTTTTGGTTCAGTGAAGTGTGGGAAGGATTTCTGTTTGTTTAGATTTCATTTTAGTTGCGTTTTGGGGGTTTTAGAAGTTTTCAGGTGGGGTTCCCACCGGAGAAGACGACCGGAGGTCTTCTCCGGCCACCTGAAAATGATTAGGGTTAACCAGCGTAATTAATGCAAGTTTGAATTTGGACCCTTGATCTGGCTGACTTTAGTTGACTCCCGCGTGAACCAATGGCTCAGATCTCTCATTAAACCCTAATCCTGATTATTTGAATTAATTAATTGTGATTAATTTTGAATTCCCCAGAACGAATCTCAGCCATTCAAACGCGCGCCAGTCAATTCCCGCGTGTCAAGTTTAAACCCTGGCCATTGGATTAACATACTTTTCATTTAATTCAGTTTTTATTTCATTTTATTTCATTTCTTTTCTCCAATTTATTTAAAATAGCAAAAAAATGTCTAAAAATTATGAAACTTTTTCTCTTAAGTTTTATTAATTTTTAGGACACAAAAATATTTTTATTTTTATTTTTATCATTAAAAAAGTATTTTTAAATATTTAAGAGATTATTTTTAATTGATTAATGGGAATTAATTTATTAAAAATACTTTTAAGTATCTAAAAATCACCAAAAAAATTCATGAAATGTTCTAAGACATTTAGAAACATTGTCCAACCTTCAAACCAAATTTCTTTTTTGATCTTGATGCTTTTTGAGAATTTTTCATTGAATTAAATCATTTTTTGTGCATTAATTTGATCCAAAGTTCAAAAAAATCATTTCTGCTTATTTGAGAAGAGTTGGACATTGATTCTTTTTGCATTGCATTCCATTTGGCATGTAGTTTTTGAGATAAAATGGCCATGGTTTGATCTTGCATTTTCAATTTGTTTGGCATTTCTTTTGTTTAGGAACCCTAAAAACCCTAATAACTTAGAAAAATCATAACTTGAGATTGGTTAAGAGTTGAGACCTCTCCTTTGGGCTTTGGTTTAGTATAGGTTTAAGGTTTCTTTGGGTGGCATTTTCCATTTTTTATCTTAGGGTTTGCTTCTGTTTTTTGGTTTTTGTTTGATGTTTGTTTCATAAACCCTAATTTGGGCTTCCATTTGCATCCTTCTTGCATTCTCTTGCATAACATGACTTGCCATGCCATTCCATGCCTCCATTTGATTCATTTGACATCTTAAGACATGTGGAAAGCATGTTTGACCATTGCATCCCATATTTGCCATTTTGTTTGCCATGTATGTTTCATAACTTTTCATGTAAGATCATGCTCCTTAACTTGCATCATTTGCATCCATGAACTTGTATGAACATCTCCATGCCTTGTCTCATGCTTGTAGCATCTCATAGCATCATTATCATCATCAACATGCTTCTGGTTTTGTTCTCATCATGTCATCTTATCTCATTTTGCATTGCATTGCATCTTTCTTCTAACATTTCAGGTGGTAAGTGAGGTTGAGAAGTGAATTTGCCTTCACTTCTCATAACTTTTTCTTTTCATCTCCCTTGCATCCATTGCTGCATTTTTGTTTGTGTTTGAGTTTGAGTCTGCTCATTCTTGTTCTTCTTACCTTCTTTCTTCAAGTGACTTGACTTCTTGAATGAAGCAAGTTGCTTTGCTTCTCTTGATCCTTTCATCTGCTTCCTGGTGGTTCCATTGAAGACTTGTTCTTGCAAACCTCACAAACCTTAGGAACAACCAAGCATGATAATGATTAGGGTTATGATTAGTCTCCCCTCTTAGTTTTACCTTTGTGTCTCTTTTGAGTCTTCTCTCCTCATCTCATAAATCAGGGACTAAACCCTAAAGGCTTTAAGGCTTTGTGATTAAACTTATGCCTGCATCCTTCTCTTAGGATGGAGTGTATAACTTTAATCCTAAGTGTTAAACCCTTAATGTGTTTAAATCTCTTAATCAATTCACTTAATAAGTATCAAGACATCACACTTGTAACTTGGGCCTTGCATTAGGGTTCTAATTCTTCCTTAAATGGTTAAGAAGGACTAACCCCAGTGTTAATGGACAAGTCCCCCTCAAGTTGTCTTACAAATCATAAAAAACACTTCATCATCTTATCCTTTAATAAAATCCACTTAACCAAAGGCTTGTTTGGTCATGAGTTTAATCCCTAATCATGGATTAAGTTGAGGAGCTTTCCTCAGCTTAAACATTCTCATCTATTATCCTTCTCTTAGGATGGTGTAATGAGTCTGTTTAATCCTTGATTATGGCTTAATCTCATTACTCAACACTAAACAAAAAGACCAAAAACATCTAAATAATCACAAGTAGGTTAATGATCTTGATCCTACATCAAAGGTGATTAAGTGTGAGAATCTGACTTCACACTTAAGGTATTCTCATTACCCCTAATCAGAGGGAAGATGTGATGAGTTTACTAAATCCATTGGTTTAGGCTTAAGCTCATTAACTTATGACAAACTTTCAAAAGCAATAAAAGACTGAAAACTCAAAAACAAACAATAATCGTCTCCTCCGGGATTCTTTTCTCATCTCCCTCACTCATAAACGAGAACTTGCTTCTTCCGTCTAATGTAAGACAGTTTGCACCTGGGCCAGACAGGTCATACACTTGAGCATTGACAAGCAGGCAGTTCACAAGTCGATTCATCTTTCAGTCTCTTTGGGTCGAACTACGGTGTTCTGACTTCCTCATTGCACGAGAGGATACGTAGGCATAACTTAACAGTTATCGAACAAAAGTCTCTGTATATTCCCCCTCCTTCCAGCTATATTCTTTAAGCCTCATGATCTTGAGCATCCTATTCCTGTTCTTACACTGACACTTTCATACTTCACATCATTATACACTTCACTTCTTTTTACACTAACACCTGTACATCTTTTGCCAGCTCTTTTACACACAGATTGCACTGACACTACTCCTTTAAAACACAAATCTTTCAAGCGTGGATCCCGTCGAGTACGGCGGACAATCTGGGTGCTAATACCTTCCCAGGTTGTAACCAACCCCCTTTCTCAGTCTCTCTGGTTCGCAACCGTCTTATCCGTATCTTTCTAGGTTTATGCAGCATTGCCTTTCCTCTGGGATAAAAATGCCTAGCTGGCGACTCTTTTCATCTCCAGTGAGTTCACGGCTGTGTGTTCTCATTGTCCCTTTCGCCGACCGTTCGCGTCTGTACCTTCATATGATCCATTTTCATTTGTCGGGAGCGACACCAACTAGTTAACAAAGAACAAGGACTAGTGTCGAATCTGTGGGGACATATAAGTGGTATATACAAGATACGGACGAGTATCTGTATAAGAGTGAGCGGTATATAGATGAGTATTTAACTGCTGGGGAGAGCGACACGGACGGGTGTCAAAAGGAGAAGAGTGTGATATAAACAAGTATCTGATATACAAAGTGTAGGCGACTGCGCTGGGGATATGACACGGACGGGTGTCAAAGGATTGTCATATGTAAGTATATGTGAGTGTAAAGAGGACGTCTTTGGCTTTCTGCTGGGGTTATGACACAGACGGGTGTCAAAAAGTATTTGTAATACGAGTGTTATTGTTTGCACAGAGTGTTCAGGCGACTTTACTGGGGAGTATGATGACACAGACGGGTGTCAAAGGGAGTATGTATACTGGTGTTTGTGAATGTGGGGCAACTGCTTTTGTTGGGGAACTTCCGCTGGGGATATGGCGGAAGTATTCTGTATATTGAGGAACTGTCATTGTTCACAAGTGTTGATTCAAATCATGGCTTATGATTATGCAACATGTTGGATTTTTGCCGTAATGCTCCGTATTAAACGGAATGCTACGCTTTGTGGGTGAATATGATGCGAATGCTATGATTATGCAAAGATACCAAACCGGGACTCGGACCCCGTTGCTACGAAGATCTTCGGTCGATCTTCTTGAAATGAACATCCCAGCTGGGGGTGAGATCGTCGGTAGACCTGACGAGATGCTATTGCTTGGGGATTCAGGTCACTGATAAACCTGTCTCAGCAATGAGGGACCCAGTCGGGGTTCGTAGCAGCTTTCTTTACTCTGTTGTGATCCCTTCATGCGTTGCTCTTCTGGATAGAGGCTGGAGCTCTGTGGGGAGATGGTTCCCTGACTTTTGTACTCGGTTGAGGAAGGAATGGTAACTCGGCTGGGGAGAAGTAACAAGTGGCAACTCGGCTAGGGAGAAAACACTTTGAGTGTTAAGACTGAGCGAGCACTGATCTGCCAGCTTGCTGGGATGAAACTCACATGCCCCAAGTTGCGTTCCGGATACTTGCAATCCTGAAAAGATAGAGAAACACACAAGTAATCCCGAGGTATCCTTTACTGGATTCCGTTATAGGAGCTTAGACATTTCTGTGAGTAAGTATATTTCCTGCAAGCATGTGACATATATTTTTTTTGAAGATAAGCATCTGCATTTATGCAACCAGTTTTTCTTAAGACATCAGACATTTTGCAAATAAAATGTACAAGACGAGACATGACTGAAAATCTGATTTTATTAATTCATATGCCCTGAATTGGCGAGATACAGTCAAAGAAACAAATCCCCTGAAATGAGGAGATCGTTACAATTTGAGAAACAAAATGCTGGCAATGTTGATGACGCTTTAAGGAGCTTCCCTTTTACTATGACTCGTATGACTTTTGACGTTCTTCTCATCTTGCTTTCTGAAGGATGCTGATTCTGACTGAAGCTTGATCCTTTCGAAACTTACCGAGTTGTAAGTGATACAGACGAATTCAGAACGCAGTTGTTCGCTTATTCCCTTATTTTGCATGGATCGCCCTTTCGGGTTTTCAATCCATCGGGATACCCATTTTTGCCTGAGCTGTCCAATGTGGTTTTTCAACTCAGCGGGTGTACATTTTTTGTTTATTTTCCCTTATTTTTGCCCGAGTCTTTTATTCTGTTTTTGACTCGCCGGGATGCCCTATTTTTGCCTGGACTTACATTCTGTTTTTGTGTCCAGCGAGTCATTTTTATGCGAAGTATTTTTTAACTGCATCTGAATTCACAGGGGACGGGAAGTCTTCACCATCCATGGTGCTGAGCATCAGTGCTCCACCAGAGAAAACTTTCTTTACTACAAATGGTCCTTCATAATTCGGAGTCCACTTGCCCCTGTGGTCTGTATGAGGAGGGAGGATTCTTTTCAGCACAAGATCTCCTACTTGGTACTCTCGGTGCCTGACTTTCTGATCGAAGGCTTTCTTCATTCTTTTCTGATACAGCTGCCCATAACAGATTGCAGCCAATCTTTTCTCTTCGATCAGACTCAGCTGTTCGTATCGGGCCCGAACCCACTCTGCTTCACTCAGTTTAACATCCATTAGTACCCGTAGAGAGGGTAATTCAACTTCAACCGGTAGGACTGCTTCCATACCATACACAAGCTGATACGGTGTTGCCCCAGTGGATGTCCTGATTGACGTTCGGTACCCATGCAAGGCAAACGGTAACATTTCATGCCAGTCTTTGTAGGTAACTACCATCTTCTGCACAATCTTCTTGATATTCTTATTAGCTGCCTCAACAGCGCCATTCATCTTTGGCCTGTAAGGAGAAGAATTATGATGTTGAATTTTGAAGTCCCGACACAGCTCTGCCAACATTTTGTTGTTTAAGTTGGAACCATTATCAGTAATGATTCGCTCGGGCACTCCATATCGACAGATGATATCTCTCTTCAGAAATCTGGCTACCACTTGTCTTGTAACGTTCGCATAGGAAGCTGCTTCGACCCACTTGGTGAAATAGTCAATGGCAACCAGGATGAATCTGTGGCCGTTTGAAGCAGTTGGCTCAATCTTGCCAATCATGTCAATGCCCCACATAGCAAAGGGCCAGGGTGAAGACATCACATTCAAAGGATTGGGAGGTACATGCACCTTATCCGCATAAATCTGGCATTTATGGCATTTTCTGGCGTAGGCACAACAGTCAGCATCCATTGTGATCCAGTAATAACCTGATCTTAGCAACTTTTTAGCCATGGCATGCCCTCCCGCATGGGTACCAAAGGATCCTTCGTGCACTTCATGCATCAACAGATCTGCTTCTGTCCTGTCGACGCATCTGAGGAGTACCATATCAGAGTTCCTTTTGTACAATGACCCATCAGTGTTCAGAAAGAAACTACCAGCAAGCCTTCTTAAAGTCTTCTTATCATTGGAAGATGCCCCAGGTGGGTATGTCTGATCCTTCAAGAAGCACTTAATGTCATGGAACCAAGGCTTATTATCTTTAACAACATCTGCTGCGAACACATACGCTGGTCTGTCAAGTCTGGACACTGAAATCTGAGGCACAAAGTTGGTAGCCTGAACTTTGATCATGGATGAAATGGTGGCAAGAGCATCTGCAAACTGATTCTCGTCCCGAGGGATATACTCAAGCTTGACTATTGTAAAGAAAGTCAATAACCTCCTTGTATAATCCCTGTAAGGTATCAGATGATCTTGGTGGGTGTACCATTTGCCGTTGGTCTGATTAACTACCAGAGCTGAATCTCCGAATACAGTCAATGTCTTGATCTTGAGGTCAATGGCTTCCTCAATACCCATAATGCAAGCTTCGTATTCAGCTTCGTTGTTAGTGCAGTTGAAAGTGAGTTTTGCCGAGAAAGGCATGTGAACTCCCTTGGGTGTAATGAGTACTGCACCAACACCACGACCACTCATATTAACAGCCCCATCAAACATCATAGTCCATTCTTCTTCCGGGTCGGGCCCTTCAGTGTGAACAGGCTCTTCATGGTCTTTTTCTTTTATGAACATGATGTCTTCATCAGGGAAGTCAAATCTCATAGGCTGGTAATCATCAATAGGTTGCTCAGCAAGATATTCAGACAATACACTGCCCTTGATGGCTTTCTGAGAAGTGTACTGGATGTCATATTCTGTAAGGATCATTTGCCATCTTGCAACCCGTCCGGTAAGTGCTGGCTTCTCGAATATGTACTTGACTGGATCCATCTTTGAGATCAACAAAGTAGTGTGGGTCAACATATACTGTCTCAGTCGGCGAGCAGCCCACGCTAAAGCACAACAAGTTTTCTCGAGCAGTGAATAACGTTGTTCACAGTCGGTAAACTTTTTGCTTAGGTAGTATATTGCATACTCTTTTCGACCAGACTCGTCATGTTGGCCCAGCACACACCCCATTGACTCTTCTAATACTATCAAGTACATTATCAGAGGTCTTCCTTCAACTGGAGGCATAAGGATTGGAGGCTCTTGTAAGTATTCCTTGAACTTGTCAAAAGCCTTCTGACAGTCTTCGTTCCACCTGACCGTTTGTTCTTTTCTCAACAATTTGAACAAAGGCTCACAAGTCGCTGTAAGGTGAGATATGAACCGTGAAATGTAGTTCAACCGACCTAAGAACCCTCGAACTTCTTTCTCTGTCTTTGGTGCAGGCATCTCTTGAATAGCTTTGACTTTATCAGGGTCAACTTCAATCCCTTTTTCGCTCACAATAAAACCCAGCAGCTTACCAGATCGCACCCCGAATGTGCATTTGTTGGGGTTCAACTTCAGTTGGTACTTCCTCAGACGCTTGAACAACTTCAACAGATTTACCAGATGATCTTCTTCAGTAAGGGACTTGGCGATCATGTCATCCACGTAACATTCTATTTCTTTATGGATCATGTCGTGGAATAATGTCACCATAGCCCGTTGATACGTCGCACCGGCATTCTTGAGCCCAAATGGCATTACCTTGTAGCAGAACGTGCCCCAGGGTGTGATGAAGGTTGTCTTCTCCATGTCTTCAGGTGACATTTTAATCTGATTGTATCCTGAAAATCCGTCCATGAAGGAGAATACCGAGAACTGAGCCGTATTATCTACCAATACATCAATGTGAGGTAAAGGGAAGTCATCCTTCGGGCTGGCTCTGTTCAGATCCCGGTAGTCAACACACATTCTCACTTTGCCATCTTTTTTAGGCACAGGTACTATATTAGCGACCCACGGCGGATAGCTAGTTACAGCAAGGAAACCGGCGTCCCATTGCTTTTGTACCTCTTCCTTGATTTTCATTGCCATGTCTGGACGAGTACGACGTAACTTCTGCTTAACAGGCGGGCATTCTTCTCTCAAAGGCAGCTTGTGCACAACAATGTCGGTGTCCAACCCTGGCATATCTTGGTAAGACCAAGCAAACACATCCACATACTCTTGAAGCAGGTCAATCAGTTGTCTCTTCACTGAGTCTTGTAAGCAGGCCCCGATTTTAACTTCTTTCACGTCTTCATCTGTACCAAGATTGATCGCTTCAACCTCCTCCTGGTGAGGAGTGATAACCTTTTCCTCTTGTCTTAACAACCTGGCTAGCTCTTCAGGAAGCTCATACTCTTCTTCAACCCCTTCATCAGCTTGATTGATTAGATTGTCAAAGTCATACGAAGTCATAGCCGTGCTGTTGTCGGTGCTGTCTGGAAGGCATACTCTACAAGGGTTCAGTTTGTTCATTTTAGTGATTTGATTTTAATCTTGTTTAGAAAAGTGAAATAAAGTTGTCATTTTGAAAACACTGCCATTTATTTTTTTTGTACAAAAAGAAAAATGGAAAAACAGTGAGCGGAAAAGAAAAAGACTCATTTGCAAAAAGATGTCTGATATTTCATTGATTAATCTTGTTGCACAAAAAGTACAGATGGCCCGATTACAAAATGAGTCTTGTCATCTTGGGCAAGATGCAAGACTTTGATGCATGCTATAAAAATACAGGAAATAATAATTACTCTGCATGAGTAACCCTTATAATTTCCTGGGAAGACCAGTTCGAGATACTGCTCCCCGGGATCTTTGGACGGATCCAACTCTCCAGGTTGCGGTCGCTTTCATCCTCGTCTTCCAAATTTTTGACAACATCAGGGGTGAGCATCCCCCCACTAACAAAGTTGGGCTCCTTTGCAGCCTCTGCTTGATCTTGTTGAGTTGGTTTGTAACCCAACCCAAATCTATCCTCTTTCTTCTCCACAGGTAACAATTTGCCCCAGCCTTGGGTATTTCCTTCTTCAAAAACCTTTCGGGCTTGTTGGTATGGTGTCATTGAGGTTCCAGGTACAGCAGATGTTTCATTTACGTTCAAGGCTTCAAACCCTTGGCTCATTGTTTCGTGGATCTCCCCATCCATCTCAATGTATTTGTATGTAGCCAGATGGCTAACAAAAATATCCTCCTCTCCACAGATAGTAACGACTTGACCCTCCCACTCGAATTTTAACTTCTGGTGAAGGGTTGAGGTCACGGCGCCAGCGGCGTGAATCCATGGCCTACCCAATAGACAGCTGTAGGCAGGTTGTATATCCATCACGTAGAAGGTCGTTTTGAAAGTTTGTGGGCCAATCGTTATAGGAAACTCAATCTCACCCAGAACCGATCTCTTAGAACCATCAAAGGCTCTCACCACCAGGTTGCTGTGTCGTAATGCCAATCCGTCATACTCTAGATTCACAAGGGCTTTTTTAGGTAAGACATTGAGGGATGACCCCGTGTCTACCAGCACATGGGAAAGGACTGCACCTTTACATTCCATGGTAATGTGCAAAGCCTTGTTATGATTGCGGCCTTCCGTAGTCAAATCAGTGTTGGTGAACCCTAGTCCATGACTAGCATTAACATTTCCTACCACAGCTTCCAACTGATTGACTGTGATCTCTTCAGGCACATAAGCTGTGTGCAAGACTTTTAGTAGTGCGTTCCGATGGGATTCGGAGCACATAAGCAATGATAGGATTGAGATCTTGGAAGGTGTCTGGTGAAGCTGATCCACTATTTTGTAATCACTTTTCTTGATGATTCTCATGAACTCATCAACTTCTTGATCAAAGGGTGTTTTCAAAGCTTCTCTAACAATCTTCTCTTCCTGCACCAAGCTTTTCCCTTTTGCCTTGGCAGCAGCTTCTGCTTCGGCAGTGGGTCTTTGAATTTGTGGAGCAAAGAGACGTCCGCTTCGAGTGAAGCCTCCGCCTCCTCCCACATTGTCTATTTGTGGTGCAGGGGTTGATGATTCAAAAGTGATTTTTTGTCCTTCGCAGTATAAATCAGAGCCGTAATGCCAGGGGATGGCATTACTGCTTTCATAAGGTACTGCCCCAGGCACTGTGATAGTGACTGGACTGATTGCAGCTGCGGAAGGGACTGTGATAGTCTGTGGATCATAATATATTGTGATTGGTGCTCTGATGGGAGTAGCACTTTGTGAGTTGTAGACGGAGTCATTTTCAGGATCATAATAAATCGTAACTGTTGAGACATCTTCATGGTTTGTTGCTGATGTTGTAGGAGACATTGTTGGAAGGATGGGTGTTGTTGTTGTAGGAGATTCAAAATGAAGTGGTGCTGAAGTTGTAGAAGGAATGTTTGCTGATATCTGGTCAGTTGAAATGACAGATGAAACATTTGTTGATGAAGCTGAAGAGTTGTCGGGAACAATGGTTGTTGTAGTTGTAGGAGATACTGGAATTGTTGCTGATGAGATTGCTGGATTTGTTGGAGTTGATGTTGTAATTTGAAGTAGGCCACTCTGGATGAGACCATCTATGCCATCCCTCAAGTTATCACACCCATTCACTGAAATGTTGCAGTAAGCACACCCTAACTCACACCCCGGGAACATTTGACATTCGAGGAGTTGAGCCTTAATCTCTACCAACGGTGTCCGAATCTGACCCACACTGGTTATTAAATAAGACGGCTTGTCTTCTTCAATAGCATTGATTCTGGGACCACCATGGTTTGGCATAGGGTTCTTGTTAACATTGGGTGGTGGTGCGAAGTTCAGAGCTTTAGAGTCTACCAGGTCTTGTACCTTCATGTGCAAGGCTCTGCACTTTTCTGTACTGTGGCCAGGTGCATTTGAGTGAAAAGCACATCTGGCGTTGGAGTCATAATTCCTGGGTAGACTATTAGGATCTGGAGGTGCCAACGTCCTTAGCTCAACTAGGTTGAGTTTCAAGAGTTGTGGCAATAATGTTGCATATGGCATAGGGATCGGATTGATCACCCTATTGGCCTGAGAAGGTCTCTGTTGGAATGGTCTTTGCTGATTGTTGTTGTTGGTGTTGTTGTAGTTTCTCGGAGGATACTGAGTTTGTTGCCGGTACTGAGGTTGTTGCTGATAATTTTGTTGCGGAGGTTGATAAACTGGTTGTGGATGAGCTGGAGCGGGAATGGTGACTGCTGCCACAGACCTATGAACATATTGGGGTCTGCCCCTGTTGGTGTGGATAGAATTGGTCTCGCCAGTTCTTCTTGGGCCTGCAAAAGGCTTTCTTGTGTTGCTGGATGAGCTGGCACCATTGTCAGAAATCTTGCCCATCTTTAACAGGCTCTCAATTCTCTCTCCAGCTATGACAACATCTGCAAAGCTAGTGGAAGAGAAAGCAGCTAGCCTGTCAATGTATGTTCCTTGGAGGGTATTCATAAACATATCTGCCATCTCCCTCTCTGACATAGGTGGCTGAACAGCAGCAGCCAATTGCCTCCATCTCTGGGCATACTCTCGGAAACTTTCTCTTGATGACTGTGACATTCCCATTAGGAAGGTCCTGTTGGGTGCCATATCTAAGTTGTACTGATACTGTCTGATAAAGGCCTCTGCCAGGTCCTTCCAACACCTGATAGTTGCTCTTGTCAGATGAGAGTACCAGAGCTTCTCGTCCATGGTATAGGCTTTCAACCTCCCCAAAAAGGATTGTAAGTGGGTCCGTGGGCAAGAAGTCCCGTTGTATTTCTCAAAACAAGGAGGCTTAAACTTATGGGGAATCCTGACCCCGTCTACCAAGCCCATGTCCATAACATCAAAACCCAAAGATTTTTGAGACTCCAAGGATCTTAATTTCTCAGCTATCTCATCCAGCCTTCTGTCATAAGCTTCCTCCCCAACACCCATTACTGTGAACTGATCCTCTTGGGGGTCTTCTTGCAGTACCCTGCCTGCAGTGGCAGTCCCTTGAACATTAGCAGGAATATTGACCTCTGGATGAAGGTGGGGGCCAAATACAGGGGGATTGACATGAGGTTGGACCCTCTCATTGTTGCTTGTGCCAGCAGTCCCTATATGGGGATCTTCTTGATTCTGCCTTTCCACCATTGCTCTCAATCTTTCTTGGCTCTGAGCCATGTTGTTCATCACTTCCATAAACTGCGTCATCTGAGTTCTCATTTCCAATCTTTCGTTTGCCATTTGATTTCTGACCTCTGCAAGGTCCTGTTGTACCTGATCCATTTGTATGCCCGGAAGGTTGTTACGGGTTGGATATCGGTGCGGACGGTTGAGGGGAAATACCCGGCGTCGAGCAATAGTTCCTAAACATCACAACAGAGTTAGCAACAATAAAACAAAAACCTACAAAACAAACAAAAGGGTTAGCATGCAATGCAGTATGCTTATTTGCTTTCAAGGTATCCGGCTTGGCATTCAGTTTTGACCCTTCCAGACCCTTGAAGATGCTGTCGATGTTGCTTTCGAAGTGGAACAAACTAATACATATATTACAAAAGGCAATTGGTACATAGTTTGTTTACAAATATAAGCCCTCTGAGGGGTCAAAATACATTACAAGAAAATAAAAGTACATAAAATGAAAGCAACAACAAGCAAATAGTCAAACACCAAGACCAAACTCATCCTCCCGAACTTCCTTGAGAAGTGCTTCGGTCACAGGATCAGCTGGACGCTCCGTGAGATTCCTGATAAGGAGGTTCCGGGTAGTAACAGCTGCAGTTAGCTTCTTGTGTTGACTTTGGTCCTTTGACCTCTTCACTCCAGCTTTGATCTTCAGCTCTGATATCTCCCTCTGGGCTGCTGCCAGGGCTTCCTGCTGCTCTTTTGCACTAGCTTCCAGATGCTCTATCTTGTCTTGGACCCTCTTATCCTCCAGAGTACGAGCTTCGGTGATCCTGACCCACCTAGCTTGACTCTCCTTCAGATACAAGTCTGTCCTGGCTTTCTGGAACTGGGCTTCCTTGCAAGCATTCTTCAGAATTTGTTCCCCAGCCCTAAACTTCTTGATGTAATCCTCAGACTTCTCAATTTTAGCCAGATGCTCTACTCTCAGCTTCTCTAACCTCTCAATGTCCAACCTACCATCACTCCTCTCCCGGAGGGTCTTCTGCAAAGCCTGAGTCAACTTTTCATTTCTCTCCTTCAAACTCTCAAACTCCTCCAAACTGACAGTGGCAAGAGGTGGTGCTGAAGATGATCCAGGCATATCCTCCATGGTAAAGGGCATTCCAGAAAATTGAGCCCTGGCATGGGACCACTCATAGTATTGTGCTGATGCCACATTGTTGCACTTCCCCAGAATGGTTACTCCCTTAGTTTGAACATTTTCCCAGGCCCAGGCTGCCTGCCTAACAATAGCCAGATTAGGCTTGTTCTCACAATAAAGAGTCTCAGCCAAGTCTTGTGCCTTAGGAGTGTGGACCAGTGCATAGCCCAGTTGCCTTTTGGGCAGCAGAGGATTGTAATTAATGCTACCCTTAACTCCTATCAGGGGTACATTGGGAAAATGCCCACAACTGGTGATGATATCCCTGCCCTTTGTGCTTTGAGTGCACCACCTGATATCAGCTGAAGTTAGAGCAGTGAGTCTTCTAGCCCAGTTCTTCTGCTGATGAGGGTTTAAAAATGCATCTGTCCTAGGTAAATGCCTGAGAAGCCAAGTATGGAACAAAGGAGCACAACACCTCACTAATCTTCCCCTCTGCTTTTCATTCCTTTGATGCACTGAATAGTAGAGATCCCCCAATAAAGTGGGTATTGGGTTCCTTAGAATGAAAAGATGGATTGCATTCTTGCTAATGAATCTAGGCTCATCTGCAAATAATATGATCCCATATATGCTCAGGGCCAATAAAGCACAGACTGCTTTCCACTCTCCCAAAGAAGCTTTCAGGGTAGCTCGAGAGATCAAGAAATCCAGATGCAGGCCAGGGATTCCAGCCTTAGTAGTCATATGCTGCCCAATCAGAATTGGTTCCAGATGCAATGCCTTTGCTACTTCTTCATTACCAGGAAAGACCATCTCAGGGTTGAAAGGGATTCCACCCCTGATAGGTATACCAACCAATGATGAGTATTCTTCCAATAAAGGGCCCAGCTGAAAGTCCTGAAAAGTGAAACACCTCAGTGGGGGATCATAAAACTGAAGACAAGTGTGAATCAGGCTCCTCTGTGAAGGGTCCAAATCCATAACCACATCAAGTATGTCTCCATAGTGTTCCCTGAACAGTGGTATATGGTCTGGAGTGATCAGGGTCTGAATCCTCCTGATGTCAGCTAGCTCAGGCTGGAAGAAGTGGTAGGAGATGTTACTCTTTTTAGGTGCCATGATGTTGAGGAAGAGTGGAGATAGGTGCTGATGATAACACTAAAAATGGGCCACTGATTGGCTAATGCAGGTGACTGAAGCAGATAGCTGATAGCTGAAGCAGATGCTGATGAAGATAGGTCTATACTGATGATGGGGTCAAAACCAAGCCAAAAATGAAGATGGATACCCTGAAAAACAAATAAACAAATGTCAAAATGATGCAATGATTATGTATGCAGATGATATGCAGGGGTTTGTGACTGAGCTGGATCTGATCAAGTGCTCTGATATAAGTCCAGATATATTCAAGAAATCCAGATGGAGGTCTATAAATCCAGTAACCAAGGTGGGGGACTCAAATAAAGAGTCACATGTCCAGGGTTTAGAATCACAAGAACTGTTCCAACATGGAGTATTCTTAATCAAATCAAAGTAACAGGGTATGCTGGGGCCAAGGGTACCTGCAAACCTGTAAACAGCCCAACCCCCTCACAGGTGGTGTTCTAAAACAAGGATCCTCAGACTTGGATCAGTTATGAGAAGTGTACACACTTCTAACCCGGAGGTACAGTGTTTACAATAACCATAAAAGTTCCTCCTCTAATTCACCTCAGTTTCTGAAGGTCAATACTAAAGGTCATCCAGACTTAGCAGGCTTCCCAGATAGCCCTAGCATTGTAGGAAATCTGCAACATAGAGTTCTCAAGAAGAAACCCATATCTGAACCGTGTTTCATATTCCCGCACCAGACCGAGATGGAATGGGAAAGAATATGAACCACTCTAGCCTAGGTGTCACTCAGGTCCCAGGTATAGGACCTTAACTCTCAATGGAACACCCACCCACCAAAGCAAACAAACAGATCCAGCCATCAGCACAGTATGACAATATGATATAATGCAAAGCTATAAAGGAAGCAGTAAAGCAACTGTACATAAAGCAAAATAAATACAAATACACAGACATAAATAAGCACATAACACCCCAGTAAACACAAATCAATCAAGCGCTAGGAGGAACCCACAAAAAGAACCAGAAGCCCTGGTTGCAGTATAAGGGTCCCCAGCAGAGTCGCCAAGCTGTCGCTCCCGATAGATGGGGAATGGCCCAGGTAAAGGTACAGACGCGAACGGTCGGCGAGAGGGACAATGAGAACACACAGCCGTGAACTCACTGGAGATGAATAGAGTCGCCAGCTAGGCATTTTTATCCCGGAGGAAAGGTAATGCTGCATAGACCTAGAAGAAGATGGATAAGACGGTCGCGAACCAGAGAGACCGAGAAAGGGGGTTGGTTACAACCTGGGAAGGTATTAGCACCCAGATTGTCCGCCGTACTCGACGGGATCCACGCTTAGAAGATTTGTGTTTTAAAGGGGTAGTGTCAGTGCAATTTGTATGTACAATAGCTGGAAAAGAATGTACAGGTGTCAGTGTAAAAACAGTGTGAAGTGTATAAATGATGTGTCAGTGTGAGAACAAAGAATGAGATGCTCAAGATCATGAGGCTTAAAGATTAATGCTGGAAGGAGGGGGAATATACAGAGACTTTTGTTCGATAACTGTTAAGTTATGCCTACGTATCCTCTCGTGCAATGAGGAAGTCAGAACACCGTAGTTCGACCCAAAGAGACTGAAAGATGAATTGACTTGTGAACTGCTTACTTGTCAATGCTCAAGTGTAAGACCTGTCTGGCTCAGGTGCAAACTGTCTTGCATTAGACGGAAGAAGCAAGTTCTCGTTTATGAGTGAATGAGATGAGAAAAGAATCCCGAAGGAGACGATTATTGTTTGTTTTTGTGTTTTCAGTCTTTTATTGCTTTTGAAAGTTTATCATAAGTTAATGAGCTTAAGCCTAAACCAATGGATTTAGTAAACTCATCACATCCTCCCTCTGATTAGGGGTAATGAGAGTACCTTAAGTGTGAAGTCAGCTTCTCACACTTAAACACCTTGGATGTAGGATTAAGATCATTAACCTACTTGTGATTATTTAGATGTTTTTTGTTGTTTTTTGTTTAGTGTTAAGTAATGAGGTTAAGCCATAATCAGGGATTAAACAGACTCATTACACCATCCTAATAGAAGGATAATAGATGAGAATGTTTAAGCTGAGGAAAGCTCCTCAACTTAATCCATGATTAGGGATTAAACTCATGACAAAACAAGCCTTTGATTAAGTGGATTTTATTAAATGGTGAGATGAAGAAGTGAGTTTTAGGGTTTATAAGACAACTTGAGGGGGACTTGTCCATTAACACTAGGGTTAGTCCTTCTTAACCAGTTAAGGAAGAATTAGAACCCTAATGCAAGGCCCAAGTTACAAGCTTGATGTCTTGATGATTATTAGATGGATTGATTAAAGGATTTAAACACATCAAGGGTTTAACACTTAGGATTAAAGTTATACACTCCATCCTAATAGAAGGATGCAGGCATAAGCTTAATCACAAAGCCTTAAAGCCTTTAGGATTTAGTCCCTGATTATGAGGTGAGAAGAGAAGACTCAATGAGACACAAAGGTAAAACTAAGTAGGGGACTAATCAAAACCCTAATTATTGCCATGCTTGGTTGTTCCTAAGGTTTGTGAGGTTAACAAGAGAAATCTTCAGAGGAACCACCAGGAAGCAGATGAAAGGATCATGAGAAACAAAGTAACTTGCTTCATTCAAGAAGTCAAGTCACTTGGAGAAAGAAAGTAAGAAGAAGAAGAATGAGCAAGCTCAAACTCAAACACATACAAAAATGCAGCAAGGATGCATAAAAGAGATGAAAAGAAGTTATGAGAAGTGAAGGCAAATTCACTTCTCAAAGTCACTTACCACCTGAAAAGTTAGAAAAGAAAACACAATGCAATGCAAAATGAGATGAAATGGTATGGTGAAAAACCAAACCAGAAGCACATACATGATGTTAATGATGCTATGAGATGCTACAAACCAGAAACAACACATGTGGATGATCATACAAACTTATGGATGCAAATGGGGTAAGTTAAGACACATGAGCATACATGAAAAGTTATGAGATGCATATGGCATACAACATGGCAAATGAAAGATGCAATGATCAAACATGCTTTCAATATGTCTTATGATGTTAAATGAACCAAATGGATGCATAAAATGTCATGGCAAGTCATGTTATGCAAACAAATGCAAGATGAATGCAAAAGGAAGCCCAAATTAGGGTTTATGATCAATGCACCAAACAAAAACCAAAATCAGAAGCAAACAACATTACAAAAAAAAAATTGAAAATGCACTCAAAGGATCCCTAATCCTATACTAACTCACTGCCCAAAGGAGAGGTCTCAACTCCTAACCTAACTCAAGATATGATTTTTCTAAGTTTTCTAGGGTTTTAGGGTTCCTTAACAAGAAAATTACCAAACAAAATGAAAATGAAAGATCAAATCATGTCCATTTAATCTCACAAACTACATGCTAAACACAATGCAATGCAAAAAGAATCAAGGTCCAACTCTTCATGGTTAGGCAGAAATGATTTTTGGAAGTTTGGATCAAAATAATGCATCAAAATGATTTTAATTCAATGAAAAAATTCTCAAAATGCATCAAGATCAAAAAATAAATTTGGTTTGAAGGTTGGACAATGTTTCTAAATGTCTTAAAACATTTCATGAATTTTTTGGTGATTTTTAAATACCTAAAAGTATTTTTAATAAATTAATTTTCATTAATCAATTAAAAATAAACTTTTAAATATTTAAAAATACTTTTTTAATGCTAAAAATGAAAATAAAAATATTTTTGTGTTTTAAAAATTAATGAAACTCTTGGTAAAAAATTTCATAATTTTTAAAGCCTTTTTGCTATTTTTAATAAATTGTATAAAACAAATGAATTAATATGAAAATAAAATGAATTTTAAACTGAAAAAGGAAAAGTAATCAAATCCTAGGGTCTAGATTCAAACAAGCCTGCGCGCGAATTGACCTGGCGCCAAATCCTACGGCCAAAATTCAAACTGGGCTAATTAATGATTAAACCCTAATCCCACCGTTAATGACCCTCAGGTGACCGGAACAGTGTTCCGGTCATCTTCTCCGTTCACTCCAAAACACCAACTCTCTCCATAAGCATCTAAAATGAAATCTAATTAAACAGAAATGATCCCCATTCACTCACGAATCAAAACCCCCATTCAAACAACATTTATCATTCTTAAACTGGCTGAATCGAATCAATCTAGTTCTAGGGCAAAAAGTTTCAGAGACTGATTAAACTCTCATCTCTCCACCATTTTCAAAACTAAAGACATATTTATGACCAGGGAAGCATGTAGAACAACTTAGGAACTTTAAAAATCATTTCTGGAAAAAAAGTTCTTGAGCTACCTGAGTTTTGAAGCTTTCAGTTTACAGCTTTCTGGCCTCTCTCCTTTGTGCAATCCACTCCTTATGGTCCCTTGATGATGCCTGGATGCTTAGAAGAAGTTTATGATGGCTGGTTTGGAAGTTTGAAGCAGTTCTGTTCAAGCTCAGGTGAGAATCGTGTTTTGGATTCTATGGCTTTCAGGCTGTTTTGATGGTTGGTTTGGGTTCAGTGAGGCATGGTGAGAAGGTTTGTGAAGTTTGTTTCTAAGTTTGTGGCCTGAGGAGAGTGTTTCGAATGCTTTTCCTCTCTGGAATGAAAATGAGAGAGTGATGTTCTTGCTGGTTTCAGGCTCTTGTGTTATGTTGCTTGGCTTGCCATTTGTTTGTATAAACTAATGGGATTGGTCAGAGGATGTGACCTGTGCTTTTGTGATAGGTATGCTAGCTTTTGCCAAAATGTCAACTTTGTGTAAGAGAAAGCATGGGCAACTTCTAGCCAAGTACAAGGGCTATGGGCTGCGCAGCATGGTGAGGGGAAAGGGCTAGTGTGGTTCAGCATCCAAGGCAGCAAGTGGATGAGGTGTGATGATGGTTTTTGCAACTTGCTCACTTTTGCTTTCCATGAAAATATCTTGCCTCACAAGCCATGAAACATGAGAAGCTCTTGGTCCATTCTGATTTTTAGGTCATATGTGATGTTTGTGTAATGGTTTGACATGAATTAGAAGTCACAAATGCCTTTGATACATGATTTTGCAAATTTCTCATTTGGTGCATATTTTGAAAATTAGTGATTTTTGCCAACTTTGACACACCATAACTTTTGATCCAAAATGAATTAGGTCATGTTCTTGTACTTTTTGAAAAGGGAAAGATCTAATCTACAACTTTCATGACCAAAGTTTTTCCATTTGAAGCATTTTTGGATCAAAAAGCAAGGGTTGAAAAAAGTTGCATAAAATGACATTTCATTAAAAGTCAACCATGCCCTAAAAAGTCAACTTTGCAAAAACTTGTAATTCTTGAATTTTGTGAACTTCAACCTTCTTCCATGATCAAATAAAGATCATATACACTCAAAATGATGAAGATCAACCCTTGGTTTGGTCATTGGGGGCCTCAGATGCCCTGATTTTGCACTGACTTGTCTAGAAAGTCAACTCTTGATCAAATGACTTCCCCCATGGAATTTATTAATGAAAATTGATATGCATACTCCCTATACCATATAGAGACCAATAGAAACAAGAATGACCAAAAAATTTGAAGTTATGGCCTCTGAAACCAAAACCCTAATTTTAGGTCATCTGTGCAGTCAAACCTGGCTCTGCCTCCATACCAACCCCAGTTCTTGTGATTCTTTGGCATTCTTGACTTTGAGAGGATATAATATGATGCTTGAACACATATAGACCCCTTTGAAGTGATTGATGACCTTTGGAGTGGCTCAAGAAGCTCTTAGATTGCTCAGATCACAAACCCTAGATGCAGATGACTTTGAACCAATGCAGTGAATCAAAAATGTGGTATGAGATGGTATGATTGAGTTTATGCATATGAAATGATCACAAGCCATGGTGTGAATGGGTGAGGGCAAATTTGGGGTGTTTACACACGGTCGCATAAAAGAAACGAGAAGTATGAAAAGGAGTCCATTGCGGGTTGGTTTAGAGGTACCTGGTTCTGAACTTGGTAGGGCGTGCTACGGCTCGATCCCCCACAACATCCAAATCGGATAATATACGTAGGGTTGCCACATTCGTGTACCAGACCCCGTGCTTATAAAGGATCAAAGTCACTAACCGGCTACTCCACTACGTGCGTGCTAAGGCAAAGGGCTTAATGTGATTGCGCTAGAATGAAACCGGGTGAAATAAGATCGAAAGACTCTAGGTGGAATCGTAACGCAATTACCGAATGTTTCGTTTAACGGGAAGTCGACGACTTATCTTGTTGCTTGTGTCATTAGTGTATCGTTAGTGTTTTATTCTATTACCGGTTTATCTGACAAAACGATTCCTCGTATGGTTTGTTATGTGTGTGCGTCGATGAAAACCTGTCCGATCATTTTTCAACCGACTATTTGCTTGAGGACAAGCAAAGGTTTAAGTTTGGGGAAGTTTGATAACGAGAAAAAGTATCGTTTTATTGCTATGTTTCAATGCCGTTTTATCGCACATTTGTCGTTTTAACACCCGATTCCTCGAGTTTTCTTTGTCATTTTGCAGGTATATCAATTATAGAGCTAAATCATGAGCCACAAGTGGAATGAACAAAAACAACCATGAAAAGAAGAAGAAAAGAGGAATTCTGCATAATCTGCACTTTTTGTAACTGTCACGACCGTCACCTAGGAGTCACGACCGTGACACGCTAAAAGGAGCAGTCACGGTCGTCACCAGTCCCTCACGACCGTGACGTGCGTAATACAAGGGAGACAAGCGTGACACCCTTGTCACGAACGTGACAAGGGTAATTTAGGTTAAATTGCTGAGAATTGGTCATGTACGTGTGTGCTACGTGAGGTCAACTTTCCTATTCTCCCGCAGACCAAGTATTTCAACTATTCCCTGGATTTTCTCAGCACTACGAAGCCCATGCATCATTTCCAATTGCCAAGCCCAAAATTATGATCCTATAAATAGCTTAGTTTCAAAGAACAATTTACAGAGTTTTATTTTGATTTTTCTTGCGGATGCTCTGCCGTATTTCCTCTGCACCCTAGTTTATTTTATTCTTTTCAGCATTTATTTGTTCTTGCTTTAATTTTATATCCCAACCAAACCATATAACAATTTCCAACATCAGGAAATTGTTATAATTTAATTTCTTTCAAAGCCTTCAGAAATTCTTTTAGTATTTTTATTTTTGATTCCGGTCCGTACTCCGAGCTTGCCAGATTGTGGAAGAAGGAGTCTAACATTATATTTGTTATTCAGGTTTTTTATTTAATTTGCAATTTATATTAATGTTAAGAATTTATTTTATAATGCATATTTTATGTTGTATTTCTCTGTCTCTGCATCTGTCTGGTACAACAATCATGAGTAGCTAAGCACTTTAGGGCGGTATGTAATTAAAATTAACTGAATCGGTAAAATTAATTCTAGGTTTAAAATAATTAAGAACTTAAAATTCTGGCTGTGACTTTTTATAATAAAATCAATCTTTTTGTTACAAGAGTAAGGAAAGTGTAATAGGTTAGGTCGAGACCACGAGAGTGTGAGATTTTAACCAGATAGCTAAAGTTAGGCATTTAATTTAAACACAGCAAGAGCGCTTTAAAATGAATTAGAATTATTAAGTTTCCAAAAATTACTTCTAAACACTTATGGGGTAGCGAGAGCAGGCATAGGGCTTTAGGGGTAAGATCTGAGATAAGACCACGAGAGTGTGAGTCAAAGATATTTAAACTGGTAACCTCTACAGAATAGATTAAGTGAACCATCTTTATAAGCCTAGGTTAGATTGATCCGCCTAAGTTAACATAATTACATACCGACCGCCTTATTATTATTTTATTAAACTTAAATTTAATTTCCGCCTTTAATCCTTAAAAACAATCAAAAAATCGTGACAACCATTCACCTTAGCTAAACTAGTAAATCCTCTAGCACTAAGTAATCATAAAGTCCCTGTGGGATCGATAATCTTAAATATTACTTCGATAGGCTGTGCGCTTGCAGTTAAGATACCGCTAGACACATATTAGAGTACGTCTTTAGCCCATCAAACACTCAGCTAGCTGAAGCCCTGAAGAAGACTCTCTGGGAGTGAAATGACAGCCGTCTGGACATTGATAGATTGGAAAGACTCAAGATTGAGCATCTGGTCAAGATTGAGAAAACAAATGACTACATCCGGAAGGCAAGAGCAGGGGAGTTTGTTCTGAAGAATGCCTGCAAGGAGGCAAAGATTCAAAAGGCTAGGGCAGAGCATTATCTGGAGGAAAGCCATGCTAGGTGGATCAGGATCACTGAAGCCCGTGCACAAGAATACCAGAGAACTCAGGCTAAGATAGAGCAACTGAAGGCTAATGAGAAGAAGCATCAGGAGGCTTTGTTGGCAGCTTAGAAGGAGATATCAGAATTAAAACTCCGAGCGGGGTTGAATAGGTCAAAGGATCAGGACAAGCATAAGAGGCTAACCAGTGTCATGTCTACCATGAACCTCCTCATCAGGACTATTACAGAGTACCCAGCTAGTCCAGTGACTGAGGCCCTCCTGAAGGAAGTCAGGGAGGATGACTTTGGATTGGATGTCTGATCCTTTTGCTTTTTTTTTCTTTCTTTTGATGTACTTTTCTTTTTGTTATTGTATTTAACCCACCATGGGGATTTTTTGTAATCAAACTATGTATTTTCATCACTTGTAATATATCAGTTTGTATTATTTATTGGTGGGCTTAATATCTCAACATCATCAACACTTCCTTGAGGTCTGGAAAGGTCAAAACCAAAGAACCAAACCAGATACCCTTGGAAGACAAATAAGAATATTGCATTGCATACTAACATTTTATTTGTTTTGTAGGTTTTTTGTTTGTTATTGTGTCTCACTTTGTTGTGGTTTCAGGAAACATTGCTCGCAGAAGAGTGTTCCCTGTCAACAGAATACACCGGTACCCAACGCGAAACAACCTTCCGGGCATTCAGGTGGATCAAGTGTAGCAGGACTTGAATGAAGTAAGGACCCAAATGGAAAATGAAAGGGTTGAAATGAGGAATCAAATGACCCAATTTATGGTTGTGATGACTGGCTTAGCTCAGAGTCAGGAAAGGCTGAGGGAATTGGTGGAAAGGCAGACTCCTGAAGAACACCATCCTGGTACAGGAGGAACCAGTAACAATGATCGTGGGAACCCTCGCATTGATCCACCAGAGTTTGGGCCTCATCTAAACCCAGATGTTAATTTCATAAGGAATGCTCAAGGAAACACTGCTGGAGGCAGGATCTTGCAAGAGGATCCTCAGGAAGAGAAGTTCATAGTTATTGGAGGTGGGGATGAAGTTTATGACCGAAGACTGGATGAGATTGCTGAGAAATTGAGGTCACTTGAATCCCAGAATTCCCTAGGCTTTGATGTAATGGATATGGGGCTGGTGGATGGGGTGAGAATTCCTCACAAGTTCAAACCCCCGTGCTTTGAAAAATATAATGGTACCTCCTGCCCGCGTACTCATCTATAGTCTTTCTTGGGGAGACTCAAAGCTTATACCATGGACGAGAAGTTATGGATGTTCTATTTTGAGGACAGCCTGACTGGAGCATCAAGAGAATGGTATTCGCATCTGACCAGGGCCACTATAAGATGTTGGAAAGACTTGGCCGAAGCCTTCATCCGTCAATACCAGTACAACCTAGACATGGCTCCCAATAGAACCCTTCTAATGGGCATGTCTCAGTCTTCAAGGGAAAGCTTCCGGGATTATGCTCAGAGGTGGAGACAGCTTGCAGCTGGTGTCCAGCCACCCATGTCTGAACGAGAAATGGCGGACATGTTTATGAATACCTTACATGGAACTTATATCGACCGACTTGCCGCATTCTCCTCCACTAGCTTTGCTGATGTAGTCATAGCTGGGGAGAGAATAGAAAGTCTTCTGAAGATGGGCAAAATCTCTAACAACGGTGCAAGTTCTTCCAGCAACACAAGAAAACCTTTTTCAGGACCCCGAAGGACGGGTGAAACAAATGCTATTCATACAGGCAGGAGAAGACCCCAATATTCTCACAGATCAGTAGCAGCCGTTACTATCCCGACTCCAACTCCACAACAACCACTTTTTCCTTAGCAACAACAACAACACTATTAACAACAACCGCACTTTCCGCAACAAAGAACGTACAACAATAACAACAACAACCAACAGCAGCGCCCCTTTCAACAGAGGCCATCTCAAGCAAATAGGGAGATTGACCCCATTCCTATGCCTTATGCCGCTCTACTGCCATAACTCCTGAAGCTCAACCTGGTTGAGTTAAGGATGTTGGCTCCACCAGATCCTCTTAACCTCCCGAAGAATTATGATGCCAATGCTAGGTGTGCCTTTCATTCCAACGCACCTGGTCACAATACTGAGAAGTGTAGAGCCTTGCAAATGAAGGTTCAGGATCTGGTCGATTCCAAAGCTCTCAATTTCACACCTCCTCCAAATGTTACCAGAAATCCTATGCCCAGTCATGATGGGCCCAGGATTAATGCCATAGAAGAGGACCAACCATCTGCACTGGTTGATAGTGTTGCACAGATTCGGACGCCTCTGGCAGAAGTCAAAGCTCAACTCTTAAGATGCCAGGTATTCCCGGGTTGTGAGGCCTGCTGCGAATCGTGCAAGACTGCTATTAATGGGTGTGAGAGGCTAAGGCTTGGCATAGATGGCCTTATCAGAGGTGGAATTTTGCAAATTACCACAACGGCGTCTACAACTTCAACAACTCTTTCTTCAGCAACAATAGATCCTCCTACAACTGCAACAACCATTACTCCCACTGATTCATCCACAACTCTAGCAATCACTCCATCCATTATTTCAACAAACCAAAGTTCAGTTATGCTTACTTCTACAACGTCAACACCCATCTTATCAACGAAATCGCCCACAACACCAACAAATACTAACGAAGATGTATCAACGGTCACAATCTATTATGACTCGGTAACTGTTCATCCCAACAACAAACTGCAACACCTCCTGTCAGATCTCCAGTCACAATCTATTACGACCCGCATACCATCACAGTTCCTTCCGCTGTAGCAATCAGTCCAGTCACCGTTACGGTACCTGGACCTGTTCCTTATGAAAGCAGTAATGCCATACCTTGGCACTACGGCTCTGATCTCTACTGCAACGTAAAGAAGATCACTCTAGATTCATCAACCTCTTCACCACAAGTTGATAATGTTGGGGGAGGCAGAGGCTTCACCAGAAGCGGGCACCTTTTTGCCTCACAATTACCGAGACCCAATGCTAAGGCAGAGGCTGTTGCTAAAGCAAAAGGGAAAAGTGTGGTACTTGAAGAGCCAACTGTTAAAGAAACTTCGAAGACGTCTTTTGACCAAGAAGTGGACGAGTTTATGAGAATAATCAAAAAGAGTGATTACAAAGTGGTGGACCAACTTCATCAGACGCCCTCCAAAATCTCTATCTTATCATTGTTAATGTGTTCCGAAGCCCATATGAATGCACTTTTGAGGGTCCTGCACACAGCCTACGTGCCAGAAGAGATTACAGTTAATCAACTGGAAACAGTGGTTGCAAATGTCAACACCAGTCATGAACTGGGCTTCACAGATGCTGATTTAACGACGGAGGGATGCAATCATAACAAGGCTTTACACATCACCTTAGAGTGCAAAGGTGCTTTTCTTTCTCATGTGCTGGTAGACACTGGGTCCTCGCTCAATGTCTTCCTAAAGAAAGCCTTGGTGAAGCTGGAATATGATGGTTTGGCATTGCGTCCAAGTAACTTGGTGGTAAGAGTGTTTGATGGCTCTAAAAGATCAGTGCTTCGAGATATTGAATTACCCGTGATGATTGACCCACAAATCTTTAAAACTACTTTCTTCGTGATGGATATTCAGCCGGCCTACAGCTGTTTGTTGGGTAGACCCTGGATTCACGCCGCTGGCGCTGTTACATCTACCCTTCACCAGAAATTAAAATATGAGTGGGAAGGCCAGATCATCACAATTTGCGGGGAGGAAGACATTTTCGTTAGCCAGCTGGCTACTTACAAATAGATATAGATGGATGGGGAGATCTATGAGACTATGAGCCAGGGGTTTGAGGCCCTTAATGTCAATGAAACAACTGTTGAGTCCGGAACTTCTATCGCTTCATATCAACAAGCCCAGAAGGTTGTTGAAGAGGGTAACGCCAGAGGCTGGGGCAAACTGTTGCCGGTGGAGAAAAAATAAGACAGATTCAGGTTGGGTTACAGACCAATCCGACAAGATCAATCAGAGGCTGCCAAAGAGCCCAAATTTGTTAGTGGGGGAATGCTTACCCCAGATGCTATGAACAATCTGGAAGACGAGGAAGAAAGTGACCATAACCTGGAGAACTGGATACATCCAAGGATCCCGGGGAACCAAGTCTCTAACTGGTCTTCCTAGGAAATTATAAGGGTTACTCCTGCAGAGTAATTATTATTTCCTGTCTTTTTAGCATGCATCAAGTCCTGCATCTTGCCCAAGGTGTCAGGACTCATTTTGTAATAGGGCCATCTTGTATTTTGTGCAAATGATTAATTAATGAATATCATGACATCTTTTCCAAACGAGTCTCTTTTTCACTCACTGTCTTTTTCATTTTTCACCTTTGTACAAAACAATAAAATGGCAATGTTTTCAAAATAACAACTTCATTTTCACTTTTTCTAAACAAGATTAAAATTGATCACCTAAACGAACCAATCTCAACCCTTGCAGAGATTATCCTCCAGATCGCACCGACAACAGCACTGCTATGACCTTGTATGACTTCGACAATCCGATTAATCAAGCCGATGAAGGGGTTGAAGAAGACTATGAGTTACCTGAAGAATTAGCCAGGTTGTTGAGGTAAGAAGAGAAAGTGATCACTCCTCATCAGGAGGAAGTTGAGACCGTTAATCTTGGTAGCGAAGAAGACTTGAAAGAAGTGAAGATCGGGGCCCGTCTGCAAGATTCAGTGAAGGAGCAACTTATTGACATGCTTCAAGAGTACGTTGATGTCTTTTCTTGGTTCTATCAAGACATGCCAGGTCTGGATACTGACATTTTTATGCACAAGCTGCCTCTAAAGGAGGACTGTCCTCCAGTAAAGCAGAAGCTACGCCGTACTCGTCCGGATATGGGCATGAAGATTAAAGAAGAGGTACAAAAACAATGGGACGCTGATTTCCTTGCTGTAACTAGTTACCCGCCGTGGGTTGCTAATATTGTACCAGTGCCTAAGGAGGATGGCAAAGTACGGATGTGTGTGGATTACCGGGATCTGAACAGAGCTAGCCCGAAGGATGACTTCCCTTTACCTCACATTGATGTATTGGTCGACAACACGGCTCAGTTCTCGGTGTTTTCCTTCATGGATGGTTTTTCGGGATATAATCAAATCAAGATGTCATTCGAAGACATGGAGAAGACTACCTTCATTACACCTTGGGGCACATTCTGTTATAAGGTAATGCCATTTGGATTGAAGAATGCTGGTGCCACTTATCAACGGGCTATGGTAACAATATTCCATGACATGATCCACAAAGAAATTGAATGCTACGTGGATGATATAATTGCCAAGTCCCTCACTGAAGAAGACCATTTGATAAATCTGCTGAAGTTGTTCAAGCGTTTGAGAAAGTATCAGCTGAAGTTAAACCCCAACTAATGCACATTCGGGGTGCATTCTAGTAAATTGCTGGGATTCATTGTAAGTGAAAAGGGAATTGAAGTTGATCCTGACAAAGTCAAAGCCATTCAGGAGATGCCTGCACCTAGGACTGAAAAAGAGATTCAGGGGTTCTTAGGTAGATTGAACTACATATAAAGGTTCATATCTCATCTTACAGCAACCTGTGAGCCCCTGTTCAAATTGTTAAGAAAGGAACAAACAGTCAGGTGGAATGAAGATTTCCAAAAGGCTTTTGACAAAATCAAGGGGTAATTACAAGAACCTCCAATTCTTATGCCTCCAGTTGAAGGAAGACCTCTAATAATGTATCTGACAGTATTAGAAGGATCAATGGGGTGTGTGTTGGGCCAACATGACGAGTCTGTTCGAAAAGAGTATGCAATATACTACCTAAGCAAAATGTTTACCGACTGTGAACAACGTTATTCACTGCTCGAGAAAACTTGTTGTGCTTTAGCGTGGGCTGCTCGCCGACTAAGACAGTATATGTTGACTCACACTACCTTGGTGATCTCAAAGATGGATCCAGTCAAGTACATATTTGAGAAGCCATCACTTACCGGAAAGGTTGCAAGATGGCAAATGATCCTGACAGAATATGACATTCAGTACACATCTCAAAAGGCCATCAAAGGCAGTGTACTGTCTGACTATCTGGCTGAGCAACCCATTGATGATTACCAACCAATGAGATTTGACTTCCCTGATGAAGACATCATGTTCCTAAAAGAAAAAGATCATGAAGAGCCTGTTCACACTGAAGGGCCTGACCCAGAATAAGAATGGACAATGATGTTTGATGGGGCAGTCAATATGAATGGTCGGGGAGTTGGTGCAGTGCTCATTACACCTAAAGGAGTTCACATGCCTTTCTCGGCAAAACTCACCTTCGCATGCACTAACAACGAAGCTGAATACGAAGCATGTATCATGGGTCTTGAGGAAGCCATTGACCTCAAGATCAAGACTTTAACTGTATTCGGAGATTCAGCTTTAGTAATCAATCAGACCAACGACAAATGGTACACTCACCAAGAGCATCTGATTCCATATCGTGACTATACGAGGAGATTATTGACTTTCTTCACAACAGTCAAACTTGAGTACATCCCTCGAGACGAAAATCAGTTCGCAGATGCTTTGTCTACCATTTCCTCCATGATCAAGGTTCAGACCGCAAATTTTGTGCCTCGGATTTCGGTATCCAGACTAGACCGACCAGCATACGTATTCTCCGTGGACATTGCTTAAGATGACAAACCTTGGTTCCATGACATCAAGTGCTTCTTAGAGGATCAAACATACCCACCTGGGGCATCATCCAATGATAAGAAGACATTAAGAAGGCTGGCTGGTAGCTTCTTCCTGAATGCTGATGGTTCATTATACAAGAGAAACTTTGACATGGTGCTTCTCATATGTGTTGATAAGAAAGAGGCAGACTTGCTGATGCACGAGGTGCATGAAGGATCTTTCGGTACCCATGTTGTAGGATATGCAATGGCTAAGAAGTTGTTAAGATCAGGTTACTACTGGATCACAATGGATGCAGACTGTTGTGCCTATGCCAGAAAGTGCCACAAATGCCAGATTTATGCAGACAAAGTACATGTGCCTCCAAATCCTTTAAATGTAATGTCTTCACCTTGGCCCTTCACCATATGGGGCATTGATATGATTGGAAAGATTGAACCGACAGCTTCAAATGGCCACAGATTCATCCTGTTAGCCATTGATTACTTCACCAAATGGGTTGAAGCAGCTTCGTATGTGTCGCTCCCGAAGATTTGCATCCAGGTACAAGCGCGAACGGTCGGCGAAGGAGACAGTGAGAACACACAGCCGTGAACTCACTGGAGATGAATAGAGTCGCCAGCTAGGCATTTTTATCCCGGAGGAAAGGCAATGCTGCATAAGCCTAGAAAGAGATGGATAAGACGGTTACGAACCAGAGAAACTGAGAAAGGGGGTTGGTTACAACCTGGGAAGGTATTAGCACCCAGATTGTCCGCCGTACTCGACAGGATCCGCGCTTAAAAGATTTGTGCTTTAAAGGGGTAGTGTCAGTGCAATCTGTGTATAGAATAGCTAGAAAAGATGTACAGGTGCCAGTGTATAGTGTATAAGTGATGTGAAGTATGAAAGTGTCAGTGTAGGAACAGAATGAAATGCTCATGATAATGAGGCTAAAAAGAATAATGCTGGAAGGAGGGGGAATGTACAGAGACTTTTGTTCGATAACTGTTAAGTTATGCCTACGTATCCTCTCGTGCAATGAGGAAGTCAGAACACCGTAGTTCGACCCAAGGAGACTGAAAGGTGAATTGACTTGTGAACTGCTTACTTGTCAATGCTCAAGTGTATGACCTGTCTGGCTCAGGTGCTTACTGTCTTGCATTAGACGGAAGAAGCAAGTTCTCGATTGTGAGTGAAGGTGATGAGAAAAGAATCCCGAAGGAGACGATTATTATTTGTTTTGGAGTTTTCAGTCTTTTATTGCTTTTTGGATTTTGTCATAAGATAATGAGCTTGAGCCTAAACCAATGGATTTAGTAAACTCATCACATCTTCCCTCTGATTAGGGGTAATGAGAATACCTTAAGTGTGAAGTCAGATTCTCACACTTAATCACCTTTGATGTAGGATTAAAATCATTAACCTACTTGTGATTATTTAGGTGTTTTTGGTGTTTTTGTTTAGTGTTAAGTAATGAGGTTAAGCCATAATCAAGGATTAAACAGACTCATTACACCATCCTAATAGAAGGATAATAGATGAGAATGTTTAAGCTGAGGAAAACTCCTCAACTTAACCCATGATTAGGGATTAAACTCATGACAAAACAAACCTTTGATTAAGTGAATTTTAATTAATGGTATGATGATGAAGTGTTTTTTATGATTTGTAAGACAACTTGAGAGGGACTTGTCCATTAACACTAGGGTTAGTCCTTCTTAACCACTTAAGGAAGAATTAGAACCCTAATGCAAGGCCCAAGTTACAAGTGTAATGTCTTGATATTTATTAAGTGAATTGATTAAGAGATTTAAACACCTTAAGGGTTTAATACTTAGGATTAAAGTTATACACTCCATCCTAAGAGAAGGATGCAGGCATAAGCTCAATCACAAAGTCTTAAAGCCTTTAGGGTTTAGTCCCTGATTATGAGATGAGAAGAGAAGACTCAAAGAGAGACACAAAGGTAAAACTATGGGGGGACTAATCAAAACCCTAATTCATTGTCATGCTTGGTTGATCCTAAGGTTTGTGAGGTTTCCAAGAACAATCTTCAGAAGAACCACCAGGAAGCAGATGAACAGGATCAAGAGAAGCAAAGTGACTTGCTTCATTCAAGAAGTCAAGTCACTTGAAGAAAGAAAGTGGGAGGAAGAAAAATGAGCAAGCTCAATCTCAAACACAAATAGAAAATGAAGCAATGGATGCAAGAGAGATGAAAAGAAAAGGTATGAGAAGTGAAGGCAAATCCACTTCTCAAGTTTACTTACCCCCTGCAATGTTAGAAAGAAAATGCAATGCAATGCAAGATGAGATGAAATGATATGATACTAAGAAAAACCAGAAGCATGTTGATGATGATTATGATGTTATGAGGTGCTGCAAACATGAGGCAAGGCATGGAGATGTTCATACAAGATCATGAATGCAAATGATGCAAGCAAAAGAGCATGAACAAGCATGGAAAGTTATGAAGCATACAAGACAAATGACATGGCAAACATAAGATGCAATGATCAAAGATGCTTTCTAAATGTCTTAAGATGTCAAATGGATCACAAGAATGCACAAAATGCAAAGACAAGTCATGTTATGCAAGGAAATGCAAGAAGGATGCAAAAGAAAGCCCAAATTAGGGTTCATGGATCAAACATCAAACAAAAACCCAAAACAGAAGCAAACCTCATGATAAAAAATGGAAAATGGCACTCAAAGAAACCCTAAACCTATAATAGACCACTGCCCAAAGGGGAGCTCTCAACTCTTAACCAAACTCATGTTATGAATTTTCTAAGTTATTAGGGTTTTTTAGGGTTCTTAACAAAAGAAATGCCAAACAATTAGAAAATGAGGAAACAAATCATGGCCATTTTATCTTTGAAAATACATGCTAAACATAACACAATGCAAGAAGAATCAATGTCTCAACCTTCTCCAATAGGCAGAAATGATTTTTTGAACTTATGATCAAAATAATGCATAAAAATTGATTTAATTCAATGAAAAATTCTTAAAATGCATCAAGATCAAAAAAGAAATTTGGTTTGAAGGTTGGACAATGTTTCTAAATGTCTTAGAACATTTCATGAATTTTTTGGTGATTTTTAGATACTTAAAAGTATTTTTAATAAATTAATTTTCATTAATCAATTAAAAATAATCTTTTAAATATTTAAAAATATTTTTTTAATGATAAAAAATAAAATAAAAATATTTTTGGGTTTTAAAAACTAATGAAAACTTTGACAAAAATTTTCATAATTTTTAAATGATTTTTACTATTTTAATTAATTCGTACAAAATAATGCAATAAAAATGAAAATAAAATTGAAATAAAGAGAAGTATGCACAAGGGATGGCCAGGATTTGATCTGGGCTTGGACTGGTTGACTGCGCGCCAGATCCAAGGGCCCAGATTCAAATCTGGCTAAACTTATTTATGAACTAATTAATCAGGTTTTTGAATTAATTAAACATGCTTAGGGTTTTAATGATGCATCCTGGCCACACGTTTGCGCGCAAGTCAACCAAAGTCAGCTGATCTAACGCACAGGATTCAAACCTCATTTAATCACTCAGATTAGGGCTAATGACTCTCAGGCTGCCGGAGAAGACTTCCGGTCGTCTTCTCCGGCGAGCCAAAACCCTAGGTTTTTCTACAGGTCACCAATCAACAAATTTCTTCCACCAAAATGATCTTCTCCTCAATCTAAACCCAACCCCTCTCCCAAAACTCATTTATTTTCACTCATAAGCTTGAATCGAAGCAAAACACAAAATACGGGCAAATGTTCAGAGATACCATACATGCTGGTTTCTTCACTATTTCAAAAAATAAACACATATCCATGATCAGGAGAAGACATAGCATCATAAAAGAACTTAAAAATCAGTTTCTGGGAAAAATGTTCTTCATGTTACCTGAGATGAAGCTTCTCTGTTTATGAGCTTTCTGGGCTTTTCTTTTGCGCAAGCTTGCTTCCTTGAACCTCCTGAGGATGGAATGGAGCTTAGAAAGCTTGTGGAGTGGCTGGTTTGAAAGATTCAGCTCTGGTGTAGCAGAAATGGGGATCCTTGTATGTGATGTTTCAAGCTGCTTTGAGGGGTGGCTTTTGTTCTGGGGACAATTTGTGACTTATTGGTGAAGGAAAAAATACAGTTTGATGGCTGTGTGTGAAGATTCGAAGAGGAGAAGTTTTGGTCAGATTTCTTGGATGCTGGATTGTGGGAGGTTTCTGCCTTGTGAATGGTGTGTTTTATGATCCATACATTATCCCTAATCTATTGGAATCAATCAGAAGACTTGACATGTACTGTGGGAAAGGTATGGAGCAATTGGCCAAAAAGTCAAAAGTTGTTGTACTTGCAGCATGGGCTATGGCAGCAGCTATGTTAGGGCATGTCTTGCTTCAGCTTGAGTCAGGGACAACCCTTGGATGGCTTGAGAATGTCTGCAGCATGTGGATGACAAGCTATGCTAGCTTTTGCAACTTGACAACTTGTGTTTTCTCATGAGTTTATGCTAAGTACATGTGAATCTTCTTGCTGAATTTTGTAGCATAACACTTCTTTTGGTCATGGCAATGTTTAAAAGTCAGCTAGAGACCACATAATTCCTTGGAAAATGACTATGCCAAAAATCCAACTTTGCACTTGTGATGGAAAATGTCTTATGGATTTCTTGAAAATCAAGGCAAACAATGAAGAATCCCTCGGGCCAATTCTGTTTTTTAGGGCATATGTGATCATGTGATGAAGTTTTGAAGTCACTTTGAAGTCACTAGAATGCTTGATACATGAATTTGCAAGTTTTCCATTTAGTGCATAACTTGAAATTTAGTGATTTTTGCCAATTTTAACAAACCATAACTTTTGATCCAAGATGAATTAGATCATGTTCTTGTACTTTTTGGAAAGGGAAAGATGAGATCTACAACTTTCATGACCAAAGTTTTTCCATTTGAAGCATTTTTGGATCCAAAATCATGGCTTGAAAAATGACCTAAAATGATGCATTCTTGAAAAGTCAACTATGCCCAAAAAGTCAACATTTGCAAAAACCCTAGATTCTTGATTTTTATGAACTTCAACCTTCTTCCATGATCAAATAAAGATCATATACACTCAAAATGATGAAGATCACCCATTGGTTGGGTCATTGGGGCCTCAGATGCCCTGATTTTGCACTGACTTGTCTGAAAAGTCAACTCTTGATCAGATGACTTCCCCATGGAATTTCTTCATGAAAATTGACATGCATACTCCCTATACCATATAGAGATCAATGGAAACAAGAATGACCAAAAAAAAATGGAGTTATGGCCTCTGAAACCAAAACCCTAATTTTCAGTCAACTGTGCAGTTCAAACTAGCCCTGCATCCACTCAAACCCTAGTTCTTGTGATTCCTCTGCAATTTTGACTTTGAGGAGATGAAATATGATATAAGAACACACATGGACCCCTTTGAGTTGATTGGTGGCCTTTGGAGTGGCCCAAAAAGCTTTGGGATTGCTCAGATCACAAACCCTAGGTGCAGATGAGTTAGAATCTATGCAGTGAATCAAAAATGGGATATGAGATGATATGATTGTGTTTATGTATATGAAATGATCACAAGCCATGGTGTGAATGGGTGAGGGCAAATTTGGGGTGTTTACAGCTGCCCCTATTCAAACATGAGTTAGCTGTGCAGGATGTAAGCGACGGCTTAACAGACAAACAAGATAACTTGTGGTTGAATACCAAAGACAGTCCAAAATTTGCACTCACGGAAATGAAGAAGAAAAGGGATATAGATTGTAAAAGCAAAATAAAGTATATTGTAAAGTGGGCGACGGAGGACGACCGTCGAGCAGAGGACGACTGCTGGGTAAAGAGCAATGACGGGGACGGCCGACATGCTGGGGTAAATGCGGAAAATGAAGCAATGACGGGGACGGCCGACATGCTGGGGATAAAAGGTAAAGCTGAGACGGGGACGGCCGACTAGCTGGGGAAATAAAATCATGATGGGGACGGCCATCAAGATAAAGCTGTGAAATTCTCGGGGAATTAATGAAACATGACGGGGACGGCCGTCAAGTTCACAAAGGTAAGGCAACCAACGATGGGGACGGCCATCGGGCTAAAAAGGAAAAGGGACCACGACGGGGACGGCCATCGGGTTAAAGAATAAATGAAATAAATAGATGATGGGGGACGGCCATCAAAGGTGAAGGACGATCACCTAGCAGGGGACGACTGCTCTGTTGGGTATAAAAGAAATATGATGGGGACGGCCATCAAAGGTGGAGGACGACCACCTGGCAGGGTACGGCTGCCGAAAATATCAACGATGGGGACGGCCATCGGATAGAAAAGGTCAACGATGGGGACGGCCATCGGACGAGCATGATGGAGGACGACCATCAAGAAGTGGAGGACGACCACTCAGCAGGGTACGGCTGCTCTCGAGGTTTCTCATGACATAGGACGAATGTCGGATAACCAAAATCAACAATGGGGACGGCCATTGGATAAAGTTGATGAAGGACGATCATCAAGAGGTGGAGGACGACCGCCTAGCAGGGGACGGCTGCTAAAATATCAACGATGGGGACGGCCATCGGATGAGCATGATGGAGGACGACCATCAAGAAGTGGAGGACGACCACTTAGCAGGGTACGGCTGCTCTCAGAGTTATCATAACACAGGACGAGTGTTAGATAAAAAGAAAATTTGTTGGTGATCTATTGGGGGTAAAGTAAACACGGACGAGCGTTTACATCCAAGAAACAAAAAGGTGTAAGTGTTTGGGTATTGTGTATAGATTAAAGATGCGGACGAGCATCCTTAAGGCTATGATACGGACGGGTATCATGTAGAAACAAAACTGACACATGTTCAGAGATGATGATACGGACGAGTATCAACTGGTTAACAAAGAACACGGACGAGTGTTGCATCTGAAAGGACTCTTCTGGGGAATAGTAGACACAGACGAGTATCTATATTCAAGAAGACATAAGTGTTTGACACGGTGTATGGACTAAAGATGCGGACGAGCATCCCTAAGACTATGATACAGACGAGTATCATGTAGAAACAAACACTAGACGCAATGTTCTGAGATGATGGTACGGACGAGTACCAACTGGTTAACAAAGAACAAGGACTACTGTCGAATCTGTGGGGATAGGAGTGATGGTATATACAAGATACGGACGAGTATCTGTATAAGTGTACCAATGAGTAATGAGTATTGTATGAGTGTAGATGAGTGTTTTAACTGCTGGGGAGAGTGACACGGACGGGTGTCAAAAGAGAAAAGTATAATATTAACAAGTGTATGGGTTGATGAAAGTGTAAGCGGCTGCGCTGGGGATATGACACGGACGGGTGTCAAGATAATGTATATATGAGTATATGTGAGTGCAAAGAGGATGTCTTGGGCTTTCTGCTGGTGATTTGACACGGACGGGTGTCCAAAAGTGTATATATTGGTGTTTGTGATTGGAGAGGCAACTGCTTTTGCTGGGACTCTGGTGGGGATTTTTTTTGTGTATTGTATTCTGTATGCCGACAGATTGTCAATATTTACAAGTGTTCAACTCACAACATGACTTATGATTATGCTATGCATTTGATTTTTGCCGTAATGCTCCGTATTAGACGGAATGCTACGCTCTGAGGGGATAATATGATGCGAATGCTATGATTATGCAAAGGAGCAAAGATCCGGGATTCGGATCCCGTCGCTGCGAAGATCTCTGGCCGATCTGCTTGAAACGGACATCCTAGCTGGGGATGAGATCACTGGTAGATCTAATGATGTATCTGTTCGGGGATATAGGTCACTGATTGACATATCCTTACAATACGGGACCCAGCTGGGGTTTGTAGAAGCTTTCTTCCTCTCTGTTGTGATCTCTTCATGCGTTGCTCTTCTGAATAGAGGCTGGGGATTCTGCGGGGAGATGATTCCCTGATTCTTGCATCTTGCTGAGGAATAGAGGTTGGTGCTTCAACTGGGGGAATGCTGTTGGTAACTCAGCTGGGGAGAGCAATGAGAAACAACTCAGCTGGGGATAGTAATGAGAGGCAACTCGGCTGGGGAGAAAACATCCTGAGTGCTAAGCCTGCTTGTTGATTTGGCAACTTTGCTGGGGAAATGGGCACTCTCCATTGCCACGTGGAAGATAGACCGAGCTGATAATGATTCGCCAACTTGCTGAGGCGTAACTTGCATGCCCCAGGTTGCGTTTTGGATACCTGCAATCCTGCAGCGGTAAGGAAACATACAAAAGGTCCCGAGGTATCCCTTACTGGATTTCGTCATAGGAGTTAAGTACTTTTGAGAATAATCACATTCCCTGTAAGCATGTGTTTTTATTTTTTAGAGAGAGGCATCTGTACTTATGCAATCGTATTTTTAGATATATCAGACAATTCTTTGCAAAACATAAGTGTAAAAACGAGACATGACTGAAAATTTGACTTTATTAATTCATGTGCCCTGAATTGGCAAGATACAATCACAGAAACATATCTCCTGAAATGAGGAGACTGTTACAAATTGAGAAATAAAGTGCTGGCGATGCTGACGACGCTTTCAAGGAGCTTCCTCTTCTGCTATGACTCGTATGACAATGACGTTCTTCTCGTCTTGCTTTCTGGAGAGAGTTGATTCTGATTGAAGCTTGATCCTTTGAAGCTTACCAAGTTGTATATAATACAGACGAATTCAGAATGCAGTTGTTCGCTTATTCCCTTATTTTGCATGGATCGCCCTCTCGGGTTTTCAATCCATCGGGATACCCATTTTTGCCTGAGCTGTCCAATGTGGCTTTTCAACTCAGCGGGTGTACATTTTTCATTTATTTCCCTTATTTTTGCCCGAGTCTTTTATTCTGTTTTTGACTCGCCGGGATGCCCTATTTTTGCCTGGACTTACGTTCTGTTTTTATGTCCAGCGGGTCATTTTATGCGAAGTATTTTTTAACTGCATCTGAATTCACAGGGGATGGGAAGTCTTCACCATCCATGGTGCTGAGCATCAGTGCTCCACCAGAGAAAACTTTCTTTACAACGAATGGTCCTTCATAATTTGGAGTCCATTTGCCCCTGTGGTCTGTATGAGGAGGGAGGATTCTTTTCAGCACAAGATCTCCCACTTGGTACTCTCGGTGCCTAACTTTCTGATCGAAGGCTTTCTTCATTCTCTTTTGATATAACTGCCCATGACAGATTGCAGCCAATCTTTTCTCTTCGATCAGACTCAGTTGTTCGTATCGGGCCCGAACCCATTCTGCTTCACTCAGTTTAACATCCATTAATACCCGTAACGAGGGTAATTCAACTTCAACAGGTAGGACCGCTTCCATACCATACACAAGCTGATACGGTGTTGCCCCCGTGGATGTCCTGATTGACGTGCGGTACCCATGCAAGGCGAATGGTAGCATCTCGTGCCAGTCTTTATAAGTGACTACCATCTTCTGCACAATCTTCTTAATATTCTTATTGGCTGCCTCAACAGCGCCATTCATCTTTGGCCTGTAAGGAGAAGAATTATGATGTTGGATCTTGAAGTCCCGGCATAGCTCTGCCATCATTTTGTTGTTTAGATTGGAACCATTATCAGTAATGATTCGCTCGGGCACTCCATATCGACAGATGATATCTCTCTTCAGAAATCTGGCTACCACTTGTCTTGTGACGTTTGCGTAGGAGGCTGCTTCGACCCACTTAGTGAAATAGTCAATGGCGACCAGGATGAATCTGTGGCCATTTGAAGCAGTTGGCTCAATCTTGCCGATCATATCAATGCCCCACATGGCAAAGGGCCATGGTAAAGACATGATGTTCAAAGGATTGGGAGGCACATGCACCTTATCTGCATAGATCTGGCATTTGTGGCATTTTCTGGCGTAAGCACAACAGTCTGCATCCATTGTGATCCAGTAATAGCCTGATCTTAGCAATTTCTTAGCCATGGCATGCCCTCCTGCGTGGGTACCAAAAGATCCTTCGTGCACTTCATGCATCAACAAATCTGCTTCCGTCTTGTCAACACATCTGAGGAGTACCATGTCAAAGTTCCTTTTGTATAAAGACCCATCAGTGTTCAGAAAGAAACTACCAGCAAGCCTTCTCAAAGTCTTTTTATCATTGGAAGATGCCCCAGGTGGGTATGTTTGATCCTCCAAGAAGCACTTAATGTCGTGGAACCAAGGCTTATCATCTTTTACAACATCTGCTGCAAATACATATGCTGGTCTATCAAGTCTAGACACTGAAATCTGGGGTACAAAGTTAGCCGTTTGAACTTTGATCATGGATGAAATGGTAGCAAGAGCATCCACAAACTGATTCTCGTCCCGAGGGATATACTCAAGCTTGACTGTTGTGAAGAAAGTCAGTAACCTTCTCGTATAATCCCTGTAAGGTATCAGATGATCTTGGTGGGTGTACCATTTTCCGTTGGTTTGATTGACTACCAAAGCTGAATCTCCGAATACGGTCAATGTTTTGATCCTGAGGTCAATGGCTTCCTCAAGACCCATAATGCAAGCTTCGTATTCAGCTTCGTTGTTAGTGCAGTTGAAAGTGAGTTTTGCCGAGAAAGGCATGTGAACCCCCTTTGGTAAAATGAGTACTGCACCAACACCACGGCCATTCATGTTAACAGCCCCATCAAACATCATAGTCCATTCTTCCTCCGGGTCAGGCCCTTCAGTGTGAATAGGCTCTTCGTGATCTTTTGCTTTAATGAACATGATGTCTTCATCAGGGAAGTCAAATCTCATAGGCTGGTAGTCATCAATAGATTGCTCAGCAAGATATTCAGATAGTACACTGCCTTTGATGGCTTTCTGAGATGTGTACTGTATGTCGTATTCTGTGAGGATCATTTGCCATCTTGCAACCCGTCCGGCAAGAGCTGGCTTCTCGAAAATGTACTTAACTGGATCCATTTTGGAGATTAATAAGGTAGTGTGGGTCAACATATACTGTCTCAGTCGGCGAGCAGCCCACGCTAAAGCACAGCAAGTTTTCTCGAGCAGCGAATAACGTTGTTCACAGTCGGTAAACTTTTTGCTTAGGTAGTATATTGCATACTCTTTTCGACCAGACTCGTCATGCTGACCTAGTACACACCCCATTGACTCTTCTAATACTGTCAAGTACATGATCAGAGGTCTTCCTTCAACTGGAGGCATAAGGATTGGAGGTTCTTGCAGATATTCTTTGATCTTGTCAAAAGCCTTCTGGCAATCTTCGTTCCACCTGACCGTCTGTTCTTTTCTTAACAACTTAAACAAGGGTTCACAGGTCGCTGTAAGGTGAGATATGAATCGTGAAATGTAGTTCAATCGACCTAAGAACCCTCGAACTTCTTTCTCAGTTTTCGGCGCAGGCATTTCTTGTATAGCCTTGACTTTATCAGGATCAACCTCAATCCCTTTCTCGCTTACAATAAAGCCCAGCAATTTACCGGATCGCACCCCGAATGTGCACTTGTTGGGGTTCAGCTTTAGTTGATATTTCCTCAGACGCTTAAACAACTTGAGCAGATTTACCAGGTGATCTTCCTCTGTGAGGGACTTGGCGATCATATCATCCACATAACATTCTATTTCTTTGTGGATCATATCGTGGAATAATGTCACCATAGCCCGTTGATACGTTGCACCAGCATTCTTCAGTCCAAATGGCATCACTTTGTAACAGAACGTGCCCCAAGGTGTGATGAATGTTGTCTTCTCCATGTCTTCAGGTGACATCTTGATCTGATTATATCCTGAAAATCCATCCATGAAGGAGAATACCGAGAACTGAGCCGTGTTATCCACCAATACATCAATGTGAGGTAATGGGAAGTCATCTTTCGGGCTGGCTCTATTCAGATCCCGGTAGTCAACACACATCCTTACCTTGCCGTCCTTCTTAGGCACAGGTACTATATTAGCGACCCACGGTGGGTAGCTAGTCACAGCAAGGAACCCGGCGTCCCATTGCTTTTGTACCTCTTCTTTGATTTTCATAGCCATGTCTGGGCGAGTTCGGCGCAGCTTCTGTTTGACCGGCGGGCATTCTTCCCTCAAAGGCAGCTTGTGCATAACAATGTCGGTATCCAACCCTGGCATATCTTGATACGACCAAGCAAACACATCAACATACTCTTGAAGCAGATCTATCAGTCGTCTCTTCACTGAGTCTTGCAGGCAAGCCCCAATTTTAACCTCTTTCACGTCTTCCTCCGTACCAAGATTGATCACTTCAATCTCCTCCTGGTGAGGGGTAATAACCTTATCCTCTTGCCTTAATAACCTGGCTAGCTCTTCAGGAAGCTCATATTCTTCATCAACCCCTTCATCAGCTTGATTGATTGGATTGTCAAAGTCATACGATGTCATAGCCGTGCTGTTGTCGGTGCAGTCTGGAAGGCACTCTCTGCAAGGGTTAAGTTCGTTCATTTTAGTGATTGATTTTAATCTTGCTTTAGAAAAAAGTGAAATGAAGTTATCATTTTGAAAACACCGCCATTTATTTTTGTACAAAAAGAAAAATGGAAAAAACAGTGAGCAGAAAAGAAAAAGACTTGTTTGCAAAAAGATGTCTGATATTTCATTAATTTAATCTTGTTTGCACAAAAGTACAGATGGCCCTGGTTACAAAATGAGCCTTGTCATCTTGGGCAAGATGCAAGACTTGGATGCATGCTATAAAAAATACAGGAAATAATAATTACTCTGCATGAGTAACTCTTATAATTTCCTGGGAAGACCAGTTCGAGACACTGCTCCCCGGGATCTTCGGACGAATCCAATTCTCCAGATTGCGCTCCTCTTCCAGCTCGTCTTCCAGACAGTTGATAGCATCGGGGGTAAGCATCCCCCCACTGACAAAACCAGGCTCTGCAGCAGCCTTTGCTTGATGTTGAGTTGGTCTGTAACCCAACCCAAATTTGTCCTTCTTCTCCTCCACAGCTAAGACCTTGCCCCAGCCTAGGGCAGTTCCTTCTTCAACAACCTTCCGGGCTTGTTGGTAAGACGACATTGGAGTACCAGATACAGCAGACGCTTCATTCACATTCAAGGCCTCAAAACCTTGGCTCATTGTTTCATGGATCTCCCCATCCATCTCAATGTATTTATAAGTAGCCAGATGGCTAACGAATATATCCTCTTCCCCGCAGATTGTGACAACTTGGCCTTCCCACTCAAATTTTAACTTTTGGTGAAGGGTAGACGTTATTGCGCCGGCGGCGTGAATCCAGGGTCTACCCAACAAACAGCTGTAGGCGGGCTGAATGTCCATCACATAAAAGATAGTTTTAAAGGTCTGTGGGCCAATTGTCACAGGCAGCTCAATCTCTCCCAGAACCGATCTCTTGGAACCATCAAAGGCTCGTACCACCAGGTTGCTGGGTCTCAATGCCAGTCCATCATATTCAAGCTTCACCAGAGCCTTCTTTGGTAAGACATTCAGGGAAGAACCTGTGTCCACCAGCACATGAGAAAGGACAGCTCCTTTGCATTCCATGGTTATGTGCAAGGCTTTGTTGTGATTGCGGCCATCCGCTGTCAAGTCAGAATTGGTGAACCCTAGCCCGTTGCTAGCAGTAACATTTCCAACCACGGTTTCCAACTGGTTGACAGTAATCTCCTCAGGCACGTAAGCTGCGTGCAGGACTTTAAGTAGTGCATTCCGATGGGCTTCGGAGCACATAAGCAGTGAGAGGATAGAGATTTTGGATGGCGTCTGGTGAAGCTGATCCACAATTTTATAATCACTCTTTTTGATGATTCGCATAAACTCATCAACTTCCTGATCAAATGGAGTTTTCAGGGCTTCTTTGGCAGCTTGGTCTTCCTGCACCGGGCCTTTTCCCTTTGCCTTGGCAGCAGCTTCTGCTTCGGCAGTAGGTCTTTGGACTTGTGAAGAAAAGAGACGTCCGCTTCGAGTGAAGCCTCCGCCTCCCCCCACATTATCTACTTGTGGTGCAGGTGCTGATGTTTCAAGAGTGATTCTTTTCCCTTCACAGTACACGTCAGAGCCATAGTGCCAAGGGATGGCCCTATTGCTTTCATATGGTACTGGTCCAGGCACCGTGACAGTGACTGGACTGATTGCTGCTGCTGAAGGGACTGTAATTGTTTGTGGATCATAAAAGATTGTAACTGGTGCTCTGGTGGGAGCAGCACCTTCTGAATGGTAAGCGGAGTTATTTTCAGGATCGTAGAATATGGTAACAGTGGAGACATCTTCATGATTGATTGCTGGTGTTGTAGGAGGTGTTGTTGGAAGGACTGATGTTGTTGTTGACGGAGATTCGAAATGGAATGAAGCTGAAGTTGTAGCAGGAGAAACTGTTGAAAACTGATCATTTGGGAGGACAGATGAAGTACTTGTTGATGGTGCTGATGAATTGTCGGAAACAATAGTTGCTGCAGTTGTAGAAGGTTCTGAAACCGTTGTTGATGAAGTTGTTGGGTTCGTCGGAAATGATGTAGTGATCTGTAGCAGGCCACTCTGAATAAGGTTGTCAATGCCATTCCTCAGGTCCTCGCACCCATTCCATGAAATATTGCAGTAGGGACACCCTAGTTCACACCCCGGAAATATTTGGTTTTCACGGAGTTGAGCTTTGATTTCCACCAATGGTGTCCTGATCTGATCCACACTAGTTATTAAATAAGACGGTTGGTCTTCTTCAATAGCATTAATTCGGGGACCACCATGGTTTGGCATTGGGTTTTTATTGACATTGGGCGGAGGTGCAAAATTCAGAGCCTTGGAGTCTACCAAGTCTTGTACTTTCATATGCAGAGCCCTGCATTTTTCTGTACTGTGACCAGGTGCGTTGGAATGAAAAGCACACCTAGCATTAGAGTCATAGTTCCTTGGTAAACTGTTGGGATCCGGAGGTGCCAACGTTCTTAGCTCAACTAGGTTGAGTTTCAGAAGTTGTGGCAGCAAGGCAGCATACGGCATTGGGATCGGGTCGATCACTCGGTTAGCTTGGGATGGCCTCTGTTGACTGTTGTTGTTGGAGTTGTTGTTGTTGAAGTTTCTTGGAGAATACTGATTCTGATGATACTGAGGTTGTTGTTGGAAGTTTTGTTGAGGAGGTTGATAGACTGGCTGTGGGTGAGTTGGAGCAGGGATAGTGACTGCTGCTATTGACCTCTGAACATATTGGGGCCTACCCCTATTGGTGTGAATGGCATTGGTCTCGCCAGTTCTTCTCGGGCCTGCAAAAGGTTTTCTTGTGCTACTGGACGAGCTTGCACCGTTATCAGAGATCTTCCCCATTTTCAACAGGCTTTCAATTCTCTCCCCAGCTATGACAACATCTGCGAAGCTGGTGGAAGAGAAAGCAGCCAACCTGTCAATATACGTTCCCTGAAGAGTATTCATAAACATGTCTGCCATTTCTCTCTCAGACATTGGTGGTTGAACGGCAGCAGCCAATTGCCTCCATCTCTGGGCATATTCTCGAAAACTTTCCCTTGACGACTGTGACATTCCCATAAGGAGAGTCCTATTGGGTGCCATGTCTAGATTATACTGATACTGCCTGATGAAGGCTTCTGCCAGGTCCTTCCAGCATCTTACAGTTGCCCTTGTCAAGTGGGAATACCATTCCCTAGAAGCTCCAGTCAAGCTATCTTCGAAGTAGAACATCCAAAGTTTCTCATCCATTGTATAGGCCTTCAGCCTTCCCAGAAATGATTGCAAATGAGTCCGGGGGCATGAAGTCCCATTATACTTTTCGAAACAAGGAGGCTTGAACTTATGGGGGATCCTGACCCCTTCTACCAAACCCATGTCCATGACGTCGAACCCCAAAGAATTTTGAGATTCTAAGGACCTCAACTTCTCAGCTATTTCATCCAGCCGCCTATCATAAGTTTCCTCTCCAGCACCCATTACTGTAAATTGGTCCTCCTGAGGATCTTCTTGAAGTACTCTCCCTGCTGTGGCAGTCCCTTGAACGTTTGCAGGAATGTTGATCTCAGGATGCAAATGTGGGCCAAACACAGGGGGATTAACATGAGGTTGGACCCTCTCGTTGTTACTTGTGCCCGCAGTTCCCACATGGGGCTCCTCTTGATTCCTTCCTTCTACCAAAACTCTGAGCCTCTCCTGGCTTTGAGCTAAATTGTTCATCACTTCCATGAATTGTGTTATCTGAGTTCTCATCTCCAACCTTTCGTTGGTCATCTGGTTTCTGACCTCCGTAAGGTCTTGTTGCATCTGGTCCATCTGGATTCCCGGAAGGTTGTTTCTAGTTGGGTACCTGTGAGGCCTGTTGAGAGGAAATACCCGGCGGCGAGCAATAATTCCTGAACATCACAACAGAGGTTAGCAACAACAAAACAAAAACCTACAAAACAGACAAAAGGGTTAGCATGCAATGCAGTTATGCTTATTTGTTCTCAAGGTATCCGGTTTGGCCTTCAGTTTTGACCCTTCCAGACCCTTGAAGATGATGCTGTTGAAGTTGCTTTTGATGTGAACCCAGATGGAAACTAACACAAATATATTACAAAAGGTGAAATAAATACAACTTGTTCATTTTACAACACAAGCCCTCAAAGGGGTCAAAATACATCACAAAAAGCAAAAGTACATGGAAAAGGAACAACAACAAGCAAATGATCAAACTCCAAGGCCAAACTCATCCTCACGAACTTCCTTAAGAAGTGCTTCGGTCACAGGATCAGCCGGACGCTCCGTGAGACCTCTGATGAGAAGGTTTCTTGTTGCAACTGCTGCAGTCAACTTCTTATTCTGACTTTGGTCCTTAGACCTCTTCACTCCAGCTCTGATTTCTAGCTCTGATATTTCCTTCTGGGCTGCTGCCAGGGCTTTTTCCATCTGTTCCATCTTGTCCTGAACCCTCTTGTCTTCTAGAGTACGGGCCTCAGTGATCCGGACCCACCTGGCCTGACTTTCCTTCAAATGCAAGTCTGTTCTTGCTCTCTGAAACTGGGCTTCTTTACAAGCGTTCTTCAGAATCTGCTCACCAGCTTTAGACTTGTTGATATAACCTCCAGACTTCTCAATTTTAGTCAAGTGTTCCACTCTCAGTTTCTCCAATCTCTCAATCTCCCTCACACCTTCACTCCTCTCCCTGAGGGTCTTTTGCAAAGCCTGGGTTAACTTCTCATTTCTTTCCTTCAAGCTCTCAAACTCTTCCAAACTGATAGTGGCAGGGGGTGGTGCTGAAGATGACTCAGGCATGTCTTCTATGGTGAAGGGCATTCCAGAGAATTGGGCCCTAGCATGGGACCATTCATAATATTGGGCTGATGCCACATTATTGCACTTCCCCAAAATGGTGATTCCCTTGGTTTGAACATGATCCCAGGCCCAGGCAGCCTGCCTAACAACAGTCAAACTAATCTTGTTCTCACAGTAGAGGGTCTCCACCAAGTCTTGTTCCCTAGGAGTATGAACCAGTGCATAGCCTAATTGCCTCCTGAACAGCAAAGGGTTGTAATTGATACTTCCTTTAACTCCTATCAAAGGCACATTGGGAAAGTGCCCACAGCTGGTGATCATATCTCTGCCCTTGGTGCTTTGAGTACACCATCTGATGTCTGCTGAAGTGAGAGTAGTGAGCCTCTTAGCCCAGTTGCTTTGCTGATGAGGGTTTAGAAATGCATCTGTCCTGGGTAGATGCCTGAGAAGCCAAGCATGGAATAATGGAGCACAAATCCTCACTAATCTTCCCCTTTGCTTCTCATTTCTCTGATGTACTGAGTAATAGAGATCACCCAGTAAAGTTGGCATTGGGTTCTTCAGGATGAACAAGTGGATTGCATTCTTGCTAATGAATCGAGGCTCATCTGCAAACAGCACAATTCCATATACACTCAAGGCCAATAGAGCACAAACAGCTTTCCACTCCCCCAAGGAGGCCTTCAAACTAGCTTGAGAAATTAAGAAGTCCAGATGAAATCCAGGGATCCCAGCTTTAGAGGTCATATGCTGCTTAATTAGGACAGGCTCCAAATGTAAAGCTTTTGCTACCTCTCCATTGGTAGGAAAGACCATCTCAGGGTTGAAAGGGATTTCTCTCCTGATAGGCATACCAACTAATGAGGAGTATTCTTCTAAAAGAGGGCCCAACTGGAAGTCTTGAAAGGTGAAACATCTCAGTGGGGGATCATAGAAATGAATGCAAGTGTGGATGAGGCTCCTCTGGGATGGGTCCAGATCCATGACCATGTCCAGTATATCTCCATAACTCTCCCTGAACAAGGGTATGTGATCTGGAGTGATCAGGGTTTGGATCCTCCTGATGTCTGATAAGTCTGGTTGGAAGAAATGATAAGTGATGTTGCTCTTTTTAGGAGCCATGATGCTGAGACTGAGTAGAATAAGTGTTGATGAAGAGGTTGAGAAGTGGGCCACTGGCTGGCTAGTGCAAGTAACTGAAGTATATGGCTGACAAACTGAAGCAAGTGCTGGTGGAGATAGGTCAATGATGCAGATGGGGTCAAAACCAAAACCAGATGAAGGTGGATACCCTGAAACACAAATAAGCAAATGTTAATATGATGCAATGAGTATGTATGCAAATGAAATGCAAGGGTTTGTGACCGAGCTGGATCTGATTAACTGCCTTGGTATAGATCCATGTGTATTCAAGAAATCCAGGTGGAGGTCTATAAATCCAGTAACCAGGGTGGGGGACTCAAATAAAGAGCCACATGTCCAGGGTTTTAGAATCACAAGAACTATCCAACATGGAGCATTCTTAACAAAGTCAAAGTAACAGGGTATTCTGGGGTCAAGGTACCTGCAAACCTGTAAACAGCCCAACCCCCTCACAGGTGGTGATCTAGAACAAGGATCCTCAGACTTGGATCAGTTATGAGAAGTGTAAACACTTCTAACCCGGAGGTACAGTGTTTACAATAACCATAACAATTCCTCCTCTAATTCACCTCAGTTTCTGAAGGTCAATACTAAAAGGTCATCCAGACTTAGCAGGCTTTCCAGATAGCCCTAGCATTGCAGGAAATCTGCAACACAGAGTTCTCAAGAAGAAACCCATATCTGAACCGTGTTTCATATTCCCGCACCAGACCGAAATGGAATGGGAAAGAATATGATTCACTCTAGCCTAGGTGTCACTCAGGTCCCAGGTATAAGACCTTAACTCTCAATGAATCACCCACCCACCAAAACAAGAAACCAGATCCAGCCAGCAACAATGACAGTATGATATATATAAATGCAATAAAGAAAGCAGTAAAGTAACTGTACATAAAGCAATAAACAAAAATAAATACAAGCACAAACAAGCACATAACACCCCAGTAAACACAAATCAATCAAGCGCTAGGAGGAACCCACAAAAAGAACCAGAAGCCCTGGTTGCAGTATAAGGTTCCCCAGCAGAGTCGCCAAGCTGTCGCTCCCGAAGATTTGCATCCAGGTACAAGCGCGAACGGTCGGCGAAGGAGACAGTGAGAACACACAGCCGTGAACTCACTGGAGATGAATAGAGTTGCCAGCTAGGCATTTTTATCCCGGAGGAAAGGCAATGCTGCATAAGCCTAGAAAGAGATGGATAAGACGGTTGCGAACCAGAGAAACTGAGAAAGGGGGTTGGTTACAACCTGGGAAGGTATTAGCACCCAGATTGTCCGCCGTACTCGACAGGATCCGCGCTTAAAAGATTTGTGCTTTAAAGGGGTAGTGTCAGTGCAATCTGTGTATAGAATAGCTGGAAAAGATGTACAGGTGCCAGTGTATAGTGTATAAGTGATGTGAAGTATGAAAGTGTCAGTGTAGGAACAGAATGAAATGCTCATGATAATGAGGCTAAAAAGAATAATGCTGGAAGGAGGGGGAATGTACAGAGACTTTTGTTCGATAACTGTTAAGTTATGCCTACGTATCCTCTCGTGCAATGAGGAAGTCAGAACACCGTAGTTCGACCCAAGGAGACTGAAAGGTGAATTGACTTGTGAACTGCTTACTTGTCAATGCTCAAGTGTATGACCTGTCTGGCTCAGGTGCTTACTGTCTTGCATTAGACGGAAGAAGCAAGTTCTCGATTGTGAGTGAAGGTGATGAGAAAAGAATCCCGAAGGAGACGATTATTATTTGTTTTGGAGTTTTCAGTCTTTTATTGCTTTTTGGATTTTGTCATAAGATAATGAGCTTGAGCCTAAACCAATGGATTTAGTAAACTCATCACATCTTCCCTCTGATTAGGGGTAATGAGAATACCTTAAGTGTGAAGTCAGATTCTCACACTTAATCACCTTTGATGTAGGATTAAAATCATTAACCTACTTGTGATTATTTAGGTGTTTTTGGTGTTTTTGTTTAGTGTTAAGTAATGAGGTTAAGCCATAATCAAGGATTAAACAGACTCATTACACCATCCTAATAGAAGGATAATAGATGAGAATGTTTAAGCTGAGGAAAACTCCTCAACTTAACCCATGATTAGGGATTAAACTCATGACAAAACAAACCTTTGATTAAGTGAATTTTAATTAATGGTATGATGATGAAGTGTTTTTTATGATTTGTAAGACAACTTGAGAGGGACTTGTCCATTAACACTAGGGTTAGTCCTTCTTAACCACTTAAGGAAGAATTAGAACCCTAATGCAAGGCCCAAGTTACAAGTGTAATGTCTTGATATTTATTAAGTGAATTGATTAAGAGATTTAAACACCTTAAGGGTTTAATACTTAGGATTAAAGTTATACACTCCATCCTAAGAGAAGGATGCAGGCATAAGCTCAATCACAAAGTCTTAAAGCCTTTAGGGTTTAGTCCCTGATTATGAGATGAGAAGAGAAGACTCAAAGAGAGACACAAAGGTAAAACTATGGGGGGACTAATCAAAACCCTAATTCATTGTCATGCTTGGTTGATCCTAAGGTTTGTGAGGTTTCCAAGAACAATCTTCAGAAGAACCACCAGGAAGCAGATGAACAGGATCAAGAGAAGCAAAGTGACTTGCTTCATTCAAGAAGTCAAGTCACTTGAAGAAAGAAAGTGGGAGGAAGAAAAATGAGCAAGCTCAATCTCAAACACAAATAGAAAATGAAGCAATGGATGCAAGAGAGATGAAAAGAAAAGGTATGAGAAGTGAAGGCAAATCCACTTCTCAAGTTTACTTACCCCCTGCAATGTTAGAAAGAAAATGCAATGCAATGCAAGATGAGATGAAATGATATGATACTAAGAAAAACCAGAAGCATGTTGATGATGATTATGATGTTATGAGGTGCTGCAAACATGAGGCAAGGCATGGAGATGTTCATACAAGATCATGAATGCAAATGATGCAAGCAAAAGAGCATGAACAAGCATGGAAAGTTATGAAGCATACAAGACAAATGACATGGCAAACATAAGATGCAATGATCAAAGATGCTTTCTAAATGTCTTAAGATGTCAAATGGATCACAAGAATGCACAAAATGCAAAGACAAGTCATGTTATGCAAGGAAATGCAAGAAGGATGCAAAAGAAAGCCCAAATTAGGGTTCATGGATCAAACATCAAACAAAAACCCAAAACAGAAGCAAACCTCATGATAAAAAATGGAAAATGGCACTCAAAGAAACCCTAAACCTATAATAGACCACTGCCCAAAGGGGAGCTCTCAACTCTTAACCAAACTCATGTTATGAATTTTCTAAGTTATTAGGGTTTTTTAGGGTTCTTAACAAAAGAAATGCCAAACAATTAGAAAATGAGGAAACAAATCATGGCCATTTTATCTTTGAAAATACATGCTAAACATAACACAATGCAAGAAGAATCAATGTCTCAACCTTCTCCAATAGGCAGAAATGATTTTTTGAACTTATGATCAAAATAATGCATAAAAATTGATTTAATTCAATGAAAAATTCTTAAAATGCATCAAGATCAAAAAAGAAATTTGGTTTGAAGGTTGGACAATGTTTCTAAATGTCTTAGAACATTTCATGAATTTTTTGGTGATTTTTAGATACTTAAAAGTATTTTTAATAAATTAATTTTCATTAATCAATTAAAAATAATCTTTTAAATATTTAAAAATATTTTTTTAATGATAAAAAATAAAATAAAAATATTTTTGGGTTTTAAAAACTAATGAAAACTTTGACAAAAATTTTCATAATTTTTAAATGATTTTTACTATTTTAATTAATTCGTACAAAATAATGCAATAAAAATGAAAATAAAATTGAAATAAAGAGAAGTATGCACAAGGGATGGCCAGGATTTGATCTGGGCTTGGACTGGTTGACTGCGCGCCAGATCCAAGGGCCCAGATTCAAATCTGGCTAAACTTATTTATGAACTAATTAATCAGGTTTTTGAATTAATTAAACATGCTTAGGGTTTTAATGATGCATCCTGGCCACACGTTTGCGCGCAAGTCAACCAAAGTCAGCTGATCTAACGCACAGGATTCAAACCTCATTTAATCACTCAGATTAGGGCTAATGACTCTCAGGCTGCCGGAGAAGACTTCCGGTCGTCTTCTCCGGCGAGCCAAAACCCTAGGTTTTTCTACAGGTCACCAATCAACAAATTTCTTCCACCAAAATGATCTTCTCCTCAATCTAAACCCAACCCCTCTCCCAAAACTCATTTATTTTCACTCATAAGCTTGAATCGAAGCAAAACACAAAATACGGGCAAATGTTCAGAGATACCATACATGCTGGTTTCTTCACTATTTCAAAAAATAAACACATATCCATGATCAGGAGAAGACATAGCATCATAAAAGAACTTAAAAATCAGTTTCTGGGAAAAATGTTCTTCATGTTACCTGAGATGAAGCTTCTCTGTTTATGAGCTTTCTGGGCTTTTCTTTTGCGCAAGCTTGCTTCCTTGAACCTCCTGAGGATGGAATGGAGCTTAGAAAGCTTGTGGAGTGGCTGGTTTGAAAGATTCAGCTCTGGTGTAGCAGAAATGGGGATCCTTGTATGTGATGTTTCAAGCTGCTTTGAGGGGTGGCTTTTGTTCTGGGGACAATTTGTGACTTATTGGTGAAGGAAAAAATACAGTTTGATGGCTGTGTGTGAAGATTCGAAGAGGAGAAGTTTTGGTCAGATTTCTTGGATGCTGGATTGTGGGAGGTTTCTGCCTTGTGAATGGTGTGTTTTATGATCCATACATTATCCCTAATCTATTGGAATCAATCAGAAGACTTGACATGTACTGTGGGAAAGGTATGGAGCAATTGGCCAAAAAGTCAAAAGTTGTTGTACTTGCAGCATGGGCTATGGCAGCAGCTATGTTAGGGCATGTCTTGCTTCAGCTTGAGTCAGGGACAACCCTTGGATGGCTTGAGAATGTCTGCAGCATGTGGATGACAAGCTATGCTAGCTTTTGCAACTTGACAACTTGTGTTTTCTCATGAGTTTATGCTAAGTACATGTGAATCTTCTTGCTGAATTTTGTAGCATAACACTTCTTTTGGTCATGGCAATGTTTAAAAGTCAGCTAGAGACCACATAATTCCTTGGAAAATGACTATGCCAAAAATCCAACTTTGCACTTGTGATGGAAAATGTCTTATGGATTTCTTGAAAATCAAGGCAAACAATGAAGAATCCCTCGGGCCAATTCTGTTTTTTAGGGCATATGTGATCATGTGATGAAGTTTTGAAGTCACTTTGAAGTCACTAGAATGCTTGATACATGAATTTGCAAGTTTTCCATTTAGTGCATAACTTGAAATTTAGTGATTTTTGCCAATTTTAACAAACCATAACTTTTGATCCAAGATGAATTAGATCATGTTCTTGTACTTTTTGGAAAGGGAAAGATGAGATCTACAACTTTCATGACCAAAGTTTTTCCATTTGAAGCATTTTTGGATCCAAAATCATGGCTTGAAAAATGACCTAAAATGATGCATTCTTGAAAAGTCAACTATGCCCAAAAAGTCAACATTTGCAAAAACCCTAGATTCTTGATTTTTATGAACTTCAACCTTCTTCCATGATCAAATAAAGATCATATACACTCAAAATGATGAAGATCACCCATTGGTTGGGTCATTGGGGCCTCAGATGCCCTGATTTTGCACTGACTTGTCTGAAAAGTCAACTCTTGATCAGATGACTTCCCCATGGAATTTCTTCATGAAAATTGACATGCATACTCCCTATACCATATAGAGATCAATGGAAACAAGAATGACCAAAAAAAAATGGAGTTATGGCCTCTGAAACCAAAACCCTAATTTTCAGTCAACTGTGCAGTTCAAACTAGCCCTGCATCCACTCAAACCCTAGTTCTTGTGATTCCTCTGCAATTTTGACTTTGAGGAGATGAAATATGATATAAGAACACACATGGACCCCTTTGAGTTGATTGGTGGCCTTTGGAGTGGCCCAAAAAGCTTTGGGATTGCTCAGATCACAAACCCTAGGTGCAGATGAGTTAGAATCTATGCAGTGAATCAAAAATGGGATATGAGATGATATGATTGTGTTTATGTATATGAAATGATCACAAGCCATGGTGTGAATGGGTGAGGGCAAATTTGGGGTGTTTACAGCTGCCCCTATTCAAACATGAGTTAGCTGTGCAGGATGTAAGCGACGGCTTAACAGACAAACAAGATAACTTGTGGTTGAATACCAAAGACAGTCCAAAATTTGCACTCACGGAAATGAAGAAGAAAAGGGATATAGATTGTAAAAGCAAAATAAAGTATATTGTAAAGTGGGCGACGGAGGACGACCGTCGAGCAGAGGACGACTGCTGGGTAAAGAGCAATGACGGGGACGGCCGACATGCTGGGGTAAATGCGGAAAATGAAGCAATGACGGGGACGGCCGACATGCTGGGGATAAAAGGTAAAGCTGAGACGGGGACGGCCGACTAGCTGGGGAAATAAAATCATGATGGGGACGGCCATCAAGATAAAGCTGTGAAATTCTCGGGGAATTAATGAAACATGACGGGGACGGCCGTCAAGTTCACAAAGGTAAGGCAACCAACGATGGGGACGGCCATCGGGCTAAAAAGGAAAAGGGACCACGACGGGGACGGCCATCGGGTTAAAGAATAAATGAAATAAATAGATGATGGGGGACGGCCATCAAAGGTGAAGGACGATCACCTAGCAGGGGACGACTGCTCTGTTGGGTATAAAAGAAATATGATGGGGACGGCCATCAAAGGTGGAGGACGACCACCTGGCAGGGTACGGCTGCCGAAAATATCAACGATGGGGACGGCCATCGGATAGAAAAGGTCAACGATGGGGACGGCCATCGGACGAGCATGATGGAGGACGACCATCAAGAAGTGGAGGACGACCACTCAGCAGGGTACGGCTGCTCTCGAGGTTTCTCATGACATAGGACGAATGTCGGATAACCAAAATCAACAATGGGGACGGCCATTGGATAAAGTTGATGAAGGACGATCATCAAGAGGTGGAGGACGACCGCCTAGCAGGGGACGGCTGCTAAAATATCAACGATGGGGACGGCCATCGGATGAGCATGATGGAGGACGACCATCAAGAAGTGGAGGACGACCACTTAGCAGGGTACGGCTGCTCTCAGAGTTATCATAACACAGGACGAGTGTTAGATAAAAAGAAAATTTGTTGGTGATCTATTGGGGGTAAAGTAAACACGGACGAGCGTTTACATCCAAGAAACAAAAAGGTGTAAGTGTTTGGGTATTGTGTATAGATTAAAGATGCGGACGAGCATCCTTAAGGCTATGATACGGACGGGTATCATGTAGAAACAAAACTGACACATGTTCAGAGATGATGATACGGACGAGTATCAACTGGTTAACAAAGAACACGGACGAGTGTTGCATCTGAAAGGACTCTTCTGGGGAATAGTAGACACAGACGAGTATCTATATTCAAGAAGACATAAGTGTTTGACACGGTGTATGGACTAAAGATGCGGACGAGCATCCCTAAGACTATGATACAGACGAGTATCATGTAGAAACAAACACTAGACGCAATGTTCTGAGATGATGGTACGGACGAGTACCAACTGGTTAACAAAGAACAAGGACTACTGTCGAATCTGTGGGGATAGGAGTGATGGTATATACAAGATACGGACGAGTATCTGTATAAGTGTACCAATGAGTAATGAGTATTGTATGAGTGTAGATGAGTGTTTTAACTGCTGGGGAGAGTGACACGGACGGGTGTCAAAAGAGAAAAGTATAATATTAACAAGTGTATGGGTTGATGAAAGTGTAAGCGGCTGCGCTGGGGATATGACACGGACGGGTGTCAAGATAATGTATATATGAGTATATGTGAGTGCAAAGAGGATGTCTTGGGCTTTCTGCTGGTGATTTGACACGGACGGGTGTCCAAAAGTGTATATATTGGTGTTTGTGATTGGAGAGGCAACTGCTTTTGCTGGGACTCTGGTGGGGATTTTTTTTGTGTATTGTATTCTGTATGCCGACAGATTGTCAATATTTACAAGTGTTCAACTCACAACATGACTTATGATTATGCTATGCATTTGATTTTTGCCGTAATGCTCCGTATTAGACGGAATGCTACGCTCTGAGGGGATAATATGATGCGAATGCTATGATTATGCAAAGGAGCAAAGATCCGGGATTCGGATCCCGTCGCTGCGAAGATCTCTGGCCGATCTGCTTGAAACGGACATCCTAGCTGGGGATGAGATCACTGGTAGATCTAATGATGTATCTGTTCGGGGATATAGGTCACTGATTGACATATCCTTACAATACGGGACCCAGCTGGGGTTTGTAGAAGCTTTCTTCCTCTCTGTTGTGATCTCTTCATGCGTTGCTCTTCTGAATAGAGGCTGGGGATTCTGCGGGGAGATGATTCCCTGATTCTTGCATCTTGCTGAGGAATAGAGGTTGGTGCTTCAACTGGGGGAATGCTGTTGGTAACTCAGCTGGGGAGAGCAATGAGAAACAACTCAGCTGGGGATAGTAATGAGAGGCAACTCGGCTGGGGAGAAAACATCCTGAGTGCTAAGCCTGCTTGTTGATTTGGCAACTTTGCTGGGGAAATGGGCACTCTCCATTGCCACGTGGAAGATAGACCGAGCTGATAATGATTCGCCAACTTGCTGAGGCGTAACTTGCATGCCCCAGGTTGCGTTTTGGATACCTGCAATCCTGCAGCGGTAAGGAAACATACAAAAGGTCCCGAGGTATCCCTTACTGGATTTCGTCATAGGAGTTAAGTACTTTTGAGAATAATCACATTCCCTGTAAGCATGTGTTTTTATTTTTTAGAGAGAGGCATCTGTACTTATGCAATCGTATTTTTAGATATATCAGACAATTCTTTGCAAAACATAAGTGTAAAAACGAGACATGACTGAAAATTTGACTTTATTAATTCATGTGCCCTGAATTGGCAAGATACAATCACAGAAACATATCTCCTGAAATGAGGAGACTGTTACAAATTGAGAAATAAAGTGCTGGCGATGCTGACGACGCTTTCAAGGAGCTTCCTCTTCTGCTATGACTCGTATGACAATGACGTTCTTCTCGTCTTGCTTTCTGGAGAGAGTTGATTCTGATTGAAGCTTGATCCTTTGAAGCTTACCAAGTTGTATATAATACAGACGAATTCAGAATGCAGTTGTTCGCTTATTCCCTTATTTTGCATGGATCTCCCTCTCGGGTTTTCAATCCATCGGGATACCCATTTTTGCCTGAGCTGTCCAATGTGGCTTTTCAACTCAGCGGGTGTACATTTTTCATTTATTTCCCTTATTTTTGCCCGAGTCTTTTATTCTGTTTTTGACTCGCCGGGATGCCCTATTTTTGCCTGGACTTACGTTCTGTTTTTATGTCCAGCGGGTCATTTTATGCGAAGTATTTTTTAACTGCATCTGAATTCACAGGGGATGGGAAGTCTTCACCATCCATGGTGCTGAGCATCAGTGCTCCACCAGAGAAAACTTTCTTTACAACGAATGGTCCTTCATAATTTGGAGTCCATTTGCCCCTGTGGTCTGTATGAGGAGGGAGGATTCTTTTCAGCACAAGATCTCCCACTTGGTACTCTCGGTGCCTAACTTTCTGATCGAAGGCTTTCTTCATTCTCTTTTGATATAACTGCCCATGACAGATTGCAGCCAATCTTTTCTCTTCGATCAGACTCAGTTGTTCGTATCGGGCCCGAACCCATTCTGCTTCACTCAGTTTAACATCCATTAATACCCGTAACGAGGGTAATTCAACTTCAACAGGTAGGACCGCTTCCATACCATACACAAGCTGATACGGTGTTGCCCCCGTGGATGTCCTGATTGACGTGCGGTACCCATGCAAGGCGAATGGTAGCATCTCGTGCCAGTCTTTATAAGTGACTACCATCTTCTGCACAATCTTCTTAATATTCTTATTGGCTGCCTCAACAGCGCCATTCATCTTTGGCCTGTAAGGAGAAGAATTATGATGTTGGATCTTGAAGTCCCGGCATAGCTCTGCCATCATTTTGTTGTTTAGATTGGAACCATTATCAGTAATGATTCGCTCGGGCACTCCATATCGACAGATGATATCTCTCTTCAGAAATCTGGCTACCACTTGTCTTGTGACGTTTGCGTAGGAGGCTGCTTCGACCCACTTAGTGAAATAGTCAATGGCGACCAGGATGAATCTGTGGCCATTTGAAGCAGTTGGCTCAATCTTGCCGATCATATCAATGCCCCACATGGCAAAGGGCCATGGTAAAGACATGATGTTCAAAGGATTGGGAGGCACATGCACCTTATCTGCATAGATCTGGCATTTGTGGCATTTTCTGGCGTAAGCACAACAGTCTGCATCCATTGTGATCCAGTAATAGCCTGATCTTAGCAATTTCTTAGCCATGGCATGCCCTCCTGCGTGGGTACCAAAAGATCCTTCGTGCACTTCATGCATCAACAAATCTGCTTCCGTCTTGTCAACACATCTGAGGAGTACCATGTCAAAGTTCCTTTTGTATAAAGACCCATCAGTGTTCAGAAAGAAACTACCAGCAAGCCTTCTCAAAGTCTTTTTATCATTGGAAGATGCCCCAGGTGGGTATGTTTGATCCTCCAAGAAGCACTTAATGTCGTGGAACCAAGGCTTATCATCTTTTACAACATCTGCTGCAAATACATATGCTGGTCTATCAAGTCTAGACACTGAAATCTGGGGTACAAAGTTAGCCGTTTGAACTTTGATCATGGATGAAATGGTAGCAAGAGCATCCACAAACTGATTCTCGTCCCGAGGGATATACTCAAGCTTGACTGTTGTGAAGAAAGTCAGTAACCTTCTCGTATAATCCCTGTAAGGTATCAGATGATCTTGGTGGGTGTACCATTTTCCGTTGGTTTGATTGACTACCAAAGCTGAATCTCCGAATACGGTCAATGTTTTGATCCTGAGGTCAATGGCTTCCTCAAGACCCATAATGCAAGCTTCGTATTCAGCTTCGTTGTTAGTGCAGTTGAAAGTGAGTTTTGCCGAGAAAGGCATGTGAACCCCCTTTGGTAAAATGAGTACTGCACCAACACCACGGCCATTCATGTTAACAGCCCCATCAAACATCATAGTCCATTCTTCCTCCGGGTCAGGCCCTTCAGTGTGAATAGGCTCTTCGTGATCTTTTGCTTTAATGAACATGATGTCTTCATCAGGGAAGTCAAATCTCATAGGCTGGTAGTCATCAATAGATTGCTCAGCAAGATATTCAGATAGTACACTGCCTTTGATGGCTTTCTGAGATGTGTACTGTATGTCGTATTCTGTGAGGATCATTTGCCATCTTGCAACCCGTCCGGCAAGAGCTGGCTTCTCGAAAATGTACTTAACTGGATCCATTTTGGAGATTAATAAGGTAGTGTGGGTCAACATATACTGTCTCAGTCGGCGAGCAGCCCACGCTAAAGCACAGCAAGTTTTCTCGAGCAGCGAATAACGTTGTTCACAGTCGGTAAACTTTTTGCTTAGGTAGTATATTGCATACTCTTTTCGACCAGACTCGTCATGCTGACCTAGTACACACCCCATTGACTCTTCTAATACTGTCAAGTACATGATCAGAGGTCTTCCTTCAACTGGAGGCATAAGGATTGGAGGTTCTTGCAGATATTCTTTGATCTTGTCAAAAGCCTTCTGGCAATCTTCGTTCCACCTGACCGTCTGTTCTTTTCTTAACAACTTAAACAAGGGTTCACAGGTCGCTGTAAGGTGAGATATGAATCGTGAAATGTAGTTCAATCGACCTAAGAACCCTCGAACTTCTTTCTCAGTTTTCGGCGCAGGCATTTCTTGTATAGCCTTGACTTTATCAGGATCAACCTCAATCCCTTTCTCGCTTACAATAAAGCCCAGCAATTTACCGGATCGCACCCCGAATGTGCACTTGTTGGGGTTCAGCTTTAGTTGATATTTCCTCAGACGCTTAAACAACTTGAGCAGATTTACCAGGTGATCTTCCTCTGTGAGGGACTTGGCGATCATATCATCCACATAACATTCTATTTCTTTGTGGATCATATCGTGGAATAATGTCACCATAGCCCGTTGATACGTTGCACCAGCATTCTTCAGTCCAAATGGCATCACTTTGTAACAGAACGTGCCCCAAGGTGTGATGAATGTTGTCTTCTCCATGTCTTCAGGTGACATCTTGATCTGATTATATCCTGAAAATCCATCCATGAAGGAGAATACCGAGAACTGAGCCGTGTTATCCACCAATACATCAATGTGAGGTAATGGGAAGTCATCTTTCGGGCTGGCTCTATTCAGATCCCGGTAGTCAACACACATCCTTACCTTGCCGTCCTTCTTAGGCACAGGTACTATATTAGCGACCCACGGTGGGTAGCTAGTCACAGCAAGGAACCCGGCGTCCCATTGCTTTTGTACCTCTTCTTTGATTTTCATAGCCATGTCTGGGCGAGTTCGGCGCAGCTTCTGTTTGACCGGCGGGCATTCTTCCCTCAAAGGCAGCTTGTGCATAACAATGTCGGTATCCAACCCTGGCATATCTTGATACGACCAAGCAAACACATCAACATACTCTTGAAGCAGATCTATCAGTCGTCTCTTCACTGAGTCTTGCAGGCAAGCCCCAATTTTAACCTCTTTCACGTCTTCCTCCGTACCAAGATTGATCACTTCAATCTCCTCCTGGTGAGGGGTAATAACCTTATCCTCTTGCCTTAATAACCTGGCTAGCTCTTCAGGAAGCTCATATTCTTCATCAACCCCTTCATCAGCTTGATTGATTGGATTGTCAAAGTCATACGATGTCATAGCCGTGCTGTTGTCGGTGCAGTCTGGAAGGCACTCTCTGCAAGGGTTAAGTTCGTTCATTTTAGTGATTGATTTTAATCTTGCTTTAGAAAAAAGTGAAATGAAGTTATCATTTTGAAAACACCGCCATTTATTTTTGTACAAAAAGAAAAATGGAAAAAACAGTGAGCAGAAAAGAAAAAGACTTGTTTGCAAAAAGATGTCTGATATTTCATTAATTTAATCTTGTTTGCACAAAAGTACAGATGGCCCTGGTTACAAAATGAGCCTTGTCATCTTGGGCAAGATGCAAGACTTGGATGCATGCTATAAAAAATACAGGAAATAATAATTACTCTGCATGAGTAACTCTTATAATTTCCTGGGAAGACCAGTTCGAGACACTGCTCCCCGGGATCTTCGGACGAATCCAATTCTCCAGATTGCGCTCCTCTTCCAGCTCGTCTTCCAGACAGTTGATAGCATCGGGGGTAAGCATCCCCCCACTGACAAAACCAGGCTCTGCAGCAGCCTTTGCTTGATGTTGAGTTGGTCTGTAACCCAACCCAAATTTGTCCTTCTTCTCCTCCACAGCTAAGACCTTGCCCCAGCCTAGGGCAGTTCCTTCTTCAACAACCTTCCGGGCTTGTTGGTAAGACGACATTGGAGTACCAGATACAGCAGACGCTTCATTCACATTCAAGGCCTCAAAACCTTGGCTCATTGTTTCATGGATCTCCCCATCCATCTCAATGTATTTATAAGTAGCCAGATGGCTAACGAATATATCCTCTTCCCCGCAGATTGTGACAACTTGGCCTTCCCACTCAAATTTTAACTTTTGGTGAAGGGTAGACGTTATTGCGCCGGCGGCGTGAATCCAGGGTCTACCCAACAAACAGCTGTAGGCGGGCTGAATGTCCATCACATAAAAGATAGTTTTAAAGGTCTGTGGGCCAATTGTCACAGGCAGCTCAATCTCTCCCAGAACCGATCTCTTGGAACCATCAAAGGCTCGTACCACCAGGTTGCTGGGTCTCAATGCCAGTCCATCATATTCAAGCTTCACCAGAGCCTTCTTTGGTAAGACATTCAGGGAAGAACCTGTGTCCACCAGCACATGAGAAAGGACAGCTCCTTTGCATTCCATGGTTATGTGCAAGGCTTTGTTGTGATTGCGGCCATCCGCTGTCAAGTCAGAATTGGTGAACCCTAGCCCGTTGCTAGCAGTAACATTTCCAACCACGGTTTCCAACTGGTTGACAGTAATCTCCTCAGGCACGTAAGCTGCGTGCAGGACTTTAAGTAGTGCATTCCGATGGGCTTCGGAGCACATAAGCAGTGAGAGGATAGAGATTTTGGATGGCGTCTGGTGAAGCTGATCCACAATTTTATAATCACTCTTTTTGATGATTCGCATAAACTCATCAACTTCCTGATCAAATGGAGTTTTCAGGGCTTCTTTGGCAGCTTGGTCTTCCTGCACCGGGCCTTTTCCCTTTGCCTTGGCAGCAGCTTCTGCTTCGGCAGTAGGTCTTTGGACTTGTGAAGAAAAGAGACGTCCGCTTCGAGTGAAGCCTCCGCCTCCCCCCACATTATCTACTTGTGGTGCAGGTGCTGATGTTTCAAGAGTGATTCTTTTCCCTTCACAGTACACGTCAGAGCCATAGTGCCAAGGGATGGCCCTATTGCTTTCATATGGTACTGGTCCAGGCACCGTGACAGTGACTGGACTGATTGCTGCTGCTGAAGGGACTGTAATTGTTTGTGGATCATAAAAGATTGTAACTGGTGCTCTGGTGGGAGCAGCACCTTCTGAATGGTAAGCGGAGTTATTTTCAGGATCGTAGAATATGGTAACAGTGGAGACATCTTCATGATTGATTGCTGGTGTTGTAGGAGGTGTTGTTGGAAGGACTGATGTTGTTGTTGACGGAGATTCGAAATGGAATGAAGCTGAAGTTGTAGCAGGAGAAACTGTTGAAAACTGATCATTTGGGAGGACAGATGAAGTACTTGTTGATGGTGCTGATGAATTGTCGGAAACAATAGTTGCTGCAGTTGTAGAAGGTTCTGAAACCGTTGTTGATGAAGTTGTTGGGTTCGTCGGAAATGATGTAGTGATCTGTAGCAGGCCACTCTGAATAAGGTTGTCAATGCCATTCCTCAGGTCCTCGCACCCATTCCATGAAATATTGCAGTAGGGACACCCTAGTTCACACCCCGGAAATATTTGGTTTTCACGGAGTTGAGCTTTGATTTCCACCAATGGTGTCCTGATCTGATCCACACTAGTTATTAAATAAGACGGTTGGTCTTCTTCAATAGCATTAATTCGGGGACCACCATGGTTTGGCATTGGGTTTTTATTGACATTGGGCGGAGGTGCAAAATTCAGAGCCTTGGAGTCTACCAAGTCTTGTACTTTCATATGCAGAGCCCTGCATTTTTCTGTACTGTGACCAGGTGCGTTGGAATGAAAAGCACACCTAGCATTAGAGTCATAGTTCCTTGGTAAACTGTTGGGATCCGGAGGTGCCAACGTTCTTAGCTCAACTAGGTTGAGTTTCAGAAGTTGTGGCAGCAAGGCAGCATACGGCATTGGGATCGGGTCGATCACTCGGTTAGCTTGGGATGGCCTCTGTTGACTGTTGTTGTTGGAGTTGTTGTTGTTGAAGTTTCTTGGAGAATACTGATTCTGATGATACTGAGGTTGTTGTTGGAAGTTTTGTTGAGGAGGTTGATAGACTGGCTGTGGGTGAGTTGGAGCAGGGATAGTGACTGCTGCTATTGACCTCTGAACATATTGGGGCCTACCCCTATTGGTGTGAATGGCATTGGTCTCGCCAGTTCTTCTCGGGCCTGCAAAAGGTTTTCTTGTGCTACTGGACGAGCTTGCACCGTTATCAGAGATCTTCCCCATTTTCAACAGGCTTTCAATTCTCTCCCCAGCTATGACAACATCTGCGAAGCTGGTGGAAGAGAAAGCAGCCAACCTGTCAATATACGTTCCCTGAAGAGTATTCATAAACATGTCTGCCATTTCTCTCTCAGACATTGGTGGTTGAACGGCAGCAGCCAATTGCCTCCATCTCTGGGCATATTCTCGAAAACTTTCCCTTGACGACTGTGACATTCCCATAAGGAGAGTCCTATTGGGTGCCATGTCTAGATTATACTGATACTGCCTGATGAAGGCTTCTGCCAGGTCCTTCCAGCATCTTACAGTTGCCCTTGTCAAGTGGGAATACCATTCCCTAGAAGCTCCAGTCAAGCTATCTTCGAAGTAGAACATCCAAAGTTTCTCATCCATTGTATAGGCCTTCAGCCTTCCCAGAAATGATTGCAAATGAGTCCGGGGGCATGAAGTCCCATTATACTTTTCGAAACAAGGAGGCTTGAACTTATGGGGGATCCTGACCCCTTCTACCAAACCCATGTCCATGACGTCGAACCCCAAAGAATTTTGAGATTCTAAGGACCTCAACTTCTCAGCTATTTCATCCAGCCGCCTATCATAAGTTTCCTCTCCAGCACCCATTACTGTAAATTGGTCCTCCTGAGGATCTTCTTGAAGTACTCTCCCTGCTGTGGCAGTCCCTTGAACGTTTGCAGGAATGTTGATCTCAGGATGCAAATGTGGGCCAAACACAGGGGGATTAACATGAGGTTGGACCCTCTCGTTGTTACTTGTGCCCGCAGTTCCCACATGGGGCTCCTCTTGATTCCTTCCTTCTACCAAAACTCTGAGCCTCTCCTGGCTTTGAGCTAAATTGTTCATCACTTCCATGAATTGTGTTATCTGAGTTCTCATCTCCAACCTTTCGTTGGTCATCTGGTTTCTGACCTCCGTAAGGTCTTGTTGCATCTGGTCCATCTGGATTCCCGGAAGGTTGTTTCTAGTTGGGTACCTGTGAGGCCTGTTGAGAGGAAATACCCGGCGGCGAGCAATAATTCCTGAACATCACAACAGAGGTTAGCAACAACAAAACAAAAACCTACAAAACAGACAAAAGGGTTAGCATGCAATGCAGTTATGCTTATTTGTTCTCAAGGTATCCGGTTTGGCCTTCAGTTTTGACCCTTCCAGACCCTTGAAGATGATGCTGTTGAAGTTGCTTTTGATGTGAACCCAGATGGAAACTAACACAAATATATTACAAAAGGTGAAATAAATACAACTTGTTCATTTTACAACACAAGCCCTCAAAGGGGTCAAAATACATCACAAAAAGCAAAAGTACATGGAAAAGGAACAACAACAAGCAAATGATCAAACTCCAAGGCCAAACTCATCCTCACGAACTTCCTTAAGAAGTGCTTCGGTCACAGGATCAGCCGGACGCTCCGTGAGACCTCTGATGAGAAGGTTTCTTGTTGCAACTGCTGCAGTCAACTTCTTATTCTGACTTTGGTCCTTAGACCTCTTCACTCCAGCTCTGATTTCTAGCTCTGATATTTCCTTCTGGGCTGCTGCCAGGGCTTTTTCCATCTGTTCCATCTTGTCCTGAACCCTCTTGTCTTCTAGAGTACGGGCCTCAGTGATCCGGACCCACCTGGCCTGACTTTCCTTCAAATGCAAGTCTGTTCTTGCTCTCTGAAACTGGGCTTCTTTACAAGCGTTCTTCAGAATCTGCTCACCAGCTTTAGACTTGTTGATATAACCTCCAGACTTCTCAATTTTAGTCAAGTGTTCCACTCTCAGTTTCTCCAATCTCTCAATCTCCCTCACACCTTCACTCCTCTCCCTGAGGGTCTTTTGCAAAGCCTGGGTTAACTTCTCATTTCTTTCCTTCAAGCTCTCAAACTCTTCCAAACTGATAGTGGCAGGGGGTGGTGCTGAAGATGACTCAGGCATGTCTTCTATGGTGAAGGGCATTCCAGAGAATTGGGCCCTAGCATGGGACCATTCATAATATTGGGCTGATGCCACATTATTGCACTTCCCCAAAATGGTGATTCCCTTGGTTTGAACATGATCCCAGGCCCAGGCAGCCTGCCTAACAACAGTCAAACTAATCTTGTTCTCACAGTAGAGGGTCTCCACCAAGTCTTGTTCCCTAGGAGTATGAACCAGTGCATAGCCTAATTGCCTCCTGAACAGCAAAGGGTTGTAATTGATACTTCCTTTAACTCCTATCAAAGGCACATTGGGAAAGTGCCCACAGCTGGTGATCATATCTCTACCCTTGGTGCTTTGAGTACACCATCTGATGTCTGCTGAAGTGAGAGTAGTGAGCCTCTTAGCCCAGTTGCTTTGCTGATGAGGGTTTAGAAATGCATCTGTCCTGGGTAGATGCCTGAGAAGCCAAGCATGGAATAATGGAGCACAAATCCTCACTAATCTTCCCCTTTGCTTCTCATTTCTCTGATGTACTGAGTAATAGAGATCACCCAGTAAAGTTGGCATTGGGTTCTTCAGGATGAACAAGTGGATTGCATTCTTGCTAATGAATCGAGGCTCATCTGCAAACAGCACAATTCCATATACACTCAAGGCCAATAGAGCACAAACAGCTTTCCACTCCCCCAAGGAGGCCTTCAAACTAGCTTGAGAAATTAAGAAGTCCAGATGAAATCCAGGGATCCCAGCTTTAGAGGTCATATGCTGCTTAATTAGGACAGGCTCCAAATGTAAAGCTTTTGCTACCTCTCCATTGGTAGGAAAGACCATCTCAGGGTTGAAAGGGATTTCTCTCCTGATAGGCATACCAACTAATGAGGAGTATTCTTCTAAAAGAGGGCCCAACTGGAAGTCTTGAAAGGTGAAACATCTCAGTGGGGGATCATAGAAATGAATGCAAGTGTGGATGAGGCTCCTCTGGGATGGGTCCAGATCCATGACCATGTCCAGTATATCTCCATAACTCTCCCTGAACAAGGGTATGTGATCTGGAGTGATCAGGGTTTGGATCCTCCTGATGTCTGATAAGTCTGGTTGGAAGAAATGATAAGTGATGTTGCTCTTTTTAGGAGCCATGATGCTGAGACTGAGTAGAATAAGTGTTGATGAAGAGGTTGAGAAGTGGGCCACTGGCTGGCTAGTGCAAGTAACTGAAGTATATGGCTGACAAACTGAAGCAAGTGCTGGTGGAGATAGGTCAATGATGCAGATGGGGTCAAAACCAAAACCAGATGAAGGTGGATACCCTGAAACACAAATAAGCAAATGTTAATATGATGCAATGAGTATGTATGCAAATGAAATGCAAGGGTTTGTGACCGAGCTGGATCTGATTAACTGCCTTGGTATAGATCCATGTGTATTCAAGAAATCCAGGTGGAGGTCTATAAATCCAGTAACCAGGGTGGGGGACTCAAATAAAGAGCCACATGTCCAGGGTTTTAGAATCACAAGAACTATCCAACATGGAGCATTCTTAACAAAGTCAAAGTAACAGGGTATTCTGGGGTCAAGGTACCTGCAAACCTGTAAACAGCCCAACCCCCTCACAGGTGGTGATCTAGAACAAGGATCCTCAGACTTGGATCAGTTATGAGAAGTGTAAACACTTCTAACCCGGAGGTACAGTGTTTACAATAACCATAACAATTCCTCCTCTAATTCACCTCAGTTTCTGAAGGTCAATACTAAAAGGTCATCCAGACTTAGCAGGCTTTCCAGATAGCCCTAGCATTGCAGGAAATCTGCAACACAGAGTTCTCAAGAAGAAACCCATATCTGAACCGTGTTTCATATTCCCGCACCAGACCGAAATGGAATGGGAAAGAATATGATTCACTCTAGCCTAGGTGTCACTCAGGTCCCAGGTATAAGACCTTAACTCTCAATGAATCACCCACCCACCAAAACAAGAAACCAGATCCAGCCAGCAACAATGACAGTATGATATATATAAATGCAATAAAGAAAGCAGTAAAGTAACTGTACATAAAGCAATAAACAAAAATAAATACAAGCACAAACAAGCACATAACACCCCAGTAAACACAAATCAATCAAGCGCTAGGAGGAACCCACAAAAAGAACCAGAAGCCCTGGTTGCAGTATAAGGTTCCCCAGCAGAGTCGCCAAGCTGTCGCTCCCGAAGATTTGCATCCAGGTACAAGCGCGAACGGTCGGCGAAGGAGACAGTGAGAACACACAGCCGTGAACTCACTGGAGATGAATAGAGTTGCCAGCTAGGCATTTTTATCCCGGAGGAAAGGCAATGCTGCATAAGCCTAGAAAGAGATGGATAAGACGGTTGCGAACCAGAGAAACTGAGAAAGGGGGTTGGTTACAACCTGGGAAGGTATTAGCACCCAGATTGTCCGCCGTACTCGACAGGATCCGCGCTTAAAAGATTTGTGCTTTAAAGGGGTAGTGTCAGTGCAATCTGTGTATAGAATAGCTGGAAAAGATGTACAGGTGCCAGTGTATAGTGTATAAGTGATGTGAAGTATGAAAGTGTCAGTGTAGGAACAGAATGAAATGCTCATGATAATGAGGCTAAAAAGAATAATGCTGGAAGGAGGGGGAATGTACAGAGACTTTTGTTCGATAACTGTTAAGTTATGCCTACGTATCCTCTCGTGCAATGAGGAAGTCAGAACACCGTAGTTCGACCCAAGGAGACTGAAAGGTGAATTGACTTGTGAACTGCTTACTTGTCAATGCTCAAGTGTATGACCTGTCTGGCTCAGGTGCTTACTGTCTTGCATTAGACGGAAGAAGCAAGTTCTCGATTGTGAGTGAAGGTGATGAGAAAAGAATCCCGAAGGAGACGATTATTATTTGTTTTGGAGTTTTCAGTCTTTTATTGCTTTTTGGATTTTGTCATAAGATAATGAGCTTGAGCCTAAACCAATGGATTTAGTAAACTCATCACATCTTCCCTCTGATTAGGGGTAATGAGAATACCTTAAGTGTGAAGTCAGATTCTCACACTTAATCACCTTTGATGTAGGATTAAAATCATTAACCTACTTGTGATTATTTAGGTGTTTTTGGTGTTTTTGTTTAGTGTTAAGTAATGAGGTTAAGCCATAATCAAGGATTAAACAGACTCATTACACCATCCTAATAGAAGGATAATAGATGAGAATGTTTAAGCTGAGGAAAACTCCTCAACTTAACCCATGATTAGGGATTAAACTCATGACAAAACAAACCTTTGATTAAGTGAATTTTAATTAATGGTATGATGATGAAGTGTTTTTTATGATTTGTAAGACAACTTGAGAGGGACTTGTCCATTAACACTAGGGTTAGTCCTTCTTAACCACTTAAGGAAGAATTAGAACCCTAATGCAAGGCCCAAGTTACAAGTGTAATGTCTTGATATTTATTAAGTGAATTGATTAAGAGATTTAAACACCTTAAGGGTTTAATACTTAGGATTAAAGTTATACACTCCATCCTAAGAGAAGGATGCAGGCATAAGCTCAATCACAAAGTCTTAAAGCCTTTAGGGTTTAGTCCCTGATTATGAGATGAGAAGAGAAGACTCAAAGAGAGACACAAAGGTAAAACTATGGGGGGACTAATCAAAACCCTAATTCATTGTCATGCTTGGTTGATCCTAAGGTTTGTGAGGTTTCCAAGAACAATCTTCAGAAGAACCACCAGGAAGCAGATGAACAGGATCAAGAGAAGCAAAGTGACTTGCTTCATTCAAGAAGTCAAGTCACTTGAAGAAAGAAAGTGGGAGGAAGAAAAATGAGCAAGCTCAATCTCAAACACAAATAGAAAATGAAGCAATGGATGCAAGAGAGATGAAAAGAAAAGGTATGAGAAGTGAAGGCAAATCCACTTCTCAAGTTTACTTACCCCCTGCAATGTTAGAAAGAAAATGCAATGCAATGCAAGATGAGATGAAATGATATGATACTAAGCAAAACCAGAAGCATGTTGATGATGATTATGATGTTATGAGGTGCTGCAAACATGAGGCAAGGCATGGAGATGTTCATACAAGATCATGAATGCAAATGATGCAAGCTAAAGAGCATGAACAAGCATGGAAAGTTATGAAGCATACAAGACAAATGACATGGCAAACATAAGATGCAATGATCAAAGATGCTTTCTAAATGTCTTAAGATGTCAAATGGATCACAAGAATGCACAAAATGCAAAGACAAGTCATGTTATGCAAGGAAATGCAAGAAGGATGCAAAAGAAAGCCCAAATTAGGGTTCATGGATCAAACATCAAACAAAAACCCAAAACAGAAGCAAACCTCATGATAAAAAATGGAAAATGGCACTCAAAGAAACCCTAAACCTATAATAGACCACTGCCCAAAGGGGAGCTCTCAACTCTTAACCAAACTCATGTTATGAATTTTCTAAGTTATTAGGGTTTTTTAGGGTTCTTAACAAAAGAAATGCCAAACAATTAGAAAATGAGGAAACAAATCATGGCCATTTTATCTTTGAAAATACATGCTAAACATAACACAATGCAAGAAGAATCAATGTCTCAACCTTCTCCAATAGGCAGAAATGATTTTTTGAACTTATGATCAAAATAATGCATAAAAATTGATTTAATTCAATTAAAAATTCTTAAAATGCATCAAGATCAAAAAAGAAATTTGGTTTGAAGGTTGGACAATGTTTCTAAATGTCTTAGAACATTTCATGAATTTTTTGGTGATTTTTAGATACTTAAAAGTATTTTTAATAAATTAATTTTCATTAATCAATTAAAAATAATCTTTTAAATATTTAAAAATATTTTTTTAATGATAAAAAATAAAATAAAAATATTTTTGGGTTTTAAAAACTAATGAAAACTTTGACAAAAATTTTCATAATTTTTAAATGATTTTTACTATTTTAATTAATTCGTACAAAATAATGCAATAAAAATGAAAATGAAATTGAAATAAAGAGAAGTATGCACAAGGGATGGCCAGGATTTGAACTGGGCTTGGACTGGTTGACTGCGCGCCAGATCCAAGGGCCCAGATTCAAATCTGGCTAAACTTATTTATGAACTAATTAATCAGGTTTTTGAATTAATTAAACATGCTTAGGGTTTTAATGATGCATCCTGGCCACACGTTTGCGCGCAAGTCAACCAAAGTCAGCTGATCTAACGCACAGGATTCAAACCTCATTTAATCACTCAGATTAGGGCTAATGACTCTCAGGCTGCCGGAGAAGACTTCCGGTCGTCTTCTCCGGCGAGCCAAAACCCTAGGTTTTTCTACAGGTCACCAATCAACAAATTTCTTCCACCAAAATGATCTTCTCCTCAATCTAAACCCAACCCCTCTCCCAAAACTCATTTATTTTCACTCATAAGCTTGAATCGAAGCAAAACACAAAATACGGGCAAATGTTCAGAGATACCATACATGCTGGTTTCTTCACTATTTCAAAAAATAAACACATATCCATGATCAGGAGAAGACATAGCATCATAAAAGAACTTAAAAATCAGTTTCTGGGAAAAATGTTCTTCATGTTACCTGAGATGAAGCTTCTCTGTTTATGAGCTTTCTGGGCTTTTCTTTTGCGCAAGCTTGCTTCCTTGAACCTCCTGAGGATGGAATGGAGCTTAGAAAGCTTGTGGAGTGGCTGGTTTGAAAGATTCAGCTCTGGTGTAGCAGAAATGGGGATCCTTGTATGTGATGTTTCAAGCTGCTTTGAGGGGTGGCTTTTGTTCTGGGGACAATTTGTGACTTATTGGTGAAGGAAAAAATACAGTTTGATGGCTGTGTGTGAAGATTCGAAGAGGAGAAGTTTTGGTCAGATTTCTTGGATGCTGGATTGTGGGAGGTTTCTGCCTTGTGAATGGTGTGTTTTATGATCCATACATTATCCCTAATCTATTGGAATCAATCAGAAGACTTGACATGTACTGTGGGAAAGGTATGGAGCAATTGGCCAAAAAGTCAAAAGTTGTTGTACTTGCAGCATGGGCTATGGCAGCAGCTATGTTAGGGCATGTCTTGCTTCAGCTTGAGTCAGGGACAACCCTTGGATGGCTTGAGAATGTCTGCAGCATGTGGATGACAAGCTATGCTAGCTTTTGCAACTTGACAACTTGTGTTTTCTCATGAGTTTATGCTAAGTACATGTGAATCTTCTTGCTGAATTTTGTAGCATAACACTTCTTTTGGTCATGGCAATGTTTAAAAGTCAGCTAGAGACCACATAATTCCTTGGAAAATGACTATGCCAAAAATCCAACTTTGCACTTGTGATGGAAAATGTCTTATGGATTTCTTGAAAATCAAGGCAAACAATGAAGAATCCCTCGGGCCAATTCTGTTTTTTAGGGCATATGTGATCATGTGATGAAGTTTTGAAGTCACTTTGAAGTCACTAGAATGCTTGATACATGAATTTGCAAGTTTTCCATTTAGTGCATAACTTGAAATTTAGTGATTTTTGCCAATTTTAACAAACCATAACTTTTGATCCAAGATGAATTAGATCATGTTCTTGTACTTTTTGGAAAGGGAAAGATGAGATCTACAACTTTCATGACCAAAGTTTTTCCATTTGAAGCATTTTTGGATCCAAAATCATGGCTTGAAAAATGACCTAAAATGATGCATTCTTGAAAAGTCAACTATGCCCAAAAAGTCAACATTTGCAAAAACCCTAGATTCTTGATTTTTATGAACTTCAACCTTCTTCCATGATCAAATAAAGATCATATACACTCAAAATGATGAAGATCACCCATTGGTTGGGTCATTGGGGCCTCAGATGCCCTGATTTTGCACTGACTTGTCTGAAAAGTCAACTCTTGATCAGATGACTTCCCCATGGAATTTCTTCATGAAAATTGACATGCATACTCCCTATACCATATAGAGATCAATGGAAACAAGAATGACCAAAAAAAATGGAGTTATGGCCTCTGAAACCAAAACCCTAATTTTCAGTCAACTGTGCAGTTCAAACTAGCCCTGCATCCACTCAAACCCTAGTTCTTGTGATTCCTCTGCAATTTTGACTTTGAGGAGATGAAATATGATATAAGAACACACATGGACCCCTTTGAGTTGATTGGTGGCCTTTGGAGTGGCCCAAAAAGCTTTGGGATTGCTCAGATCACAAACCCTAGGTGCAGATGAGTTAGAATCTATGCAGTGAATCAAAAATGGGATATGAGATGATATGATTGTGTTTATGTATATGAAATGATCACAAGCCATGGTGTGAATGGGTGAGGGCAAATTTGGGGTGTTTACAGTATGCAAATGTCACCAGACAAGTGGTAGCCAGATTCCTGAAAAGAGACATCATCTGTCGATATAGAGTACCCAAGCGAATCATTACTGACAATGGTTCCAATTTGAACAATAAAATGATGGCAGAACTATGTCGGGACTTCAAAATTCAACATCACAACTCTTCTCCTTATAGGCCAAAGATGAATGGCGCTGTTGAGGCGGCTAACAAGAATATCAAGAAGGTTGTGCAGAAGATGGTGGTTACTTACAAAGACTGGCATGAAATGCTACCATTTTCCTTGCATGGGAATCGAACTTCAATCAGAACATCCATTGGGGTAACACCGTATCAGCTTGTGTATGGTATGGAGGCAGTCCTACCTGTAGAAGTTGAATTACCCTCCTTACGAATACTGATGGATGTCAAGTTGAATGAAGCAGAATGGGTCTGATCTCGGTACAATCAACTAAGTCTGATCGAAGAAAAGAGATTAACTGTAATCTGTCATGGGTAGTTATATCAGAAAAGAATGAAGAAAGCCTTCGATCAAAAAGTCAGGCTTCGGGAATACCAAGTAGGAGATCTTGTACTGAAAAGACTTCTTCCTCCTCATACAGACCACAGGGGCAAGTGGACTCCAAACTACGATGGTCCGTTCATAGTAAAGAAAGTTTTCTCTGGTGGAGCACTGATGCTCACTACTATGGATGGCGAAGACTTCTTATCCCCTGTGAATTCAGATGCAGTTAAAAAATATTTCGCATAAAATGACCCGCTGGACATTAAAACAGAATGTAAGTCCAGGAAAAAATAGAGCATCCCGGCGAGTCAAAAACAGAATAAAAGACTCGGGCAAAAATAAGGGAAAAATAAAAAAAATGTACATCCGCTGAGTTGAAAAGCCGCATTGGACAGCTCAGGCAAAAATGGGTATCCCGGTGGATCGAAAACCCGAAAGGGCGATCCACGCAAAATCAGGGAATAAGCGAACAACTGCATTCTGAATTCGTCTGTATCACTTACAACACGGCAAGCTTCGAAAGGATAAAGCATCGGTCAAAATCAGCCTTCTTCAGAAAGCAAGCTGAGAAGAACGTCAAGGTCATATGGTTCATAGCAAAGGAAGCTCAACTGAAGCGTCGTCAACATTGTCAGCACTTTTACCTTTCTCAATTTGTAACAATCTCCTCATTTCAGGGGATCTATTTCTTTGACTGTACTTTCCGATTCATGGCACACAAATTAATAAAATCAGAGTTTTCAAGTCACACTTCATTTTGTGCATTTTTGTTTCGTTTGCAAGAAAAATGTCCAATATCCATAATGTTTGCATAAAAACAGATGTGCCTTTCTAATTACATGCTTGCAGGAAATGTATTTACTTCCAGGAATATCTAACTCCTATGAAGGAATCCGGTAAGGGATACCTCAGGATATTTGTGCATTTCTTTGTCTTAACAGGATTGCAGGTATCCAATACGCGACATGGGGTATGCCAAACCTACTTCCTCCCCTAACAGTATCTGGAATGTTTTTCCCCAGAGAAGTTGCCAAAGCATCACTTCCCCAACACATCTTCTTCATGCAGCATCAAAAAATGCTCATTTCCCCAGCTGAGTTGTCAAGTTTCCTCATCTTCAGCAGGATCCTCACAGAAACTTCTAGGAAGATCATTCAGTGGTCTTTCCTCCCAACAGAGTGCCAGATCTCTCATCTTCAGCAAAGATAGGGAACCATCTTCCCACATAGTTCCAGACTCTATCCAGAAGAGCAATGCCTGAAATTCTCACACAACAAAGTGACGAAAACTTCTTCATCCTCAGCTGGGATATCTCCTTACTGGATAGATCTATCAGTGATCTAGTTCCCCAAGCAGAACCATACATCCTATCAGATCGACCAATGATCTCATCCCCAGCTAGGATTTTCTTTCAAGCAGATCAGCCAGAGATCTTCACAGTAGCGGGATCCGAACCCCAGATCGGTTTCTTTTGCATAATCATAGCATTCACATCATTTTCCCCCCAGAGCGTAGCATTCCGTCTAATACAAAGCATTACGGAAAAAATCAAACATATTGCATGATTACAAGTCAGGTTCGAACCAGTCACCTGTAAATACCAACAGTACCTCATCAACAATATACAGAATACATCCATTGCACATAAAAGCCAAAAGTGTCCCCTTTGCACTCTCAAAAATAGATACATGCTCCTTTTGACACTCGTTTGTGTCATCATTCCCTAGTAAAGTAGTCAGAACACTTTCTACCAAAATATACTGTTCTTCTCGACACTCGTTCGTGTCACCTCATATTTCCCCACAGAAAGCCAAAGCGTCCCCTTTGTACTCACAAACACATGTTCATATATACTTTCGACACTCGTCTGTGTCATATCATCCCCTGCAGATATAAACCAAACCAATGCTTATACACTCTCTTGACACCCGTCCGTGTCACCTATCCCCAGCACAGTTGCCCAAACACTTGTTTATAATAATTCTTTTGACACTCGTCCGTGTCAACCTATCCCCACAGTGCCAAAACACTTATACCTTTTTATTTTTGGAAAGCATAAGCACTCGTCCGTGTTTACCATTCCCCGAAAAGTCCCCAGCAAAACATCTTTTTTCTATCCGGCATTCGTCCTATGTCGCGATACTTTCGGCAGCCGTACCCTGCCAGGTGATCGTCCTTCACCTATGGATGACCGTCCCTCACCCTTTCCCCAGTGGAGTCTCCATTACTGGAACCCTTTTTTTATTCGACATTTGTCCTATGTCGTGATATTTAGCAGCCGTCCCCTGCTAGGTGATCGTCCTTCACCTCTTGATGACCGTCCTTCATCATTTTATCTGATGGTCGTCCCCATCATTGATCTTGTTATCCGACATTCGTCCTATGTCATGATAAATCCTGAGAGTAGCCGTACCCTTCTAGGTGATCGTCCTTCACCTCTTGATGATCGTCCTTCATCATGTTTATCCGATGGCCGTCCCCATCGTTGACCTTTTCTATCCGAAATTCGTCCTATGTCGCGATAAGGAGAAACCGTCCCCTGCTAGGTGATTGTCCTTCACCTTTGATGACCGTCCCTCATCATTTATTTCATTCATTCTTTGAACCGATGGCCATCCCCATCGTTGTTTACCTTACTTTGCAAACCTGATGGCCGTCCCCATCATGATCCCTTTATTTCCCCAGCATGTCGGTCGTCCCCGTTATTGCTTTATCCCCCAGCAGTCGTCCTCTGCTCGATGGTCGTCCTCCATCGCCCGCACTTTATGATCATACTTTAATACCTTTTACAATTTATATCCTTTTTCTTCTTCTCCCCAGTGAGTGCAAATTTCTGACTGTCTTTGGTATTCAACCACAAGTTATCTTGTTTGTCTGTTAAGCCAGGCACTTACATCCTGCGCAGCTAACTCATGTTTGAATAAGGGCAGCTGTAAACACCCCAAATTTTCCCTCACTCATTTCACACCATGGCTTGTGATCTTTCATATTTGCATTAGTCTAAGCATATCATCTCATATTGCATTTTTGTTTCATCTGCATAGTTCAAGTTCATCTGCATCTAGGGTTTGTGATATGAGCAATCCAAGGATCCATATGAGCCACTCCAAAGGCCATTAATAACTCCAAGAGGGTCCATGTATGTTCTATCATCATTTTATATCCCTCAAAGATCAAGGAAGTCAAATAATCACAAGAACTGGCAAAGCATGGAAGCAGAGCCAGGGTTTCACTGCACAGATGACCTGAAATTAGGGTTTTGGTTTCAGAGGCCATAACTCCAAATTTTTTGGTCATTCTTGTTTCTATTGGTCTCAATATGTTATAAGGATCATGTGTACCAAGTTTAATGAAGAAATTCATTGTGGAAGTCATCTGTTCACTGGGTTACTTCTTGAGCAAGTCAGAGCAAAATCAGGGCATCTGAGGCCCCCATCCATGGAACCAAAGTGGATTTTTCAACAAATTGAAGTTTTATGATCTTTATTTGATCATTGAAGTGCTTGGAAGTTCACAAAATTGCAGAAAAGTGAGCTAAACCAAAAGTTGCCAAAAATGGAAATGACTTGTAATGTAAACTTTCCATTTTGGGAAAGTATTTCAACCTCCTCTTTCTCAACCAAAAATGCTTCAAATGAAAAATTGTTGGTCATGAAATTTGTAGATTGGATCATTCCCTTTTCAAAAAGTACAAGAACAAGTCCTAATTCATTATGGAACTCAAGTTATGGCTTGTCAAAGTTGGCAAAAATCACATAATTTTAAAGAATGCACCAAAGAGGGATTTTTGCAAAACCACTTGCCAAGGCATTTTGTGACTTCAAACACACTTCTAATAATCATACCAACATAACACATTGTCTAAAACTCAAAATCGCCCAAGGAATTTCAAGATTTCATGCCTTGCCCGTGAAGAAATCTCAAAGGGGCCAAAACTTCATGAAATTGCAAAATGACACATAACTTTGTTTCAACTTGCTGAATTGCCTCAAAACTAATTCCATGGACCTCCTTGATCCATGCTGTGCATGGACAAGCCAAAAATCCAGCTACACCATTGCCCATACCTCAAGTACAAGTCATGTTGACATTTTGGCAACTTGCCCATACCAATCACCACAGTCCACCACCCACTCTCTGGCCAATCCAGACTTTACAAGCATGCTTCAAGGATCATTTTTCATAACACACACAAGCCTAACACTCCAAGAACTCAGCATACACAAAATCACCCCAACTTGCAAATTCCTTCGAAACTCCATGATCACACACTCAATCTTAAAACTTCTTTCACCATTCATCTCAGAATCATCAATAGACCACAAAGAAACCATTAAAACAGCCAAAAACACCCCATAGCCAAAACACGATTCTTGGCCAGTTGAAGTGCAATCTCACAAACCAGCCAAAAGATATTCCTTCCAAGCATCAAAGCTTCATCAGGAGGTCAAGGGGAGTCATTTTGCACAAGAGAAGTGGCCAGAAAGCTCCAAACTGAGGAAGCTCAAGCTAAGGTAACTTCTTCAAACTTTTTTCTAGAAGTGTTATTTTAAGTTCTCATAATGATCTTCATGCTTCACTGATTACACTGCATTTCTTACTTTTAAAAATAGTTGAGAAATGAGCTTGTATGCATGTTCTGAATCTTTTTCAGTTTTTGAGTTTTGATTCGAATCATGAGATTAAGCCATCATAAATTTGTTATGAGAGTGGATTTGAGTTCAGGAGAGTGAGAGGAGTTAATCTGGAGCTTTAGAGCTCCAGAAATGACCTAAGGGTGAGGTTTTGAGATTTTCAGGGGAGGAGGCTGTCGGAGAAGACGACCGAAGCTCTTCTCCGGTGGCCTGAAAGTGATTAATGTGTTAATTAGGGTTAGGGCTAGGTTTAAATATGAGTCGTCTGATCTTAGCTTCCCGCATGTGTTGGATGGTAGAGATTAGGTCATTTAATTTAATTCTGGATTAATTAATTAATTAAATAAGATTAGATAAGTTTGAATTTCGTCCATAGGATGTGGCGCGCAGTCAACATTTAAATCCCCAGAATCAACCTAAGCCCTTAGATCAACTTACTTCTAATTAATTCAGTTTTTAATTCATATTTTCTTATTTATTTTGCACAATTAATTTAAAATAGCTAGAAAATTCCAAAAAATATTTTCTCTTGCATTTTCACTCCAAATAATTTTCTTAACCCAAAAACATTTTTATTTTTATTTTTTGCATTAAAAAATCATTATTAAAACATTTAAATGTTTATTTTAATTAATTAATGGAAATTAATTAATTAAAATATCGTTTAGGTTTCTAAAAATCCCAAAAAAATTCACATTGCATCTTAGAACATTTAGAAACATTGTCATGCCATTCACACAAATTTCGTTTTGGTTTTGAATCAATCTTGACAATTTTCTTGAATTTAGGGTTCATAAAATTCCCATTTTTGAACCCTAACTTCAAGAATTCTTTCTGCCTAACCCTGGATGGTATGACTTTGATTCTTTTTGCATTTTTCTTCATTTAACATGTAGTATCTAGCATAATTTTGTCATGAATTTATTTTGCATTTTTGATTTGATTTGCATTTTCCCCTTTAGGTACCTTAAAACCCTAGATAACTTAGAAATTTCATAACTTTCATTAGGTTAAGAGTTAGGTCTCCTCCTTTGGGGTGTGATATCATATGGGGTTAGGGTTCCTTTGATTGCATTTTCAATTTTTTAACTTGTGATTTGCTTCTGTTTTTGACTTTTGCATCTCATGTGGCATAAAAACCCTAATTTCTCATGTTCATTTGCATACATCTTGCATTTGCTTCCATTCATGAACTTGCCATGACATTTCATACATTCACATGACTTCTAAGACATCATAGGACACATTAGAATCATGCTTGATCATTTCTTCATACATTTGCCATGTTATACATTCATTACATTACATGAACTTTCATATGCTTTCATGATTCCTACATGCTTCATTTGCATTCTCATCCTTTGTATGATCATCCATTGCATTTGACATACATTTGCATCATATCTTAGCATCATTTACATCATTAATATGCTTCTGGTTTTGGTTTGCATCCTTGCATACATCTCATTTTCATTTCATTTCATTCTTTTATTCTAACCCTTTCAGGTTGTAAGTGACTTGAGAAGTGAATTTGCCTTCACTTCTCACTTCTCTTCTCATCTCTTTCATACATCCTTGCTTCATTTTATCTTTTCTTTATAGTGAGATTTCTCATTCATGTTCTTCCTTCACTTTCTTTCTTCAAGTAACTTATCTTCTTAAGTGAAGTAAGTTAACTTGTTTCTTCTGCTTCTCCTCCTTTCATCTGCTTCTTCCTTGGCGGCCTTGAAGATCTCTTCTCTTGCTAGCCTTAAAAACCATAGGAACATCCAAGCATGATAATATTAGAGTTTTTATTAGTCCCCCTTTAGTTTTACCTTTGATTCCTCTTTGTGTCTCTCTTATCCTCTCATAATCAGAGACTAAACCTTTAAGGTTTTAAGACTTTGTGATTAGGGTTATGCCTGCATCCTTCTCTTAGGATGGACTGTATAACTTTAATCCTAAGTGTTTAACCCTTAATTATTTTAAACCTCTTAATCAATCCATCTTAATAATCACTAAGACAATAGCTTGTAACTTGGGCCTTGCATTAGGGTTCTAATTCTTCCTTAATTGGTTAAGAAGGACTAACCCTAGTGTTAATGGATAAGTCCCCCTCAAGTTGTCTTACAAACCATAAAACTCACTTCTTAATCTTACTATTAATTAAAATACACTTTAATAAAGGTTTTTTTTGTCATGAGTTTAATCCCTAATCATGGATTAAGTTGAGGTATCTTCCTCAGCTTAAATGTTCTCATCTATTATCCTTCTATTAGGATGGTGTAATGAGTCCATTAAATCCTTGATTATGGCTTAAACTCATTACTTAACACTAAACAAAAATACGAAAAACATCTAAATAATCACAAGCAGGTTAATGATCTTAATCCTACATCATGGTAATTAAGTTTGAGGTGCTTACTTCATACTTAAGCTATTCTCATTATCCCTAATCAAAGGGAGGATATGATGAGTTTACTAACCCTTGGTTTAGGCTTAAGCTCATCAACTTATGACAAACACCAAAAGCAATAAAAGATTGAAAACACAAAACAAAGCAATAATCGTCTCCTCCGGGATTCTTTTCTCATCATCTTCACTCACAAACGAGAACATGCTTCCTCCGTCTAATGCAAGACAGTTAGCACCTGAGCCAGACAGGTCATACACTTGAGCATAGACAAGCAAGCAGTTCACAAGTTAATTTATCTTTCAGTCTCTTTGAGTAGAACTACGGTGTTCTGACTTCCTCATTGCATGAGAGGATACGTAGGAATAACTTAACTGTTATCGAACAAAAGTCTCTGTCCCTTCCCCCCTCTTCCAACATCATTCTTTTAAGCCTCATTCCTGAGCACCTCACTTCACTTTCTTGCACTGACACTTGTACATTCTTTTTCAGCTTTTGCACACAGATAGCACATACACTACCCCTTTAAACACAAACTTTCCAGTGTGGATCCCGTCGAGTACGACGAACAATCTGGGTGTTAATACCTTCCCAGGTTGTAACCAACCCCCTTTTTCAGTTTCTCTGGTTCGCAACTGTCTTATCCACCTTTTCCTTAGGTTTATGCAGCATTACCTTTCCTTCGGGATAAAAATTCCTAGCTAGCGACTCTTTTCAGTTCATCTTCATGTTCTCTTTCGCCGACCGTTCGCGCTTGTACAGGGATGCGAATCTTCGGGAGCGACAGCTTGGCGACTCTGCTGGGGACCCTTATATTGCAACCAGGGCTTCTGGTTCTTTTTGTGGGTTCCTCTTAGCGCTTGTTTGATTTGTGTTTACGGGGGTGTTATGTGCTACTTGTGCTTATTTATTTGCTTTATTTATTGCTTTATGTACAACTTTATTTATTGCTTTCCTTTACAGTTTTATGCATTTTCATACTATCATTATCACTGTGCTGGATCTGGTTTTCCTTAGTGGGTGGGGTTTCATTGAGTGATTAAGGTCCTATACCTGGGACCTGAGTGACACATAGGCTAGAGTTGCTTCATATTCTTTCCCATTCCATTTCGGTCTGGTGCGGGAATATGAAACACGGTTCAGACATGGGTTTCTTCTTGAGAACTATGTGCTACAGATTTCCTGTAGTGCTAGGGCTATCTGGGAAGTCTGCTAAGTCTGGATGACCTTTTTATGACCTTCAGGATCTGAGGTGAATTAGAGGAGGATCATTTATGGTTATTGTAAACACTGTACCTCCGGGTTAGAAGTGTTTACACTCCTCATAACTGATCCAAGTCTGAGGATCCTTGTTCTAGAACATTACATGTGAGGGGGTTGGGTTGTTTACAGGTTTGCAGGATCCTTTGGCCACATCATACCCTGTTACTGTTTTGTTTTAAGAATGCACCATTTTGGACAGTTCTTGTGATTACCCTGGACTTGTGACTCTTTATTTGAGTCCCCCACCTGGTTACGGGATTTTTAAGCCTCCATCCGAAATTTTGAACGTACATGGACTTTTTACCAAGGTAGATAATCAGATCCAACACTTGATCACAAACCCTTTGCATATCATTTGCATACATCATTTTTGCATCAATTAACATTTGCTTATTTGTTTTACAGGGTATCCATCCTATCATCTTTGGTTTGGTTTTGACCCCTTCTGCTACTCAGACTGCTTCAGCTGTCTTCTCCAGCTCCTTCACCAGTTTGTCAGAGACCCATCTCCAGTTTTGTCTTCATCAGGGATCTTACCTCTAGCTTCTCATTCAGTGACCTTCATTATCAGTTGCTCTCAGTTTCTTCATCAGCACTCATGGATACTCCAAGAAAGAGCAACATCACTTACCACTTCTTTGAGCCCACCTTGACTGGCATCAGGCAGGTCCAGTCCCTCATTACACCTGACCATATCCCACTATTCAGAGAGCACTATGGGGGCATATTGGGGGCATATTCAGAGAGCACTCAAAGGCCTTAACACCAAAATTTTGAGCCATTCTTGTTTCTAATGTTCTTAAGATGTTATAAGGATCATGTGTACCAAGTTTTATGAAGAAATTCATTGTGGAAGTCATCTGTTCACTGGGTAACTTCTTGAGCAAGTTAAGTCAAAATCAGGGCATCTGAGGCTCCTAACAATGGAACCAAAGGGGTATTTTCATCAAATTGAAGTTCTATGATCTTTATTTGATATTAGAAGAGGTTGGAAGTTCATAAGATTTTATAATTTTGAGCCATTTGCAAACTTGCCAAAAATGGAAATGACTTATAATGGAAACTTTCCATTTTGGGAATGTTTTTCAACCTCCTCTATCTCAACCAAAAATGCTTCAAATGAAAAATTCTTGTTCATTAAAGTTGTAGATTAGGTCTTTCCCTTTTCAAAAAGTACAAGAACATGTCTTGATTCATCTTAGAACTAAATATATGGCCTTTCAAAGTTGGCAAAAATCCTAAAATTTCAAGTTTCATGTCAAAGAGGGATTTTGCAAAATGGGATGTTCAAGCATTCTAATGACCTCTAATCAACTTCTACACTTCATAACATGCTGTCGTACCCCGAAAAATACGACCTCACGCGATCCGAATGGACGGAGCCGCGCGCCGGACGGACTTAAGAGTCGCCACCTAATTCTATTTATTCCCGAAGAGGGAAAGGGAAGATATAGATACAACCCGGGAAGAAAAGGATGAGGACAAAGGTCAACGGAACCAATGCCTGGGTTCGGGAGTCGGTTATGCAGGGGGAAGGTATTAGCACCCCCTATATCCATCGTACTTGATGGGAACCATCTAAGTTAACGCGCGAGAAAGGATGTATATGCTTAAACGAATTTCTTGCTAGAGGGAAATGAGTTGAATTATAAGTTAGATTGAACCTAGGTGCTCGGCAAGGATTGAGATCCTCGTGCCTACGTACTCCCGTGTGCAATGGGAAAATCAGAGCCTCGTAGTTCGGCCTACTAAGGGTAATGGTTGTTTGATTTTATTACCTTTCTTCGACGAAAGGGTTTAGGAGTCGAATGTACTAAAGACTATGGATAGTTTATCTCGCCCAACAAGACGAGCGTCCTGCCTCGAAATAATCGGAGCGAGTAACGAGAGCTCGTTATCCTCCTTTCTACCGCTTAAGGCTCGTAGCGTACATATCTTCTCGTTTTATTAATGTGTTTTATTTCCTAATACCGCTTGACTTTGGATCAAGGGTTTGGATCTAATCGAAACGTTTTGGTTTTTTGAGGTTAAAGGGTAAATGCAACTTGGAGGTTTATTTCGTGGTTTGTTAGCGAGGCACGAAGCGCTCGGCTCGCAAGGAGGAGTGGATCCTAATAAACGAAAATAACTGAAAAATAAAGTGCAGGTGTGCGAGTGCAATCGCTTGGCGTTGGACCAAGGATTCAGAATTAAATGAAATACGGAAAATAAAATGCATACAAAATAATGGGAGAGGGATACAAAATAAATACAGGGGATTGCGAGAAATAAAGAGGTCTCGTTGTAGTTAGCCCAAGAGGAAGCGTGTGTGCAGTGTGTTTGAACTATTCGAAGGCGTTCGGCCTGTTTAATCGGGACACAACTATTCGAAGGCGTTGGATCTTTTAATCGAGCGCAACTATTCGAAGGCGTTGGACCTTTTCGGGACGCGACGAAATTTTGTTCGTGAACTACCTTAGAATCGATTCAAAATCGGAATCATTCTATAAGGAGTCGAAACATAATTTATTAAAATGCGAAAATAAATGAATTAAATAAATTGAATCGCAAGAATTAAATAAAAATAAAATAATGAATTAAATAATTAAATGAATTAAATAATATCAAGATAAAATAAAATAAATTAAATTACATGTTTGTTTGTCGGAATAATAAAATGAAAAATTAATTACAAGGAGGGCCTCATATTGACCAAAGATCACCGATCAAAATCGGGCGAAAAATTGGCCGTTTAATATATCATTGGCCCCTAAAAAAATTATCAAGATTTTTAAAATGAAATTATGGATTTTTTTATTTTAAAACAAACATGAAAGAAATAATTATAAGATAAAAACAAGAAATAAAATTAAACAAAACTAGAGATTCTAATAATAATAATAATAATAAAATAATAAAAAAAAGAAATAAACTATAAAAAGGGGGGGTAACGATATAAGATGTTGTTGTCTAAAGAAAATGAAGTAATTAGTGGGCTAAGCCCATCTCTAAATATATATATATACTTTTAAAACATTTTCTAAATAAAGAAAACAAATTACTAACCAAAAAACTAAAATAAATAAAAAAGATTATATATATAATGAAATATAAATAGATTTCTAGTATTATTAAATAATGATTAAAATTAAAAATTTAGAAGAAAATACAAAACAGAGGAAGAAAATACAGAACAAAGGGGGATGTGTTGTCATTCGGTGGGCATTAATGAAAATGTAAATTGGGCCAAGCTGACCAAGAACAACAAGTAAGGTTTTTGAAAAAGAATAAATAAATAAATAACAAAGTATAAATAAATAATAAATAGTAAAGAAAAACTAAAAGAAACAAAAGTTAATCGGGAATTTACGCTGAAGAAGAGAGCAAAACCAGCTCTCATGAACACCCGATGAAAGAAAACGGGATCTACCTTCTCACGGCGGCGGTGGCGAGGTGTAGCGGAACTCACGGTCTTACACGGCGGAAATCAGCTTCAATCGCGTTCTCTCTCCGTCTCTGCTTCTGTTTCAACGACCCACGGCGGCTTCACCCTGCTCAGCGGCGATTTCGTTCTGCTTTTCACGGCGGCGGCCCCTTCTCTCGCGTCTTGGTTGCTTCTCCGTTCGTCTGGTGGCGGCGCGGTGGTCTGTTGGTGGATGGTTTCGCGATTTCCGGCACAGTGAGGTTCTGCTTCGCGGTGGTGTTGAGAAAAGGGCCACCGGTTCTGCGCGGGTTCGGATACGGTGCTCGCGGGTTCTGCTTTGGTTCTCACGGCTGTGATTTTGGGTTGCGTTTGGGTTGGTTGTGCGGCTTTGTGCGTTACGGTTGTGGTTGAGGTGTTTACAGATTTTTGAAGACGGTGATGAGGTTGCTGGCCTTTTGTGGGGGTGTTGTGGTAAGGAAGAGAGGGTAAGTTCAAATAATTTTCACCTTTTTCATCTCAAATTCTGGCTCTTTTAGTTTGTGTTTGTGTCTGTTGATTCAAATCACGGTTCAAAGGTCTGGTCTTTGGTTTGGCGGATCTGGTTTTGAGGAGGTTGATGGTGCGGAAGGTAGTTTGAAGGTTATGGAACCAGGGGTGTATGAAGGTTAGTGGCGGCTTGTTAGTGAAAAAGTTGCAAAATGTTTTTGTTAATATGTGTTTAATGAAGGAGAAGATTCTGTGTGTTGGATTGGAGCAGGGAAATCACAAAGTGTTGTGATTTTTTTGAAAGGATGAAAGAATCATGGTGTGATTTTTTTGAAATTCAAGCATTAGAAGTTGGCTGCAAGAAGAGGTTTTAGCAGAGGTTTTTTCAGTGGTTTTCAAGCTTTTTTATTGTGTGAATAGAAATTCTGTTATGTAGAGTGATCCAAGGGTGATTTGGGAAAAGATTGAAGGCAAAATTGGATAAGAATGAGCTGTAAAAAGTTTGTTGCTGAGGCTGGGAATCTGTTGCGTTTGGTTGTTATGAGTGGAAAGCAATTTTGTGCATTTTTACCTTGCTTGTTACTAATGTGTGAATTTGATGTGGGGTCAAGCTTGTTGCTAATCGGAAAGCATTATCAACAGAGGACAAGTTGTTAGAATCAAAACAAAATTATAATAATAATAATAGTAAAATAGTTATTAATAAAAATAAAAGAAATAATAATAAAAAGAATTAGAAATAGTAATAATAATAATAATAATAAAAATAAAAAATTTTAACGGAAGAATAATAATAAAAAATAGTAATGACTAATAAAAGTAATAACAACAATAATGGATAATAATAAAATGGAAAGCAAATTTTTGGTATTTTGTGTAGACAAATGGGCCTATGTAAATGAGAAAAAAATTTTATACCTTTTTTTTTTAAATTGGACTTAATAGTAAAATATGAACAAATAATAATAATATGATAAAACTAAAAATATTCTTTTTTGTATATGTATTTTTTGGATACTAACTAAATAATAAGAAATAAAGCCTATGATTAGGATATTTTCGAAAAAACAAATAATAAATACACACTTCTTGACTTTTTGGTAATAATTTTTTTTGTAACTATATATATAAATATATAAAAATGGCAAACAAGCTAATAGGCTTAGATAACAAAATAAAAATTGATTTTTTGCTTTGAAAAATAAATGACATATTTTTGTATTTTCCAAATATTAGACAGAAAAATAAACGATACATATTTTTTGGATGTTTTTGAAATAATGATTAGACAGAAAATAAAATAGTGCGGGTAGGACAAATTTGGGGTATGACACATGCCAAGGAAACTTCTTAGCATCAGAATTGGCCTAAGAATTTGGCATTTTCATGACTTGATTCACAAGAAACTTCAAAGAGGGAATTTTGCAAAACCTATGGTATCTCTTCATCCAAGTGATCCAGCTGCATAAAAATGATCCAAGGGCCATCCATGAACTTAGCTGAGGCCAGACACCCCAAGAAATCAGACCTGCACCATGCCCATACCTCAAGTACACAATGTTGACATTTTTGCAACTTGGCCCATACCAATCACACTATGCCACCACCCACTTTCTGAGCACTCTCATTGGCCTATACTAACCTTATGGACCTCATTTCACATAACACACAAGCCTGAAACATTCTACAAGTCAGATTGCTCAAAAATTCCAAAACCTTCAAGCTTTTGAAACTCACTCCTCAGCCAACAAAAATCACAAACTCTTCCACCAATCAACTCAGCATAACCCAAGGATCATTTCCCACCCCTTGCCATGGCCTGAAACAAGCCCAAACACAAACACAATTTCTTCAACTTCAGAAACAAAACCTTCAAACCAGTTATTGCAAGCTTGTTCCAAGCATCAAAGCATCCTCAAGAGGCCCATTGAAGTTGATTTGCACAAGGGAGGAAGCCAGAAAGTTCAAAACTGCAAAGCTTCATCTCAGGTATACCTCAAGAACATTTTTTCCAGAACTTGCTATTTAAGTTAAAATATCAATCTTCATGTTACCTTGATCACTCTGATATGTTTATTTTTGAAAATGGTTGAGAAACCAGGATGTATTGATATTCTGAAACTTTTTGATCTGAAAATGTTTGGCTTCGATTCTCTCTTTTGATGCATGATAAATGTTATTTGTGCCTGGATTCTTGTTTGTTGTTGTTTGATGAGTGATTCTGGAGCATTTGGGGGCTTGGGGTGGCCTAGGGAGTGATTTGAGAATTTGGATGGCCGGAGAAGATGACCGGAGCTAGCTCTGGTCACCTAAAAATGCTTAGGGTTTGTAATTAGGGCTAATCTCCCCAGTTTGAATGTGGGTCGTAGGATCAGGATTAGCGCGTGTCTGAGGGTCCAAATCATTTCACTTAAAACCCTAATTTTAATTAATTAATTAAATCAGTTAATTAGTCAGTTTGAATGCCAGCCCTTGGATGACGCGCGCAACCAATTCCCTCCCTTTCCAGTTTGAATCTGGGCCTTAGGATCAGCTGACTTTCATTTTATTCCATTTAATTTCATTTTCATTCTATTTTTCTTGCATAATTATTTAAAAATACAAAAAAAACATCAAAAAATATTTCCTTTTGCATTTTGTTTTTAATTTTTTTTCTCAACCTGAAAATGATTTTTATTTTATTTTTTGCATTAAAAAAGCATTTTTAAAATATTTAAATGTTATTTTTAATTAATTAAAGTCATTTAATTAATTAAAAATACATTTAGGTTTCTAAAAATCACCAAACAAATCATGAATCATCCCAATGCATTTAGAAACATTTTCAAACTCTTCACACAAATTTGTTTTTAGGTTTGATCATAGTTTGTGAATTTTCTTTGAATTAAGGGTCATTAAATTTCATTTTTTGAACCCTAACTTTAAAAAATCATTTTTGCCTAACCAAGAAGAGTTTGAAGATGATTCTTTTTGCATTGTGTTGCATATTGCATGTAGTTTATAGGTCATTTATCTCATAAATTTATCTTGCATTTTCAAATTGATTTTCATTTTTCCCTTTGAACCACCCAAAAAACCCTAGAAAACTTAGGAAATTCATAACTTGTGATTGGTTAGGCTTCTGACCTTCTCCTTTGGGGTGTGACCTAGTATGGGATTAGGGTTAGTTTGAGCTTGATTTAAATTTTTTATCATGTAATATGATTCTGTTTTGTTCATTTGCATCTCAAACTTCTATATAACCCTAATTTCTCATGTTCACTTGCATTCATCTTGCATATGTATCAATACATAAACTTTCCATGACATTTCTTGCATTCATATGTCATCTTAGACATCTTAGGACATGTTAGAACCATGTTTGATCATTTCTTCATTCATTTGCTATGATTTGCATCCATTTCACTTCATTAACTTTCATGTGTTTTCAAACTTCAAAGCATGTTTACATGACATCTCATTCTTGTATGATCATACATATTCACTTGGTATGCCTTTGCATCATCTTAAATGACATTAACATTGCATAAACACTTCTGACATTGGTCATTTCATCTCATTGCATCTCATTTCATTTCATTTCTTTATGCTTTGTACCTTATGCATTCATGCTAACATTTTCAGGGGGTAAGTTACTTTGAGAAGTGGATTTGCCTTCACTTCTCTTATCTCTTTCATTTGCATTCTTAGTTGTCTTTTAAGTGAAATTGTTCACTTGTGTTCCATCTCCCTCACTTTCTTTCTTTAAGTTACTTATCTTCTTCAATGAAGTAAGTAACTTATTCTTCTGCTTCATCCTCCTTTCATCTGCTTCTTCCATTGGTGGCTTCCTTGAAGATCTTTCTTAAGCCTTACAAACCATAGGAACATCCAAGCATGATAATAATTAGGGTTGTGATTAGTCCCCCTTAGCTTTTTATCTTTGAGTCTCCTTGAGTCTCTCTTCTCATCTCAATAATCAGAGACTAAACTCTTAAAGTTTAAAGACTTTGGAATTAGGGTTATGCCTGCATCCTTCTCTTAGGATGGAGTGTATAACTTTAATCCTAAGTGTTAAACCTTTAATTTGTTTAAACCACTTAATAAAATCATCTAATAACCACTAAGACTTTATCTTGTAACTTGGGCCTTACATTAGGGTTCTAATTCTTCCTTATGGTTAAGAAGGACTAACCTTAGTGTTTAATGGACAAGTACCCCTCAAGTTGTCTTACAAAATTAAAATCCATTTCTTAATCTCATCCGTTAATTAAAATCCATTTAATAAAGGCTTGTTATATAATGAATTTAATCCCTAACCATGGATTAGGTTGAGGTATTTTCCTCAGCTTAAGTGTTCTCATCTATTATCCTTCTATTAGGATAGTGTAATGAGTTCACTAATCTGTGATTAGAGATTAAACTCGTTACTTAACACTAAACAAAAACTCAAAAAACATCTAATTAATCACAAGTAGGTTAATGATCTTAATCCTACATCATCATGACAATTAAGTTGAGATGCTTATCTCATACTTAAGTGGGCTCATTATCCCTAATCAGGGAGGATATAATGAGTTTGCAAGCCTTTGATTTAGGCTTAAGCTCATTAACTTATGCAAAACACCAAAAACAATAACAAAACTGAAAACACAAAAACAAACAATAATCGTCTCCTTCGGGATTCTTTTCTCATCACACTCATTCATAAGCGAGAACTTGCTTCTTCCGTCTAATGCAAGACAGTTAGCACTCGAGCCAGACGAGTCATACACTTGAGCATAGGCAAGCAAGCAGTTCACAGTCAATTTATTTTCCAGTCTCTTTGAGTCAAACTACGGTGTTCTGACTTCCTCATTGCACGCGAGGATACGTAGGCCTAACTTAACAGTTATCGAACAAAAGTCTCTGTGTCTTCCCCCTATTTCAGCAGTCTCTTTTAAGCCTCAGTTCTTGAGCAATTCACCTTTTGCACTGACACTTGTATATTTTTTTCTAGCTTTTGCACACAGATAGCACATACACCTACCCCTTTAAACACAATCTTTTAAGCGTGGATCCCGTCGAGTACGACGGGCAATCTGGGTGCTAATACCTTCCCAGGTTGTAACCAACCCCCTTTCTCAGTTTCTTTGGTTCGCAACCGTCTTATCCATCTCTTTCTAGGTTTATGCAGCATTACCTTTCCTTCGGGATAAAAATGCCTAGCTGGTGATTCTATTCATTCACCTTCATTTCCTCCTTTTGCCGACCGTTCGCGCTTGTATCGGGATGCAAATCTTTGGGAGCGACAGCTTGGCGACTCTACTGGGGAACTTATCTTGCAACCAGGGTTTCTGGTTCCTTTTGTGGGTTTCTCCTAGCGCTTGTTTGGTTTGTGTTTATGGGGGTGTTATTTGCTACTTGTGCTTATTATTTATTGCTTTCTGTACATCTTTATTTATTGCTTTCATTTACAGTTTTATGCATTTCATACTGTTATCATCATCTTTGCTGGATCTGTTGTTTTCTTTGGTTGGAGGGATTATTGAGTGATTAGGGTTCCATACCAGGGACCTGAGTGACACATAGGATATAGTGGCTTCATATTCTTTCCCATTCCATTTCGGTCTGGTGCGGGAATATGAAACACGGTTCAGACATTGGTTTCTTCTTTAGAACTCTGTGCTACGAATTTCCTGTAGTACTAGGGCTATCTGGGAAGCCTGCTAAGTCTGGATGACCTTGTATGACCTTCAGCATCTGAGGTGAATTAGAGGAGGATCTTTTATGGTTATTGTAAACATTGTACCTCCAGGTTAGAAGTGTTTACACTTCTCATAACTGATCCAAGTCTGAGGATCCTTGACCTCATCATACCTTGTTACTATTTTTGTTAAGGTTGTATCATTTTGGACTGTTCTTGTGAAACCCTGGACTTGTGACTCTTTATTTGAGTCCCCCACCTGGTTACTGGTTTTCTAAGCCTCTATCCAGACTTATGAACACACATGGACCCTATCATGGCAGATAACAGATCCAACACTTGATCACAAACCCTTGCATACCATTCTACATACATCATTTTGCATCATTTAACATTTGTCTATTTGTTTTACAAGGTATCCACATCTTATCTTTGGTTTGGTTTTGACCTGTTCTGCTGCTCAGATTCCTTCAGCTATCTGCAACAGTCTCCTTCACCAGCATCTTCACCAGAGATTCTTTCCAGTTCTCTTCATCAGTTGTCTTCATCAGAGACTCTTCTTCAGTACCTGCTCCAGTTATCCTCATCAGTTTTCAGCAGTTACCTTCACCAGTGCTTCTCCTCAGTCTCCTCACCAGCATCCATTGTCAGCATGGACACTTCCAGGAAGAGCAACATCACCTATCACTTCTTTGAGCCCACTTTGACAGGCATCAGGCATATGCAGTCTCTCATCACTCCTGATCATGTCCCTTTATTCAGGGAACACTATGGTGGCATTATGGACATGATCTTGGACCTAGATGCATCCCAGAGGAGCATGATCCACACATGTCTTCAGTTTTGTGACCCTCCTCTCAAATGTTTTACTTTCCCAGATTTTTAGTTGGGACCATTGATGGAGGAGTTCTCTATGTTGTTAGGTGTCCCTATCAGGAGAGGGATTCCCTTCAACCCTGAGATGGTTTCTCCTAAGAATGAAGATATAGCTAAGGCTTTGCACTTGGAGCCCACCCTCATTGACCAGAGCATGATCACTAAGGCTGGAATCACAGGCCTTCACTTGGACTTCTTGGTTACTCAGGCCTCCCTGCATGCTGCAGCAGGGAAGTGGGAGACTATTTGTGCTCTTCTAGCCCTCAACATATATGAAGTTATCTTGTTTGCAGACGAGCTAAAGTTTGTAAGAAAGAGTGAAATTCACCTCTTCCTATTGAGGAATCCAGTCCCTACCCTGCTTGGAGACTTCTACTATTCAGTGCATCAAAGGAATGAGAAGCAAATGGGAAGATTGGTCAGATGCTGTGCACCCCTCTTCTACTGTTGGTTGTTAAGACACTTGCCGAAGATGAACACTTTCCTGAATCCTCATCAGCTTAGGAATTGGGCTAAGAGGATGATCGCCCTTACATCAGAAGACATCAGATGGTGCACTCAAAGCACCAAGGGCAAAGATATCATTACTAGCTGTGGGCAGTATCCCAATGTACCCTTGATTGGAGTAAAAGGTTGCATCAACTACAAACCTTTGCTCTTCAAGAGTAAATTAGGGTATGCTTTAGTACATCCACCAAGAGGGCAAGATTTTACAAAAACCCTCTATTGTGACATCCAACACAACCTTTCCCTTATCAGACAGGAAGCTTGGGCCTGGGACAACATTCAGACTAAGGGGACAACTATCCTTGGCAAGTGAAACAACATAGCCTCAACTCAGTATCTTGAATGGTTTCGTGTCAAGGGACAAATCACCCGGATGCCATTCACTTTAGAGGATGTACCTGGACCATCAACAGTGGAGCCTGCAGCTACTGTAAGTTTAGAGGAGTTTGAGAAATTGAAGGAAAGGAATACTCAGCTCTCTGAAGCTTTGAAGAAGACCCTCTAGGAGAGGAATGATAGTCGTCTAGATAATGAAAGGTTAGAGAGGCTCCGGATTGAGCACTTGACCAAAATTGAGAAGACGGATGACTACATCAAAAAGGCTAGAGCAGGAGAGTTAATACTGAAGAATGCTTGCAAGGAAGCTAAGACTTAGAAGGCCAGAGTTGAGCATTACTTAGAGGAGAGCCAGGCTAGGTGGATCAGGATCACAGAGGCTCGTGCACAAGAAGATCAGAGAACCCAAGCTAGGATAGAGCAGCTGAAGGCTAGTGAGAAGAAGAATCAGGAAGCTTTGTTAGCAGCACAGAAGGAGATCTCTGAGTTGAAACTCCGGGCGGGGTTGAAGAGGTCAAAGGATCAGGATAAGCACAAGAAGTTGACCAGTGCCATTGCCACCAGGAACCTCCTCATCAGGACCATCACAGAGCACCCAGTAGATCCAGTGACTGTGGCTCTCCTGAAGAAAGTCAGAGAGGATGACTTTGGACTAGATGTTTGATTTCCTTGTATTTGTATCTCCTTTTGTTTGTACTTTTCATTTTGTCGTTGTATCTTAACCCACCATGGGAATTTTGTTGTAATCAAACTATGTATCTTCACTCTTTGTAATATATGGTTTGTATTATTTCATGGGCTTTATCTCTCTACAACATCATCATTTCCTCGAAGTCTGGAAGGGTCAAAACCAAAACCGGATACCCTTGGAAGACAAATAGGCATCTTGCATTGCATAATATCATTTTCTCTTTGTTTTGTAGGTTTTTGTTTTTTTTTGTTTCTCACTTTGTTGTGGTTTCAGGAAACATTGCTCGCAAAAGAGTGTTCCCCGTCAATAGAGTGCACCGGTATCCGACAAGAAACAACCTTCCGGGATTACAAATGGATCAGGTTCAACAAGACTTGATTGATGTGAGGACCCAAATGGCCAATGAAAGGACAGAGATGAGGGCCCAAATGAATCAATTTATGGCAGTGATGACTGGTTTGGCTCAGAGCCAGGAGAGATTGAGAGAGTTAGTCGAGCAGCAAACTCCCGAGGAAAACCATCCAAGTACAGGGGGTACAAGCAACAACGATCACGTACAGCCTCATACTGATCCCCCAGAGTTTGGACCTCATCTGAACCCAGACATCAATGCTATAAGAAACACCCAAGGCAACACTAGAGGGAGGGTCTTACAAGAAGACCCTCAGGAAGAACAGTTTACTGTGGTTGGGGCTAGAGACGAAGTCTACGATCGTCGGTTGGATGAAATAGCAGAAAAGCTAAGGTCTCTCGAATCCCAAAACTCTCTGGGTTTTGATGTCATGGTTATGCGATTAGTGGAGGGGGTTAGAATTCCTCATAAGTTCAAACCTCCTTGTTTTGAAAGATACAATGGCACATCCTACCTGCGTACCCATCTTTAGTCTTTCCTGGGGAGATTAAAAGCCTACACCATGGATGAGAAACTGTGGATGTTTTACTTCGAGGATAGCTTGACAGGGGCATCCCGAGAGTGGTATTCTCATTTGACCAGGGCACAGTAAGGAATTGGAAAGACTTGGCAGAAGCTTTCATTCGTCAATATCAGTATAATCTGGACATGGCTCCAAACGAACCCTTTTCATGGGAATGTCACAGTCTTCCCGAGAAAGTTTCAGAGAGTACGCCCAAAGATGGAGACAATTGGCTGCTGCCGTTCAACCCCCGATGTCAGAAAGGGAGATGTCAGATATGTTCATGAACACTCTCCAGGGTACTTATATTGACAGGTTGGCTGCATTTTCTTCTACCAGCTTTGTAGACGTAGTCATAGCTGGGGAAATAATTGAGAGCTTATTGAAGATGGGAAAGATCTCCGACAACGGTTCCAGTTCAAGCAGTGCAAGGAAGCCATTTGTAGGGCCCCGCAGATCCGGTGAAACAAATTCTATACATATGGGAAGAGTGAGACCCCAATATTTGGCGAGATCGGTTGCCGCCGTCACTATTCCTACTCCACCTCCTCAATATACTCAACAACCACAACCATTTCCTCAACAGCCACAATTTCTTCAACAGAGATCCTACAACAACAATAACAACAACCAACAACAACGCCCTTTTCAGCAGTGACCATCTAATATCAACAGGGTGATTGACCCTATTCCAATGCCATATGCCACATTGCTGCCACAACTCCTGAAGCTTAATCTTGTCGAATTAAGGACTCTGGCTCCACCAGATCCTTAGAACCTTCCACGTAATTACGACGTCAATGCCAGGTGTGATTTTCATTCTAATGCACCTAGTCACTCCACAAAAAAGTGCAGGGCTCTACATATGAAGGTCCAGGATCTGGTAGATTCAAAGGCCCTAAATTTTGCACCACCTCCTAATGTCACGAAGAATCCTATGCCCAGCCATGGTGGGCCAAGGATTAATGCTATAGAGGAGGACTCACCCATGATTCTGATTGAAGATACCGCAAGTATTCAGACACCTCTGGCAGAGGTTAAAGCTCAACTTTTGAAATGCCAAGTGTTTCCAGGTTGTGAGGCATGTTGTGAATCTTGTAAGGTTTCCGAGAATGGGTGTGCAAGCTTGAGGAATGGCATCAATGGCTTGATTAAAGAAGGCATTCTGCAAATAACCACAACAACTTCTACAACACCAGCAACTCCTTTTTCAACAACAAATGATCCTCCTACAACTGCAAAGACGATTGTTCCTACATACTCATCTACAACTACAACAACCACTTCTTCCATCACTTCAACAAACAACAGTTCCATCTCATCTACTTCTACAACTACAACAACCACCAACAACGACGTCTCCACAATCACTATCTATTATGACCCTACAACGGTCCCAAATTCCAGCAACTTTCAACAACAATCTCAGAAACAGTTTCAGCAACAACCAAGCTTCAATTCATCACACCAACATCCGCCAGAAGTTCTGTCACCATTTTCTATGATCCACAGACAATAATGGTTCCAACCTCTACTGCAGTGAGCCTAGTCACCATCACGGTGCCAGGGCCCATTCCATATGACAAAGACAACGCTGTACCATGGCATTATGGTGCAGACCTTTACTGCAATGGAGAAAAAGTTCTTCTTGATTCTTCAGTTCCTACCTCACAAGTGGATAATGTCAGGGGAGGTGGAGGCTTCACCCGAAGCGGACGCCTCTTCGCGTCACAAGCTCCAAGAACTAATACTGAGGCAGAGGCTGTTGCCAAAGCCAAAGGGAAAAGTGTGGCACCTGAAGAACCGACACCAAAAGAAACTCATAAATCATCCTTTGATCAGGATGTGGATGAATTTATGAGGATAATAAAAAGAAGTGACTAAAAAGTTGTGGATCAGCTCCACCAGACTCCTTCTAAGATCTCCATCTTATCCCCACTGTTGTGTTCCGAAGCCCATCGGGATGCACTACTCAAAGTCTTGCACGATTCCTACGTGCCAGAGGAGATCACAGTGAATCAGCTTGAGATAGTAGTGTCCAATGTTAATACTTGCCTAAGAAAGCTCTTGTCAAGCTCGAATATGACGAAATAGCTCCCCGACCAAGAAATCTGGTGGTTAGGGCTTTTGATGGCTCCAAGAGGTCTGTTCTTAGAGAGGTGGAGCTGCCTGTGATAATCAGTCCGCATGTCTTTCAGACTACTTTCTATGTGATAGACATTCAGCCGACCTACAGCTGTTTATAGGGTCGACCTTGGATTCACGCCGCTGGCGCAATTACGTCGACCCTTCACCAGAAATTAAAATATGAGTGGGAAGGCCAGATTATCACCATCTGTGGTGAAGATGACATCTTTGTTAGCCATCTGGCTACATACAAATACATTGAGATGGATGGTGAAATCCATGAAACCATGAGCCAAGGGTTTGATGCTCTGAACGTCAATGAGGCGACGACTGAAGTATTTGCTGCATCCCAGGAGGATAAGATGGGTACTTCAATTGTCTCCTATCAGCAAGCCCGGAAGGTTGTTGAAGATGGTAATGTCCAAGGCTGGGGCAAGCTGCTACCGGTAGAGAAGAAGGAGGACAGATTCGGTTTGGGTTACAAACCATTCCGACAAGATCAAGTAGAGGGTGCTAAAGAGCCCAAGTTCATCAGTAGGGGGATGCTCACCCCAGATGCTATTAACAACCTGGAAGACGAGGCGAAAAGCGACCTCAACCTGGAGAGTTGGATATGTAAAACGATCCCGGGTCACCAAGTCCTTAACTTGTCTTCCCAGGAAATTATAAGGGTTACTCCTGCAGAGTAATTATTATTTCCTGAATTTTTTAGCATGCATCAAGTCCTGCATCTTGCCCAAGGTGTCAGGACTCATTTTGTAATAGGGCCATATTGTAATTTTTTGCAAATGGATTATCAATGAATATCGGACATCTTTTGCAAACAAGTCTCTTTTTTTTTTCGCTCACTGTCTTTTCATTTTTACTTTTGTACAAAACAATAAAATGGTAATGTTTTCAAAATAATAACTTCATTTTTCCTGAACAAGATTAAAATTGATCACTAAAATGAACCAATCTCAAACCTTGCAGAGATTACCCTCCAGATTGCACCGACAACAACACTGCTATGACCTTGTATGACTTCGACAATCCAATTAATCAAGCTGATGAAGGGGTTGAAGAAGAATATGAGTTAACTGAAGAGTTAGCCAGGTTGTTAAGGCAAGAAGAGAAAGTGATCACTCCTCATCAGGAGGAGGTTGAAACAATTAATGTTGGTACCGAAGAGGATTTGAAAGAAGTGAAGATTGGGGCCAGTCTGCAGGCTTCAGTAAAAGAACAGCTCATTGACATGCTTCGAGAATACGTCGACATCTTTGTTTGGTCCTATCAGGACATGCCAGGTCTAGATACGGATATTGTTGTGCACAAGCTACCTTTGAAAGAAGATTTCCCTCCAGTGAAGCAAAAGCTACACCGTACTCATCCAGATATGGCCATGAAGATTAAGGAAAGAGTACAAAAATAGTGGGACGCCGGTTTCCTTGCTGTAACTAGTTACCCGCCGTGGGTTGCTAACATTGTACCAGTGCCTAAGAAGGATAGCAAGGTGCGTATGTGTGTGGATTACCGGGATCTGAACAAAGCTAGCCCAAAGGATGATTTCCCATTTCCTCACATTGATGTATTGGTTGACAACACAACTCAGTTCTCGGTATTTTCTTTTATGGATGGTTTTTCAGGGTATATCAGATCAAGATGTCACCCGAAGACATGGAGAAAACAACCTTCATCACACCTTGGGGCACATTTTGTTACAAGGTAATTCCATTTAGACTGAAGAATGCTGACGCAACTTATCAACGGGCTATGGTAACATTATTCCACGACATGATCCTCAAAGAAATTGAATGCTACGTCGATGACATGATCGCCAAGTCCCTTACTGAAGAAGATCATCTGGTAAATCTGTTGAAGTTGTTCAAGCGTCTGAGAAAGTACCAATTGAAGCTAAACCCCAACAAATGCACATTCGGGGTACGTTCCGGCTTGTTGCTGGGATTTATCGTAAGTGAAAAGGGAATTGAAGTTGACCCTAATAAAGTCAAAGCCATTCAGGAGATGCCTGCACCAAGGACCGAAAAAGAAGTTCGGGGTTTCTTAGGTAGATTGAACTACATATCAAGGTTCATATCTCATCTTACTACAACCTGTGAACCCCTGTTCAAATTGTTAAGAAAGGAACAAACAGTCAGGTGGAACAAAGATTATCAAAAGGCTTTTGACAAATGTTCAGTCCTTGATGTCACAAATTCAACAAATGTTCAACATGATCCTCTTCAGTCCTTGACTTAGCAATCATATCATCAACATATACCTCAATTTATTTATGCATCATATCATGGAAAAGTGTGGTCATAGCTCTTTGGTATGTCGCACCAACATTCTTCAATCCAAAAGGCATCACTCTCTAGCAAAATGTTCCCCATGGTGTAATAAATGTGGTCTTTTCCATGTCCTCGGGTGCCGTCTTTATTTGATTATAACCGGAAAATCCGTCCATAAAAGAGAACACATCAAACTTAGCCGTATTATCTACCAACATATCAATGTGTGGTAATGGAAAATCATCTTTCAGACTGGCTTTGTTCAAATCTCTGTAATCAACGCACATTCATACTTTTCCGTCTTTCTTTGGAACAGGCACAATATTGGCCACCCATTGAGGATAATTAGATGTCACAAGAAAACCTACATCAATTTGCTTTTGAACCTCCTCTTTGATCTTTACTGCCATATCAGGATGAGTTCTTCTCAACTTTTGCTTCACAGGTGGACATTCAGGCTTCAACGGCAATCTATACTCCACAATATCAGTATCAAGACCTGGCATGTCTTGATAAAACCAAGCAAATACATCAACATACTCTCTAAGAAGCTCTACAATCCTCTTCTTAACATCAGGACCAAGCAAAGATCCAACTTTGACTTCTTTCTTATCATCTTCAGAACCCAAATTGACCATCTCTATAGACTCTCCATGAGGCTGGATAACCTTCTCCTCGTGCTCAAGCAACTGAGAAATCTCATCAGGAATCTGTTCAACATCCTCTTCCTCAGCTTCAAACATAGGGAATTCAAAGTTGGGAGTGGGCATAGGATCATTTTTTTCAATGGGTTTATCAATCAATCTGCACAATGATTTTATTTTTATTTTAGAGTATGAACAAAAGTGCAAACATTATGCAGAAAAACAATTATTATTCTTATTTTTGGGTTTTTTATGTTACCATTTTTCAGAATAAAGCAAAAAGGAAAAACACATGGAAATAAAAAAATAACATTTTATTGATGATGATAAAATTTGAAACAAAGCCCGACAAACATCACTTTCACCTTGGGCAGAGTGAAAGGATTTTTGAAAGAAAATAAAAACAAATTACTTTGAAGCATGAACAATAAAAGGAACCTCAACAACAATCCATTTCTGGAAAATCTTTTCGTGCGTAACAAAGTTAGGCATTTCTTCATCTTCATCATCTTCAATGATGGCAGCAGCGGAATGATCTTTGATAAACCCAACACTTCGGAATCCTTCCTGAATAGTCTTCGGGTCATTGAGAACCACACCTGGTGCAAAGCCGATACCAAATCCTTCCTTGTTGTTGACAGCATCAATAACTCGTCCCCAACCGTCAGATTGACCAGTTTCAAGCATACACAGAGCATCCTTGAAAGAAGACATAGACATGACATTCTTCTTAGCAGCATTATCAACAACAAAAAGAGCCTGAAATGAAGTTCCCACCTCTTCTTCAGCATCAATATAGGAGAAAGATGACAAATTGCTCACAAGCATTGCCTTTTCACCACCAATAGTCACTAATTTTCCATCTTTCACAAACTTCAGCTTCTGATGAAGAGTGGATGTCACAGCTTCTGCCTCATGAATCCAGGGTCTTCCAAGGAGACAACTATAAGCGGGACATATATCCATTACTTGAAAAGTAATTTGGATATAAACGGTCCAATAAGAATAGGAAGATCCACTTCACCAATCACGGTCTTCTTTGATCCGTCAAAAGCTTTCACAATAATCCCACTATGCCTCATGGGAGCGCCTTGGTACGCAAGCCTTGACAAAGTCGACTTCAGCATCACATTCAGAGAAGACTCAGTATAAACTAGCACCTTAGACATAGCATCTTCCTGACAGTTCACTGAAATATGCAAAGCCAAGTTATGATTCCTTCCTTCTTCAGGAAAATCATCATCACAGAAACTTAAATTGTTGCACGGTGTGATATTAGCCACAATACTATCAAACTGATCAACAGTCACATCATGGTCAACATAAGCTTGATCAAGAATCTTCTGCAAAGACTGTCTATGAACCTCAGAGCACATCAAGAGTGATAAAACTGATATCTTCGACGGAGTATGCAACAACTGCTCAGTAACGTTGTACTTACTTTTCTTTATCAATTTTAACACCTCATCTTCACTATCACCAAATTGGCCTGGTCGGGCAACAACATCCATAATTTGTTTACTCGCACTTGTATCTTCAACTCTCTTCGGAGGGTCTGAAGCATAAAATCTACCACTTCGAGTAACCTTTGTCACATCAGCAATGCTAACTATAGACTTTGGAGAAGGAATAGGAACTTCCCTACCATTTTATATCACCGTAGCATTATACCAGTACAGAACAGCTTTATCAGACTCATATGGCATTGGACTAGGCAAATTGATCACCAATGGAGTAACAACATATTTACGGCTATCAAAAGAAATAACCACCTTCTCAGGAACAACCCTCTCAGGAATATTGAACTGAGGCATGATAACGTTCACTTCATTTTCATACTCATCTCTTTTTGCTGTCACTTCAATCAACTTATCATCCATCATCTTTTGAATGTCTCTCTTAACAACCACGCAACCACGAGGGTTCACCGAGCAGATGCAACATCCAGCATAATCGTGATCAATATCGTGATATTCACTTAAGAAAGCATGCATCTCAACCAAAGACCTTCGAATATGGCAAATCTCATAAATCTTGAATAAACCAGGACAACCATCCACCATATTCACAGACGTATTACCATGCTTCGGCAGCGGATTTGTCTTCACATTTGGATTAACATCGTTGAAAAATAGAACATTGTTCCTTATCAATTTCTGTACTTCAAACTTCAATGGATAATAGTTCTCAACATCATGCCCCGGGGCACCTTGATGAAAAGCACAATGAGCCTCTAGCTTATACCACCATGGGATAATCTCTGGAACTGGAGGTGGAGAACGTGTTTGCACAAGATTCTTTGCAATCAAAGATGGAAGCAAGTCTGCATAAACCATCAGAATGGGGTCAAAACTCGGCTTAGCATGAACCTGTTGATTACCACCTTGTTACACAGAAGGTTGTTGATAACGAGACTGATACTTTGGAGCTGTTGGCACAGTGGGAGCCACATTAATCATCGGAGTTACAGAAGCTACATGCTGCGGATGGTGATTCTCACGACCAAGGGGTCTTCTGTAACTTTCACGAGACACAACATTAGTCTCACCCTCTTTCTTTTTACCAAAATTGAACCTTCTAGAGCTTGAGCCATTACTATTCTCTTGACTCAATCGTCCCTCAAGGACACCTTCTTCTAAACGCATCCCCATACTCACCATTTCAGTGAAATCAGAAGGAGCACTTGCTATCATCTTCTCATAGTAGAAAGAACCTAAAGTCTTCAAGAATATCTTCGTCATTTCTTTCTCTTCCAGAGGAGGAACAATCTGAGCTGCTAGCTCGCGCCATCTCTGTGCATACTCTTTGAAAGTTTCTTTGTCCTTTTGAGACATAGCACGAAGCTGATCTCTATTTGGTGCCATATCAATATTATACTTGTATTGCATAACAAAAGCCTTTCCCAAATCATTGAAAGTCTTGATTTGGCTATTATCCAAACTCATATACCACCTCATGGCTCCACCAGTGAAACTATCCTGGAAATAATGAATTAACAACTGATCATTGTCTGTCTGAGCAGACATCTTTCTAGCATACATAGTCAAATTACTCAGAGGACAAGTGTTTCCTTTATACTTCTCGAACTCAGGCAACTTGAATTTGTACGGAACTTTAACATTAAGGACCAGAAAAAGATCATAAGCATCTTTTCCGAACAAATCCTTATGCTTCAAGGCTCTCATCTCCTTCTGTATCTCAATAAAGCGTCCTTGAAAATCATCGAGTCTTTCAATCACACCAGCGCCTTCACTGGGCTCAGCATGGTAAATCACTTCATCATGGTGTGGAATAGTGTGCATCACAGGTGGTGCAGTAGTCATAACTGGAGGAAGAGTAGTCATCACTGGCGGAATGGTATTAAATGCAGCAATATCAGGAGGAGGAGGATAACCAGCAGGAATGAAATCAACCGGCATGCCCCAAGGTGTGCTAGAAGGCATGCGATGGCGAGGAGAAATAACAGTTTCAATAGGAATTGATGCAATAACAATCTCAGAGATGATTGTATTCTGAACAGGAGAATTAGGAGGAGGTGGCTGATTCTGAGCAGCCACCAAACCTTCCATCATGGAAGGAACTCTTTCCAAGCTTTCCTTCAGATATGTAACTTTTTCACACAGCTCGCGATTTTCTTGTTGTAGGGTTTCCAACATCTTCTTCCGATTAGCTCGAGTATCAAATCAGTGAGTCAGTTTGACAGGAGAACTGAATGAAGACCAATAAACAACATAAGATCCCTGGAGAACACCCAAAAAGCAAGACAAATGCGGGTATGATGCATGGTATGCGTATGCAAATGCAAAGATTTAAAAGGACTATAAGATAACTTGCAATATTCATAAAGAAACGCTTTTTGAAGTACTTAAAAACTCATTCTCATTAAAATCAAAGTAAGGATTACAAGTGAAGTACAAGCCTCAATAATCCTAATACACGAGAGAAAAGTAAACTAGGCCTAGGGAATCATATCCGAAGAAGATCCGAATCCTGGCTGGTACTTCATGCGAATCCTCTTAATCTTTTTCTTGTACCGATCCTCCATGACTTCCTTATCCTTCATCAACTGGTCAACAATGGCCTTCCAAGCACCGGATGTAGGAGGAATGGTAGATGGAGTACTAGAGGAAGATAAATCCTCTCTCGGCCTCTTCGTAACACGCCGCTAAAGTAACTCAATGAGATCACCCTTCTCCTTCAGTTGCTCTTGCATCATAGTCTTCTCAAGTAGCCATTCTTCTTTCTCTTTCTTCATCTTGTCCAACTCTTCTTGAATAGAAATCTTCTCATCAACGGGAGGAAGAAAAGCGGACAATGGTAGTATAGGAAACAAAGGCTCCTCGGGTGGATAAGGAATCTTGAGCTTGGAAGCCCTAGATCGAACCCACTGGATGTAACATTCGGAGGGAGCAAGGTGTTGTCTTCCCAATTGACCCTTCTCTTTCCGATGATCTGCATGCCAAGAATGAGCAATTCGTTTCTTCATTTCTACATGTTCTGCACCATTAAGAAAGAAGAAACGGGATAAGGAAAGGTTGTTTGGTATGTCCTTCAAACAATATCCCAACCGTCGCCTAGCAAGAATAGGGTTGTAACTAATTCCCCCATGTGTACCAAGAAGAGGTACATTAGGAAATTCTCCACAACTATCAATAAGCAATCCAATATCATAATGGGAACAATACCAAGTCATATCCTTATGAGAAAGTGACATAATCCTTTGAGACCATCTTTGCTTCTCTCTATTATCCTTGAAGACATCGGACTTTGGTAGGTGCGAAATAAACCACCTGTAGAGAAGAGGCTTACAACATACAATCTTTCCATCACCTTTGGAGGTCCTATAATGAAAGGCATGATACATGTCTCCAAGCAAAGTAGGTACCAGATTCTTCTTCAAGAAGATCTGAATGGCATTCTCATCCACAATACCATCTAAGTTAGGAAACAAGACAATCCCATAAATGAGCAAAGCAAGAATAGCTTCAAATGTATCCTTATGACCCAAAGTAAGTGAAGTAGAAGCTTTCCCCATTAAGAACTTATCATTAATACCACGAACACTCCCTTTTGGAAGAAACTTCCCATTAAGATCGGACTCCTTAAGAAAAAGGGCTCTGGTGATGACTATGATAGTAAGCTCCTTCTCTAAACCACTGAAAAGAAATTCCTTGTCCAAAATAGGTAGACCTATCCAATGAGAGTACTCCTCCGAGGTCGGCATAAGCTGATAATCAGGAAAGGTGAAACAATGATGCAACGGATCATAAAACTTAGCTAAGGTAGGGAGAATCCCCTCTGGTACATCGGTATCCAAAATAAACAAGAGCTTTCCATAACATTTCCGGAACTCCTGGGTATCAACCACCAATGCTCCTAGGCTTCTCAACTCCACTATATTAGGATTCTTGAAGGTGTACTTCTTTGTGTTCCTTCTTTCAAAATTCATAACCATAGACATCTGAAGTTTTGCAAAAGTTCCTTATGAGTCCCTTGAAATCTCAAAAACAATGCTCATGAATGCATGATGGCATGTATGCAACAACCGCAAACAAGATCACACAAAGCACACAGGTTTAGGTTCCGAGTCATGAGCATGAAGTCAAGGGAACATAACACCAACCCACACAGGTAAGTACTAAGGTTTCGTCTTCATTTTACCTGCAGAAAACCAAAAGGGTTCTAACAGAGGTGCCTGGAGTTAACAACCATCTTTAGAATACCATCGGTACGTTGGATTACTCCCCAACCGATAACATTCTTAAAATAGACCTCGTCCAAGTGTAGTATCGCGTGACAACCACCTTAGGTTTACACCCAGAAAGTTTCCACACTAAATTCCTAAATTGGCTTTGATGGGTTAAGGGTTCTACGGTTCTAAGTATGATCAGCTCAAGGTCGGAAAATAATGCCACGTATAATTACTCATCATGACATTGATAATCCAAGAGATCCTAACCGAGTGGATATTATCAAATTGATATAGCTTTGGACTACTCCATCGCTTATCGCTTCGAATATCGCCGTCCTATCATAAGTTCAACTCAGATTCGGGTTAGAATCTATCTCACTCACAGAGGATCACCAAAACCGAAACAAAACAAACAAGTAACAAACAAATCAAACCAAAGAAGTAAATAAATCAAAGTAGGCTGAATCCACTTAGAGATTACTCCCCAGCAGAGTCGCCACTTTTCTCTAGCGGTAAAAAAACATAAGTGTAAGCTATTGGTTAACTTAACTCAAAGTAAACAGAGTCGCCTCCGCGCTTTTATTTTATTCCAAGAGGAAAAGGAAAAAAGAGCGAATAAATCCTAATGAATCTAAAAGCAAAAAACTAAAGAAACACAACAGAGAAACAAGTAAGGGGATAGGTTACACAATGGGAAGGTTTTACGCACCCAAAATGTCCGTGGTACTTCACGGGAACCCTTTGAAAAATTTACCGCTTTTGGTTTGAAAATAGTTTGTAAATGTGAGTGGAGGGATGAGAAAAGAATTATTTTTTTTAATATTTTTGTGTTTGGAGAGGTTTAACGCCTCATGCCTACATACCCACAAAGTGCAATGCGAGATCAAAACCCTGTAGTTCGTGGTACAAATAGTGAAAAGGTTGGGTTATTAGTCGTTTTATTAAATGAAGAGAATTCGTCATCTTCAAGTGGATAGCCAAACAAATCTACCATGAGAATGAAGGCATGGACTCATACATCATTATGGGGTGGGCGCCAACTCGGATAAAATCGACGAGTATGCCACTAAACCCCCACAAATGACAAGAGACTCAATTACATCAAACTATAACCATGGAGATTGAGAGACTTGCACCCGACTAAAGAATAATGACTCATAATCGGCACTCTTTAAAAGAAAATAAACAAAAAATGCACAAAGGCACAAAACAAATTGAATGGGTTTGGATCTTTTTATTTTTGAATTAAGGTCAACATGATTAGATTCATTGATTTTTCAAGAGAAAAGAAAGAGGTAAAAGCCACTTGACAAAAGTCAAGGTTTTTTTTTAAAGAGGTGATGATTTAAAGAGAAGGAATCCTTTGAAAAAGGGAGAAGGTTTTGAAAATTGAAGAATGGGAGGAGATGAAGGGACTATCCTAAAAAAGAAAATAAAAAGATAAGGGAAGAAAGATCTAACCAAACTTGATGACATTCCAAATTATGAGCATAAGAGTTCCATCCTTATAAGCTATCAAATGGCCAAATAAAGGCTAAATCCAACTTTTCGAAGATCAAGGCAAAGGAGGTGTCCTAAGAATCTAAGTCCAAATCTCCACTCCAAATGCTAAGGATAGTAACCAAAAGTCCACAAATTAAAGTCACATGTTTTTTAGAGGTTTAATCCTTTATTAATATTTTTGTGTCCAAATGGACAAATAGAAAATCAATCAACAATAATAAGAGCAAATAATAAACATGATATGGATGAGTAAAGAAAAATAGAATAAAGGCAATAAAAGTGCAAGAAATTAAACGTTAGTAACAAAAGAAGTAAAAATGCAAGAATCTAAAATATTAATAGTAATAATAGTATAATAATATTTACATAATAATGGTATGGTGAACTTAATCAACCACAACCAAAAAAGAAAGAGTAACCAAAATCGAATTCAATCGGATCCGCTTAGCATCTTACACTATAGCGATTAATCAAGGCAAACCAAACCGAATTCAATGAAATTTGAAAGGAGATGTGGAGACCCAAAGCACCTACGCATCAAACATTCATAAGTCTCGATTCTTAATGCAATATGATTAACCACTTTGGGATTACGCGATCAACAAGAGATCCGGTCCACGAAAGTGCAAGTACCCAATTAGATTTTTATTCCGAAGTCGGGACATATTTAGGTCTATGTTAAGCAATCGCCGAGTAATTTACGAAGTAATTACCCTACAAATGAGGCCGGCCACCACCAATTAAGGTGCATAATGTTAGTGCTAATGCATGCGAGATTAACGATATGTAAATCGTTATCCGGACACGATACCGCACAAAACTAAAGGTGAATACCAAAATGAGCCGCACTTATGGTATTCTTCCATCCTTAAGTTCAATCACTCATCTTGGTGGATTCAAGCATGAAAATGTATCACTAATGCAAAGTACCTTAAATGAATTGAATAATCCACTTAAAGAAAGTTTTGAATTAATGAACATTAACTACTCTAATCTACACCCAAAGTTCATTGAAATTAAGGAGAAATCACTCCCAAAAGTGATTCCCAAGGTAAAAATAAAAGGAGGAAGAAGAAGAATAAAGAGGAACCAAAAAGGGCTTGAAACAAGCCAAGAATTCAAATCTGACTTGCGTTAACCGGTTAACGCATATGGTTAACCGGTTAATGCTGAAGCAACAAAAGAAAAAATGCAGAAAATCAACGTTGATCCATTTTCAAAATACTCTCAAAACATTTAATGATCATGATCTGAATTTGCACGAATTTTAAAACCAAAATATAGTGGAATCCCTGCAATCAAACAACAAATAAAGATCCAAAGGATCTAGAATCAAAGGACCCAAAGATCTACATCTTGAATGGTTGATGGTGAGTATGGCTTTGTGGAAGGAGAGGAATTACCAAAGTCCGTTCTATAAATTGAACACAACCAAGCTAGATCTACTGCAATTGATGAACAAGAGAATGAAAGGATGAAGGTTTAGCTCAAGTTAATCAAGAATTCAATGTGAATTTTTGATAACTTCAAAAGAAAGAAAGTGAGCTTTTGAGAATTTTGGTGTTGGGGAAGCTGTTTGCAAGAGGTTTTATGGCTATCAAAAGCTTGTAGAAATTTTTGCAAGGTGAATTTGGCTCTCTAAAGCTTGTTAAATGAATGAAATTGTGGTCCTATTTAAAGGCCTTAGGTAGGGAAATTTGGTAGAATGGAGCTTGCTTTGGTAATTTGAATTTAGGTTTGGTAATTGAAAATTTGGTGGGAAATGGAAAAGAGTGGTGATTAATGAGGGTTTATGGTAGGAAATGATCAAAGTGATGTAGCGAAATCAGAAACCAATGGATCTAGAATATTCCAATTAAATCAATGATCAAATGGTGCTGAATTTGAATAAAATATTCAAATTTCGCACTAGTTAACCGGTTAACGTATTTGGTTAACCGGTTAACCAAGCTAAAATTTGAATATTTTGTTCAAATGTGATTGCTTAGTTTTGCGACCCGATTCTTGTAGTTCGTCGAAGAAATGAACACATGATCCATGGACATTCTTTAAATGAATCAATTAACTCGGGAAATCCTTGATCAGATGAAAATTTGAATTATTTGCGGATTCACTTCGACTTTTTTCTGTGAAATTTCACTCGAGCTGCAGGACTGCTATTTTTTTGGTATTTTCACATGGCTCTTCTTCCTGGAAAAAAAAAGGTTAGCAAAAGGAAACAAAATATTTTTTTTGGATTTTCATTAATGGTTAGTAAACATAAACAAATAAAGTAATTAAAGACAACGGTGATCCCCTGCGAGGCAATAATCCTAACCCGAGAAGAACCGTGCAACTAGTGCAATCTTGTTTGTATGCAAGATGTAGACAAAATGCGAAGAAAGCTTAGGGCAAAAATTAGGGTGCAACAGTTGCCCCTATTTAAATTTCTTCAATCTGGAGATATGAAGATTGACATCTTCGTCTCTACAATATGGGAGAGACTTAAATACAAAAAACCCCATTTTTGTCCTAAGAGACTAAGATATGATATGAATATGAGATGATATGCAAACCCAAGATCTCTGTGGGGAAAACATGACCACCAGAGGAAAGCAAAAACTTGGGGACACAGAAGAAAAATCCCACCGGGGAAAACAACAAACACCAAAAGAGTTACCAGGAAAATAAATAACTGGATAACCGACTCCATACGGAGAAAAGATGTGATATAAACAAAGTAACAGGGTTCAATGGGAAAGAGCGAATGCTCTGCCGAGGAATATCAACCAAACAAGGTGTTCGAGTCCAAAAAAAAGGAGGAATACTAAGTTGGAACAGAATCAATAACTACTGGTTTACTGGGTAGGAAAACAAGGGACTCAACTATCGATTTACTGGATAAGAGCAAAACAAAGAGAGATAACCTCCGCTATCTTTTTACTGGGTAGAAAAACTTCAACTACCGGGTTTACTGGTAGGATCACAATCAAAGGGGAACAACTTTTATTACCTTTTTACTGGGTAGGAAGGAGAAATCTCGACTACCGGATTTACTGGGTAGGAGTACAAGCAAAAGAGCTTGATTAATTTGGTAATATTACCCACTATCGAATAATTGATAGCTTAATTCCAAAGTAATATACTCAAGCTGGAGAAAATATTTCCCACTATCAAACAATGATAGCTTAATTCCAAAGCAAACATTACTCACAAAGGGGACCAAAATTCAATCCAAGAACAAATTGGAGAGAAACGGTCAAACAAAACTCATCCCGAGGAGGAAATATCTCAACTAGGGAAGTTCTATCCAGATAATAAACTGGGGAAGAAACTGAATCAAAATCATCCACGAGAAGTAAACTCATTGGGGAAATAGAAAGGCTAAACACTTTCTGCTTAAGGGTTGACACTCTAAACTTGGGAGGAAAACCACACACACACTCCGCGGGGAAAGATCACACCAAAGAGCGGGGAACAAAGATAAATGCAAGAATGCAAGCAAAATATGCTATTCTCATGCGTATGAATATGCGTATGAATATGTTGACAAAACAGACACAAAGATAAGCAACGGGTGACATAAACACCATAACAACCAGATACTCGACTAATCCCAAGGCAACAATGCGGGGAATCATGCTTGAGGTTCAACTTGACATCCTGTATGAGAACATCAAAAGCCATCAAAGGAATAAAATCCTACTACAAGGCTTAACTCATGATGAGAAAACATCTGCTAGGGATCCAATCCACAAAGCAATCTTCAAGAAATACCTACATGACAAAATCTTCCATTCGTTGGGGAAAGAGGGAAATGTCCCTGCTAAACACTGATGGGGACAAATATCTTCATAACTCCGTTTGAGAAAACAAGATAAAGATCTACCAGTGATGCAAATAAAGCATAATCCACTAGAGCCTCAAACATCCACTCTGCATTGGGATATCACCCTGCTGAGGAAAGGTAATAATCTGTCGAGGATAGGGAAAAGCTTCCACAATCCTTGCTAGGGATAGAAGTATTCTTGATAAAATCAAACTTTGCGAGGAATAATTGTCATACCACTCCTACTCCACTTAGGGAAAGAGTGTAAGACCTGTTGAAGATCACATAGGAACCTGCTGACTACTAACACATGCAGACCTACTGGGAATCTGTGGGAAAAATCTATGGAGATCATTCATCATTGAAAATTCTGGAATTGCTGACCCACATGGGGATATCATAAATTAACATCATAGCCAAAACATAGTTACGAGGGATTTTAAATCAATACTCACCATCGGGTGAAAGAAAACCTCTAAACTGACTGCTATATCAATACTTATGCTCAGGGATGCAATCAACTCAAGCTGAGGAACAAGAACTCGGCTAAGGATTCCCAATGCTTCTCAAATTAAAGATAATTTGCTGAGGAAGAGATCAAAACTCAGCTAGGGATTCTTAAGAACATCCCTTCCAACAATTCTTTTGGGGAAGACATTGGAACTCAAACTAAGAACAATCATACAATCCCCGTTCATACTTATTGTTGGGGAACAAAACATCATTAACATCATCCTGCCAAGACTATTCAGGAATTTCACATGGATACAACCGAATCAAACCCTGCTTTGGGAGAGACAAGTTACACACATCCAGACTTTACCATCCTTGGAGTCACTATTAATATCCTTTCTTTGTTCATATATCAAAAGAAAAATGTTTTTATCATCTTTAAAGATTAAATTTATTAAATTTGTTTCAAAAATTATCATCAACAATAAATTGAAATTTTGTATACAAAAAACAAAATAAAGAGTTGCAAACAATAAGATAAAAGCTCAAATTCATTGATAGAATGGTAGTCAGCAAATGGCATGACTCCATGGTTCTTTACAAGTTTGAAAAATGGTAAATAAATGGAAAATGGCTACATTGAAATACAATGATCACTATTATCCCTATCAACTTTGAACTCCACTGTGTCTGAAACTTCAGTCAAGGATGAGTGAATAAGAATCTTTGATGGAAAATTCTTCTGAGGGATATAATCTAAAATCGTCGGTTGTTTCAAGTGATCCAGTCTGTCGACGCAGTTACTTGCCATAATCCCTATCTTTTTCCTAGATTGCCCTTTCGGGTTTTCAATCTACCAGGATAATTATTTCTGTTTATGTCTATAATTTTTGCCTGGACAGCCCTTTCGGGTTTTCAATTTACCGAGACGCTCTTTTTTGCCTAAGTCGCCGTTTCGAGTTTTCTACTTAGTGAGCTGTTCTTTTATTATTTTTTAGGCGAAGTATTTCTTGACTGCATCCGCATTCACAGGGCGAGTAATCTCCTCACCATCCATAGTTGAAAGAATTAATGAACCGCCAGAGAAGGCTTTCTTGACAACATATGGGCCATCATAGTTCAGAGTCCACTTGCCCCGAGAATCTTTAATAAAAAACTGGATCTTTTTGAGCACGAGGTCGCCTTCTCTGAATACACGAGGTTTGACCTTCTTGTCAAAAGCTTTCTTCATTCTTTGCTGGTACAACCGACCATGACACAAAGCTGTTATTCTCTTTTCCTCAATCAAATTCAACTGGTCAAATCTACTCTGACACCATTCAGCCTCAGTCAACTTGGCTTCCATCAGAACTCTCATTGATGGGATCTCAACCTCGACGGGGAGCACTGCTTCTGTACCATAAACAAGTGAGAAAGGGGTTGCCCCTATTGAAGTGCGTACAAATGTACGATACCCATGCAAAGCAAAATGGAGCATCTCATTCCAGTCCTTGTATGTCACAACCATCTTCTGAATGATCTTCTTAATGTTCTTATTCGCAGCTTCAACAACCCCATTCATCTTCGGTCTATAAGGAGAAGAATTATGGTGTTGAATCTTGAATTCTTCACAAAGCTCTTTCATCATCTTATTTTATTCAAGTTCGAACCATTATTAGTGATGATCCTATTCAGAACACCATATCTGCAGATAATGTTATTCTTGATAAACCGAACCACAACTTGCTTGGTCACATTAGCATATGATGCCGCTTCTACCCACTTGGTGAAGTAGTCAATTGCCACAAGAATAAAACGATGTCCATTCGAAGCCTTGGGTTCAATCATACCAATCATATCAATTCCCCACATAGAGAAAGGCCATGGGGAAGAAATCACATTGAGGTGAGTTGGTGGCACATGAATCTTATCAGCATACACTTGGCACTTATGACACTTTTTCACATACTTGCAACAATCAGATTCCATTATCATTCAATAGTAACCTGCTCTCAACATATTTTTAGCTATTGCATGCCCATTAGCATGAGTGCCAAAAGATCCTTCATGAATTTCTTTCATTAACATGTCTGCTTCGTGTCTATCCACGCATCTGAGCAAGACCATGTCAAAATTCCTCTTATAAAGCACATTTCCATTCAGGAAGAAATTGCCTGCCAATCTCCTCAAAGTCCTCTTATCTTTATCGGATGCCCCAAGTGGGTATTCCTGACTCTGGAGGAAACATTTAATATCATGATACCAAGGCTTGTCATCATGGACCTCTTCAACTGCAAACACATGAGCTGGTCTTTTAAGTCGCATCACTCTGATCATGGGAACATCATTCCACTGGTTCACCTTTATCATAGAAGCTATAGTTGCTAAAGCATCTGCCATCTGATTCTAATCACGAGGCACATAATGAAACTCAACTTTAATGAAGAAAGTTGATATCTTCCTGGCATAATCTCTATAAGGGATCAAGTGGGATTGATGAGTTACCCACTTACCCTGGATCTGATTGATTACCAAAGAAGAATCTCCATACACATCAAGATGCTTAATCCTCAAATCAACAGCTTCCTCAAGACCCATAATACAGGCTTCATACTCAGCTTCATTATTGATACAAGGAAAAGTCAACCTCGCAGCAAAAGGAATATGTGAACCATGGGGAGTAATGATCATTGCCCCAATTCCTCTTCCGCGTGCATTCACAGCACCATCAAAAACTAAACCCCATCGAGATCCAGGCTCCGGCCCTTCCTCGATCAAAGGCTCATCATAATCTTTCATTTTCAAATACATCACATCCTCATCTAGAAAATCAAACTTGATAGGCTGGTAATCATCAATTGGTTGATGTGCTAAATGGTGAGCCAAGATACTACCTTTTATAGTTTTTTGAGCTCGGTACTCGATATCATATTCTGACAATAACATTTGCCAACGAGCAATCCTCCCAGTCAAAGCAGGCTTTTCAAATATATACTTAATCAGATCCATTTTAGAGATCAACCAAGTTGTATGATTCAGCATATACTGGTGAAGACGCTTTGTAGCCCAAGCTAAGGCACAACAAGTTTTTTCAAGCATGGAGTACCGAGACTCACAATCAATGAATTTCTTCCTCTAGTAGTAAATTGCATATAATTTTCTTCCAGATTCATCTTGCTGACCAAGCACACAACCCATGGAATCTTCTAACACAGTCAAGTACATGATCATCGGTCTACCTTCCACCGGAGGAGACAAGATAAGGGGTTCAAGCAGATATTCTTTGATACTTTCAAACGCCTTCTGACAATCATCTGTCCAAACACAAACTTTGTCTTTCCAAAGCAACCTGAAGATCGGAGCACATGTGGCAGTCATGTGAGAAATAAACCTCGAAATATAATTCAAATGACCCAAGAATCCTCTTACTTGCTTTTCAGTTCTTGGAGCAGGCATTTCTTGAATGGCTTTCACTTTATCTGGATCAATTTCAATGCCTCTTTGACTGACAATGAAACCCAACAACTTTCCAGAACGTACACCAAATGCGCACTTGTTCGAATTCAAATGAAGCTTAAACTTCCTTAACCTCTGAAACAACTTCAACAAATGTTCAACATGATCCTCTTCAGTCCTTGACTTAGCAATCATATCATCAACATATACCTCAATTTCTTTATGCATCATATCATGGAAAAGTGTGGTCATAGCTCTTTGGTATGTCGCACCAGCATTCTTCAATCCAAAGGGCATCACTCTGTAGCAAAATGTTCCCCATGGTGTAATAAATGTGGTCTTTTCCATGTCCTCGGGTGCCATCTTTATTTGATTATAACCGGAAAATCCGTCCATAAAAGAGAACACATCAAACTTAGCCGTATTATCTACCAACATATCAATGTGTGGTAATGGAAAATCATCTTTCGGACTGGCTTTGTTCAAATCTCTGTAATCAACGCACATTCAGACTTTTCCGTCTTTCTTTGGAACAGGCACAATATTGGCCATCTCTATAGACTCTCCATGAGGCTGGATAACCTTCTCCTCGTGCTTAAGCAACCGAGAAATCTCATCAGGAATCTGTTCAACATCCTCTTCCTCAGCTTCAAACACAAGGAATTCAAAGTTGGGAGTGGGGATAGGATCATTGTTTTCAATGGGTTTATCAATCAATCTGCACAATGCTTTTATTTTTATTTTAGAGTATGAACAAAAGTGCAAACATTATGCAGATAAACAATTATTATTCTTATTTTTGGATTTTTTATGTTACCATTTTTCAGAATAAAGCAAAAAGGAAAAAAACATATGGAAATAACAAAATAACATTTTATTGATGATGATAAAATTTGAAACAAAGCCCGACAAACATCACTTTCACCTTGGGCAGAGTGAAAGGATTTTTGAAAGAAAATAAAAACAAATTACTTTGAAGCATGAACAATAAAAGGAACATCAACAGCAACCCAGTTCTGGCAAATCTTTCCGTGCGTAACAAAGTTAGGACTTTCTTCATCTTCATCATCTTCAATGATGACAGCAGCGGAATGATCATTGATAAACCCAGCACTTCGGAATCCTTCCTGAATAGTCTTTAGGTCATTGAGAACCACACCTGGTGCAAAGCCGATACCAAATCCTTCCTTGTTGTTGACAACATCAATAACTCGTCCCCAATCGTCAGATTAACCAGTTTCAAGCATACGCAGAGCATCCATGAAAGAAGACATAGGCATGACATTCTTCTTAGCAGCATTATCAACAACAGAAAGAGCCTGAAATGAAGTTCCCACCTCTTCTTCAGCATCAATATAGGAGAAAGATGACAAATTTCTCACAAGCATCGCCTTTTCACCACCAATAGTCCCTAATTTCCCATCTTTCACAAACTTCAGCTTCTGATGAAGAGTGGATGTCACAGCTTCTGCCTCATGAATCCAGGGTCTTCCAAGGAGACAACTGTAAGCGGGACATATATCCATTACTTGAAAAGTAATTTGGAATATAAACGGTCCAATAAGAATAGGAAGATCCACTTCACCAATCACTGTCTTCTTTGATCCATCAAAAGCTTTCACAATAATCCCATTATGACTCATGGGAGCGCCTTGGTACGCAAGCCTTGACAAAGTCGACTTCGGCATCACATTCAGAGAAGACCCAGTATCAACTAGCACCTTAGACATAGCATCTTCCTGACAGTTCACTGAAATATGCAAAGCCAAGTTATGATTCCTTCCTTCTTCAGGCAAATCATCATCACAGAAACTTAAATTGTTGCATGATGTGATATTAGCCACAATACTATCAAACTGATCAATAGTCACATCATGGTCAACATAAGCTCGATCAAGAATCTTCTGCAAAGAATGTCTATGAGCCTCAGAGCACATCAAGAGTGATAAAATTGATATCTTCGACGGAGTATGCAACAACTGCTCAGTAATGTTGTACTTACTTTTCTTTATCAATTTTAACACCTTATCTTCACTATCACCAAATTGGCCTAATCGGGCAACAACATCCATAATTTGTTTACTCGCACTTGTATCTTCAACTCTCTTCGGAGGGTCTGAAGCATAAACTCTACCACTTCGAGTAACCTTTGTCACATCAGCAATGCTAACTACAGACTTTAGAGAAGGAATATGAACTTCCCTACCATTTTCTATCATCGTAGCATTATACCGGTATGGAACAGCTTTATCAGACTCATATGGCATTGGACCAGGCAAATTGATCACCAATGGAGTAACAACATATTTGCGGCAATCAAAAGAAATAACCACATTCTCAGGAACAACCCTCTCAGGAATATTGAACTGAGGCATGGTAACGTTCACTACATTTTCATACTCATCTCTTTTTGCTGTCACTTCAATCAACTTATCATCCATCATCTTTTGAATGTCTCTCTTAACGATCATGCATAATCGTGATCAATATCGTGATATTCACTTAAGAAAGCATGCATCTCAACCAAAGAACTTCGAATATGGCGAACCTCATAAATATTGAATAAACCAGGACAACCATCCACCATATTCACAGACGTATTACCATGCTTCGGCAGCGGATTTGTCTTCACATTTGGATTAACATCATTGAAAAACAGAACATTGTTCCTTATCAATTTTTGTACTTCAAACTTTAATGGATAACAGTTCTCAACATCATGCCCCGGGGCACCTTGGTGAAAAGCATAGTGAGCCTCTGGCTTATACCACCATGGGATAATCTCTGGAACTGGAGGTGGAGAACGTGTTTGCACAAGATTCTTTGCAATCAAAGATGGAAGCAAGTCCGCATACAACATCGAAATGGGGTCAAAACTCAGCTTAGCACGAACCTGTTAACTACCACCTTGTTGCACAAAAGGTTGTTGATAACGAGACTGATACTTTGGAGCTGTTGGCACATTGGGAGCCACATTAATCATCGGAGTTACAGAAGCTACATGCTGCGGATGGTGATTCTCACGACCACGGGGTCTTCTGTAACTTTCACGAGACACAACATTAGTCTCACCCTCTTTCTTTTTACCAAAATTGAACCTTCTAGAGCTTGAGCCATTACTATTCTCTTGACTCAACCATCCCTCACAGAAACCTTCTTCTAAACGCATCCCCATACTCACCATTTCAGTGAAATCAGAAGGAGCACTTGCTATCATCTTCTCATAGTAGAAAGAACCTAAAGTCTTCAAGAAGATCTTCGTCATTTATTTCTCTTCTAGAGGAGGAACAATCTGAGCTACTAGCTCGCGCCATCTCTTTGCATACTCTTTGAAAGTTTCTTTGCCCTTTTGAGACATAGCACGAAGCTGATCTCTATCTGGTGCCATATCAACATTGTACTTGTATTTCCTAACAAAAGCCTCTTCCAAATCATTGAAAGTCTTGATTTGGCTATTATCCAAACTCATATACCACCTCATGGCTGCACCAGTCAAACTATCCTGGAAATAATGAATTAACAGCTTATCATTGTCTGTCTGAGCAGACATCTTTCTAGCATACATAGTCAAATGACTTAGAGGACAAGTGTTTCCTTTATACTTCTCGAACTCAGGCAACTTGAATTTGTACGGAACTTTAACATTAGGGACCAGACAAAGATCATAAGCATCTTTTCCGAACAAATCCTTATGCTTCAAGGCTCTCATCTCCTTATGTATCTCAACAAAGCGTCCTTGAAAATCATCGAGTCTTTCAATCACACCAGCGCCTTCACTGGGCTCAACATGGTAAATCACTTCATCATGGTGTGGAATAGTGTGCATCATAGGCGGTGCAGTAGTCATAACTGGAGGAAGAGTAGTCATCACTGGCGGAATGGTATTAAATGCAGCAGTATCAGGAGTAGGATGATAACCAATAGGAATGAAATCAACCGGCATGCCCCAAGGTGTGCTAGAAGGCATGCGATAGCAAGGAGAAATAACAGTTTCAACAGGAATTGATGCAGTAACAATCTCAAAAATGACTGTATTCTGAACAGGATAATTAGGAGGAGGTGGCTGATTTTGAGCAGCCACCAAACCTTCCATCATGGCAGAAACTCTTTCCAAGATTTCCTTCAGATATGTAACTTCTTCACGCCGCTCGCAATTTTCTTGTTGTAGGGTTTCCAACATCTTCTTCCGATTAGCTCGAGTATCAAATCGGTGAGTCAGTTTGACAGGAGAACTGAATGAAGACCAAGAAACAACATAAGATCCCTGGATAACACCCAAAAAGCAATACAAATGCGGGTATGATGCATGGTATGCGTATGCAAATGCAAAGATTTAAAAGGACTATAAGATAACTTGCAATATTCATAAAGAAACGCTTTTTGAAGTACTTAAAAACTCATTCTCATTAAAATCAAAGTAAGGATTACAAGTGAAGTACAAGCCTCAATAATCCTAATACATGAGAGAAAAGTAAACTAGGCCTAGGGAATCATATCCGAAGAAGATCCGAATCCTGGCTGGTACTTCATGCGAATCCTCTTAATCTTTTTCTTGTACCGATCCTCCATGTCTTCCTTATCCTTCATCAACTGGTCAACAATGGCCTTCCAAGCACCGAATGTAGGAGGAATGGTAGATGGAGTACTAGAGGAAGATAAATCCTCTCTCGGCCTCTTCGTAACACGCCGCTCAAGTAACTCAATGAGATCATCCTTCTTCTTCAGTTGCTCTTGCATCATAGTCTTCTCAAGTAGCCATTCTTCTTTCTCTTTCTTCATCTTGTCCAACTCTTCTTGAAGAGCAGTCTTCTCATCAACGGGAGGAAGAAAAGAGGACAATGGTAGTATAGGAAACAAAGGCTCCTCGGGTGGATAAGGCATCTTGAGCTTGGAAGCCCTAGATCGAACCCACTGGATGTAACATTCGGAGGGAGCAAGGTGTTGTCTTCCCAATTGACCCTTCTCTTTCCGATGAACTGCATGCCAAGAATGAGCAATCCTTTTCTTCATTTCTACATGTTCTGCACCATTAAGAAAGAAGAAACAGGATAAGGAAAGGTTGTTTTGTATGTCCTTCAAACAATATCCCAACTGTCGCCTAGCAAGAATAGGGTTGTAATTAATTCCCCCACGTGTACCAAGAAGAGGTACATTAGGAAATTCTCCACAATTATCAATAAGCCCTCCAGTATCATAATGGGAACAATACCAAGTCATATCCTTATGAGAAAGTGACATAATCCTTTGAAACCATCTTCGCTTCTATCTATTATCCTTGAAGACATCAGACTTTGGTAGGTGCGAAATAAACCACATGTAGAGAAGAGACGCACAACATACAATCTCTCCATCACCTTTGGAGGTCCTAAAATGAAAGGCATGATACATGTCTCCAAGCAAAGTAGGTACCGGATTCTTCTTCAAGAAGATCTGAATGGCATTCTCATCCACAATACCATCTAAGTTAGGAAACAAGACAATCTCATAAATGAGCAAAGAAAGAATAGCCTCAAATGTATCCTTATGACCCAAAGTAAGTGAAGTAGAAGCTTTCCCCATTAAAAACTTAGCATTAATACCACAAACACTCACTTTTGGAAGAAACTTCCCATTAAGATCAGACTCCTTAAGAAAAAGGGCTTCGGCGATGACTTTGATAGTAAGCTCCTTCTCTAAACCACTGAAAAGAAATTCCCTGTCCAAAATAGGTAGACCTATCCAATGAGAGTACTCCTCCAAGGTCGGCACAAGCTGATAATCAGGAAAGGTGAAACAATGATGCAACGGATCATAAAACTGAGCTAAGGTAGGGAGAATCCCCTCTGGTACATCGGTATCCAAAATAAACAAGAGCTTTCCATAACATTTACGGAACTCCTGGGTATCAACCACCAATGCTCCTAGGCTTCTCAACTCCACTATAATAGGATTCTTGAAGGTGTACTTCTTTGTGTTCCTCCTTTCAAAATTCATAACCATAGACATCTGAAATTTTGCAAAAGTTCCTTATGAGTCCCTTGAAATCTCAAAAACAATGCTCATATATGCATGATGGCATGTATGCAACAACCACAAACAAGATCACACAAAGCACACGATTTTAGGTTCCGAGTCACGAGCATGAAGTCAAGGGAACAGAACACCAACCCACACAGGTAAGTACTAAGGTTTCGTCTTCATTGTACCTGCAGAAAACCAAAAGGGTTCTAACAGAGGTGCCCGAAGTTAACAACCATCTTTAGAATACAATCAGTACGTTGGATTACTCCCCAACCGATAACATTCTTAAAATAGACCCCGTCCGAGTGTAGTATCGCGTGACAACCACCTTAGGTTTACACCCAGACAGTTTCCGCACTACATTCCTAAATTGGCTTGGATGGGTTAAGGGTTCTACAGTCCTCAGTATGATCAGCTCAAGGTCGGAAAATAATGCCACATATGATTACTCATCATGACATTGATAATCCAAGAGAGCCTAACCGAGTGGAGATTATCAAATTGATATAGCTTTGGACTACTCCATCGCTTATCGCTTCGAATATCGCCGTCCTATCATAAGTTCAACTCAGATCCGGGTTAGAATCTATCTCACTCACAGAGGATCACCAAAACCGAAACAAAACAAACAAGTAACAAAAAAATCAAACCAAAGCAGTAAATAAATCAAAGTAGGCTGAATCCACTTAGAGATTACTCCCCAGGAGAGTCCCCACTTTTCTGTAGCGGTAAAAAAACATGAGTGTAAGCTATTGGTTAACTTAACTCAAAGTAAACAGAGTCGTCACCGCGCTTTTATTTTATTCCAAGAGGAAAAGGAAAAAGGAGCGAATAAATCCTAATGAATATAAAAGCAAAAAGCTAAAGAAACACAACAGAGAAACAGGTAAGGGGATAGGTTACACAATGGGAAGGTTTTACGCACCCAAAATGTCTGTGGTACTCCACGGAAACCCTTTGAAAAATTTACCGCTTTTGGTTTGAAAATGGTTTGTAAACTGTGAGTGGAGGGATGAGAAAAGAATTATTATTTTTTAAATATTTTTGTGTTTGGAGAGGTTTAACACCTCATGCCTACGTACCCACAAAGTGCAATGCGAGACCAAAACCCCGTAATTCGTGGTACAAATAGTGAAAAGGGTGGGTTATTAGTCGTTTTATTAAATGAAGAGAATTTGTCATCTTCAAGTGGATAGCCAAACAAATCTACCATGAGAATGAAGGCATGGACTCATACATCATTATGGGGAGGGCGCCAACTCGGATAAAATCGACGAGTATGCCACTAAACCCCCACAAATAATAAGAGACTCAATTACATCAAACTACAACCATGGAAATTGAGAGACTTGCACCCGACTAAAGAATAATGACTCATAATCGGCACTATTTAAAAGAAAATAAACAAAAAGTGGACAAAGGCACAAAACAAATTGAATGGGTTTGGTTCTTTTTATTTTTGAATTAAGGTCAACATGATTAGATTCATTGATTTTTCAAGAGAAAAGAAAGAGGTAAAAGCCACTTGAAAAAAGTCAAGGCTTTTTTTTAAAGAGGTGATGATTTAAAGAGATGGAATCCTTTATTAATATTTTTGTGTCCAAATGGACAAATAGAAAATCAATCAACAATAATAAGAGCAAATAATAAACATGATATGGATGAGTAAAGAAAAATAGAATAAAGGCAATAAAAGTGCAAGAAATTAAATGTTAGTAACAAAAGAAGTAAAAATGCAAGAATCTAAAATATTAATAGTAATAATAGTATAATAATATTTACATAATAATGGTACGGTGAACTTAATCAACCACAACCTAAAAAGAAAGAGTAACCAAAATCGAAGGCAACCGGATCCGCTTAGCATCTTACACTATAGCGATTAATCAAGGCAAACCAAACCGAATTCAATGAAATTTGAAAGGAGATGTGGAGACCCAAAGCACCTACGCATCAAACATTCATAAGTCTCGATTCTTAATGCAATATGATTAACCACTTTGGGATTACGCGATCAACAAGAGATCCGGTCCACGAAAGTGCAAGTACCCAATTAGATTTTTATTCCGAAGTCGGGACACATTTAGGTCTATGTTAAGCAATCTCCGAGTAATTTACGAAGTAATTACCCTACAAATGAGGCCGGCCACAACCAATTAAGGTGCATAATGTTAGTGCTAATGCATGCGAGATAAACGATATGTAAATCATTATCCAGACGCGATACCGCACAAAACTAAAGGTGAATACCAAATTGAGCCGCACTTATGGTATTCTTCCATCCTTAAGTTCAATCACTCATCTTGGTGGATTCAAGCATGAAAATGTATCACTAATGCAAAGTACCTTAAATGAATTGAATAATCCACTTATAGATAGTTTTTAATTAATGAACATTAACTACTCTAATCTACACCCAAAGTTCATTGAAATTAAGGAGAAATCACTCCCAAAAGTGCTTCCCAAGGTAAAAATAAAAAGGAGGAAGAAGAAGAATAAAGAATAACCAAAAAGGGATTGAAACAAGCCAAGAATTCAAATCTGACTTGCGTTAACCGGTTAACGCATATGGTTAACCGGTTAACACTGAAGCAACAGCAAAAAAAAATGCAGAAAATTAGTATTGATCCATTTTCAAAATTCTCTCAAAGCGTTTAATGATCATGATCTGAATTTGCATGAATTTTAAAACCAAAATACAATGGAATCCCTGCAATCAAACAACCAATAAAGATCCAAAGGATCTAGAATCAAAGGAACCAAAGATCTACATCTTGAATGGTTGATGGTGAGTATGGGTTTGTGGAAGGAGAGGAATTACCAAAGTCACTTCCTCAAATTGAACCAAACCAAACTAGATCTACTGCAATTGATGAACAAGAGAATGAAAGGATGAAGGTTTAGCTCAAGTTAATCAAGAATTCAATGTGAATTTTTGATAACTTCAAAAGAAAGAAAGTGAGCTTTTGAGAATTTTGGTGTTGGGGAAGTAGTTTGCAAGAGGTTTTGTGGCTATCAAAAGCTTGTAGAAATTTTTGCAAGGTGAATTTGGCTCTCTAAAGCTTGTTAAATGAATGAAATTGTGGTCCTATTTAAAGGCCTTAGGTATGGAAATTTGGTGGAATGGAGCTTGCTTTGGTAATTTGAATTTAGGTTTGGTAATTGAAAATTTGGTGGGAAATGGAAAAGAGTGGTGATTAATGAGGGTTTATGGTAGGAAATGATCAAAGTGATGTAGAGAAATCAGAAACCAATGGATCTAGAATATTCCAATTAAATCAATGATCAAATGGTGCTGAATTTGAATAAAATATTCAAATTTCGCACTGGTTAACCGGTTAACGTATTTGGTTAACCGGTTAACCAAGCTAAAATTTGAATATTTTGTTCAAATGTGATTTCTTGGTTTTGCGACCCGATTCTTATAGTTCGTCGAAGAAATGAACACATGATCCTTGGAAATTATTTAAATGAATCAATTAACTCGGGAAATCCTTGATCAGATAAAAATTTGAATTATTTGCGGATTCACTTCGACTTTTTTCTGTGAAATTTCACTCGAGCTGCAGGACTGCTATTTTTTTGGTATTTTCACATGGCTCCTCTTCCTGGAAAAAAAGGTTAGCAAAAGGAAACAAAATATTTTTTTTTGCATTTTTATTAATGGTTAGTAAACATAAACAAATAAAGTAATTAAAGACAACGGTGATCCCCTGCGAGGCAATAATCCTAACCCGAGAAGAACTGTGCAACCAGTGCGATCTTGTTTGTATGCAAGATGCAGACGAAATGCGAAGAAAGCCTAGGGAAAAAATTAGGGTGTCAAGGTCATACAGTTCATAGCAAAGGAAGCTCACTGGAGCGTCGTCAACATTTCCAACACTTTTATTTTCTCAGTTTATAGCAATCTCCTCATTCCAGGGGATTTGTTTCTTTGATTGTATTTGCCAATTCAGGGCACCCAGATTAATAAAATCAGAGTTTTCAGTCACACCTCATTTTGTACATTTTTGTTTCGTTTGCAAAATGTCTAATATTCATGATATAGTACTTGTATAAAACAAAGGAGCCATTTTTAATAAATGCTTGCAGGAAATATATTTACTTTCAAGAATATCTAACTCCTATGATGGAATCCGGTAAGGGATACCTCGGGATACTTGTGCGTTTCTTGTCTTAACAGGTTGCAGGTATTCAACACGCAACATGGGGCATATCAAGCATCGCATCCCCATCACGCTACTTCCCGGAAGTTATCTCCTCCCCAAGGAGGATCTCCCAAGCAATATCTGAAATGCTTTTCCCCAGCGGAGTTGCCAAAGCATCCTCATCCCCAACACAAGTTTACTCAACAGGAGCTTCCCCGGCCGAGAGCCCCACCAGAGTGCCAGATCTCTCGTCCTCAATAGTTTAAAAAGAACTATCTTCCCACATGGTTTCTATTCCCTCTCCAGGAGAACAATGTATACATACCTCCCCAGCGGAGTTGCTGAAGCTTCTTTCTCCCCAGCTGAGTTTTCTCTCCGGATAGATCTACTAATGATCTGTCTCCCCAAGCAGAGTTCTCCTTGCATTTAGATCTACCAATGATCTCTTCCCCAGCCAGGTTATTCCTCCGAGTAGATTAGCCATAAATCTTTATCCCAACCGGATCCGGATCCCGGATCGGTTTCTTTTTGCATAATCATAGCATTTGCATCATATTCACCAAATAAGCATAGCATTCCGTCTAATACGGAGCATTACGGCAAAAATCAAACATTTGCATGATCACAAGCCAAATTTGAGCCAGTCACTTGCAATTACTATCAATATTTCATCAGCAATAAACAGAAAACTCGCATCCCCTGCAAATAAAAGCCAAAGCGTCCCCTTTGCACTCTCAAACACAAATGCCTGTTCATATTCATGCATACTCTTTTCGACACTCGTATTTATCGTCTTATCCCCCGCAGGTCGCCAGAATACTTTTGCACTCTCAAATACAGATACCTATACATACTCGTTTGACACTCGTCCGTGTCATCCTTCCCCAACATGGTTTCCAGAGCACCTTCTACAAACAAAGTGCTTGTTTATAACACACTCTTTTCGACACCCGTCCGTGTCATTCTATCCCCACAAAAAGCCAAAGCATACACTTTGCGTTCTTAAAACAAATGCCTGTTTGTATAGTACATATTTGACACTCGTCCGTGTCATACCTTCCCCATCAAGTTGAACACTCGTACGTGTCTTACTCATACTTCACCAATCAAATCGATACTTACTCATACTTACAGAAGTCTTTGATACTCGTCCGTATCTTGTATATATATCACTCCTTAACAGATTCAACACTCATCTGTGTTCTTTGTTAACCAGTTGGTACTCGTCCGTACCATCATCTCTAAACACGCGTCAACGTTTGTTTATATTGATACTCAACCATATCATGGTCCTAAGGATGCTCGTCCGCATCTTTAATCTATACACATCGCCAAACACTTATACCTTTTATTCTTAAGCATGAACACTCGTCTGTGTTTACCGTTCCCCAGTTAGTCGTCAACAAAACAACTTTTCTTCTATCCGACATTCGTCCTATGTCGTGATACTTTCGGCAGCCGTCCCCTGCCAGGTTATCGTCCTTCACCTTTGGATGACTGTCCCTCATCCTTTCCCCAGCGGAGTCCCCATTAGTGGAACATTTTTCTATCTGGCATTCGTCCTATGTCGTGATAATGAGCAGCCGACCCCTGCTAGGTGATCGTCCTTCACCTACGATGACCGTCCCTCATCATTTATCCGATGGCTGTCCCCATCATTGATCTTGTTATCCGACATTCGTCTTATGTCATGATAAACCCCGAGAGCAGTTGTACCCTTCTAGGTGATCGTCCTTCACCTTTTGATGACCATCCCTCATCATTTTATCCGATGGCCGTCCCTATCGTCAACGTTTTCTATCCGACATTCGTCCTATGTCGTGATAAAAAGCAGTCGTCCCTTGCTAGGTGATCGTCCTTCACCTTTGATGACCGTCCCTCATCAATATTTTATTTATTATTTTAACCGATGGCCGTCCCAATTGTTGTTTACTTTACTTTCCAAAGCCCGATGGTCATCCCCATCGTTGTTTACTTTGCTTTTACTTTAATCCCCAGAGATTTTTGTTTCCTTACCCGATGGTCGTCCCTGTCGTGGTCTCTTTATTTCCCCCTTGTCGGTCGTCCCCGTCATTTCTTACCAATTTATCCCCAGCAGTCGTCCTCTGCTCGATGGTCGTCCTCCATCGCCTTCATTTAATAATCATACTATACTACCTTTTACAATTTATATCCTTTTTCTTCTTCTATCCAGCGAGTGCAAATTTTGGACTGTCTTTGGTATTCACCCACAAGTTATCTTGTTTGTCTGTTAAGCCAGGCGCTTACACCCTGCATAGCTAACTCATGTTTGAATAGGGGCAGCTGTAAACACCCCAAATTTGCCCTCACTCATATCACACAATGGCTTGTGATCTTTCATTTTTGTATTAACATAAGCATTACATCTCACTTAGCATATTTGTTTCATTTGCATAGTTCAAGTTCATCTGCATCTAGGGTTTGTGATCTGAGCAATCCAAGAATCCATCTGAGCCATCCCAAAGGCCTAAAAGCTTTCCATCAGGGTACATGTGTTTTCTATCATCATATTATGCTCCTCAAAGTTCATGGAAGTCAAGAGACCACAAGAACTGGCAAGGCATGGAAGCAGAGCTAGGGTTTTCACTACACAGATGACCAAAATTAGGGTTTTGGTTTCAGAGGACGTAACACCAAATTTTTGAGCCATTCTTGTTTCTAATGTTCTTAAGATGTTATAAGTATCATGTGTACCAAGTTTGATGAAGAAATTTATTGTGGAAGTCATCTGTTCACTGGGTAACTTCTTGAGCAAGTTAAGTCAAAATCAGGGCATTTGAGCCCCCCAACAATAGAACCAAAGGGGTATTTTCATCAAATTGAAGTTCTATGATCTTTATTTGATATTAGAAGAGGTTGGAAGTTCACAAGATTGAAGAATTTTGAGTCATTTGCAAACTTACCAAAAATGGAAATGACTTGTAATGGAAACTTTCCATTTTGGGAAAGTTTTTCAACCTCCTCTTTTTCAACCAAAAATGCTTCAAATGAAAACTTATTGGTCATGAAAGTTGTATATTAGGTCTTTCCCTTTTCAAAAAGTACAAGAACATGTCTTGATTCATCCTAGAACTTAATATATGGCCTTTCAAAGTTGGCAAAAATCCTAAAATTTCAAGTTTCATGTCAAAGAGGGATTTTGCAAAATGGCATGTTCAAGCATTCTAATGACCTCTAATCAACTTCTACACTTCATAACATGCCAAGGCAACTTCTAAGCATCATAATTGGCCCAAGAATTTGGCATTTTCATGACTTGATTCACAAGAAACTTCAAAGAGGGAATTTTGCAAAACATATGGTATCTCTTCATCCAAGTGATCCAACTGCATAAAAATGATCCAAGGGCCATCCATGAACTCAGCTGAGGCCAGACACCCTAAGAAATCAGACCTGCACCATGCCTATACCTCAAGTACACAATGTTGATATTTTTGCAACTTGGCCCATACCAATCACACTATGCCACCACCCACTTTCTGAGCACTCTCATTGGCCTATACTAACCTTATGGACCTCATTTCACATAACACACAAGCCTGAAACATTCTACAAGTCAGATTGCTCAAAAATCCCCAAAACCTTCAAGCTTTCGAAACTCACTCCTCAGCCAACAAAAATCACAAACTCTTCCACCAATCAACTCAGCATAACCCAAGGATCATTTCCCACCCCTTGCCATGGCCTGAAACAAGCCCAAACACAAACACGATTTTTGCAACTTCAGAAACAAAACCTTCAAACCAGCCATTGCAAGCTTGTTCCAAGCATCAAAGCATCCTCAGGAGGCCCATTGAAGTTGATTTGCACAATGGAGGAGGCCAGAAAGCTCAAAACTGCAAAGCTTCATCTCAGGTATACCTCAAGAACATTTTTTACAGAACTTTCTATTTAAGTTAAAATATCAATCTTCATGTTACCCTGATCACTATGATATGTTTATTTTTGAAAATGGTTGAGAAACCAGGATGTATTGATGTTCTGAAACTTTTTGATCTGAAAATGTTTTGCTTCGATTCTCTCTTTTGATGCATGATAAATGTTATTTGTGCCTGGATTCTTGTTTGTTGTTGTTTGATGAGTGACTCTGGAGCATTTGGGGGCTTGGGGTGGCCTAGGGAGTGATTTCAGAATTTGGATGGCCGGAGAAGATGACCGGAGCTAGCTCCAATCACCTGAAAATGCTTAGGGTTTGTAATTAGGGCTAATCTCCCCAATTTGAATGTGGTCCGTAGGATTAGGATTAACGCGTGTTTGGAGGGTCCAGATCATTTCACTTAAAACCCTAATTTTAATTAATTAATTAAATCAGTTAATTAGTCAGTTTGAATGCCAGCCCTTGGATGACGCGCGCAGTCAAGTCCCTCCCTTTCCAGTTTGAATCTGGGCCTTAGGATCAACTGACTTTCATCTTATTCCATTTAATTTCATTTTCATTCTATTTTTCTTGCATAATTATTTAAAAATACAAAAAAAAACTTCAAAAAATATTTCCTTTTGCATTTTGGTTTTAAATTTTTTTCTCAACCTGAAAATGATTTTTATTTTATTTTTTGGATTAAAAAAGCATTTTTAAAATATTTAAATGTTATTTTTAATTAATTAAAATCTTTTAATTAATTAAAAATACATTTAGGTTTCTAAAAATTACCAAAAAATCATGAATCATCCCAATGCATTTAGAAACATTTTCAAACTTTTCACACAATTTCTTTTTAGGTTTGATAATAGTTTGTGAATTTTCTTTGAATTAAGGGTCATTAAATTTCATTTTTGGAACCCTAACTTTAAAAACTCATTTTTGCCTAACCAATAAGAGTTTGAAGATGATTCTTTTTGCATTGTGTTGCATATTACATGTTGTTTATAGGTCATTTATATCATAAATTTATCTTGCATTTTCAAATTGATTTGCATTTTTCCCTTTGAACCACCCAAAAAACACTAGAAAACATAGGAAATTCATAACTTGTGATTGGTTAGGCTTCTGACCTTCTCCTTTGGGGTGTGACCTAGTATGGGATTAGGGTTTGTTTGAGCTTGATTTCAATTTTTTATCATGTCATATGATTCTGTTTTGTTCATTTGCATCTCATACTTCAATATAACCCTAATTTCTCATGTTCACTTGCATTCATCTTGCATATGCATCAATACATGAACTTGCCATGACATTTCTTGTATTCATATGCCATCTTAGACATCTTAGGACATGTTAGAACCATTCTTGATCATTTCTTCATTCATTTGCTATGATTTTCATCCATTTCACTTCATTAACTTTCATGTGTTTTCAAACTTCAAAGCATGTTTACATGACATCTCATTCTTGTATGATCATACATATTGTCGTACTCCGAAAAATACGACCTCACGCGATCTGAAAGGACGGAGTCACGCGCCGGACAGACTGAAGAGTCGCCACCTAATTCTATTTATTCCCGAAGAGGGAAAAGGAAGATATAGATACAACCCGGGAGGAAAAGGATGAGGACAGAGGTCAACGAAACCATTGCCTGGGTTCGGGAGTCGGTTATGGAGGGGGAAGGTATTAGCACCCCCTACATCCATCGTACTCGATGGGAACCATCTAAGTTAACGCGCGAGAAAGGATGTCTATGCTTAAACGAATTGCTTGCTAGAGGGAAATGAGTTGAATTATAAGTTAGATTGAACCTAGGTGCTCGGCAAGGATTGAGATCCTCGTGCCTACGTACTCCCGTGTGCAATGGGAAAGTCAGAGCCTCGTAGTTCGGCCTACTAAGGGTAATGGTTGTTGATTTTATTACCTTTCTTCGATGAAAGGATTTGAGAGTCGAATTGCACTAAAGACTATGGATAGTTTATCTCGCCCAACAAGACGAGTGTCTTGCGTCGAAAATAATCGGAGCGAGTAATGAGAGCTCGTTATCCTCCTTTCTACCGCTTAAGGCTCGTGGCGTACAAATCTTCTCGCATTTATTAAAGTGTTTTATTTCCTAAGACCGCTTGACGTTGGATCAAGGGTTTGGATCTAATCGAAATGTTTTGGTTTTTTTTTAGGTTAGAGAGTAAATGCAAATGGAGTTTATTTTTGTGGTTTGTTAGCGAGGCACGAAGCGCTCGACTCGCAAAGTGAGGTGGATCCTAATAAACGAAATGAAATAAAGTGCGAGTGTGCAAGTGCAATCGCTTGGCGTTGGACCAAGGATTCAGAAATAAATTAAAATATGGAAAATAAAATGCGTACAAATAATGGGAGAGGGATACAAAATAAATACAGGGGATTGCGAGAAATAAAGAGGTCTCGTTGTAGTTTGCCCAAGAGGAAGCGTGTGTGCAGTGTTTTGAACGGTTCGAAGGCGTTCGGCCTTTTTAATCGGAAACAACTATTTGAAGGCGTTGGACCTTTTAATCGAGCGCAACTATTCGAAGGCGTTGGACCTTTTTGGGACGCGGCGAAATTTAGTTCGTGAACTACCTTAGAATCGATTCAAAATGGGAATCATTCTATAAGGAGTCGAAACATAATTTTAAAATGCGAAATTAAATGAATAAATTAAATTGCAAAAAAAATAAATAGAATGATAAATACAAATAAATGAATAAATTAAATAATATTGAGGATAATGAATAAAATAAATTAAATTATATTACAAGTTTTTGTTCAAGATAACAATAATAGGATAAAATAAAATAAAAAAAACAGAGGGCCTCATATTGACCAAATATCACCGATTTAATGAAATCGGGCGAAAAATGGCCTTTTGTTATATCATTGGCCCTAATACAAGATTAATAAGAAAATGTTACCAATATAACATTAAACCAATTTTAGTGATTTTTCTTTTATAAAGAATTTTTTCAAAATGCCAAATAAACTTAGAATAAAAATAAATGTTAATAAATATTTTCTAGAAAAATAAATAAATTAAATAGCAACAAAATTAATAATAACAAAACAAAACCAAATAAATAAATAAATCAACATGTGAAGTGCTAGTAGAAATCACATGCTGGACTTAGGCATGAAGCCCAAACAACAACAAAACACAACATTTTTTACAAATAATAAAACAAAATAATAATAAAAAAACTGGAAATGAAATGGGGAACAAGTCATTGAAACAGAGTGTGCAAGCAAAGAAATGCATAGGTCTGTGGGCTAATGAGCTTAAAAAGAATAAAATAAGAAACAATTTATATAAAAACGTAAAAAAGAGTTAGAAAATGAAATAATGAAAATAAATAATGGACTCAGTTGTATCTCACCCACCCTTTCGACCTGTCTCTCCTCAGCCACAAGGTTTGGTCTTCAACAAAAACTGTTTCGGCAACAATCTCACGATTTCATTTGCGGCGGTTATTTTCTCTTTCGGAACAGTCTCTCTCTTACTCTCGCGATTTCACGGTGCTTGTCTGAATGGTGGATGGCGCTTGGATGCGGTCTTTTGCAACTCGCGATTTTGAGCGGTGATTGAGAGTTTTGATCTGTGAGCGGCGATGCGGATGGGTGGCGAAGGTGGTGGGAGGTGAGTTTCGTATGGTGGTTCGTGTTGGTGTTTAACGGTTTGTTTGTGTTGTGTTTGTGGGAGCTGGGTTTATGGTTTCGGGTGCTGAAGAGTGAAGGGATGAAGCGATGGTACGCGGCGGTACGCGGCGGTAGAAACGGTTCTGATTTTTGTGCCGGTTGTTGGCGGATGGAGGATGGCCGGTGTTTTCGGATGGTGTTGTCGAGGTTTGTTCTCAGATTCGAAAGGTTTGATGGTGTGATGTTTCAGAATGAGTGTACGGTGAAAGGATGATTTGCAAGAACGGATTGTAGTGATTGAGTTTACGGTCTCGTTTTAGGATGGTAGCTGGCGGGCTCTGTGTTTCAATATCTGCAAATTTGTTTCTATTTGTTTCTTCTGATTTTGTTTGTTTTCGAGTTTATGGTTTTTTTGATGCGGTGAAGGTTTCTCAGTGAGTTTTTTTTTGTTCTGTTTTAATGAAAATGGTGATTTTGATGAATTTGTGGAAATGAAAAGTGTTTGAAGGTGGTGACGAAGGGTAGAAAGCTATTTTGGCTTACTTTTCATGCTTTTATTTTGTAAGGTTGTTTGGTTGCTGTGATGTTGAAAACTTTCTTTTCTTTTTTTGAAATAAGAATTGAATATAAACTAAAATGTGAGGGCATTTGAGGAATATTTTACGGAAAGAATTAGAGGAGAAAATTAAGAATAAATGATAGGAAGGAATCTTTCTAGGATGCTGGAAATTGAGGTAATGTTGTAAAATGTATGGAATGAAGATGTGTGCCTTGAGTGGTAGTGGAATTGATTTTGTGAATGGCATAAAAAATGAAAAGAAAAGTTGTTACAGTACAGAGGGGGAGTGGAATTGGTTGTTGTGAGAAGGTGGTACAAGATTTGTGTATATGCATTGTACTAGAAAATCAAATTGTGTTGTTATATTAGCTGGAAACAAATTATAAAAACAATGATAATACTAATAATAATGACAATAATAATAACAACAACAACAATAATAATAATAATAATAATAATAATAATAATAAAAACTGTAAAAGAATAATAATAATAATAGTATTATAACTATAAAAATAACAAAATAAAATAAAAAATTTAATGATAATAGTAATACTGAAAAATTGTTTAGAAATGAAAAATTAAAATAGAAATAGTTGTAATGATAGCAATAATAAAGAAAATGAAATATGCTAACCATAATATAAGTGATGTTAATAGAAACTATAAAAAAATGTAAATACTAATAAAACTAATAATAAAAAATATTAATAATAACAATAAGAAGTAGTTTTGAATAATGACTAAATAACAATAATAAAATGCTCATAATATTAAAGATAAAAGAAAATATGAATTTTAATTTTAAAGAGAAATAAACTGGATAACCTTTTTTACTTTTTTTCGAATATCACACAGAAAAATAAAATGGCGCAATATTTAATATATATATTTTTTAAATAATGACTAGACAGTAAAATGGACATGGTGCATATTTTGATTTTTTTTGAGACAATGGTTTAGACTGAAAATAAAATAATAAAGGTAGGACAAATTTGGGGTATTACACATATGCACTTGGTATGCCTTTGAATCATCTCACATGACATTAACATTGCATAAACACTTATGACTTTGGTCATTTCATCTCATTGCATCTCATTTCATTTCATTTCTTTATGCTTTGTACCTTATGCATTCATGCTAACATTAATAGGTGGTAAGTTACTTTGAGAAGTGGATTTGCCTTCACTTCTCTTATCTCTTTCATTTGCATTCTTACTTTTCTTTTAAGTGAACTTGTTCACTTGTGTTCCATCTCCCTCACTTTCTTTCTATAAGTTACTTATCTTCTTCAATGAAGTAAGTAACTTATTTTTCTGCTTCATCCTCCTTTCATCTGCTTCTTCCATTGGTGGCTTCCTTGAAGATCTTTCTTAAGTCTTACAAACCATAGGAACATCCAAGAATGATAATAATTAGGGTTTTGATTAGTCCCCCTTATATTTTTACCTTTGAGTCTCCTTGAGTCTCTTTTCGCATCTCAATAATCAGATACTAAACTCTTAAAGTTTTAAGACTTTGGAATTAGGGTTATGCCTGCATCCTTCTCTTAGGATGGAGTGTATAACTTTAATCCTTTGTGTTAAACCTTTAATTTGTTTAAACCTCTTAATCAAATCATCTAATAACCACTAAGACTTTATCTTGTAACTTGGGCCTTACATTAGGGTTCTAATTCTTCCTTATGGTTAAGAAGGACTAACCCTAGTGTTTAATGGACAAGTCCCCCTCAAGTTGTCTTACAAACTTAAAATCCATTTCTTAATCTAATCTCTTAATTAAAAACCATTTAATAAAGGCTTGTTATATAATGAATTTAATCCCTAACCATGGATTAGGTTGAGGTATCTTCCTCAGCTTAAGTGTTCTCGTCTATTATCCTTCTATTAGGATAGTGTAATGAGTTCACTAATCTGTGATTAGAGATTAAACTCATTACTTAACACTAAACAAAAACTCAAAAACCATCTAATTAATCACAAGTAGGTTAATGATCTTAATCCTACATCATCATGGCAATTAAGTTGAGATGCTTATCTCATACTTAAGTGGGCTCATTATCCCTAATCAGGGAGGATATAATGAGTTTGCAAGCCTTTGATTTAGGCTTAAGCTCATTAACTTATGCAAAACACCAAAAACAATAACAAAACTGAAAACACAAAAACAAACAATAATCGTCTCCTTCGGGATTCTTTTCTCATCACACTTATTCATAAGCGAGAACTTGCTTCTTCCGTCTAATGCAAGACAGTTAGAACTCGAGCCAGACGAGTCATACACTTGAGCATAGGCAAGCAAGCAGTTCACAGTCAATTTATTTTCCAGTCTCTTTGAGTCGAACTACAGTGTTCTTATTTCCTCATTGCACGCGAGGATACATAGGCATAACTTAACAGTTATCGAACAAAAGTCTCCGTGTCTTCCCCCTCTTTCAGCATTCTCTTTTAAGCCTCAGTTCCTGAGCAATTCACCTTTTGCATTGACACTTGTATATTTCTTTTCCAGCTTTTGCACACAGATATCACATACACCTACCCTTTTAAACACAATATTTTAAGCGTGGATCCCGTTGAGTACGACGAACAATCTGGGTGCTAATACCTTCCCAGGTTGTAACCAACCCCCTCTCTCAGTTTCTCTGGTTCACAACCGTCTTATCCATCTCTTTCTAGGTTTATGCAGCATTACCTTTCCTTCGGGATAAAAATGCCTAGTTGTCGACTCTATTCATTCACCTTCATTTCCTCCTTTCGCCGACCGTTCGCGCTTGTTCCAGGATGCAAATCTTTGGGAGCGACATAAAGCTTCATTATGTGCCTCGGGACGAGAATCAATTCGTTGATGCCCTAGCAACCTTGTCATCCATAATTAAAGTCCATCTATTGAACTATGTGCCCAGAATTGTGATATCTCATCTTGCAAGGCCCGCTTATGTGTTTGCAGTCGATGTTACTAACGATGACAAACCTTGGTACTACGATATCAAGCGTTTCCTGAAATGTCAGGAATTTCCGACAAGGGCATCCAACAAAGATAAGAAGACTCTGAGTAGGTTGGGTGGAGGGTTTTTCTTAAATCAGGATGATGTGCTATACAAAAGGAAGTTCTACATTGTTCTACTCAGATGTGTGGATAGACACGAAGCAAACATGTTAATGCAGGAAGTTCATGAGGGATCCTTCGGTACCCATGCTAGAGGACACGCCATGGCAAAGAAACTTTTGAGATCAGGGTATTATTAGATAACCATGGAATCTGATTTCTGAAAATACTCTTACAAATGCCAAATATATGTTGATAAGGTGCATGTGTCTCCCAATTCATTGAGTGTCATGTCTTCTCCTTGGACCTTTTCCTTATGGGGCATCAGCATCTCTTCAAACAGTCATCGCTTCATTCTGGTTTCCAATGACTACTTCACCAAGTGGGTGGAAGCGGCGTCTTATGCTAATGTCACCAAACAGGTTGTAGCCCGATTCATAAAGAAATACATCATTTGTTGATACAGAATAACCGAAAGAATCATTATTGATAATGGTTCCAATCTCAATAACAAGATGATGGCAGAGTTATGTCGGGATTTCAAAATCGAACATAACAACTCTTATTCGTACCGCCCGAAAATTAAGGGCGTCGTCAAGGCGGCTAACAAGAACATCAAGAAGATTGTATAGAAGATGCTTGTTACTTATAAAGATTGGCATGATATGTTTCCATTCGCATTGCATGGGTACCAGACGTTAGTACACACATCAATCGTGGCAACCCCATTCTCACTAATGTATGGTATGGAGGTAGTCCTGCCAGTTGAAGTTGAGATTCCCTCCTTGAGGATAGGGATATATGTTAAGCTTTATGAAGCTTCAGGGCTTCAATCCAGATTCAGTTAGCTAAGCCTCATCGAGGAGAAACGTTTAGAAGTTGTTTTCCATGGACAGTTGCATCAACGGAGAATGAAACAGGCGTTCGATCAGAAGGTACGGCCTCAATGTTACATACCTGGTGACTTAGTGCTGAAAATGATCCGTCTCAAATAGATCATAGGGGAAAGTGGACTCCCAATTATGAATGTCCATTTGTGGTTAAAAAGGTCTTCTCGGGTGGAGCCTTGATTCTAACAACCATGGATGGAGAAGACTTTCCATCCCCTGTCAACACATACGCAATTAAAAAAAACACTTCATATAAAAGAGACCCGCTGGACAAAACAGAATAAAGAGTCCAGGCAAAAAAGAGTATCCATGCGACCTAAAAACATAATTAAAGACTCGGGCAAAAAATAGGGATATAAACAAACAAAATGTACACCTGGTGAGTTGAAAAGCCACATTGGACAACTCAGGCAAAAAGGGGTATCCCGGTGGATTGAAAACCTGAAAGGGCGGTCCATGCAAAAGAGAGATTGAAACAAACAACTACAATATGCGTGTATGTGTTTCATCATTTACAACCAGGGATAATCCGAGGGATAAAAATCAGTCCAACCATCTTCCTCCAAAAGCGAAGTATACGGAGATTCTCGGGGATATATGAGTCATAGCCGGGTTGGAACTTGATGGGACGCAATTTCACATTGCCATTAGGATAGTTTAATTTTCCTTTTGTTCAATTTCCTCTTTCTAGGGGTTACTTTCCTGTGTAACGCCCATTCACGAACACTTTTTAATCAATAAAATGCATTTCATCCAAATAGCTTTTGTTGTTTTTGTTTTCATCTACCATTGTTGATTGCAAAAATGTCCAAAATTGTGATAGATATTGAATTGAAAAGACATGGATGCTTTATAATACATACTTAAGAGTAAAACATTTGACATACATCTTAATTGTTGAGTAACAGGGGTGGTGAATCCAGACCATGAACCTGGGGCATGCAGGCTTGTCTAACTTTCTCTTTTGCAGGAACTCTCAGTTGTGTTCACTAATATGTAGGTACGGAGAAACAAAGTCATTGCTAACATGAGGAATCAATGAGGTTTTTCCTCAGCAAGCCTCATTGAACATGATTCCTCGGCAGGTTTTAGTGGATTACTTTTCTCCAACAGAGGAACAAATGGGGTTGGTGCTCCCTGGGCAAAGGGTATCATTATTAAGATATACTTTATATCTCTTATCCCCAGCAGTAGGCTCTTTATATATCTTAACCCCATCAAGAGGCAACTTAAAACTCTTATCCTCAATAGAAAGCACTCTCATTGATGTATCCCATCATCCCTAGTAAATTCGGAGATTGAAATCTTCCCCAACAGGGTGACAAAGGGTTGATATCCCCAAGAAGAGAGTCCTCCTTAAATAGAGAGATATTCTTCACATGAGGACTACTTATTCCCAAGCAGAATTCTCCCTCAACAGAGTATCAATAAAATCCTTTCCTTAGCCAGGTCATAAGGGTATTATTTAACCAATGGAATTCTACGGGTTGTGTTCCTCCCCAAGTAAATTCCTGCTAATTAATACTTTCCCCAACTGGGTCATCAAGCATCAATTTTGCAGAGTACAATTTATTTTTGGCAGTTGTGGCAGTTCAGAGCCAGTATGTCATTAGCATCTTCGCCAACAAAGATATTATTCTCTACAGGGATTCCCAAAATAAATTCAGTGATTAATTATTACCCAGATACTTATTATCTCCTCATCAAGAGATCCCCTTGCATTTTCATTTAGTGATCATCATTACATTACATCATCAAAAGCGTAGCATTCCATCATTATGGAGCATTATATCGTAGAAAAATCCAAACATACATACGAAGCATAAGTCAGTTTTGGTTCCATACACCAAAAGTTTGAATAATTCCACAATAAGAAAATGATATCCCCAAGAGTTTGTTCACTTCGTTCCTCAACTGTTCTTTTCAATCAATACACACGTGGGAAGATTTGTGAATCTTTATGGTGTACCTCATCTCTTTCCCTAGTCGAGTTATTTTTCTTGATTCCCTGTGGACAAAATCTTGTTTGAGTTGTAATTGGTTGATATTACTGCTCTGAGTCGTAAATCAGATGATATTACGGTCTCTCTTTTGGGCTATGGGTCGGTTGATTCCATTTCCTTTCATCCTTTGTTCGGGTGTTAGATCGGTTGATCTTGTTTGAGTTGTAAATCGGTTGATATTACTTCTTTGAGTCGTAAATCAGATGATATTACGGTCTCTCTTTTGGGTTATGGGTCGGTTGATTCCATTTCCTTTCATCCTTTGTTCGGGTGTTAGATCGATTGATCTTGTTTGAGTTGTAAATCGGTTGATATTACTTCTTTGAGTCGTAAATCGGATGATATTACGGTCTCTCTTTTAGGCTATGGGTCAATTTATTCCATTTCCTTTCACCCGTTGTTCGGGTGTTAGATCGGTTGATCTTGTTTGAGTTGTAAATCGGTTGATATTACTTCTCTGAGTCGTAAATTAGATGATATTACGGTCTCTCTTTTGGGCTATGGGTCACTTGATTCCATTTCTTATCACCCTTTGTTCGAGTGTTAGATCGATTGATCTTATTTGAGTTGTAAATCGGTTGATATTACTTTTCTGAGTCTTAAATCAGATGATATTACGATATCTCTTTTGGGCTATGGTTCGGTTGATTCCATTTCCTTTCATCCTTTGTTTGGGTGTTAGATCGGTTTACCTTATTTGAGTTGTAAATCGGTTGATATTACTTCTCTGAGTCGTAAATTGCATAATATTACAGTCTCTCTTTTGGGTTGTGGGTTGATTGATTCCATTTCCTTTCACCCTTTGTTCAGGTGTTAGTTCGGTTGATCTTATTCGAGTTTTAAATTGGTTGATATTACTTTTCTAAGTCGTAAATCAGATGATATTACGGTGCCTCTTTTGGGTTGTTGGTCGATTGATTCCATTTCCTTTCACCCTTTATTCAGGTGTTAGATCGACTGATCTTATTTGAGTTGTAAATCGGTTGATTTTACTTCTCTTAGTCGTAAATTGGATGATATTACGGTCTCCCTTTTGGGTTGTGGGTCGATTGATTCCATTTCTTTTCACCCTTTGTTCGGGTGTTAGATCAGTTGATCTTATTTGAGTTATAAATTGGTTGATAGTACTTCTTTTAATCGTAAATTAGATGATATTACGGTCTCTCTTTTTGTTTATGGGTCGGTTGATTCCATTTCCTGTCACCCTTTGCTCGACTGTTAGATCGGTTGATCTTATTTCAGTTGTAAATCAGTTGATATTACTTCTCTGAGTCATAAATCAGATGATATTATAGTCTCTCTTTTGGGCTATAGGTCGGTTAATTCCATTTCCTCTCACCCTTTGTTCGGGTGTTAGATCGATTGATCTTATTTTAGTTTGTCATTCGAGGATGACATTCTCTTTGCAATTCCTTTCTAGGTTGGTCTTGTTTGTTATGGCTATCATTCGAGGATGGTATACCATTTTGAGTTTATTGATCAAAGTCAATATTTCTCTTTTGCAAAGTCTGTCTAAGGCTAGTTTTTCTGGTTATCAATTCAAGCCGGTATACCATTTTGACTCCATTCGAGGATGGTTTCGTGTTAGATCTGAGGATCTTATTTACGAGTTGTCATTCGAGGATGGCATTCTCTTTTCAAGTCCTTCCGAGGATTGTCTTGTTTGTTATGGCTATCATTCAAGGACGGTAGAGCATTTTGAGTTTATTGATCGAGGTCAATACTTCTCTTTTGCAAAGTCTGTCAGAGGTCAATCTTTGTGATTCTGGTTATCGACTGAGGATGGTAAACCATTTCGATTCCATTTGAGGATGGTTTCCTGTTAGATCCTAGGATCTTATTGTGAGTTATAATTTGAGGATGGCATTCTCTTTGTAAGTCCTTCCGAGGTTGGTCTTGTTATGGTGGTTATCATTCGAAGATTGTAGACTATTTTGAGTTTATTGATCAAGGTTAATATTTCTCTTTTGCAAAGTCTGTCTGAGGTTAGTCTTTGTATTATTGGTTATCGATTGAGGCCGATATACCATTTTGATTTTGTCTACGGTTAGTTTCGTATTTTGAGTTATTATCTGACGATGATAATCTCTTTCGATTCCATTCGGGGATGGTTTCGTTTTAGATTCGAGGATCTTATTTTTTAGTCTATCATTCGAGGATGGAATTCTTTTTGCAAGTCCTTCTGAGGTCGGTCTTGTTTGTTATGGCTATCATTTGAGGATGGTTGACCATTTTGATTTTATTGATCGAGGTCAATATTTCTCTTTTGCAAAGTCTGTCAGAGGTCAGACTTTATGTTTTTGGTTATCGACCGAGGCCGGTATACCATTTCGATTGCATTCGAGGATGGTTTCGTGTTAGATCCGAGGATCTTATTGTGAGTTGTCACTCGAGGATGGCATTCTCTTTTCAAGTCCTTCCGAGGTTGGTCTTGTTTGTTATGGCTATCATTCGAGGACGGTAGAGCATTTTGAGTTTATTGATCGAGGTCAATACTTCTCTTTTGCAAAGTCTGTCAGAGGTCAGTCTTTGTGTTTCTGGTTATCGACTGAGGATGGTAAACCATTTCGATTCCATTTGAGGATGGTTTCGTGTTAGATCCTAGGATCTTATTGTGAGTTATAATTTGAGGATGGCATTCTCTTTGTAAGTCCTTCCGAGGTTGGTCTTGTTATGGTGGTTATCATTCGAAGATTGTAGAATATTTTGAGTTTATTGATCAAGGTTAATATTTCTCTTTTGCAAAGTCTGTCTGAGGTTAGTCTTTGTATTTTTGGTTATCGATTGAGGCCGATATACCGTTTCGATTTTGTCTACGGTTAGTTTCGTATTTTGAGTTATTATCTGACGATGATAATCTCTTTCGATTGCATTCGGGGATGGTTTCGTTTTAGATCCGAGGATCTTATTTTTTAGTCTGTCATTCGAGGATGGAATTCTATTTGCTAGTCCTTCCGGGGTTGGTCTTGTTTGTTATATCTATCATTTGAGGATGGTAGACCATTTTGATTTTATTGATCGAGGTTAATATTTCTCTTTTGCAAAGTCTGTCAGAGGTCAGTCTTTATGTTTTTGGTTATCGACCGAGGCCGGTATACCATTTCGATTGCATTCGAGGATGGTTTCGTGTTAGATCCGAGGATCTTATTGTGAGTTGTCATTCGAGGATGGCATTCTCTTAGCAAGTACTTCTGAGGTTGGTCTTGTTGTGGTGGCTATTAGTCGAGGATGGTAGACCATTTTGAGTTTATTTATTGAGGTCAATATTTCTCTTTTGCAGAGTCTGTCCGAGGTCAGTCTTTGTGTTTATGGTTATTAACTTAGGCAGGTTAACCATTTCGATTCCATTCAAGGATGGTATCGTGTTAGATTCGAGGATCTTATTGTGAGTTGTCATTCGAGGATGGAATTATCTTTGCAAGTCCTTCCAAGGTTGGTCTTGTTATGGTGACTATCATTCGAGGATTGTAGACCATTTTGAGTTTATTTATTGTAATACCCTAAAATTTGCCCTCTCATTTTCATAGCATATAGCACATCATTTTCATACTTAGCATTGTATTCATATCATAGAAAAATGAAGCATAGCATTCATTGTTGAAGCATAAGATCCAATTCCGATAGAAGTTTGACTTGATCTTGACAAACTATCAAGAACTGCTTCAACTGCAAGTTATTTGTGCCATTGGATATTTCTCCAGAAACATGTATTCAATGGTAAGTTATGTTGTGTTAGAAAGTTCTCTGGTTTATAAAGCTGTTATTCATAAAATGTTTCGGGCCATATTGTCTTGATTAAGTGTTCATCGGTGATTTACCTTCGGATTTATTTTCCTCAACATGGGGTCAAATAATCAGGGCAATGGTCATGCTCATCATAGGCTTGTGGAAAGAATTCAAAATCGGTTTTGGACTAAAATCATGATTCTATATCCATTATCTTTCGTCATATCCAAATTCCATTTACATCTTTAAACTAAATAACCATTTCTCATTATCCAAATTCTATATCCATCATTTCATCCATTATATTCCAATTATCATTCAAAATTAATCGAAAAAATCCAAATCATTCTCTTCTTGTCCAAATCCATTTTCAATTACCATAGTCAATTTTAATTAATTTCCCAAATTCACAAACTTACATAAAGTCCGTAGGAAATAAACATTGCCAAAAAAAAATATCAGAATAAGGAAAAGAAAAAGAATTGAAAAAGTCTGAAGCTCATAATGGATTTCAAATAACATAAAATCAATTGTTACAAATATTTTGTTACATAATGACTAAGAGTATCTAACAAACTCAACTCCACATCTTAAATCTCTATGTAAATTTCTTCATCGATCCATCATCATCATCACTCTTCACAATTTCATCAAATGATTCTCTCCATTCAATAACCATAATAACTAATTTCTAACAGAAAACTCTCTCTGGATTCACTTTGCTTCAATTCTCTGAATCTTCAGTCTCATTCATCATCGATACAGTAACATCACCACCATCTTCTTCATTTTTCGATCCTCAACAATTCTTTAACTAGCTTCATCAATCATCTTCATACATCACTGAACCTCAACCGAATTACACTCCAATCCAAATTTTCATCACCTCATAAATCTCATCAATTTTAGTTTCATCATCCTCTTCGATTTGCTCTCTTCAAACTCAATCATCAACATCACATCATCGTCTTCATCAATACATATGTTAGAATCTCATCGACAGAAATAAGATTCAACAACAATATGTCTAACAAGTCATCAAAATCGCATCATCAATAAGTCACAACAACATCAACAACAGTCCATAAAAGAAGAGGAAGAAGAAGAGGAATAATACATCTTAAGTGAAAGAAGAATAAAAACACATTGTTACCTTCAAATCCTTGTTCGTCTTCGTCGAGTTGCAGGTACGAATATTTCAATCCGAACCTTTTAAATACAACCTCAGATTCACTAGGGATTCAATATGGTGGTGATGATTGAGTTTGCTTTATGATTCTTATTCTGTGAGTGTCGATCCCATGCGTGTGTTGAGTTTTTGGGGATTTTAGTTACGGATTTGAAATGAGCATGATAAACTAGAGGGGTTAGTGTTGAGATTTTACGGATTTGAGGTGGTGGACGGCCGGAGAAGGCGCCGGCGCCACCGCCGGACACCGGCCTTCTCTGGCATAGCTAGGTTTCAGGCGAGGGTTATTGAGAGAAGAAGGAGAATTAGTGGTAGAGAGAGACGGTGAGAGAGGTTGGTAACATTTGTTAAAAGAAAACCTTATAATGTGTGATTATCCATCGTCACCTGAGAGAGGATAAGCTTTTTTATTGTGGTCCATTTCATCGGTGACACTTGTCTCCGTCCAGTAGGACCACCTCCTTCCATTCATGTGTGTGCTCCCTGACTCTTCCTTGTAGTACACATTCGTTTATAACCTTCCAATTGATCATCATCATCAGCTTTAGGATGTACGGCTATAATGCTCCACCTGGTCAACATGGTTGACCGAAGCCTTACCATATGCACCCTCAGGTTCCCAGTGCTTTTCGCCCTAGCCACCTTCAATAATCGCACCTCCCTTTTAGGCCCACTATGTTTTATTAACTGCAGATTTACTATTTCAACACCCCTTGACATTTTATTAGTTTTTGTTTATTTCTTTTGATAATTCTTTTCAAAATAAATTTTAAAAATAGTTGGCTTCATGAAAAAACTCCATAAAAATTAATGTTAGTATATCAGGATATTAAATAATTTTTGGTAATTTTTAATTTCCAATTTCTCTATTTTTACATTTTATTCCAATTGTTTGATTTGCATGTATTTAGATATTTTGCATCTTTGCATATTGATCGATTTGATCCATTTACACATAGTATTTTTCATACTTACATCATATTCTGCCCCACTAACAATTCTTCTATATTTATAAGGTACCACTTGAGGATTCAATGCTCATGGACTTGGATTTTTGTTGTATTTTGATGTATTTCTATGGTTTTATCGCTTTTTTTAGTTTAGGTTATCCCTTTGCGGGTTTCTCGTGCTTTTTCATTTCCTCTATTATGTAATAGCTTAAGATATTTTTATCTTTGATGTATGCTTGTATGACACATGTAAATAGGATAGAAAAAAGATAAAAACAAACGCTTAGAAAACCAATTTTCAAAGAGAAAAAGTAATATTCGATTCAACGTCAAATTACATTCAAAATAATAAATGGATTTCACATGCTCTTAGGATTTTCAACACCTTCACACCCACTCCACTCCATTAAACCCAAAAGAAAAACCTTGTATGTTTTTTACCATATGTTGACTGTCTTGCACATTGCAACCGGCCCACACAGATCCATCACTTCACTCCTTTTTCGATTCGTTACACGTTTCACCTAACTTAACATAGGATAGCCATGATTATTATCTCTTTGAATTTTAATGTTTCACGTTTATCATATACTTACTTGTGTTTGATTTGCATGATCCTTTAGGATTCATAACTTGGATTTAATTCTCGATTAAAGCCAAGGTGTGATAGACTTTAGGATTTCCATCCATGTATGCTAACTTAGGTAGATTTCCCCTTTAAATCCTCAACCTTAGGATCAACATTCGCATGCTAACATTAGGGTTAAAGTCTAGTTTCCCAGTAGATTTTTCCTTATAAATTTGAGTCTCTCTCCTCATCTTCAAAGAAAAGAAAAAAAAACACTTAATAATAAGAGTATGCATAGTGCGCCACAAGCCTTAAGCTATATAGGAAATTATTAGTGAAGGTATCCTTCACTCTTCTAGAATGCTTTCCATACGTCCCACTAGGGGCGACCTTGTAAAGTATTTGATCATGTATCATAGTCTAGTGTCGTGAATATGATAAACACGTAATAAATTCATTTCTTCTAAAAAACAATAAACAGACAACATGTCTTCTCTTCTCATCTCCAACTCTTTGCGGACGATTCCTGACTTGTCTTGACAGTTCGATAACAAGATGATAATGCACTCGATTCAACGAGACTGTAACACTTGAGTTAGAACTATGGCAACGTCATTATATAAAACACAAACAAACAAATTTCATCCCTAGTTAGGGGAACTACGTCGACTCTGATTCTCACTTCCGATGAGATACGTAGGTAGTGGGGTATGGCATATTCAGCACCCTTCTTTCTTTTCCCGACATTTTTCCCATTCGTTTTCTTTCCAGTTCCAGTTCAGTAGCAGTTGTAGCCACAAATGAAGCAGATTACAACATCCTTTGAAGTAGTACAAGCAACCGTAGATCCCATTGAGTATGATGGACACGAAGGGGTGCTATTACATTCCCTTCGTGTAACCAACTTCCGAACCCATACTTGGTTGCGATGACCTCGTCTTTTTCTTTTCCCACATGTTTTATTCGATTGTTCTCCTTTCCTTTATTGGGATAAAAAAAGCGTATCGATGGTGAATCTTCTATTTTCCGCCGGTTGTTTTTTGCATTGCGACAACTGGTGACTCTGCTGGGGACCAGACCCAGAATCTATGGTTTCCCCTATGCGAGTCAATCCTAGCGCTTGTATATTTATGTTTCCTTGGGTGTTTATCTTTTTATTGTTGTGCGCTTTAGTTTAGCTTTACAAATTTATTTATAATTTATTGATTTACTTTATTTACTACTTTCAACATTTATCTTATTTTTGAATATACTGGCATATATTGGTTGTTCTAATTTTACTTGGCGGGATGGGTATTCTGAGAGATAAGCCCACTACCAGGCTTGAGTGTACACATAGATTTTAGAATGGGCAGTCGTGTCGCTTGCATGGTCTTGAGCACATGTAGTTTTCACGAGTCCCTCACCCAGATCAGTCTCTTTTGGGAGATGTTCTATACTTCCTAGGAAGACCATAGGATGTTCCCATCTGAGCTTCTAACTATGGTGAATGATTGTAAACAACCCAAATTTTCCATCACCTTTTTCTCACACCATGAATTGTGATCTTTCATATTGCATTGCATAAGCATATCATCTCACTGCATAGTTTATATCATTGCATAAGCTGCATAGCTAGGGTATGTGATCAGGAGAATCCAAGAAGTGATATGAGTCATCTCAAAGGCCTTGAAGCATGCCAAGAGGGTCCATGAGTGGTATATGGTCATATTATATCTCCAAGAAGTTTTTGAAGTCACAAAATCTCAGAGGATTGCACAGAGGCCCAGGCAGACTAGGGTTTCCTGCACAGATGACCTAAAATTAGGGTTTTGGGTTTGAGGCCCTTAACCTCAAATATTTTGGTCATTATTGATTCTAATAGTCTTAATATGTTATAAGGAGTATGTGTACCAATTTTGATGAAGAAATTCATTATGGAAGTCATCTGATCACCTGGTAACTTATTGTGCAAGAAAAGTCAGAATCACGGCATCCGAGGCCCCCATCAACGGTACCAAAGGGTCACATTCATCATTTTGAGGTTCTATGATCTTTATTTGATCTTAGAAGTGGTTAGAAGTTCACAATATTGAAGAATTTCAAGCCATTTGCAAACTTTCCATTTTTGGACATGACTTGTAATGAAAACTTTCCATTTTGGGAAAGATTTTCAACCTCCTCTTTCTTGATCAAAAATGCTTCAAATGAAAAATCTTCAAACATGAACGTTGTAGATTGGATCTTCCCATTTTCAAAAAGTACAAGAACTCCTCTTGAGTCATCCTAGAAATCAAGATATGATGTTTCAAAGTTGAAAAAAATCACATAATTTTTCAAGACATGCCAAAGAGGGAATTTTGCAAATTCAAGTTTTAAGACTTCTTGTGACCTCTAATTGACCTCTAAGCATCATAACATGATAATGCAACATTGCAAGACCAAATTTGTGCCTTGGATCATAAGTTTCCATGACTTGTTCTTCAAGAAATTTCAAAGGGGGAAAATTGCAAAACCACCCCAATCTCATGAATCAAGCCATCCAGATCCTCAAATCCAATCCAAAGGCCATCCTTGAATGAAGCTGAGGCAGAACAAGCCTTGTGATCTCCTCTGACCCGTGCCATACTCATAGTTGCCAAACATTGACTTTTTTGCAAAATGTCCCATACCAATCACACTATGCCACAACAACTCTCTAGCCAATCAGTACCTCTTATGCAAACCCTAAGGACCTCAAACATAACAACACACAAGCCTAAAACCTCTCATACACTCAGAATCCCAAAAATCCTCAAAAACTTCATTCCTTCGAATCTCTCAACACATCAAACAAAAACCACTGATTCTTTCACCATTCATCTTAAAATCAATCATATAACACAAAGCACCCATTGCCATGGCCTGAAAGCTTCCCAGACAAAAATACGATTTCTACCACACCAGAACCAAACCTCACAAACTAGCGATTCAAAGCTTGTTCTAGGCATCTGATTAGCTTCAGGGAGTTCATTGGGGTTGATTTGCATCAAAGAAAGGGTCAGAAAGCTCAAAAGTGAAAAGCTTCAGTTCAGGTAGCTCTCTTGAAACATTTTTCCAGAACTCTTATTTTAAGTTCCAATGTGATTCTATATGCTTCCCTGGTCACCATGATGGTTTTACTTTTGAAAATGGTTGAGTTTTAAGCATTTCATAGTTTTCTGAAATTTTGCCCGTGAAATGTTCTTGCTTCGATTCTCTCTTTTGATGCATGATAAATGGTTTTTGTTGTTGGATTCTTGTTTAATGATGTTTAATGAGTGATTCTGGAGCTTTTGGGGGCTAGGGGTAGCTTACAGAGAGAGATAGGGAAGAAGAGTGGTCGTAGAAGACGACCGGAACAATGTTTTGGTCGCATGAAAGTAATTTGCCCTAATCCTATTTAATTTGCAAGTTTGAATTTGGGCCCTTGGATCTTGTGTTCCCGCGTGCATGAATGGCCAGGATTCGTTCATTAAACCTTAATCACCTTAATTAGTTTAATTAATAATTAATTAATCAGGATGAATCTCAGCCATAGGATAACGCGCACAGTCACCCCATGTTCAAATTTGGACCTTAGATTTTGCATACTTTCTATTTTATTCTATTTTCTTTACATTTCTTTCATATATTTATTTAAAATAGCAAAAATACTTTTAAAATTCATATTTTCTGCATCTTTAGTTCAAATATTTTTCTAAACTCAAAAACATTTTTTATTTTAATTTTTTCATTAAAAAAGTATTTTTAAATCATTTAAATGTTTTATTTAATTAATTAATTGGTTTTAATTAATTAAAAATACATTTAGGTTTCTAAAAATCACAAACAAATTCATGAAGCATTCTTAGGCCTTTAGAACAATTTACAAATTCACAATACAAATTTCTTTTTAGGTTTGATCATGTTTTCACAATTTCCTTTGAATTAGGGTTCATAAATTTCACATTTTTTAACCCTAACTTGAAAAAATCATTTCTGATCAACCATGATGAGTTTGAACTTGGTTCTTTTTGCATCCTTTCACACTTTACATCTAGAATCTAAGTTATTTAACTCGTAATTTTTCATTGCATTTTCAAATTGATTTTCATTTTTCCTTTAGAACAACCCAAAAACCCTAGTTAACATAGGAAATCCATATCTTTGCCTAGGTTTAGCTTCTGACCTCCATCTTTGGGGAGTGATCTTTTATGTGTTTAGGGTTTGTTTGAGTTCATTTTCAAATTTTTATCATGATGTATGCTTCTTTTTTGATCATGCGCATCTCATACATTCATAAAACCCTAATTTCTCATGTTCATTTGCATTCATCTTTGCATTTCTCAATCATGTGAACTTGCCATGCTATTCCATGCTCTTGTATGCCATCTTAGACATATTAAGACATGTTAGAACATTGCTTGATCATTTCTTCATTCATTTTGTATGCTTTGCATTCATTACATTTCATGAATATCCATGTGTTCTCAAGCTTCTTTCATGTTTGTTTTGCATCTCATCCCTTGTATGAACATACATAAGCATCTCACATGTCTTTGCATCATTTCATAACACATTTGCATAGCATATTCACTTCTGGTCTTGGTCATTGCATCTTCATTTGCTTTGTTTCCTTTTGCTTTGCAACTTATGCATTCACACTAACATTTCAGGGGCTTATGGTAAGTTGTTTGGGATGTGGGTTTGCCTTCACATCCCACCTCTTCTTATCTCTTCATATGCATTCTTTGTTTGTATTTGAAGTGAATTTGCTTCACTTGTGATCTCTTTCTCCTTCTCCTTCTCTTAGGTTACTTATCTTCTTCAGGAAGTAAGTAACCTATTCTCTTTCTCCTTCTCTCTTCATCTGGTTCTCTTCCTTGGTGGCCTTCTGAAGATCTTTCTTTAAGCCTCACAAACCATAGGAACATCCAAGCATGATAATTTTAGGGTTGTATATAGTCTCCCCTTAGTTTTTTTACCTTTGAGTCTCCTTGAGTCTCTCTTCTCATCTCATAATCAGAGGCTAAACACTTAAAGCTTTAGGACTTTGATTTAGGGTTATGCCTGCATCCTTATCTTAGGATGGAGTGTATAACTTTAATCATTAGTGTTAAACCTTTAATTTTTTTACACCTCTTAATCAAAACACCTAATAATGATCAAGACTTAAGCTTGTAACTTGGGCCTTACATTAGGGTTCCATCTCTTCCTTTTGGTTAATAAGGACTAACCCTAGTGTTTAATGGACAAGTCCCCCTCAAGTTAGTCTTACAAACATAAAATACATTTCTTAATCCCACCTTTAATTAAAATCCAGTTAATAAAGGCTTGCTATATAATGAATTTAGTCCCTAACCATGGATTAAGTTGAGGTATCTTCCTCATCTTAAGTGTTCTCATCTATCATCCTTCTCTTAGGATGGTGTAATGAGTTCACTAATCCCTGATTAGAGATTAAACTCATTACTTAACACTAAAAAAAACCCATTAACATCTTAATAATCACAAGTAGGTTAATAATCTTAATCCTATATCATCATGGTAATTAAGTTGAGATCTTCATCTTATGCTTAAGTAGACTCATTATCCCTAATTAGGGTAGATATAATGAGTTTACAAACCTTTGATTTAGGCTTAAGCTCATTATCCTATGCAAAACACCAAAAACAATAAAAACCTTAAAACACAAAAACAAACAATAATCGTCTCCTCCAGGATTATTTTCTCATCACACTCATCCTATAAACGAGAACTTGCTTCTTCCGTCTAATGGAAGACAGTTAGCACTCCAACCAGATGAGTCATACACTTGAGCCTTGACAAGCAAGCAGTTCACATTCAAATCATCCAGTCTCTTTGAGTCAAACTACGGTGTTCTGACTTCCTTATTGCACGAGAGGATACGTAGGCATAACTTAATGGTTATCGAACAAAAGTCTTTGTGTCTTCCCCCTCTTTCAGCTTTCTTTTCTAAGCCTCAGTCTTGAGCATCTCACCTTCTTTTTGCACTGACACACTGTACATTTCCCCCTAGCTTTTTATACACAATCAACACATACACTACCCCCTTTTAAACGCAATCAGGTAAGCGTGGATCCCGTCGAGTACGATGGATGATCTGGGTGCTAATACCTTCCTAGGTCGTAACCAACCCCCTTTCTCAGTTTCTCTGGTTCGCAACCGTCTTATCCATCTCTTTCCAGGTTTATGCAACATTACCTCTCCTTCGGGATAAAAATGCCTAGCTGGCGACTCTACCTTAACCTCCAACATCGATGATAGTCCGCGTCCGCACTGTGACGAGAGTCCTGGGGGAGCGACATCATGGAGACTCTATTGGGGAAACTTTGCAACCAGGGCTTCTGGTTCTCTTGTGGGTTTCTCATAGCGCTTGTTTGTTTGTGTTTATTGGGGGTGTTATATGCTATTTGTGTTTATGTTTTTGCTTTATTGCTTCTTGTACAACTTTATTTGCTGCATTTACTATATCGCTTTCATTTACTGCTTTATGCATTTCATTTTATTATCATATATGTGCTGTTTTGTTGGTTTGCCTTGGTGGGAGGGGTATTCCAGTGAGAATAGTCCAACACAAAGGCCTGAGTGACAGACATAGGATTAAAGTGGTTTCGTATTCTTTCCCATTCCATTTCGATCTGGTGCGGGAATATGATACACGATTCAGACATGGGTTTCTTCTTTAGAACTCTGTGCTACAGATTTCCTGTAGTGATAGGGCTATCTGGGAAGCCTGCTAAGTTTGGATGACCTATTTAGTTGACCTTTAGCATCTGAAGTGAATTAGAAGAGGATCCTTTATGATTAGGATAAACACTATACCTCCGGGTTAGAAGTGGTTACACTTCTCATAATAGATTCGAATCTGAGGATCTTTGTTCTAGAATAAATACCTGTGAGTGGGTGGGGTTGTTTACAGGTTTGCAGGAACCCTTGGCCTCAACATACCCTGTTACTGGAATTGTTTTAAGGATACACTATTTTGGACTGATCCTTTGAAACCCTGGACAAGTGACTCTTTATTTGAGTCCCCCGCCTGGTTACTGGTTCTCAGACCTTCATCCAGAATTTTGAACACTCATGGACCCTATCAGAGCAACTGACAATCTAGCACCTGATCACAAACCCTTGTATATCATTAAGCATACATCATATTGCATCATTTAACATTTGTCTATTTGTTTTACAGGGTATCCACTTCTTATTAGTTTAGTTTTGACCGTTCTTCTGCTTCACCCATCTTCATCAGATATCTTCTTCAGTTGTCTTCTTCAACTATCTTATTCAGTTATCTTCATCAGCACCCAGTGTCAGTATGGACTCAACCAGGAAGAGCAATATCACATACCATTTCTTTGAGTACCCCCTGGCAGGCATCAGGAAGATACAGGCTCTCATCACTCCTAATCATGTCCCCTTATTCAGAGAACATTATGGTGGTATCCTGGACATGATCATGGACTTGGATGCATCATAGAGGAGCATGATTCACACCTGTCTTCAGTTTTATGACCCTCCTCTCTGTCGCTTCACTTTCCCATACTTTCAGATAGGTCCTCTGATGGAAGAGTATTCTATGTTGTTAGGTGTCCCTATTAGAAGAGGAACTCCTTTCAACCCTGAGATGACTGATCCTAAGAATGAAGGCATAGCTAAGGCACTACATCTGGAAGCAAATACCATTGATGAGCACATGACTTCTAAGGCTGGGATCCCAGGCCTTCATTTGGACTTCTTAATCACTCAAGCTACCAGTCATGCTGCAACAGGGAAGTGGGAAACTGTTTGTGCTCTCCTGGCTCTTAGTATATATGGCATCATTTTGTTTGCAGACGAGCCTAAGTTTGTAAGCAAGAATGCTATCCATATCTTCATGCTCAAGAATCCAGTTCCCTCCATGTTAGGAGATTTCTATTACTCAGTGCATCAGAGGAATGAGAAGCAGAGGGGAAGACTGGTCAGATGTTGTGCACCTCTCTTCTACAGTTGGTTGATAAGACATATGCTGAAGACGGAAGCTTTCTTGAATCCACATCAGAGAAGGAACTGGGCTAAAAGTATGTTAGTCCTTACTTCAGAAGACATCAGATGGTGTACTCAGAACACCAAGGGCAGGGACATAATTACAAGCTGTGGAAAATATCCTAATGTACCTCTTATTGGAGTGAAGGGTTGCATCAACTACAATCCTTTACTTTTCTAAAGACAGTTGGGATATGCATTGATACATCCACCTAGGGAGAAAGACTTAGCAGGATCTCTTTATTGTGCCTTTCAGAGCAATCATGCCATCGTCCGACAAGTAGCCTGGGCGTGGGACCACATACAGATAAAAGGGACTGCTATTCTGGGGAAGTGTAACAACATAGCTTCAGCACAGTACATTGAATGGTCACGCATCAGAGGAAAAATTACTCGTATACCATTCACCCTGGAAGATGTGCCATGGCCATCAGTAGTAGAGCCCATAGCCACCGTAGGGCTTAAGGAGTTTGAAAAGTTGAAAGAGAGGAATGCCCAGCTTTCTGAAGCTCTAAAGAAGACCCTTTGGGGAAGGAATGACAGTCGTCTGGACAATACAAAGTTAGAGATGCTACGTATTGAGCATGTGACAAAGATGGAGAAAACATAAGACTTCATCAGAAAAGCTCGAGCAGGAGAGTTGGTATTGAAGAATGCTTGTAAAGAAGCCAAGATTCAGAAAGCCAGAGCTGAGCACTATCTAGAAGAGAGTCAGTCTAGATGGATCAGAATCACTGAAGCTCGTTGGCAAGAAGATCAGAAGACACAGGCTAAGATAAAGCAGCTGGAAGCCAATGAGAAGAAGAGTCAGAAGCCCTGTTAGCAGCACAGAAGGAAATCTGCGAGCTGAAACTTCGGGCGGGGTTGAAGAGATCAAAAGAAAAAGACAAGTACCAGAAGATGACAAGTGCCATTGCAACCAGAAACCTTCTTATCAGGACCATCACAGAACATCCAGTTGGACCAGTGACTGATGCTCTCTTGAAGGAAGTCAAGGAGGATGAATTTGGGTTGGATGTTTGATTTCTCTTTTACTTGTATTTTATTTTGGTTGTACTTTAATTCTCCATGGTGATTTTGTTTGAATGCTTGACTTGATTGTATTTCGACCCACCATGGGAGCTTGTTGTAATCATAAACTATGTATTTTGGAATTTTGTAATGTTATGATTTATGTGTTACCTGGATTTTCTCTTGGACTTCGTTCACTTCAACATCTTCATCATTCCCAGAGGTCTGGAAGGTCAAAACCAAAGAACCAAACCGGATACCATCGGAAGACATAGACATACTGCATTGCATGCTAACCTCATTCTTTGTGTTGCAAGAGTTTTGTTATTGTTTTCTCACCTTGTTGATTATTTCAGGAAACATTGCTCGTAGGAGAGTCTTTCCCGTCAATCGCATCCACCAATATCCAACCAGAAACAACCTTCCGAGTTACAAATGGATCAACTTCAGCAAGAACTGACAGATGTGAGGACTCAGATGACTGATGTGAGGACAAAAGTGAGGACTCAGATGAATCAATTCATGGCTGTGATGACTGGGCTGGCACAGACCCAAGAAAGATTAAGGGAGTTAGTCGAGCGGCAAACTCCAGATGAGAACCATGCGGGCATTGGGGGTCAGCCGCAAGCAAGTCCACCAGAGTTTGGACCCCACATAAACCCTGAAGTCAATGTTATTGGAAATACTTAGAGAAACACTGGAGATCGTGTTCTACAGGAAGATCCTCTGGACAAGCAGTTTACATTGTTAGGTGCTGGGGCCGATGAAGTTTATGATCGTCGTCTGGACGAGATATCTGAGAAGCTGAGATCTCTGGAATCCCAAAACTCTTTGGGATTTGATGTGATGGATATGAGATTGGTTGAAGGAGTCAGGATCCCCCACAAGTTTAAGCCTCCTTGCTTGAGAAGTATAATGGTACCTCCTATCCTCGTACCCATCTTCAATCTTTTCTGGGAAGATTGAAAGCTTATACCATGGATGAAAAACTGTGGATGTTCTACTTTGAAGACAATTTAATCGGGGCATCCAGAGAGTGGTATTATCACCTATCAAGGGTTACTGTCAGGAACTGGAAAGACTTAGCCGAGGCCTTTATACGCCAATATCAGTACAACCTGGATATGGCTCCCAACAGGACCCTCCTAATGGACATGTCTCAGTCCTAAAGGGAAAGTTTTTGGGAATATGCCCAAAGGTGGAGACAACTTGATGCTTCCGTCCAGCCACCTATGTCTGAAAGAGAAATGGCTGACATGTTTATGAATACATTGCAAGGAACCTATATTGACCGGCTTGCTGCCTTCTCCTCTACCAGTTTTGTTGATGTGGTTATAGCTAGTGAGAGAATTTAAAGTCTTTTGAAGATGGGTAAGATCTCTGACAATGGTGTTAGTTCCAGCAATACAAGGAAACCTTTCTCAGGACCTCGTAGGACAGGTGAAACAAACTCAGTTCATATGGGCAGAGGTAGACCCCAATACCTACAAAGATCAGTGGCTGCAGTCACCATTCCTACTCCAGCACCCCAACTACAACACTTCCTACTGCAACAATAGTTTCCTCAACAACAAAGATCTTATAACAACAACAACAACCAACGGCATCGTCCATTCCAACAAAGGCCTTCTCAAATCAACAGGGTTATCGATCCCATCCTGATGCCCTATGCAACTCTACTTCCACAGTTATTGAAGCTCAACCTGATTGAATTGAGAACTCTGACTCCACCCGATCCTTTGAATCTTCCAAGGAACTATGATTTCAACGCCAAATGTGCCTTTCACTCCAATACACCTGGCCATACAACAGAGAAATGTAGGGCATTGCACATGAAAGTTCAGGACTTAGTGGATTCCAAAGCTTAGAATTTTGCACCTCCACCAAATGTCACAAGAGTCCAATATCGAATCATGGTGGACCGAGGATTAATTCCATTGAAGAAGACCAACCAACAATTTAATTGATGACATTGCAAACATTCAAACATCACTGGCCGAAGTGAAAGCTCAGCTATTGAAGTGCCAAGTGTTTCCGGGTTGTGAGGCCCATTGTGAAGCTTGCAAGATTTCTGTCAACGGTTGTGCAAATCTGAAAAAGGGTATCAACAATCTTATCAAAGAAGGCATCCTACAAATCACTTCAACGGTTCCCGCTTCTACAACTTCAACAAACATCTCTCCTACAACATCAACAAACACCATTTCATAGGTATCTCCTATAACATCAGCAAACATTATATCAACAGAGTCTATTACAACAACAACCATCAATGAAGACATCCCAACGGTCACCATTTACTATGATCCGGCAACAGTTCATGTCCCAAATTCTTTCAACAACTTTCAGCAACATCAACATCAACAACTTCCTACAATTGCGTCACCTGAAATCAGACCTCTTGTCACCATCTACTATGATCCACAAACTGTCACAACTCCTTCTTCTGCAGCAATCAGTCTGATCACCATCACGATACCTGGACTAGTTCCATATGACAGTAGCAATGTCGTACCTTGGCACTATGGCTCAGATTTTTATTGCAACGGAAATAAAGTCACTCTTGATTCTTCAACTTTTACACCACAAATTGATAATGTCGGGGGAGGCGGAGGCTTCACTCGAAGCAGACGTCTCTTTGTCTGACAGTTCCCAAGAGTTAATGCTGAAGCAGAAGCTGTTGCCAAAGCTAAAGGCAAGAATGTGGTGCCAGAAGAACCAATTGCCAAGGAAACTCAGAAGACATCATTTGATCAGGATGTGGACGAGTTCATGAGAATTATAAAAAAGAGTGGCTACAAAGTTTTGGACCAGCTCCACCAGACACCCTCCAAGATCTCTATATTATCTCTGCTCATGTGTTCCGAAGCTCACCAGAATGCACTACTCAAAGCCTTGCACCCAGCTTACGTGCCAGAGGAGATTACAGTCAACCAGCTAGAAATGGTGGTTTCAAATGTTAATACTAGTCATGGACTAGGTTTCACTGATGCTGATCTGACTACGGAGGGCCGTAATCACAATAAAGATTGTCCTCCAGTTAAACAGAAGTTGCGTCGTACTCGCCTGAACATGGCCATGAAAATCAAAGAGGAAGTACAAAAGCAGTGGGATGCCAGTTTTCTTGTTGTAACTAGTTACCCGCCATGGGTTGCTAACATTGTACCCGTACCTAAGAAGGATGGCAAGGTGCATATGTATGTTGATTACCGGGATCTGAACAGAGCCAGCCCGAAAGATGATTTCCCATTACCTCACATTGATGTATTGGTGGATAACACAACTCAGTTCTCGGTATTTTCTTTTATGGACGGATTTTCTAGATACAATCAGATTAATATGTCGCCTGAATACATGGAGAAGACAACCTTCATTACACCCTGGGGCACGTTCTGCTACAAAGTAATGTCGTTCGGTCTGAAGAACGCCGGTGCAACATATCAGCGGGCTATGGTAATGTTATTCCACGACATGATCCATAAATAAATTGAGTGCTACGTGGATGACATGATTGCCAAGTCCCTTACAGAGGAAGAGCATTTGGTAAACCTATTGAAACTTTTCAAGCGTCTGAGAAACTATCAGTTAATGTTGAACCCCAACAAATGCACATCCGGGGTACGTTTTGGTAAGCTGCTGGGTTTTATTGTAAGCGAAAAGCGAATTGAGGTTGATCCCAATAAAATCAAAGCAATTTAGGAAATGCCTGCACCTAAGACTGAGAAAGAAGTTCGAGGGTTCTTAGGTAGATTGACCTACATCTCAAGGTTCATATCTCATTTCACTGCAAACTTGCGAACCCTTGTTCAAGCTATTAAGAAAAGAGAAAACAGTCAGGTGGAACGATGACTGTCAGAGAGCTTTTGACAAGATCAAAGAATATCTGTAAGAACCTTCAATTCTCATGCCTCCAGTCGAAGGAAGGCCTCTAATCATGTACCTGACATTATTAGAAGAGTCGATGGGGTGTGTGTTGGGCCAGCATGACGATTCTGGTCGAAAAGAGTATGCAATATACTACCTAAGCAAAAGGTTTACCGACTGTGAACAATGTTATTCACTTCTTGAGAAAACTTGTTGTGCTTTAGCGTGAGCTGCTCGCCGACTAAGACAGTATATGTTGACTCATACAACCTTGTTGATCTCAAAGATGGACCCCGTCAAGTACATATTTGAGAAGCCAGCACTTACCGGAAGGGTGGCAAGATGGAAAATGATCTTAACAGAGTATGACATTCAGTACATCTCTCAAAACGCCATCAAGGGAAGTGTATTGTCTGACTATCTGGCTAAGCAACCCATTGATGATTACCAGCCTATAAGATTTGACTTCCCTGATGAAGACATCATGTTCTTAAAAGCAAAATATTGTTAAGAGCCTATTAACACTAAAGGGCGTGACCCAGAAGAAGCATGGACTATGATGTTTGACGGGGCAGTTAAATGCAACGGTTGTGGGGTTGGTGCAGTGCTTATTACACCTAAAGGGGTTCATATGCCTTTCTCAGCAAGGCTCACCTTTGCCTGCACTAACAACGAAGTAAAATACGAAGCTTGTATCATGGGTCTTGAGGAAGCCATTGACCTCATGATCAAAACCTTGAATGTATTCGGAGATTCAGCTTTGGTAATCAACCTTACCAACGACAAGTGGTACACTCATCAGGACCATCTGATTCCTTACCGTGACTATACGAGGAGATTGTTGACCTTCTTCACAACAATTAAGCTTGAATACATCCCTCGAGATGAGAATCAGATTGAAGACGTTTTGACTACCATTTCATCCATGATCAAAGTACAAGCTACTAATTATGTACCTCGGATTTTGGTATCCAGACTAGACAGATCGACATATGTCTTCTTTGTGGACACTGTCAATGATAACAAGCCTTGGTACCATGTGTCGCTCCCCGGATTTCCATCCTGGTACAAACGCGAAAGTGGCGCGGAAAAAGGATAGAGTCGCCAGCTAGGCATTTTTATCCCGAAGAAAGGGAATGGTAATGCTGCACAAACCAGAAGAAAGAAGAGGAAAGACACAGGTCCTACGAACCAAAGATACTGAGTTCGGGAGTCGGTTACGACCTGGGAAGGTATTAGCACCCAGATCACCCGCCGTACCCGATAGGATCCACACTTGCAAAGAAAACTGTTTCAAAGGGTGAGAGTATGAAAGCTGCAACAAAAGAAAAGAAAATGAATGGAAAAGAAAACTGGAAAAGAAACTGAATGAGAAAACAAAGAGAAAAATGTGCTCGAACGATGGGCCCTACCCCGCTTCCTACATACCTCATCAGGACAATGAGGATCAGAGACGCCGTAGTTCCTCTAACTAGGGGTAACAAGGAAATTGCTTGTGAATTAAGGCTTGAACTGCCTATGCCATTGCTCAGGTGTTGCAGACTCGGACGACGAGTGTGTAACCATCTTGCAAAGTGACAAGTAGGAGCATGTTCGCGTACGAAGCAAATGAGATGAGAAAAGAATTTCCGAAGGAAAGACGCTTATTGTTTGTTTGAGTCTTTTATGAGCTTTTTGAGAATGAAGTTTGCATAGGTAAGTGTACCTAAGTCTAACTCAATGGTATGTATACGTCTCACATCATCCCGAAATGGAATGCGCAATAGGCACACCTATCTATGGAGGAAATCCCCAAAGCTAGTCCCACAAGTGAAGGCTCAGACACACTGGCCTATTACCATTATTAAGTATTTTTGTGGTTTTTTGGTTAAGAAGTGTTTTTTAGCTTTTCTTTGTGAGGTACTCATGCTAAGACCTATCCACCACGAGGGATAACTCACACCTCGCCCCGAAACGGAACGTGTGCAAGTATCTCATAGCAAAGTCTCATGTCACATGAAAGTACTCAACCTTTATTAAGTGAATTAGAGTTGAGTTTAAAGATAAGAAGAGAAAGCACCAAAGGAACACAAAGGCAAAATTCTAAAGGGGGACTAAAGAATCATAAGTGTTATCATGCATGGATATCCTAAGGTTGGTGTGGTTTTCTATCCTAATGAAGAAGGAATAAAGAAGAGAAGAAGAAGATAGAATAAGAGATGAGCAAGGCCTAAGCCCAACAACAAAAGAGTTAGCACAATAAACATAAGAAGAGAAGAGATGATATTTGGAGATGTGGAACTCAATTTCCACACCCACCCTTACCATAGCCCCTGCAAGGTTAGCAAAGTGAACACAAATGAAATGAAATGAACAAAATAACAAGTCATCATCATATTACCAGAAATGAAATGATATGAACAAGTCCTCAATGAAAATGCAACTCAAAAGTAGGAGAGATGAAGCTTACAAGTCAACATGATGAATATGAAACACATATGAAAACAAATGCACACTTAAGGAGGATGCAAAGCAAATAGCACAAGACATGGACTCAATGCACACAATCAGAACCAAAACAAGATGAATAAGGGCTTAAGAAGCCAACAAGATGAAGAGAATGGACACACAATACCAAACAATCACCAAATGGGAGTGAAAGAAGTAAAGAAGAAATGAAAGCACACTTAAGGAATGAAAGGACTTAAAAAAGAAGCAAACACAAAAATTCCTAAGACTCAAACCCTAATCTAGGACCAGGAAGGTACCCATACCCCAAAAGAACCCCAAATTAGAAGAATAAGTTGGCACAAGTGCCCTTCTAAGCTTATAAGAGAGCTAATGGACCAAAAGAAGCAAAATGGGACAAGGTTCAAGATAAAATTCAAATCAAATCAACCAAGCATCTAAAAATTCCACAACTTAAACCAAATGATCTTCAAACATGGTATGTCAACGAGCCAAAAGGGTTTGGAAAAATTCAGAAGCAAACTAGTCAAATGGAGGCTTAAACACAAGCTAGGGTTAAAAACTTCCAACACAAGTCACAGGACCAATACCCAAGGAATAAAATTCTAAAAATCAAGAGAAAAAACACACAAGAAGTACATTGTCTTAAGAATCCAGAGCAAAAAGAATGGGAACAGAATTCAAAATAATGAAGTCTATGGAAATTTGACAAGGCAGTGTACTCAAGAAGAACTTAAAAAGAAGCTAATAGAAACAAGGATTTAATTATGACACGTGGAAATGGAAAAAAAGACACCTCAAAGAAGACTCATGATTTTTTTGGGAATTTTTTTTATAACTAGAACTATTTTAATTAAAAAGAAACTAAACTGAAATAAAAGAAAAATAAAGTGAAAAAGAAATTAAAAGAGAATTGGGTTGGAGGTGCAGGAAGTAGGAATTTGCGTTGAAAAACAATGGGCCTGGAAGCAAAGGGGGTGTGAATAGCGCGCAGAGGGCCCAAAGCTGTGCAGGCTTATGCTTATTGTGGTGGAAAATAGATGGAAAAAGCTGGAAAAACATGAAACGCTGGATCAATCCAACGCGCGCAGGAGAACATTCATTAATTGATGTGGCACATTGCTGCATTGTGAATGGAAGACGCACACAAGCTACGGTGGACTGAGAAACCTACTGACTTAAATGAAATAAAACAAAAAAACACGTGATATGAGGGTGGGGTTAGGGCTACGTGGAGCAATCCAAGGCGTTGGCTGGGCAGATCCAATGGTTGCGGCTTCGTCTTCTTCAATGAACAAACCCTAACTGCATTTCCAGTTTCCGGTGACCGGAGCTAGGGCTCCGACACCGAAATTCAATCCAGACGCACAAACAGCCATTAAAATGAACATAAAGCTCCAGATAGACTAATTAACATGCTCTGATTTCAAATATGAGCTGAAAATGTCCTAAAACTCAAAGAATAGAATGGATCGAAGAAAAAAAAAGTTGACCATCAAAACTGAAACCCTAATATCTCACTCAATATTGCACCATTTTCAAAACTAAAAAGTGCAGCATGATCAGTGAACTTCACACATCACAAAACAACTCATTAATTTCATTTTTAGATCACAAGATTTGGATCCATACCTGAGGTGAAGATCTTGATTCAGTGAGATAGAAGACCAAATGCTGCGTGTAAACCACTCCACACTCACTCTAGATGCAAAATAAATGCATCTAAAGTCTTTAAATAAGTTGGATCTGAGGTTTCTCTCACACCTGCCCTGAAATGGTAATGTTACTAAACTTGGAGGAAAGCTTGAATGGATGGGTGCTTAATGATCCTTAGCTTGCCTAGAACAAGGATCTAGAATTTGTTTTGAGATTGAGTGCTTGTATGAAGAGAAATGGGAGAAAATGCAAAGGTTGCAAGAAGTTGGAAATGAGAGAATGAGAGAGAGATCCACAATTCTGAAACCCTAGCTGCTTAAGTATGATTTTGCAAAATGCTAGATAAGCATGCCACCCTCATGCCTTGCTTCCATTCACAACCCATGTGCAATGCTTTTCCAACCCTTGATCAAAATGCAATAAGTCCTGGCCCTTAGATCAAGTCATCACACACTTCTCATGTTTTGGCCAATTTTGCATTTTTTTGAGTGACTTTCTCATAGTGCACGAATTTGAGAGTTTATTTGGAGAAAATTGATCATAATGCAATGTATTTTATCTATGAAACAAAATTGAACCAATACCAAGTCATGAAAACAAGTTTTGAAGCTTCTTGCATTTGGTGCATACATGAAAAGTTGAATTTGCCCTAAAATACATGGAATTTTCGAGGGACCCCTAGGACAAACCAAAAATCCTATGAAAATTTACTTGTACTTTTTGAAAATGGGAGCCCTTACTCTCCAACTTTCATGTTTGACTTTGGTCCATTTGAAGAATTTTTGATCATGTTAAGGCCATTTGAAAATTAGGGCAAAAGTTGCCAAATTTGGAAAATCTCAAAAACCAACTTTGTACCATTTTTGCAAAACCCTTCAAATCTCCATGATTCTTGATCTTTAAGCATCTAAAACCTCTTATAACATTGTAAGGACCCCTCTTGGCTAAAAAATTGGGTTAGACCCCTTGAAATCACACAGTTGACTTTTTCAGGGCACAATTGACCAATTACTTCATCTGCAAGCAACTGAGGAATTGTCTGACTTCCACATGGAATTTTATCATGAAAATTGACACCTAGGATCCTCTTGACATATAGAAGACTTTGCCCAAATTAAATGGCCAAAGTTGTGAGATTTTGGTGCTTGAATCTCAAACCCTAGTTTAGGTGCCTTGTGTAGGAGCTTTGCCTTGTCCTGAGACCTCTGATGATCATGCAATATTCTGAGCTTTTGCATATGGACTTGAACTTGTAAATGGAGTTTAGAATCACCATAGGACTTGTATACAACCATTGGGACCCTTGTCATGGCTTGTAATGCTTCAAGAACCTCCACAAATGACCATATGCTTGATGCTAGGACATGAAGAATGTTATGCCTCATATTTCCATGCTAGGATGCTGAGAAAATGATATGTTCATGATGAATATGATGTGATATGGTGCTTAAAATGAAGAGGGAAAATTTGGGGTGTTACACCATGACATCAAGTGCTTCTTGGAAACTCAGACATACCCACCTGAGGCATCGTCAAATGGTAAGAAAACATTAAGAAGGCTAACCGACAATTTCTTCCTCAATACTGATGGTTCTTTGTACAAGCGAAACTTCAACATGGTCTTGCTCAGATGTGTTGACAAGAAGGAAGCAGACCTACTGATGCACGAAGTACATGAAGGTTCTTTCGGTACCCATACCGGAGGACATGCAATGGCAAATAAGTTATTAAGATCAGGTTACTACTGGATCACAATGGATGCAGACTGTTGTGGGGCATTGATATGATTGGAAAGATTGAATCGACTGCTTCAAATGGTCACAGATTCATCCTTGTATCCATTGATTACTTCACCAAATGGGTTGAAGCAGCTTCGTATGCAAATGTCACCAGACAAGTGGTAGCTAGATTTCTGAAAAGGGATATCATCTGTCGATATGGAGTGCCCGAGCGAATCATTACTGATAATGGTTCAAACCTTAACAACATGATGATGGCAGAACTTTGCCGGGACTTCAAAATTCAACATCACAACTCTTCTCCTTACAGGCCAAAGATGAATGACGTTGTTGAGGCCGCTAACAAGAATATCAAGAAGATTGTGCAAAAGATGGTAGTCACCTACAAAGATTGGCATGAAATGCTACCATTTGCCTTTCATGGGTACCGAACCTCTATCAGAACATCTAATGGGGCAACACCTTATTGTCGCTCCCACCAAATGAGGCTAAGTCAAATGGGGTACATACGCGAACGGTCGGCGAAAGGAGAGAGAACACCCAAGGGTGAGCTCAGAAGACAAGAGTCGCCAGCTAGGCATTTTCATCCCGGAGGAAAGGTAATGCTGCATAGACCTAGAAAGATATGGATAAGACGGTTGCGAACCAGAGAAACTGAGAAAGGGGGTTGGTTACAACCTGGGAAGGTATTAGCACCCAGATTGTCCGCCGTACTCGACGGGATCCACGCTTAAAAGATTTGTGCTTTAAAGGGGTAGTGTTAGTGCAATTTGTGTATCAAAGCTGGAAAAGAGTGCAAGTGTCAGTGTAAAAGAAATGTGAAGTGTATAAGAGAAGTGTCAGTGTAAGAACAAGAATGAAATGCTCAAGACTATGAGGCTTAAAGAATAATGCTGGAAGAGGGGGAATATACAGAGACTTTTGTTCGATAACTGTTAAGTTATGCCTACGTATCCTCTCGTGCAATGAGGAAGTCAGAACACCGTAGTTCGACTCAAAGAGACTGAAAGATAAATTGACTTGTGAACTGCTTACTTGTCTATGCTCATGTGTATGACCTGTCTGGATCAGGTGCTAACTGTCTTGCATTAGACGGAAGAAGCAAGTTCTCGTTTATGAGTGAATGAGATGAGAAAAGAATCCCGAAGGAGACGATTATTGTTTGTTTTTGGGTTTTCAATCTTTTATTCCTTTTTGGAGTTTGTCATAGGAAAATGAGCTTAAGCCTAAACCAAGGGTTAGTAAACTCATCACATCCTCCCTCTGATTAGGGGTAATGAGAATACCTTAAGTGTGAAGTAAACACCTCACCCTTAATCACCATGATGTGGGATTAAGATCATTAACCTACTTGTGATTATTTAGATGTTTTTGTTGTTTTTGTTTAGTGTTAAGTAATGAGTTTAAGCCATAATCAAGGATTTAATGGACTCATTATACCATCCTAATAGAAGGATAATAGATGAGAACATTTAAGCTGAGGAAAGCTCCTCAACTTAATCCATGATTAGGGATTAACCTCATGACAAAACAAAGCCTTTATTAAATGGATTTTAGGTTAATGGTAAGATGAAGAAGTGATTTTTATGGTTTGTAAGACAACTTGAGGGGGACTTGTCCATTAACACTAGGATTAGTCCTTCTTAACCAATTAAGGAAGAATTAGAACCCTAATGCAAGGCCCAAGTTACAAGCTTGATGTCTTAGTGATTATTAGGTGGATTGATTAAAGGGTTTAAAACACATTAAGGGTTTAACACTTAGGATTAAAGTTATACAGTCCATCCTAATAGAAGGATGCAGACATAAGCTTAATCACAAAGCCTTAAAGCCTTTATGGTTTAGCCCTTGATTATGAGGTGAGAAGAGAAGACTCAATGATGACACAAAGGCAAAACTAAATGGGGAACTAATCAAAACCTAATTATTATCATGCTTGGAGATCCTAGGGTTTGTGAGGCTTAAAAAAGAAAGATTCTTCAAAGAGCCACCAAGGAGAGAAGCAGATGAAAAGGGAAAGAAACAGAGAGAATCAAGACAACTTGCTTCACTTAAGAAGACAAGTTGCCTGAAGAAAGAAAGTAAGAGATGAACATGAATGAGCAAGCTCACTATAATACACATACAAAATGCAACAAAGAAAGCATGAAAGAGATGAAAAGATATTGTGAGAAGTGAAGGCAAATTCACTTCTCAAACAACTTACCACCTGAAAGGTTAGCAAAAGAAATGAAATGCAATGAGGATGGGATGAAATTCCATGGTGCAAACCAAAACCAGAAGCAAGAACATGAAGTTAATGATGCTAGGAGATGATGCAAACACATGACAAGAGATGATAATGATCATACAAGCATAAGGATGCAAATGAGGCATGCTTTGAACCAAAAGAATCCATGAATGCTTATGAAATGAAATGAACATATAACATAGCAAATGAAAGATTCAATGATCAAACATGATTCTAAGATGTCCTAAGATGTCTTATGAATCACATGGATGCACAAAATGTCATGGCAAGTTATTGAATGCAAGCATGTGAGAGATGGATGCAAAGGAAGGCACAAATTAGGGTTTATGATCAACACACAAAGCAAAATTCAAAATCAGAAGCAAATGACATGACAAAAATTTGAAAATGGGATCAAAGGAACCCTAACCCTATACAAGTTCACTGCCCAAAGGAGGGGACCTAACTCTTAACCTAGTGAAAGTTATGATTTTCTTAAGTCAATTAGGGTTTTAAGATACCTCATCATGAAAAATGCAAAACAAATTGAAAATGAAAGATCAATTCAAACCAAATTTATCGTATGAACTACATGCCATGAAGGATGCAATGCAAGAAGAACCATCATCAAACTCTCAAAGGTTAGGCAGAATGGATTTTTCAAAGTTTGCACAAAAATATTGCCTTAAAATGAATTTAATTCCATGGAAAATTGTCAAAATGCATCAAGATCTAAAAAGAAATTTGCTTTGAGAGTTGGATAATGTTTCTAAATGCTTTTAAATGCAATGTGAATTTTTTGGTGATTTTTAAATACCTAAATGCATTTTTAATTAATTAATTTCCATTAACTAATTAAAAATAAACATTTAAATGATTTAAAAATGATTTTTAATGCAAAAAATAAAAATTAAAATATTTTTGGGTTCTGAAAATTAATGAAATGTTTGACAAAAATTTTCAGAATTTTTAAATGTTTTTCTCTATTTTTAATAATTCGTGCAAATTAAATGAGAAGAAAATGAAATTAAAATTAAAATATGAGAAGTAATCCAAAGGAGAGGCCAGGATCTGATCTGGGCTTGTGAGGGTTGACTTGGCGCGCAATCCTACGGCCCAAGTTCAAACCTGGTTAATATTGTTTTATAATTAATTAAACTTAGATTAAGTTAAATAAATGACTGATTAGGGCTTAATGAGCCATCTAGGCCATCCACACGCGCGCGGGAAACAGGATCCTAAGGCTATTATTCAAAGTTGCTAATTAAACATGCTTAGCCCTAATTAAACTCAGGCGACCGGAGATAAGCTCCGATCGTCTTCTCCGGTCATCTCCCTCACCTGAAACACCCATAACACACCCCCAAGACCTCCAAAACTCCATAATCAATCCCCTAACATTGGGTAACAAGAATCCAGGGCCAAAAATAATTTATCTTAACCACACAGTGAGAATCGAAGAAAATAAATTCTAGGGCAAAAGTTTCAGAGCACCACAAAATGCTTGTTTCTGGCTCATTTCAAAAAATAAATACATCCCCATGATCAGGGCAACACATAGAACAATATTTTAACAAGAAATCAGAGTTCTGGAAAATTTGTTCATCATGTTACCTGAGATTGAGCTTTCGAATCCTGGGCTTTCTGAACTTCTGCCTTGTGCTTTTACACTCTAATGGACTTCTTGAAGCTTCTGGTAAGCTTGGAATGAGTTTATATGGAGGATTTTGAAGCTTCCAGTTCAGGGGTGGTGAGAATCGTATTTCTGTTTATGGTGGTTTTGGGCTGCTTTGATGGGTAAACAAGATAACTTGTGGTTGAATACCAAAGACAGTCCAAAATTTGCACTCACAGAATGAAGAAGAAAAGGGATATAGATTGTAAAAGAAAATAGAGTATGATTATAAAGTGCGAGCGACAGAGGACGACCGTCGAGCAGAGGACGACTGATGGGGATGAAGCAACGACGGGGACGACCGACATGCTGGGGATATAAGAGATTATGATGCGGACGACCATCAAGTAAAGCTATAAGACTTTATGGGGATTATGGGTAAATGAAACAAATGATGAGGTACGGTCATCAAGGTGAAGGACGATCACCTAGCAGGGGACGACTGCTCTGTTGGGGATAAGATGAGGGACGATCATCTATGGTGAAGGACGATCACCTCGCAGGGTACGGCTTCCGAAAGTATCACGACATAGGACGAATGTCGGATAAAAAAGGTCGACGATGGGGACGACCATCAGATAAACATGATGAAGGACGATCATCAAGAGGTGAAGGAAAATCACCTAGCAGGGTACGGCTGCTCTCAGGGTTTATCATGACATAGGACGAATGTCAGATAACAAGATCAACGATGGGGACGGCCATCGGATAAAATGATGAAGGACGATCATCAGGAGGTGAAGGACGATCACCTAGCAAGGGACGGCTGCTGAAAATATCACGACATAGGACGAATGTCGGATAGGAAGGGGTTCTAATGAATAGAGACTCCACTGGGAATGATGAAGGATGATCATCAAAAAGGTGAAGGACGATCACCTGGCAGGGTACGGCTGCCGGAAGGTATCATGACATAGGACGAATGTCAGATGAAAGGAAATAGTTCAACCAGATTTGTTGGGGACTCTCCCGGGGAATGGTAGACACGGACGAGTGTCAAAATTCAAGAAAATAAGTTTTTGACACGGGGTATAGATTAAAGATGCGGACGAGCATCCTTAAGACTATGATACGGACGAGTATCAGTAGAAACAAACGCTTGATGCATGTTCAGAGATGATGATACGGACGAGTACCAACTGGTTAACAAAGAACACGGACGAGTGTCGGATCTGAGGGGATTTAAGTGATATATACAAGATACAGACAAGTATCTGTATGGGTAAAAAGATGATGAGTAACACGGACGAGTGTCGGAAAAAGTGTATTATAAACAAGTGTATGGTTTCCAAAGTGTTTGGGTAACTATGCTGGGGAATGATGACACGGACGGGCGCCAAGGAATTATGTATATATATATGTATCTGTATAGTGAGTGCAAAGGGGACGCTTTGGCTTTCTGCTGGGGATATGACACAGACGAGTGTCAAGAAGTATCTGTATCTTTAAGGAAAATGCTTTGGCTCTCTGGTGATGAATTCGAGAGGTATTTGTATATTGCTGATGAATGGCCGGTATTTACAAGTGTTCAATTCGACATGTGGCTTGTGATTATGCAATATGTTTGACTTTTGCCGTAATGCTCCGTATTAGACGGAATGCTACGCTCTGTGGGGAAAATATGATGTGAATGCTATGATTATGCAAAGATAACGATCCGGGACCCGGATCCCGTTGCTGTGAAGATCTCTGACTGATTTGCCTGAAGTGGACATCCCAGCTGGGGATAAGATCATTGGTAGACCTGATAAGATGTATCTGCATGGGGGAACATGTCACTGATAGGCCCGTCTCAGTAATGGGAGACCCAGCTGGGGTTTGTAAAAGCTTTCTTCACTCTGTTGTGAGTTCTTCATGCGTTGCTCTTCTGGATAGAGGTTGAAACTTTGTGGGGAGGTGGTTCCCTGGTTGGCATTTGGCTGGGGAAGAAAGAAAGATCAATGGAAGTTCTTCCTAGAGATTTCTGTAGGGATCCTGCTGAGGATGATACTCGACAACTCAGTTGGGGATAAAACACCTCCGGTGCTAATTGTCGCTCCCGGGATTTTCATCCTAGTACAAACGCGAAAGTGGCGCGGAAAAGGTTAGAGTCGCCAGCCAGACATTTTTATCCCAAAGGAATGGGAAGGGTAATGTTGCACAAACCTAAGGAAGAAGGAAAAGGACGAGGCCTTGCGAACCAAAGATCTGGTTACGGAAGTCGGTTACGAATTGAGAAGGTATTAGCACCCCAATCCGTCCACCGTACCCGACGGGATCAACGCTTAAAAGTCTGCTTTCAAAGGGTGAGAAATAATATGCTGTTTGAATAGAGAATAACTATCTGGAATGGAATGGAATTGAGAAAAGAAGTGGAATTGACAAATGGAAATACAGGGGAAAAATATAGGGAAAATAAAGATTGTGCTCGAATGGGCCCTACCCCACTGCCTACGTACCTCATCGGGATAAATGAGGATCAGAGACGCCGTAGTTCGTCTAACTAAGGCTTACACTCGTTTGTGATTTTTAGGATGACGTTGCCATAGCTCTAGCTCAGGTGTTACCGGCTCTGACTCGAGGGTGTTTACCGTATCGCTGTTTGAACTGTCGAGACAAGTCATGTTCGTCCGCAAAGAGTATGAGATGAGATGAGAAGACGTAACTTCTTGGTTTTTTGTCTTTTATAAGAAGTGTTTTGAATTTGTGTTTCTCGTATGTACAACACTAAAGACTACGACACAGGAGCGAATACTTTCCAAGATCGCCCCTAATGGAACGTTTGTAAAGCATCCTTTAAGAGTGGAGGAGACCTCCCCTAGTCATTTCCCGTATAGCTTAAGGCTCGTGGCGCATTGTACACCTTTCCTTTATTAAATGTTTTTGATTTTATTTTAAGATGAGAAGTGAGACTCAAGTTATAAAAGGAAAACTTCTAAGGGAAACTAGGCTTACCCTAAATCAATGGAGTTTAATGATGACCTATGGTTAGTGAGGTTTGAAATTAAATCTACCTAAGAGATATTGAATTACAAATGAGAATACAAGGGTTAATAATGAACAATATGGTCCTCCTAAGTTATGGTGGGTAAACACGGTATGGAATGTAAATGAGATGAAACAATGGATCGGGTGGGTCGGTTGCGTGGTGTTGAGACGCACGACTTATGGTATGAAACATACAAGGCTTGCTTTTGGTTGAATGGAGTGGAACGATGGTAATCGAGGAACCCTAAAGTCACATACAAATTTATTTATTTATTTGAAAATATACTCGACGTTGGATCGAGCCTTTTATTTATTTTTGAGATTTTGGTTTTCTATCGATTCGTTTTATCTTTTCTAACCTAGTTATAAAAACTAAACAAGCATACAAGTATTACGCTATTACAATCACAAAGCATACAAACATAATTGAGGCACAAAAATATCCAAGTCCATAAGCCAAACCTTGAAAAATACCTTGCACACAAAAACAAATAGTTAGTGAATGATATGAACCATGAATATGCACAATATGGTGGAAATGAATTTAAATGCCAAAAATATTAAAAGTCATGGAAAAAATGTGAAATTAATTCCCTAGGGTCTCTAACCTGATTATAACACTATGTTAAAAAATCTCTTAAAAATTCTAATCCTAACTATGGTAAATGACCACTTAATTCTACCTAAAGTTCAATCACAAACTTATACAAATCACAATACCAAAACAGTAGTAAAAATGCCCTAAAAAATACACAAAAAATATTCTAGGTACTCCTATTTGTCCTTTAATCGTAGCAAAAAGAATGGGCAAAAAATGTTACGGCAAGTGGTGTAAATAAATTGTACAAATTTATATGTTCATGTGAAAACTCAATATAAACCAATTAAAATCAAAAATCGAATAAAAATTGAAAAATGATTATATTTAGAAAATAAGAATTGGGAATGTTTCTAAAATGCCTTATTATTCTAACATAATTTTTGAGGATTTTTATTATTAATTTTATTATTTTCTATAGCATTAAATGAAAACTATACAAAAAAATAGAAATTTAAAAGAAATGAAAATAGAAGGGAAATTAGAGGGAGTGAGAAGAGCATTTTTTACTTGTTAGAATCTCACTGGGCTTGTGTATGGGGGTTTGAATAGCGTTGGCTTGGCCCATTGTCTTCTGAAACCCGCAAAAGGGGTGTGTTCAGCGAAATAGGGGTGTGGAGAGTAATAAACTCCATGAAGTTTGCATCTGCTGGGCCCAATCCAAATTGAACCCTAAAATTAGTATGAAACCCTAAAATTTGAAAACCAACGAAGCTTTCCTCATCTCCTTCATATCTCCGCGGCGCCTCCTCCAAACACATCCATACCAATTGCTTCATCTCCTTTCCTCATCCACAAACCCTATCGCCGTCGTAACTCCTTCTTCGTCATAACGTCGCGCCACCGGATCTTCGCCGCAACTCCACTTTATCAGTCAATCGGTCCTCTTCAATCTTCGTCTCAAAATGGATCCAGAAGAGGTATCCGAAGTTTGAGTGAGCAATTGATCCTGCGGCTTAGGTCCGTGCGTCTTGGTGGCCGTCTGACCATTGTAACCGAAAGAAAGGGCTTCTTTCATGTAGAGCCTCGCGGGAGCTCTACCACAGATTATGAAGAATGCCGTCGATGACCGAAACATGACTCGGAAATAGATTCGGCGGTGCGATTCAGATTTGCGGGGAAAGGACGTTGGAACCTGCAAAACCTAAATCTTTCTCAACATTCGTCGGGCTTTCATCATGAAGTGGTCCCCTTTTGTAATCGGATCCTCGCCTGCATCCTCCCGGCGCAACGATCACGCCATCAGAAATTCGGTAAATTCGATCACCTATTCTCTCTTTGTATGTACCTGAATTTTTCTGTTTCTATGAGTTTTCTCGAATTCACATCGATTCTTGCAGGTCTTTGTTGTAGGTTGTTGTCGGATGTAATTGAGTCTAAGAAAAGATTGGTGATGATGATGCGAAACAGTTGAGGAAGTGTTCAGCAATAAAAATCCAGTGGGCTATCAGTGATATGCGGTGGAGATGATTGAAGTTGTTGAAAGGTGGTGGTAGAAGCTGTGGACTGCCTGACTGAGCGGCGAGTGAGGTTTGCAATGAATCAGGGGAGATGGTCCTAATAGAATTCTGGCTTCCTCCATTCACAGAAGTATGCTGCTTCGATATTTGAGAGATCTGGAGGTGAGGGATGAATGAGAGATGAATGCTTGAAGATTGAAATGTTGATGTGCGGGTTGCAAGGACTCGGTTAGGATGACTGAAGATTGATGACACAATGTTTCAAGGTAATGGCGTCGATGACTCTTTCTCCCCTTTCTCAGTCCTGTAAATCGTCTTTCCCTTTTGCTTCTGAATTGTTGTTGATTTCTTATTCAGAAACCTTTCGATTCTTGTTGATACTTCTGCTTCTAGTTTGCAGGGTGATTGATGAAGATCTGATGGAAATTTGAAATGTGAAGGTGAATGATAGTGATGGAGATAGACTCGTTTTGGAGAAGAAGAAAAGGGTGAAGAAAAATATTCAGGATTGGTTCCAAATTGATGAGGGTAAAGGTACCGTTGCTAATGAAGAATGGAGGTGGAGTGAGTGGAGACTGGAGAATTGGTGAAGAAGAATAGCTGTTAGTTTTATGGATGGTTCTGGAAATTTATTCATAATGTTAGTTAAAAATCAGTTGGATTCTGTTGTTAATCAGTTAGGAGTTAGTAACTGAAATTTTGGGACTGTTTTGTAACCGATTTGTGTTGATTTCCTTCCTGAATCTTCTGGTGTAATCTCTGAATTTTCTGGTGTACTTGTAATGTAATCTCTTCTGTTATAATTCTGGATTTTTGTTTAAATTCCTATTGTGTTTCTGTTGCACTGAATTCTGGAATTTCTCCTCCTTTTGTATATGTCATGTAGCTTTCTCTTTTGGATATTGAATGGGTGATTGGATCCTATTGGAGAAATTCTGATTTTTTAGCACAAGCCTTCGATATTGCCAACCATCTTTCTTTCTGACTTTACTTTTCAAGCTAGTTCAATGAATGGGACTAGTAGTAGCAATTTTGGTTTAGAAAATAATATTGTTTTTTCCTTTTAGTAAATTATAGGTATGGATTTCTTGATTCAAATTTGAGTGAGTTTGGTGAAAAATCTTTGACCACACAAAAAAACAAAAAGGAATACAAATAAGAAATGAAAGTAAAATGGATTAATGGGCCTAGCGATGGGCTCGAGAATTCGATGGTAAACCAGAACAAAGTTAATGAATTTTAAACTTGATATTAAGAACTATAGATAATTTATGGTTTTTTGGGATGGAATTAAAACATGGAATTAATTTGGACTAAAAAGATAGGACAATGTACATAGAAATTGGTTTTGGATTATATGGTTGAATAATGAAACTTGAAAAATGGATATGGTTTAGTTTGATGAACCGAAGATTTCAAAAACAATTCTTAGGAAATGACTCGAGACGAATTAAATGGTTATTGAGAAATGAAATATTTTGATAATTGGATTCACAAAAGAAAAAGAAGAATTGGATATTATAGACTAAATGAAGGATCATGGACTTAAACCAATGGGCTCAAAGATGACCCATATTTTAGAATTGAATCAAAAAATGGAAATGGATTGGAACAAACATCGGTTAAATTCGAGAGAACCTGAATGATGCCTTCAGAATAAACCAAGACCATGAATCCTCCACCCTTAATTCGAACCACCTTAATTGAGCACACTCCTTGAATACCTTCTCCATTTAAAGATGGATTCAATCGCTCTTATACCCATGACCAAATGAAAACAAAACTATCCATTATATGATGATGAACATGCCATGAGGAAGAAATCTTAACGTAGCCTTAAGGAGAAACCCTTTTCCCTGATTCATACCAATGAAATCATAAACCTCTATAATAGGGCAGCATTCATGATACTGTGAGTCCAACCCTTGCCCTATCTTAATGTGGCCAATTCACATTACCATAAACCCTTTGATCCCCTGCCTTATGAGCCAATGAATTGTATGATGGATTTCATGATCTATTAGATGATGCAGCTGAAAGCGAAGCATAAAGCCAGTTAATGGTTATAAATAATGAGGACAAATTTTGGGGTGTTACAGCTGCCCCTATTCAATCACTGTAGACTTGAATGGATGATAGCAGTTGCTTTCAGACATTTGGAGTATGCAGGGATTGAATACCAAAAACAACCAGAAAATTTGCACTCTGTGGCAGAAGAATTGGGGAGTAAACCTAACCGAACGAACTCTGCTTGGATATAATTATGATGGTAAGAATCATAAACGGGGGATGCCTTTTAGGTGATGTCAGATGGCTACTGACTTGCCACGCTGCGGGTGGTCTTTGATAGGCTGCAACAATGCCTTAGTGGTGTATTATTGGATGGAGTTAAACAAATAACGACTTGCCATGCTGTGGGTGGACTTTGATCAACTTGCGATAGAATTTTAAGATACTTTGCCACCCTGAGGATGGTCTTTTGCCAATCTGCGGTTGGACTTCGGATATTTTGCCACACTGCGGGTGGACTTCTGAAATTTACCACACAGCGGGTGGATTTTAAGGATTTGCCACATTGCGGGTGGACTTCTGCTCACTGCGGGAGACTTTGAAACTTGCCACCCGAAGATGGACTTTGGCCAGTCTGCGGCTGGACTTTCGCTCACTGTGGGAGACTTTCGAAATTTGCCACCCGAAGATGGACTTTAGCCAGTCTGCGGCTGGACTTTCGCTCACTGTGGGAGACTTTCGAGATTTGCCACACTGCGGGTGGAATTTTGCTCACTACGGGAGACTTTTGCTCACTACGGGAGGCTTTTGCCCACTGCGGGGGACTTCAGAGATTTGCCACACTGCGGGTGGACTTTTGGTCACTACGGGAGACTTTTGCTCACTACGGGAGGCTTTTGCCCACTGCGGGGGACTTCGGAGATTTGCCACACTGCGGGTGGACTTTTGCTCACTACGGGAGACTTTTGCTCACTACGGGAGGCTTTTGCCCACTGCGGGGGACTTTAGAAACTTGCCACACTGCGAGTGGACTTTTGCTCACTACGGGAGACTTTTGCTCACTACGGGAGACTTTTGCTCACTACGGGAGACTTTTGAGATTTGCCACACTGCGGGTGGACTTTTGCTCACTACGGGAGACTTTTGCTCACTACGGGAGGCTTTTGCCCACCGCGTGGGACTTTTGAGATTTGCCACACTACGGGTGGTCTTTTGTTCACTACGGGAGACTTTTGCTCACTACGGGAGGCTTTTGCCCACTGCGGGGGACTTCTGCCCACTGCGGGGGACTTCAGAGACTTTGCCACACTGCGGGTGGACTTTTGCTCACTACGGGAGGCTTTTGCTCACTACGGGAGGCTTTTGCCCACTGCGGGGGACTTTAGAGATTTGCCACACTGCGGGTGGACTTTTGCTCACTACGGGAGACTTTTGCTCACTACGGGAGGCTTTTGCCCACTGCGGGGGACATTAGAGATTTGCCACACTGCGGGTGGACTTTTGCTCACTACGGGAGACTTTTGCTCACTACGGGAGGCTTTTGAGATTTGCCACACTACGGGTGGACTTTTGCTCACTACGGGAGGCTTTTGCTCACTACGAGAGGCTTTTGCTCACTACGGGAGGCTTTTGCCCACTGCGGGGGACTTTAGAGATTTGCCACACTGCGGGTGGACTTTTGCTCACTACGGGAGGCTTTTGCCCACTGCGGGGGACTTTAGAGATTTGCCACACTGCGGGTGGACTTTTGCTCACTACGGGAGACTTTTGCTCACTACGAGAGGCTTTTGCCCACTGCGGGGGACTTTAGAGATTTACCACAATGCGGGTGGACTTTTGCTCACTACGGGAGACTTTTGCTCACTACGGGAGGCTTTTGAGATTTGCCACACTGCGGGTGGACTTTTGCTCACTACGGGAGGCTTTTGCTCACTACGGGAGGCTTTTGCCCACTGCGGGGGACATTAGAGATTTGCCACACTGCGGGTGGACTTTTGCTCACTACGGGAGACTTTTGCTCACTACGGGAGGCTTTTGAGATTTGCCACACTACGGGTGGACTTTTGCTCACTACGGGAGGCTTTTGCTCACTACGAGAGGCTTTTGCTCACTACGGGAGGCTTTTGCCCACTGCGGGGGACTTTAGAGATTTGCCACACTGCGGGTGGACTTTTGCTCACTACGGGAGGCTTTTGCCCACTGCGGGGGACTTTAGAGATTTTCCACACTGCGGGTGGACTTTTGCTCACTACGGGAGACTTTTGCTCACTACGAGAGGCTTTTGCCCACTGCGGGGGACTTTAGAGATTTACCACAATGCGGGTGGACTTTTGCTCACTACGGGAGGCTTTTGAGATTTGCCACACTGCGGGTGGGCTTTTGCTCACTACGGGAGGCTTTTGCTCACTACGGGAGGCTTTTGCCCACTGCGGGGGACTTTAGAGATTTGCCACACTGCGTGTGGACTTTTGCTCATTACGGGAGACTTTTGCTCACTATGGGAGGCTTTTGAGATTTGCCACACTGCGGGTGGACTTTTGCTCACTACGGGAGGCTTTTGCTCACTACGGGAGGCTTTTGCCCACTGCGGGGGAATTTAGAGATTTACCACACTGCGGGTGGACTTTTGCTCACTACGGGAGGCTTTTGCTCACTACGGGAGGCTTTTGCTCACTACGTGAGGCTTTTGCCCACTGCAAAGGACTTTAGAGATTTGCCACACTGCGGGTGGACTTTTGCTCACTACGGGAGACTTTTTCTCACTACGGGAGGCTTTTGCCCACTGCGGGGGACTTTAGAGATTTGCCACACTGCGGGTGGACTTTTTCTCACTACGGGAGACTTTTGCTCACTACGGGGGACTTTAGAGATTTGCCACACTGCGGGTGGACTTTTGCTCACTACGGGAGACTTTTGCTCACTACGGGAGGCTTTTGAGATTTGCCACACTGCGGGTGGACTTTTGCTCACTATGGGAGGCTTTTGCTCACTACGGGAGGCTTTTGCCCACTGCGGGGGACTTTAGGGATTTGCCACACTGCGGGTGGACTTTTGCTCACTACGGGAGGCTTTTGCCCACTGCGGGGGACTTTAGAGATTTGCCACACTGCGGGTGGACTTTTGCTCACTACGGGAGACTTTTTCTCACTACGGGAGGCTTTTGCCCACTGCGGGGGACTTTAGAGATTTGCCACACTGCGGGTGGACTTTTGCTCACTACGGGAGACTTTTGCTCACTACGGGAGGCTTTTGAGATTTGCCACACTGCGGGTGGACTTTTGCTCACTATGGGATGCTTTTGCTCACTACGGGAGGCTTTAGAGACTTGCCACACTGCGGGTGGACTTTTTGCTCACTACGGGAGACTTTTGAAAATTGCCACCCGAAGATGGACTTTGGCCAGTCTGCGGCTGGACTTTTGCTCACTACGGGAGACTTTTGCTCACTACGGGAGACTTTTGCTCACTACGGGAGGCTTTTGCTCACTACGGGAGGCTTTTGCTCACTACGGGAGGCTTTTGAAATTTGCCACCCGAAGATGGACTTTGGCTAGTCTGCGGCTGGACTTTGCATATGTTGAATTGCACGGCATGTTGCCCCATGACACTGGGGATATTATGTCTTGAGTATTGTTAATGAACTGGTGTGAATGTAAAAGAAATTCCTGATGCGGAAGTGATAAGTCTCTGCTGACTCTGTGGGGAAACACAATGATCACGAATTCGATATCAAGTAGTCCCGTGGGGATAACATCTCTGTCGGAGAGGAGCGTGAATAATTCATCTGTCCCGAATCATCACCTTTGCCAAAAATAAATTGGAATTTTAGATTTGAGGGATGTGCCCGAGGATACCTTGATTATTGGGGATTATCCACTCTTATGGAACTGCAGGGAAGGAGAATGATTTATCTGGAATCTTCTAAGGAAATAGGAATTGCCTTAGATCTGTTGAGGAACTGAGATCAAGGAAACCATCTGAAGGAAAAAAAACTTCTGACTTTAGTGAGGATAACCTCCATTTGCCCGTTGGAGATGACAACACCGAGACACGTCCTGCTGACGAGGGAAGATTTCAGGTTGTCTCGTACTGGGGATCAGTTGCTTCCGTATGGATTTTACCTCAAGAGGATTTTACAAAAGACTTGGTGTCTTTAAACTCTTAGGTATCATAACGACTGCATGAACTAGCGTACCAACCTTGTTGGGGAGGTAACCATTGCCAATGCGGATGTGTTTGTATCTGTCAGAAGTGATGAACGAGATAGTTGGCTTGACAAGTGACCGCGGTATTCTAAACTCCGGGTAAATGCTTCCGATCGTCTGTCCTCGGGAAAGAATGAACTCTCGTACTATTGGGGTGGCCTGCCCCAGTACCAGTATTTGAATTTGTTTTGCGCTCGACTGACTAATCTTTGCTCTTGGAGAGATTTGAATCTCGAAATGATTGCCCCAGTTTGACTGAAATTTGAAGAGATTGCTTGACTTAACTGCCCCGGATTGGATAGCTCTTACTGCGACTAATTAGGAAAGTCCCTGCTCAATGAAGCTTTTTCGGAAAAGTGCACCTCGACGTGACAGTCTTTCAGAAGTTTTAGACTTCTCAACCTGGCAAGCTTGAGCTTCTGGATTGAATTTCCGCATGTGAACCATTTATGATGCTCAACAAATGTATGCAAGTGAGAAAATGTTTATTCTTAGAATGAAAATCCTAATTCAACAAACATGTTAATCTTGAAGTTTTGAAAATGGATCGTTAACCTTCGTGAGCGAATCACTGGTTAAGATACGACCTTTATTTGAATGAAAGTATGTACATGCAATACCAACAAACGTCTTTTAGCACAACTCATAGGAGTCAGGAACGCATTCTCATGGTAGTACGCTCTCAAATTAACCCTATTTCAGTTAGGACTTTTAAGGGTTGTATCGTGGCCTGGTTCACGGTTATAGAAACAAAGGATATAAGCTCGAAGTTTATTTGTGCCCACCCACTCTTCGTGATTTTCTCCATTCCTACATTCAGCTAGTTTTCATAAGCATTCACCTTTCATAAGGGTTTCATGTTGATCGAGGAACCATTGATGCTATTAGTTCAAGCACCAATCAAGTTGTTGTTTAGAGTCAGTCACTCCTCTATCTTTCGTGTCTGCATCACACGACTTTGTTCTTATTTGAGGATCTTTCTTGTGTAATCCTTTTTGTCTTTCGCTTTTGCGTTATTTTTGCTTTATCCCTAACTTTTGCCTGGACTGATTCTTGTGAATCTCTAATTGTGGAGTCCAGCGGGATGCCCTAACTTTTGCCTAAGTCGCTTGTTTTCAAGTTTCGACTTAGCGGGCCTTTTCTTTTCTTTTTATTTTTTTGCATTTTGAACAAGTCGCGTGACATTGTTTGTCTTGATTGTTTCGCGAGGGTTGTGACTGCCTCATTCTTTGGTCGACGAAGGATAACCATTGCGGTTGTCAATCTTTCGACCTTTTGACTTGGATAACCATTGTGGTTTTGGGTCTTTGGACCTCTTGATTAGCATAGTAGAATGCAACGGATCTTCAAATACACTTCTTTATGAAAGTCTGAACGCTTGGTCTGACTAGCTGACGTCTACCCTGCCCCTGGGTTACATGTGAGGGTTTTTTCATTTGAAAATAAACTCCTACTTCAAGGCTCAAAGGGGTTAGCGAGGGTCTATCTTCCTTATATCTCCAGTGTTTAGGATTTGAAACAATGCCTGTACATCGTCAACAGGGTCTTACTTGAGAGCACACAATTAGAGATTTTGCGTTTTTGTTTCGTCATTCTCCTTCATAGAATTTAGGTATGACAATTGGTATTGCAATGTACACATGCAAAATTATAAGGGAATGCAAATGAATTTACTTCAAGAAAAACATGTGAGTTTTATTATTGCTAACATTCAAAAGCAAACAAATTTCATACATGTAGACAAATGTTTAGCATATGAAAGAAACTACAAATGGAAATGCAGTAAAGAAACTGAATATTGTCGTAGTTGAGGAGGCTTGGCTCCGTCTGGACTAGTCAGTCTTGGATACTTTCAACGATCAATAGCTCTTTTCACAGACTTGTAATCTTCAATTTGCAGTCGCATGCCCAACCATGGCAGTGATACTTCCTCTTCTAGCTATTCTGACTTTGACACGAGACATCTGAAGGAAAGAATGAAGCTGGGGAATAAAGTTGCCCCATAAGGTTTCTCGGAAAGACCTGACGATCTTCTGCCTACGTATCTCCATTGGCTGATGACCAATGAAGAATCAGAGCGACGTAGTTCCCCTCAATAGGGATGAAAATGAACAATGAAGAGTGGCAAACACATAAATGCCATTACTGAGAGTATTTGAATACTGCTGGCTCAATTTGCTTCATGAATACCCTGGTTTCCTGGGTGATTAACCTGAAGACTTCAGCTTAACATGGACCATCTGGTAGAATAACCGTGACACTGGTTCCGTCATGATTAGGCATCAGATTCTGTAGTACCTTTGGATGAGGAGAAAAAATGATTATCTTGGACTCAATTAGGTCTTGCATCTTGTTCTGAAAAGCCTAACATTTCTCAATACTGTGCCCCTGGGCACCTGAATGGAATTCGCACCTGGAGTTTGGATCAAAATTTGGTGGTAGGTTATCAGTAGAAGGAGCCCTCATGGTTCGGAGCTCAACCAAGTTCAACTTCAGCAGCTCAGGAAGTAATACAACATATGGACATGGGATAGGATCAAGTCTGCGGTTCCTCGCTCTTGTTCTTTCCTGAAACGGTCTCTGTACCTGTTGTTGCTGACCCTGTGGTCGTGATTGAAAACTTCGTTGTTGACACTGCGTTGGACGCCTGACATGTCCCTGTACTTTCTTACTCGTACTTGGCCGAGGAGTGAACGAAGATTGTTGATGCAGCCCCTTTGAAGACTTGGGCTGAGCAATGATTCTAGAAGAAGGAAATTTGACCACTTCTTTTGTATTCCTGCATGCTGAAGGAGGAGTTAGCTCGTGACACTCAATCAATCCCATTTTGATCAGTTGTGGACATAATTCAGCATAAGGCATGGGTATCGGATCAATAACCCTTTCTTGAACCTGTTGATGACGGGTTGCTAGCAATGGAGGAGTTATAGATGAAATTAGTTGAAGTATTTCTCCTGGAAACCAAGGCGTAGCAGCTGAGGAGGATCCCTGACAAGGAAAGAAAAGGCTCATTTCTTTGGTGACGATTGGTATAGGATCATTTAGTTCACATGTGGAGTTAGTTCCTATCTGATGCTCTTCCTGACTGACGAGTGGTGATTGCTGGTGAAGAGATTCGAACTGTAGAGGAAATCCATCTGAAGAACCCTGATTTATTGGACATCCCAAAGAGATGGGAGAAACATGACCTTCTGTTTGAAAAGTAGACACACAACTATTTTCCTTTTTTGACATAGCATTCATGATTCCTGTAAGCAGCTTTATCTGTGTCTTCATCAAGTTGAATTCTTCTCTCAGCAATTTCTGATCCTGGGACAACGCTCGAATGTCCACTACAACATGCCCCAGTTGGGCCTTCATCTCAGTCACCTCCGCTCGGAGTTGTTCCATGTCTAAACCTTGACAGTCGTGATTCAAATTGACTATTCTGGAGAGAAACCAAGTCAGGATAAGAAGTTGTCCCTGAATACCTGTCCAAAATGCAAGGATGTATGCAAATGTTATGTTCAGTTATTTCCAAGGAGTCCACCTGTTTTGATCCAAGTTTTAATGCAGAAAAAATCCGACATAATTCAGATATGGGATCCTCAGAAGTAACTGAACATGTATGCCATGATGTCATGTATGCAAATGGCATGCGGTCAGCGGTCCGACGCTGGTGTGGATCAGATAACCAAATGTTGGTGAAGATCATGATATCAGTATCTCTGCGCAGAAGTTCCAGAATTCTCAACCAAGTACCATATAGGACCGGATCATATCATGGAGTAACACTAGCAAAAGCGGGTATGTTGGAAGTTTTTAGGGTTCCTGCAAACCTGTAAACCCCTCCCAATCTCACGGGTGTGCTACTACGGGTCAACATCACGGACTCTCAAAGCCAAATAGCAATAATACGTTCACCATTTCCGAGAAATGGCTCATGACCAAATCAGGGAATCGGTTTGGCATTATGTACTACTCAGGGAGGCCTCAGCTGAATTCCGGAAAAACAAGCATCCCTCATAAGTTCCCGGCTTCAAGCACTGAAGTCGAGAAACAATAGTACATTCATCCCGAAGGGTACAATACTACCGTCATACGACCAGTTTCTTTAACCAGGTTCCTACGAGAGAACAAGGTCATCCTATGCGATTTCCTAGTGGGCCCTCGGGTGCGAATGTGTTTGCCACAAAAATGTGGTCTGCCACTGTCACCACTGGAGAGGGTTGTTTCCACTAAGGTCCTCGATGATCGGTTCCCAGTGTTAGCAGCTCAGGTGGGAACATTCTATGGTCTGCCTAGGCAGTATAGAACATATCCCAAGAGAGCCTGATCTGGGTGTGGGACTCGTGAAAACTACACGTGCTCAAGACCACGCAAGCCACACGACTGTCCACTCTAAATCCTATGTGTATACTCAAGCCGGGTATTTGGCTTATCTCATAATAATCCCATCCCGCCAAGGAAAACCAGAACAGCCAGTACAGTATATGCCAGTATATGCGACAGTAAAGTAAAGTGCAGAAAGTTGTAAATAAAGCTGTAAAGGAAAGCGATAAACCGTAAATAAAACAGTAAAGCTAAACTAAAGCATAACAGCGAAAGAATAAGCACCCAAAGAAAATAGAAACAGACAAGCGCTAGGATTGACTCTCAAAGGGGAAATTAGAATTTCTAAAGGTCCCCAGCAGATTCGCCAGCTGTCGCTCCTGGGATTTTCATCCTAGTACAAACGCGAAAGTGGCGCGGAAAAGGTTAGAGTCGCCAGCCAGACATTTTTATCCCAAAGGAATGGGAAGGGTAATGTTGCACAAACCTAAGGAAGAAGGAAAAGGACGAGGCCTTGCGAACCAAAGATCTGGGTACGGAAGTCGGTTACGAATTGAGAAGGTATTAGCACCCCAATCCGTCTGCCGTACCCGACGGGATCCACGCTTAAAAGTCTGCTTTCAAAGGGGGAGAAATAATATGCTGTTTGAATAGAGAATAGCTATCTGGAATGGAATGGAATTGAGAAAATAAGTGTAATTGACAAATGGAAATAAAGGGGAAAAATGTAGGGAAAATAAAGATTGTGCTCGAATGGGCCCTACCCCACTGCCTACATACCTCATCGGGATAAATGAGGATCAGAGACGCCGTAGTTCGTCTAACTAAGGCTTACACTCGTTTGTGATTTTTAGGATGACGTTGCCATAGCTCTAGCTCAGGTGTTACCGGCTCTGACTCGAGGGTGTTTACCGTATCGCTATTTGAACTGTCGAGACAAGTCATGTTCGTCCGCAAAGAGTATGAGATGAGATGAGAAGACGTGACTTCTTGGTTTGTTGTCTTTTATAAGAAGTGTTTTGAATTTGTGTTTCTCGTATGTACAACACTAAAGACTACGACACAGGAGCGAATACTTTCCAAGATCTCCCCCAATGGAACGTTTGTAAAGCATCCTAGAAGAGTGGAGGAGACCTTCCCTAGTCATTTCCCGTATAGCTTAAGGCTCGTGGCGCATTGTATACCTTTCCTTTATTAAGTGTTTTTGATTTTATTTTAAGATGAGATGTGAGACTCAAGTTATAAAAGGAAAATTTCTAAGGGAAACTAGGCTTACCTTAAATCAATGGAGTTTAATGATGACCTATGGTTAGTGAGGTTTGAAATTAAATCTACCTAGGAGATATTGAATTACAAATGAGAATACAAGGGTTAATAATGAACAATATGGTCCTCCTAAGTCATGGTGGGTAAACACGGTATGGAATGTAAATGAGATGAAACAATGGATCGGGTGGGTCGGTTGCGTGGTGCTGAGACGCACGACTTATGGTACGAAACATACAAGGTTTGCTTTTGGTTGAATGGAGTGGAACGATGGTAATCGAGGAACCCTAAAGTCACATACAAATTTATTTATTTATTTGAAAATATACTCGACGTTGGATCGAGCCTTTTATTTATTTTTGAGATTTTGGTTTTCTATCGATTCGTTTTATCTTTTCTAACCTAGTTATAAAAACTAAACAAGCATACAAGTATTACGCTATTACAATCACAAAGCATACAAACATAATTGAGGCACAAAAATATCCAAGTCCATAAGCCAAACCTTGAAAAATACCTTGCACACAAAAACAAATAGTTAGTGAATGATACGAACCATGAATATGCATAATATGGTGGAAATGAATTTAAATGCCAAAAATATTAAAAGTCATGGAAAAAATGTGAAGTTAATTCCCTAGGGTCTCTAACCTGATTATAACACTATGTTAAAAAATCTCTTAAAAATTCTAATCCTAACTATGGTAAATGACCACTTAATTCTACCTAAAGTTCAATCACAAACTTATACAAATCACAATACCAAAACAGTAGAAAAAATGCCCTAAAAATACACAAAAAATATTCTAGGTACTCCTATTTGTCCTTTAATCGTAGCAAAAAGAATGGGCAAAAAATGTTATGGGAAGTGGTGTAAATAAATTGTACAAATTTATATGTTCATGTGAAAACTCAATATAAACCAATTAAAATAAAAAATCGAATAAAAATTGAAAAATGATTATATTTAGAAAATAAGAATTGGGAATGTTTCTAAAATGCCTTATTATTCTAACATAATTTTTGAGGATTTTTATTATTAATTTTATTATTTTCTATAGCATTAAATGAAAACTATACAAAAAAATAGAAATTTAAAAGAAATGAAAATAGAAGGGAAATTAGAGGGAGTGAGAAGAGCATTTTTTACTTGTTAGAATCTCACTGGGCTTGTGTATGGGGGTTTGAATAGCGTTGGCTTGGCCCATTGTCTTCTGAAACCCGCAAAAGGGGTGTGTTCAGCGAAATAGGGGTGTGGAGAGTAATAAACTCCATGAAGTTTGCATCTGCTGGGCCCAATCCAAATTGAACCCTAAAATTAGTATGAAACCCTAAAATTTGAAAACCAACGAAGCTTTCCTCTTCTCCTTCATATCTCCGCGGTGCCTCCTCCAAACACATCCCTACCAATTGCTTCATCTCCTTTCCTCATCCACAAACCCTATCGCCGCCGTAACTCCTTCTTCGTCATAACGTCGCGCCACCGGATCTTCGCCGCAACTCCACTTTATCCGTCAATCGGTCCTCTTCAATCTTCGTCTCAAAATGGATCCAGAAGAGGTATCCGAAGTTTGAGTGAGCAATTGATCCTGCGGCTTAGGTCCGTGCGTCTTGGTGGCCGTCTGACCATTGTAACCGAAAGAAATGGCTTCTTTCATGTAGAGCCTCGCGGGAGCTCTACCACAGATTATGAAGAATGTCGTCGATGACCGAAACATGACTCGGAAACAGATTCGGCGGTGCGATTCGGATTTGCGGGGAAAGGACGTTGGAACCTGCAAAACCTAAATCTTTCTCAACATTCGTCGGGCTTTCATCATGAAGTGGTCCCCTTTTGTAATCGGATCCTCGCCTGCATCCTCCCGGCGCAACGATCACGCCATCAGAAATTCGGTAAATTCGATTACCTATTCTCTCTTTGTATGTACCTGAATTTTTCTGTTTCTATGAGTTTTCTCGAATTCACATCGATTCTTGCAGGTCTTTGTTGTAGGTTGTTGTTCGATGTAATTGAGTCTAAGAAAAGATTGGTGATGATGACGCGAAACAGTTGAGGAAGTGTTCAGCAATAAAAATCCAGTGGGCTATCAGTGATATGCGGTGGAGATGATTGAAGTTGTTGAAAGGTGGTGGTAGAAGCTGTGGACTGCCTGACTGAGCGGCGAGTGAGGTTTGCAATGAATCAGGGGAGCTTGTCCTAATAGAATTCTGGCTTCCTCCATTCACAGAAGTATGCTGCTTCAATATTTGAGAGATCTGGAGGTGAGGGATGAATGAGAGATGAATGCTTGAAGATTGAAATGTTGATGTGCGGGTTGCAAGGACTCGGTTAGGATGACTGAAGATTGATGACACAGGGTTTCAAGGTAATGGCGTCGATGACTCTTTCTCCCCTTTCTCAGTCCTGTAAATCGTCTTTCCCTTTTGCTTCTGAATTGTTGTTGATTTCTTATTCAGAAACCTTTCGATTCTTGTTGATACTTCTGCTTCTAGTTTGCAGGGTGATTGATGAAGATCTGATGGAAATTTGAAATGTGAAGGTGAATGATAGTGATGGAAATATACTCTTTTTGGAGAAGAAGAAAAGGGTGAAGAAAAATATTCAGGATTGGTTCCAGATTGATGAGGGTAAAGGTACCGTTGCTAATGAAGAATGGAGGTGGAGTGAGTGGAGACTGGAGAATTGGTGAAGAAGAATAGCTGTTAGTTTTATGGAAGGTTCTGGAAATTTATTCATAATGTTAGTTAAAAATCAGTTGGATTCTGTTGTTAATCAGTTAGGAATTAGTAACTAAAATTTTGGGACTGTTTTGTAACCGATTTGTGTTGATTTCCTTCCTGAATCTTCTGGTGTAATCTCTGAATCTTCTGGTGTAATCTCTGAATTTTCTGGTGTACTTGTAATGTAATCTCTTCTGTTATAATTCTGGATTTTTGTTTAAATTCCTGTTGTGTTTCTGTTGCACTGAATTCTGGAATTTCTCCTCCTTTTGTATATGTCATGTAGCTTTCTCTTTTGGATATTGAATGGGTGATTGGATCCTATTGGAGAAATTCTGATTTTTTAGCACAAGCCTTCGATATTGCCAACCATCTTTCTTTCTGACTTTACTTTTCAAGCTAGTTCAATGAATGGGACTAGTAGTAGCAATTTTGGTTTAGAAAATAATATTGTTTTTTCCTTTTAGTAAATTATAGGTATGGATTTCTTGATTCAAATTTGAGTGAGTTTGGTGAAAAATCTTTGACCACACAAAAAAACAAAAAGGAATACAAATAAGAAATGAAAGTAAAATGGATCAATGGGCCTAGCGATGGGCTCGAGAATTCGATGGTAAACCAGAACAAAGTTAATGAATTTTAAACTTGATATTAAGAACTATAGATAATTTATGGTTTTTTGGGATGGAATTAAAACATGGAATTAATTTGGACTAAAAAGATAGGACAATGTACATAGAAATTGGTTTTGGATTATATGGTTGAATAATGAAACTTGAAAAATGGATATGGTTTAGTTTGATGAACCGAAGATTTCAAAAACAATTCTTAGGAAATGACTCGAGACAAATTAAATGGTTATTGAGAAATGAAATATTTTGATAATTGGATTCACAAAAGAAAAAGAAGAATTGGATATTATAGACTAAATGAAGGATCATGGAATTAAACCAATGGGCTCAAAGATGACCCATATTTTAGAATTGAATCAAAAAATGGAAATGGATTGGAACAAACATCGGTTAAATTCGAGAGAACCTGAATGATGCCTTCAGAATAAACCAAGACCATGAATCCTCCACCCTTAATTCGAACCACCTTAATTGAGCACACTCCTTGAATACCTTCTCCATTTAAAGATGGATTCAATTGCTCTTATACCCATGACCAAATGAAAACAAAACTATCCATTATATGATGATGAACATGCCATGAGGAAGAAATCTTAACGTAGCCTTAAGGAGAAACCCTTTTCCCTGATTCATACCAATGAAATCATAAACCTCTATAATAGGGCAGCATTCATGATACTGTGAGTCCAACCCTTGCCCTATCTTAATGTGGCCAATTCACATTACCATAAACCCTTTGATCCCCTGCCTTATGAGCCAATGAATTGTATGATGGATTTCATGATCTATTAGATGATGCAGCTGAAAGCGAAGCATAAAGCCAGTTAATGGTTATAAATAATGAGGGCAAATTTTGGGGTGTTACACTAATCTGGAAGACGGACTGATTAGATAATGATCTGACAGCTTGCTGGGGAGAAACTTTCATGCCCCATGCCGCGCTTTGAACACCTGCAGTCCTGCATGACAAAGAAATGTACAAGTATCCCGAGGTATCCCTTACTGGATTCCATCATAAGAGTTTAAACACTCCCGGGAGTAAGTATATTTCCTACAAGCATGTAGTTTGGGAAAGACACATCTGTATTTATGCGATCAACAAATTAATGACACCGGACATTTTTGCAAATAAAAGAGTACGAGACAGTGTGTGACCGAAAATCTGATTTTATTAATTTGTGTGCCCTGAATTGGCAATTACAGTCAAAGAAACGGATCCCCTGAAATGAGGAGATCGTTACAAATTGAGAAACAAACAGATGCTGGCAATGTTGATGACGCTTCAAGGAGCTTCCCTTTTGCTATGACTCGTATGACATTGACGTTCTTCTCCTCTTGCTTTCTGAAGAAGGCTGATTCTGACCGATGCTTTAACCTTTCGAAGCTTGCCATGTTGTAAGCGATACAGACGAATTCAGAATGCAGTTGTTCGCTCATTCCCTTATTTTGCGTGGATCGCCCTTTCGGGTTTTCAATCCACCGAGATACCCATTTTTTCCTGAGTTTTCCGATGCGGCTTTTCAACTCAGCGGGTGTACATCTTTTATTTATTTTCCCTTATATTTGCCCGAGTCTTTTATTCTGTTTTTGACTCGCCGGGATGCCCTACTTTTGCCTGGACTTACATTCTGTTTTTATGTCCAGCGGGTCATTTTTATGCGAAGTATTTTTTAACTGCATCTGAATTCACGGGGGACAGGAAGTCTTCACCATCCATAGTACTGAGCATCAGTGCTCCACCAGAGAAAACTTTCTTTACTATGAATGGCCCATCATAATTTGGAGTCCACTTGCCCCTGTGGTCTGTATGAGGAGGGCGGAGTCTTTTCAGCACAAGATCTCCTACTTGGTACTCTCGAAGCCTGACTTTCTGATCGAAGGCTTTCTTCATCATCTTCTGATATAACTGCCCATGGCAGATTGCAGCTTGTCTCTTCTCTTCAATCAGATTTAGTTGTTCGTATCGGGACCGGGCCCATTCTGCTTCGCTTAACTTAACATCCATCAGTACCCGCAGGTAGGGTAATTCGACTTCAACGGGTAGGACTGCCTCCATACCATACACAAGCTGATACGGTGTTGCCCCAGTGGATGTTCTGATTGACGTACGGTACCCATGCAAGGCAAATGGTAGCATTTCATGCCAATCTTTATAGGTAACCACCATCTTCTGCACAATCTTCTTGATATTCTTGTTAGCTGCCTCAACAGCGCCATTCATCTTTGGCCTGTAAGGAGAAGAATTGTAGTGTTGGATTTTGAAGTCCCGGCATAGTTCTGCCATCATTTTATTGTTTAAGTTGGAACCATTATCAGTGATGATTCGCTCGGGCACTCCATACCGACAGATGATATCTCTCTTCAGAAATCGGGCTACCACTTGCCTTGTAACATTTGCATAAGAAGCTGCTTCAACCCATTTGGTAAAATAGTCAATGGCCACCAGGATGAATCTGTGGCCATTCGAAGCAGTCGGTTCAATCTTGCTAATCATATCAATGCCCCACATAGCAAAGGGCAAGGGTGAAGACATCACATTCAGAGGATTCGGAGGCACATGCACCTTATCCGCATAGATCTGGCATTTATGGCATTTTCTAGCATTGGCACAACAGTCTGCATCCATTGTGATCCAGTAATAGCCTGATCTTAGCAACTTTTTAGCCATTGCATGTCCTCCTGTATGGGTACCAAAGGATCCTTCGTGCACTTCGTGCATCAACAAGTCTGCTTCTGTCTTATCAACGCACCTGAGGAGTACCATATCAAAGTTTCTCTTGTACAGGGAACCGTCAGTATTCAGAAAGAAACTACCAACTAGCCTTCTTAATGTCTTCTTATCATTGGAAGATGCCCCAGGTGGGTAAGTTTGATCCTCTAAGAAGCATTTGATATCATGGAACCAAGGCTTATCATCTTTGACAATGTCTGCTGAGAACACATACGCTGGTCTGTCAAGTCTGGATACTGAGATCCGAGGCACAAAGTTGGCAGCTTGAACTTTGATCATGGATGAAATGGTAGCCAGAGCATCTGCAAACTGATTCTCGTCTCGAGGGATATACTCAAGCTTGACCGTTGTGAAGAAAGTCAATAACCTCCTTGTATAATCCCGATAAGGTATCAGATGATCCTGGTGGGTGTACCATTTGCCGTTGGTTTGATTAATTACCAGAGCTGAATCTCCTAATACAGTTAAAGTTTTGATCCTGAGGTCAATGGCTTCCTCAAGACCCATAACACAAGCTTCATATTCAGCTTCGTTGTTAGTGCAGTTAAAGGTGAGCTTTGCCGAGAAAGGCATGTGAACTCCCTTAGGTGTAATGAGTACTGCACCAACACCACGGCCATTCATGTTAACAACCCCATCAAACATCATAGTCCATTATTCTTCTGGGTCAGGCCCTTCGGTGTGAATAGGCTCTTCATGATCTTTTGCTTTTATAAACATGATGTCTTCATCAGGGAAGTCAAATCTCATAGGCTGGTAATCATCAATGGGCTGCTCAGCAAGATATTCAGACAATACACTGCCTTTGATGGCCTTTTGAGATGTGTACTGAATGTCATACTCTGTGAGGATCATTTTCCATCTTGCAACCCGTTCGGTAAGTGCTGGCTTCTCGAAAATGTACTTAACCGGGTCCATTTTTGATATCAATAAAGTAGTGTGGGTCAACATATACTGTCTTAGTCGGCGAGCAGCCCACGCTAAAGCACAGCAAGTTTTCTCGAGCAGTGAATAACGTTGTTCACAGTCGGTAAACTTTTTGCTTAGGTAGTAAATTGCATACTCTTTTCGACCAGACTCGTCATGCTGGCCCAACACACACCCCATTGACTCTTCTAATACTGTCAAGTACATGATTAGAGGTCTTCCTTCAACTGGAGGCATAAGGATTGGAGGTTCTTGTAAGTATTCCTTGATTTTGTCAAAAGCCCTCTGGCAGTCTTCATTCCACCTGACCGTTTGTTCTTTTCTTAACAACTTGAATAAAGGCTCACAGGTTGCTGTAAGGTGAAATATGAACCTTGAAATGTAGTTCAATCTACCTAGAAACCCCCGAACTTCTTTTTCTGACTTCGGTGCAGGCATTTCTTGAATGGCTTTAACTTTGTCAGGGTCAACTTCAATTCCTTTCTCACTTACAATAAATCCCAGCAGCTTACCGGATCGCACCCCGAATGTGCATTTGTTGGGGTTTAACTTCAGCTGGTACTTCCTCAGATGTTTGAATAATTTCAACAGATTCACCAGGTGGTCTTCTTCTGTGAGGGACTTGGCAATCATGTCATCCACATAACATTCAATTTCTTTATGGATCATGTCATGGAATAATGTTACCATAGCCCGTTGATACGTTGCACCCGCATTCTTCAGTCTGAATGGCATCACCTTGTAACAGAATGTGCCCCAGGGTATGATGAAAGTTGTCTTCTCCATGTCTTCAGGTGACATCTTGATCTGATTGTATCCTGAAAATCCGTCCATGAAGGAGAATACCAAGAACTGAGCCGTATTATCAACCAATACATCAATGTGAGGTAAAGGGAAATCATCTTTCGGGCTGGCTCGGTTCAGATCCCGGTAGTCCACACACATCCTCACCTTGCCGTCTTTCTTAGGCACAGGTACAATATTAGCGACCCACGGCAGATAGCTAGTTACAGCAAGGAAACCTGCGTCCCACTGCTTTTGTACCTCTTCTTTAATCTTCATTGCCATATCTGGGCGAGTACGGCGCAACTTTTGTTTTACTGGCGGGCAGTCTTCTTTCAAAGGCAGCATGTGCATGACAATATTGGTGTCCAACCCTGGCATATCCTGATAAGACCAAGCAAACACATCCACGTACTCCCGAAGCATATCAATCAGTTGTTCTTTCACTGAATCTTGTAGGCAGGCCCCAATCTTAACTCCTTTTATGTCTTCCTCCGTACCAAGATTAACCGTTTCGACCTCCTCCTGATGAGGAGTGATAACCTTCTCCTCTTGCCTTAACAACCTGGCTAGCTCTTCAGGTAGCTCATAATCTTCTTCAACCCCTTCATCGACTTGATTGATTGGATTGTCAAAGTCATACGAAGTCATAGCAGTGTTGTTGTCGGTGCGGTCTGAAAGGCGCTCTCTGCAAGGGTTTAGATTGGTTTATTTTAGTGATCAATTTTAATCTTGTTTAGAAAAAGTGAAAATGAAGTTATCATTTTGAAAAACATTGCCATTTTATTTTTGTACAAAAAGAAAAAATGAAAAACAGTGAGCGAAAAAGGAAAAGACTCATTTGCAAAAGATGTCCGATATTCATTGATTAATCCATTTGCACAAAATTACAAGATGGCCCGATTACAAAATGAGTCTTGACATCTTGGGCAAGATGCAAGACTTTGATGCATGCTTAAAAAATACAGGAAATAATAATTACTCTGCAGGAGTAACCCTTATAATTTCCTAGGAAGACCAGTTAAGGACTTGGCTCCCCGGGATCCTTGGGCGTGTCCAGCTCTCCAGGTTGCGGTCGCTTTCCTCCTCGTCTTCCAAGTTGTTCACAACATATGGAGTGAGCATTCCCCCGCTGACAAAATTGGGCTTCTTGGCAGCCTCTGATTGATCTTGTTGAGTTGGTCTGTAACCCAACCCAAATCTGTCTTCTTTCTTCTCCACGGGCAGCAGTTTACCCCAGCCTTGGGCAGTACCCTCTTCAACAACCTTCCGGGCTTGCTGATAAGATGTTATGGAGGTTCCCAGTACAGCAGATGCTTCATTAATGTTCAGGGCCTCAAACCCCTGGCTCATAGTTTCATGGATCTCTCCATCCATTTCTATGTACTTGTACATAACCAGATGGCTAACAAAGATGTCTTCTTCCCCACAGATGGTGATGATCTGGCCTTCCCACTCGAATTTCAGCTTCTGGTGAAGGGTAGACGTAACAGCGCCAGCGGCATGGATCCAGGGTCTACCCAACAAACAGCTGTAGGCCGGCTGAATGTCCATCACATTGAAGGTAATTTTGAAGGTTTTTGGGCCAATCATCACAGGAAAATCAATCTCTCCAAGCACTGATCTTTTAGAGCCATCAAATGCTCTCACCACCAAATTACTCGGACGCAATGCCAAGCCATCATACTCCAGCTTCACTAAGGCTTTCTTTGGTAGAACATTGAGTGAAAACCCAGTGTCCACCAGTACATGAGATAGAACAGCACCTTTGCATTCCAAGGTGATATGTAAAGCCTTGTTGTGGTTGCGTCCCTCCATTGTTAAGTCAACATTGGTAAAGCCCAGTCCATGACTGGTGTTGACATTTGCCACCACAGTTTCTAGCTGATTAACAGTGATCTCCTCTGGCACGTATGCTGCGTGCAGGACTTTCAATAATGCATTCCTGTGAGCTTCAGAACACATCAACAGTGACAATATGGAGATTTTCGAGGGAGTTTGGTGAAGCTGATCCACCACCTTGTAATCACTTCTTTTGATGATTCTCATAAACTCGTCTACATCTTGCTCAAAAGATGTCTTCTGAGTTTCTCTGACAATTGGTTCTTCAGGTACCACACTCTTTCCTTTTGCTTTGGCAGCAGCTTCTGCTTCAGCATTAGGTCTTTGCATTTGTGAGGCAAAAAGGCGTCCGCTTCTGGTGAAGCCTCCGCCTCCCCCAACATTATCAATTTGTGGAGAAGAGGTTGAAGAATCCAAAGTGATTTTCTCCCCGTTGCAGTAGAGGTCAGAGCCATAATGCCAAGGTATGGCATTACTGCTTTCATATGGAACGGGTCCAGGCACCGTGATGGTAACTGGACTTACTGCTGCAAAGGAGGGTACCGAAATGGTGTGCGGATCGTAGTAAATTGTGACTGGTAACCTGGCAGGAAGTGCCACTGATTGTTGTTGGAAACTGTTGTTTGGAGGAACATCTGATGGATCATAGTAGATGGTGATTGCTGAGACATCTTCGTTAATTTCTGTTGGCGTTGTAGAAGATTCCGCTGGTAAAAAGGATGCTGATGTTGTAGAAGAAATGGTTGTTGACATTTGATTTGTTGAAGTGATGGATGAAGCCATTGTTGATGATATTGATGAATTGGTTGGAATGATTGTTGCTGCTATTGTAAAAGAATCAGGAATTGTTGTCAAAGGGATTGCTGGATTTGTAGGCGCCGTTGTTGAGATCTGACGGATACCATCCTTGATAAGACCATCTATGACGCTTCTCCAATTATCACACCCGTTGACTGCAATGTTGCAATACCCACAACCGAGCTCACACCCGGGGAACACCTGGCACTCTAGAAGCTGAGTTTTAATTTCGACCAGAGGTGTTCGAATTTGTGCAACACTGGTGATCAAAGTAGATGGTTTGTCTTCCTCAATGGCATTAATCCTCGGCCCACCATGATTAGGCATAGGATTTCTGTTGACATTTGGAGGCGGTGCGAAGTTGAGGGCTTTAGAATCCACCAGATCCTGGACTTTCATTTGCAATGCCCTGCATTTTTCCGTATTGTGGCCTGGTGCATTGGAATGGAAAGCACACCTGGCGTTGACATCGTAATTCTTTGGGAGATTAGAGGGATCGGGGGGTGCCAATGTCCTTAATCAACCAAGTTAAGTTTCAGGAGTTGTGGCAATAAGGCAGCATAAGGCATAGGAATAGGGTCAATTACCCTATTTTCCTGCGATGGTCTTTGCTGAAAGGGTCTTTGTTGTTGATTGCTGTTATTGTTGTTGTATGTTCTCTGTGGCGGATACTGAACTTGCTGTTGATAATGGGGTTGTTGTTGTTGTTGATATGCGGGTTACTGAGGAATCGGAGCTGGAATAGTGACAGCTGCCACTGATCTGTGAAAATACTGAGGTCTGCCCCTGCTGGCATGAATGGCATTTGTCTCACCGGTCCTTCGAGGTCCCACAAAAGGCTTCCTGGGATTACTGGACGAACTTGAACCATTATCAGAAATTTTGCCCATTTTTAGCAGACTCTCAATTCTTTCACCGGCTATAACTACATCTGCGAAGCTGGTAGAAGAAAAGGCAGCCAATCTATCAATGTATGTTCCTTGCAAAGTATTCATGAACATGTCGGCCATTTCTCTTTCCGACATGGGTGGCTGGACAGCAGCAGCAAGCTGTCTCCACCTTTGGGCATATTCCCTGAAGCTTTCCCTGGAGGATTGAGACATTCCCATCAAGAGGGTCCTGTTAGGAGCCATGTCCAGATTGTATTGGTACTGCCTGATGAAGGCTTCAGCTAAGTCCTTCCAGCATCTGATGGTAGCTCTAGTCAAGTGTGAATACCACTCCCTTGAAGCCCCAGTCAAACTGTCTTCAAAATAAAACATCCACAGTTTTTCATCCATGGTATATGCTTTAAGTCTTCCCAGAAAAGACTGCAGGTAAGTTCGTGGACAAGAGGTTCCATTGTATTTCTCGAAGCACGGAGGTTTGAACTTGTGGGGGATTCTTACCCCGTCTACTAACCCCATATCCATTACATCAAAACCCAAGGAGTTTTGAGACTCCAAAGATCTCAATTTCTCAGCAATTTCATCAAACCTCCTATCATAGACCTCATCCCCAGCTCCCATGACAGTGAATTGCTCCTCTTGGGGGTCTTATTGTAAGATCCTCCCCCCAGTAGTATTTCCTTGCACATTGCCCGGGACATTGACTTCCGGATCTAGATGGGGTCCAAATACAGGTGGATTAACATGAGGTTGTCCCCTCTCATTGTTACTTGTTCCTCTAGTCCCAGGATGAGGTTCCTTGGGAGTTTGTCTTTCTACCAATGCCCTTAGCCTTTCCTGACTCTGGGCCAAGCCAGTCATTACAGTCATGAATTGGGCCATTTGGTTTCTCATCTCCACCCTTTCATTAGCCATCTGGGTTCTGACCTCGGTCAGATCTTGCTGTACTTGCTCCATTATAATTCCCGGAAGGTTGTTGCGAGTAGGATACCGGTGTGCACGGTTGACAGGGAACACTCTTCTGCGAGCAATATTTCCTGAACCACAACAGAGTTAGAAACAAACAAAATAATAACAAAACCTACAAAACAAAACAAAAGTTAGTATACAATGCAGTATGCTTATTCGTTTTCCAAGGTATCCGACTTGGCTCTTGGTTTTGACCTTTCCAGACCTCGAGGAAGATGCTTTGATGTTGCTTGAGAAAAGAAAACTCAGATGGAAACAAACTAACAGATATATTACAAATGGTGAATCATACATAGTTTGTTTTTACAACATATGCCCCTGAAGGGTCAAAATACAACACAAAAGAAAAGTACATCAAATGAAAACAACAACAATCAAAAAGTCAGACATCTAGTCCAAACTCATCCTCCTTAACCTCCTTCAGCAGTGCCTCAGTCACTGGACCAACTAGATGCTCTGTAATAGTCCTGATGAGAAGGTTTCTGGTGGCAATGGCAGTGGTCAGCTTCTTGTGCCTATCTTGGTCCTTTGACCTCTTCAGACCAGCCCTAAGTTTCAACTCTGAAATCTCCTTCTGGGCTGCCAGCAAAGCTTCCTGTTGCTTCTTTTCATTGGCCTCTAACTGCTCAATCCTGGCTTGAGTTCTCTGATCTTCTTGAGTACAGGCTTCAGTGATCCTAACCCACCTAGCCTAACTTTATTGCAGATAGAGATCAGTCCTAGCCTTCTGAAGCTTGGCCTCTTTACAGGCATTCTTCAATATTTGCTCCCCAGCTCTTGCTTTCTTGATGTAGTCCTCTGTTTTTTCAATCTTGGCCAGGTGTTCCACCTTAAGCTTTTCCAACCTCTCAATGTCTAGACGACCATCACTCCTCTCCCAGAGGGTCTTCTTCAGAGCTTGAGACAGATTCTCATTCCTTTCCTTCAGCTTCTCAAATTCTTCCAGGCTGACAGTGGCTGATGGCTATACTGTGGATGGTCCAGGTATATCCTCAATGGTGAAGGGCATCCCAGAAATCTGAGCTCTAGCATGAGACCATTCATAATACTGAGCTGAAGCAACATTATTGCACCTTCCAAGAATAGCCATCCCCTTTGTCTGGATGTTGTCCCAAGCCCAGGATGCTTGTCTGACAGCAGCTAGATTAGGTTTTATCTCACAATACAGAGTCTCAGCTAAATCTTGCATTCTAGGAGGGTGTACCAAAGAATAGCCCAGTTGTCTCTTAAATAGCAAAGGATTGTAGTTGATGCAACCCTTTACTCCTATCAGAGGTACATTTGGGTACTGCCCACAGCTAGTGATGATGTCCTTGCCCTTGGTGCTCTGGGTGCACCATCTAATGTCATCTGAAGTCAAAGCAATAAGTCTCTTTGCCCAATTCTTCTGTTGGTGAGGGTTCAGGAATGCATCTGACTTGGGTAGGTGCTTGAGCAGCCAGGTGTGGAACAAAGGAGCACAACATCTCACCAACTTTCCTCTATGTTTCTCATTCCTTTGATGGATGGAGTAATAGAAATCTCCCAGCAAGGTGGGTACTGGGTTCCTCAGAAGGAAAAGATGAATGGCATTCTTGCTAATAAACTTGGGCTCATCTGCAAACAGTATAACCCCATATATGCTAAGGGCTAACAATGCACAAACTGCCCTCCATTCTCCTAAAGAGGCCTTCAGGATGGCCTGAGAAATCAAGAAATCTACGTGTAAACCAGGGATCCCAGCCTTTGTTGTCATGTTTTGCTCAATCAAAATAGGCTCCAGGTACAGTGCTTTTGCTACTTCTCCATTGCTGGGAGAAGTCATTTCTGGGTTGAAGGGGACACCACCCCTGACAGGTACTCCAATCAATGATGAAAACTCCTCCAAAAGAGGTCCTAGCTGAAAGTCTGGGAATGTGAAGCATATCAAAGGAGGGTCATAAAACTGTAGGCAGGTGTGGATCATACTTCTCTGAGAAGGGTCCAGGTCCATAACCATATCAAGGATACCTCCATAATGCTCTCTGAATAATGGGATGTGGTCTGGAGTGATAAGTGCCTGGACCTGCCTGATACCAGTCAACACAGGCTCAAAGAAATGATATGATATGTTGCTCTTCCTGGGTGCAGACATGACTGCTGATGAAGAGCTGAAGAGAAGTGCTGATAGGGATCAAGACTGGTACTAGAGATGAGCCACTGATAGGCTGATGTTGGTTATGATGAAGATAGCTAAAGCAGTCAACAACTGAAGCAGAGGTCTATGCAGAAGAAGGGGTCAAAACCAAGCCAGATATGATATGGATACCCTGAAAAACAAATAAACAAATGTTAAATGATGCAATGATGATGTATGCAGATGATATGCAAAGGTTTGTGATCAAGCTGGATCTGATTACTGTCTTGATATAAAGCCCATGTATGTTCAAGAAGCCCAGATGGAGGTTCAGAGATCCAGTAACCAAGGTAGGGGACTCAAATAAAGAGTCACATGTCCAGGGTTAAATCACGAGAACTGTCCAAAGTGGAGTACTCTTAAACAAAATCAGTAACAGGGTATGATGTGGCCAAGGGTACCTGCAAACCTGCAAACAGCCCAACCCCTTCACAGGTAGTGTTCTAAAACAAGGATCCTCAGACTTGGATCAGTTATGGGAAGTGTAAATACCTCTAACCCGGAGATAAAGTGTTTACAATAACCATAAAAGATCCTCCTCTAATTCACCTCAGTTTCTGAAGGTCATAATAAAGGTTATCCAGACTTAGCAGGCTTCCCAGATAGCCCTAGCACTACAGGAAATCTGTAGCACAGATTTTTCAAGAAGAAACCCATATCTGAACCGCGTTTCATATTCCCGCACCAGACCGAAATGGAATGGGAAAGAACATGAACCACTCTAGCCTAGGTGTCACTCAGGTCCCAGTTATAGGACCTTAAACTCTCAGTAGAACCCCACCCACCAAGACAGAAGAACAGATCCAGCAATGATAATGACAGTATGAAATATGAAAAACTATAAAGAGAGCGATAAATAAAGTTGTACATATAGCAATAAATAAAGCAACTATATAAACACAATTAGCACATAACACCCCAGTAAACAAAAATCAAACAAGCGCTAGGAGGAACCCACAAAAAGAACCAGAAGCCCTGATTACAGTATAAGGTTCCCCAGCAGAGTCGTCAAGTTGTCGCTCCCACCAAATGAGGCTAAGTCAAATGGGGTACAGACGCGAACGGTCGGCGAAAGGAGAGAGAACACCCAAGGGTGAGCTCAGAAGACAAGAGTCGCCAGCTAGGCATTTTCATCCCGGAGGAAAGGTAATGCTGCATAGACCTAGAAAGATATGGATAAGACGGTTGCGAACCAGAGAAACTGAGAAAGGGGGTTGGTTACAACCTGGGAAGGTATTAGCACCCAGATTGTCCGCCGTACTCGACGGGATCCACGCTTAAAATATTTGTGCTTTAAAGGGGTAGTGTCAGTGCAATTTGTGTATCAAAGCTGGAAAAGAGTGCAAGTGTCAGTGTAAAAGAAATGTGAAGTGTATAAGAGAAGTGTCAGTGTAAGAACAAGAATGAAATGCTCAAGACTATGAGGCTTAAAGAATAATGCTGGAAGAGGGGGAATATACAGAGACTTTTGTTCAATAACTGTTAAGTTATGCCTACGTATCCTCTCGTGCAATGAGGAAGTCAGAACACCGTAGTTCGACTCAAAGAGACTGAAAGATAAATTGACTTGTGAATTGCTTACTTGTCTATGCTCATGTGTATGACCTGTCTGGCTCAGGTGCTAACTGTCTTGCATTAGACGGAAGAAGCAAGTTCTCGTTTATGAGTGAATGAGATGAGAAAAGAATCCCGAAGGAGACGATTATTGTTTGTTTTTGGGTTTTCAATCTTTTATTCCTTTTTGGAGTTTGTCATAGGAAAATGAGCTTAAGCCTAAACCAAGGGTTAGTAAACTGATCACATCCTCCCTCTGATTAGGGGTAATGAGAATACCTTAAGTGTGAAGTAAACACCTCACCCTTAATCACCATGATGTAGGATTAAGATCATTAACCTACTTGTGATTATTTAGATGTTTTTGTTGTTTTTGTTTAGTGTTAAGTAATGAGTTTAAGCCATAATCAAGGATTTAATGGACTCATTACACCATCCTAATAGAAGGATAATAGATGAGAACATTTAAGCTGAGGAAAGCTCCTCAACTTAATCCATGATTAGGGATTAACCTCATGACAAAACAAAGCCTTTATTAAATGGATTTTAGGTTAATGGTAAGATGAAGAAGTGATTTTTATGGTTTGTAAGACAACTTGAGGGGGACTTGTCCATTAACACTAGGATTAGTCCTTCTTAACCAATTAAGGAAGAATTAATGCAAGGCCCAAGTTACAAGCTTGATGTCTTAGTGATTATTAGGTGGATTGATTAAAGGGTTTAAAACACATTAAGGGTTTAGCACTTAGGATTATAGTTATACACTCCATCCTAATAGAAGGATGCAGGCATAAGCTTAATCACAAAGCCTTAAAGCCTTTATGGTTTAGCCCTTGATTATGAGGTGAGAAGAGAAGACTCAATGATGACACAAAGGCAAAACTAAATGGGGAACTAATCAAACCCTAATTATTATCATGCTTGGAGATCCTAGGGTTGGTGAGGCTTAAAAAAGAAAGAATCTTCAAAGAGCCACCAAGGAGAGAAGCAGATGAAAAGGGAAAGAAACAGAGAGAAGCAAGACAACTTGCTTCACTTAAGAAGACAAGTTGCCTGAAGAAAGAAAGTAAGAGATGAACATGAATGAGAAATCTCACTCTAATACACATACAAAATTCAGCAAAGAAAGCATGAAAGAGATGAAAAGAGATTGTGAGAAGTGAAGGCAAATTCACTTCTCAAACAACTTACCACCTGAAAGGTTAGCAAAAGAAATGAAATGCAATGAGGATGGGATGAAATGCCATGGTGAAAACCAAAACCAGAAGCAAGAACATGAAGTTAATGATGCTAGGAGATGATGCAAACACATGACAAGAGATGAGAATGATCATACAAGCATAAGGATGCAAATGAGGCATGCTTTGAACCAGAAGAATCCATGAATGCTTATGAAATGAAATGAACATATAACATAGAAAATGAAAGATGCAATGATCAAACATGATTCTAAGATGTCCTAAGATGTCTTATGAATCACATGGATGCACAAAATGTCATGGCAAGTTATTGAATGCAAGCATGTGAGAGATGGATGCAAAGGAAGGCACAAATTAGGGTTTATGATCAACACACAAAGCAAAATTCAAAATCAGAAGCAAATGACATGAAAAAAAATTGAAAATGGGATCAAAGGAACCCTAACCCTATACAAGTTCACTGCCCAAAGGAGGGGACCTAACTCTTAACCTAGTGAAAGTTATGATTTTCTTAAGTCAATTAGGGTTTTAAGATACCTCATCATGAAAAATGCAAAACAAATTGAAAATAAAAGATCAATTCAAACCAAATTTATCCTATGAACTACATGCCATGAAGGATGCAATGCAAGAAGAACCATCATCAAACTCTCAAAGATTAGGCAGAATGAATTTTTCAAAGTTTGCACAAAAATATTGCCTTAAAATGAATTTAATTCCATGGAAAATTGTCAAAATGCATCAAGATCTAAAAATAAATTTGCTTTGAGAGTTGGATAATGTTTCTAAATGCTTTTAAATGCAATGTGAATTTTTTGGTGATTTTTAAATACCTAAATGCATTTTTAATTAATTAATTTCCATTAACTAATTAAAAATAAACATTTAAGTGATTTAAAAATGATTTTTAATGCAAAAAATAAAAATAAAAATATTTTTGGGTTCTGAAAATTAATGAAATGTTTGACAAAAATTTTCAGAATTTTTAAATGTTTTTTTCTATTTTTAATAATTCATCCAAATTAAATGAGAAGAAAATGAAATTAAAATTAAAATATGAGAAGTAATCCAAAGGAGAGGCCAGGATCTGATCTGGGCTTGTGAGGGTTGACTTGGCGCGCAATCCTACGGCCCAAGTTCAAACCTGGTTAATATTGTTTTATAATTAATTAAACTTAGATTATGTTAATTAAATGATTGATTAGGGCTTAAAGAGCCATTTGGGCCATCCACACGCGCGCGGGAAACAGGATCCTAAGGCTATTATTCAAAGTTGCTAATTAAACATGCTTAGCCCTAATTAAACTCAGGCGACCGGAGATAAGCTTCGTTCGTCTTCTCCGGTCATCTCCCTCACCTGAAACACCCAGAACACACCCCCAAGACCTCCAAAACTCCAGAATCAATCCCCTAACATTGGGTAACAAGAATCCAGGGCCAAAAACAATTTATCTTAACCACACAGTGAGAATTGAAGAAAATAAATTCTAGGGCAAAAGTTTCAGAGCACCACAAAATGCTTGTTTCTGGCTCATTTCAAAAAATAAATACATCCCCATGATCAGGGCAACACATAGAACAATATTTTAACAAGAAATCAGAGTTCTGGAAAATTTGTTCATCATGTTACTTGAGATTGAGCTTTCGAATCCTGGGCTTTCTGACCTTCTGCCTTGTGCTTTTCCACTCTAATGGACTTCTTGAAGCTTCTGGTAAGCTTGGAATGAGTTTATATGGAGGATTTTGAAGCTTCCAGTTCAGGGGTGGTGAGAATCGTATTTCTGTTTATGGTGGTTTTGGGCTGCTTTGATGGGTCAGGGATGATCAGTGGAGTGTTTTGAGATGGATGGTGGAAGAAATTTTGGGAATGGATGGCTGAGTTATGGGATTCGATAGAAAATGCAAGATGGAGGATTTTTGTGAACTCTAGCAATGTTGTGGATTTAGGCTGGCTTGTTGTGTGTTTTTAGTCTCTTTTAGTCCACATATCAAGCTGTGATAGGGCAGAGAGTTGTTGGTGGCACAACTTGATTGGTATGGCCTCTTTTGCAAAAAGTCAAGTCTAAGTGTACTATGAGGTATGGGCTGTTTTAGGGCTAGAACAAAAGCATGTCTGTTGCAGCTTGAATCAAGGCAGACCATGGAAATGATTTTGAGGCCAACTTGCAAGTGGATTAGGGTTTTTGTGATGTTTTGCAAATTTCACCAAGTTTTGCCCTTTTGTGATTACTTGAAGCATAAGTCATGAAAATGGGAGGTTCTTTGGTGCATTCTGATTTTTAGGTCATGGTTCATGTTTGTGCAAAGGTTAGAAGTCACATTGAAGTCACATTTTGCCTTGGCAAGAGGTTTTGCAACTTTGCCTCTTTGGTGTAAAACTTGAAATTATGTGATTTTGTCCAACTTTATCAAGCCATAACTTTTGATCCATAATGAATTAGAATGAGTTCTTGTACTTTTTGAAAATGGGAGGATCCATTATACAACTTTCATGACCAAAGTTTTCTCATTTGAAGCATTTTTGAATCACAAAGAAAGGGTTGAAAAACTTTCCCAAAATGGCAAGTTTGCATTACAAGTCACTTTCCCAAAAAGGCAACTTTGCAAATGGTTTTAAATTCTTCAATTTTGTGAACTTATAACATCTTCTATGATCAAATAAAGATCATACACACTCAAAATGATGGAGAATCCCCTTTGGTTGGGTCATTGGGGGCCTCAGATGCCCTGATTTTGCACTGACTTGCTTAAGAAGTCAACTCTTGATTTGATGCCTTCCCCATGGAATTTCTTCATGAAAATTGATATGCATGATCCTCATAACATATATAGACCAATAGAAACAAGAATGACCAAAAATTTTGGAGTTATGGCCTCTGAAACCAAAACCCTAATTCTAGGTCATCTGTGTAGTTAAACCTGGCTCTGCTTCCATGCCTTTCTCAGTTCTTGTGATTCTTTGACTTCCTTGACTTTGTGAGGATATAATATGGTGCTTGAACATAAATGGACCCCTTTGAAGTGATTGAAGACCTTTGGAGTGGCTCAAATGGCTCAGGGATGGCTCAGATCACAAACCCTAGATGCAGATGACTTAGAAGCAATGCAGTGAATAAAAAATGTGGTATGAGATGCTATGATTGAATTTATGCATATGAAAAGATCACAAGCCATGGTGTGAATGGGTGAGGGAAAATTTGGGGTGTTTACACTTATCAGCTTGTGTATGGTATGGAAGTTGTCCTACCGGTTGAAGTTGAACTACCCTCCTTACGGGTAATGATGGATGTGAAACTGGATGAAGCAGAATGGGTCCGATCTCGATATAATCAATTGAGTCTTATTGAAGAAAAGATATTAGCAGCCATCTGTCATGGGCAGTTATATCAAAAGCGAATGAAGAAAGCCTTTGATCAGAATGTCAGACCTCGGGATTACCAAGTGGGAGAGCTTGTTTTGAAAAGACTTATTCCTCCTCATACAGACCACAGGGGCAAATAGACGCAAAACTGCGAAGGCCCATTCATTGTAACGAAAGTGTTCTCTGGTGGAGCCCTGATGATCACTACTATGGACAACGATGATTTCTTATCTCCTGTGAATTTAGATGCAGTTAAAAAATACTTCGCATAAAAGACCCGCTGGACATAAAAACATAATGTAAGTCTAGGAAAAAATAGGGCATCCCAGCGAGTCAAAAACTGAATAAAAGACTCGGGCAAAAATAAGGGAAAATTGAAAGAAAAATGTACACCCGTTGAGTTGAAAAGCCACATCGGACAGCTCAGGCAAAAATGGGTATCCCGGTGGATTGAAAACCCGAAAAGGCGATCCATGCAAAATCAGGGAATAAGCGAACAACTGCATTCTAAATTCGTCTGTATCGATCACAACATGGCAAGCTTCGAGAGGATAATGCGTCAGTCAGAATCAACCTTTTTCAGAAAGCAAGATAAGAAGAACGTCAAGGTCATACAGGTCATAGAAAAGGAAGCTCACTGGAGCGTCAACTTCGACATTTCCAACACTTTTATTTTCTCAATTTTATAGCAATCTCCTTATTTCAGGGATTCGCTTCTTCACTGTACTTGCCTATTCAGGGCACACAAATCAATAAAATCAGAATTTTTAGTCACGCTTTGTTTTGCACATTTTTGTTTCATTTGCAAAATGTCCAAAGTTCATAATACAACACTTGCATGAAAACATATAAGCCATTTTCAATAAATGCTTGCAGGAAATATGCACTCTTGTGCAAATATTACTCCTATGAAGGAATTCGGTTGAGGATACCTCGGGACACTTGTGCGTTTCTTTTGTTTAACAGGTTGCAGGTACTCAAGGCAGACAATCTCTCATAACATGGGGTATATCAAAGCCTCGTATCCCCAGCCAAGTCAGCAATCACCTAATCAGCAGGGTTACTTGACATGAATTCCCCCCACAAAGCTATCATCCCCTTAGAGGACCCTTCGAGAAACTCATTAAATCTCCAGCGTGTTGCTTGGACGAAGGAGTTACAACAGATTACTTCCCAGAAGTTCTCTTCTCCCCAAACAGGATCTCCCGAGCAATGCCTGAACTATTTTCCCCATCGAAGTTACCAGGAACTCCTTCTCCATAGAAAAGTTGCCAGGAACTTCTTTTTCCCCAAAGAGTTACCAACGTCTTCTTTTCCCTAGTGAGGTCGCCAAAGTTTTCCTCAGCTAAGTTGCCAAGATCCTCTCATCTCCTGCAAGTTACCAAAGTTTTCCCCAGTAGATTTTCCAGGATCTTCTTTTCCTCAACGGAGTCGCCGAGATTTTCTCATCCTCAGCAGAGTGGGAAGAGTCCCCTTCCTCAGCCAATCGTCAGGGCTTTCTGTTCCCCATCAGAGTTTCCAGGATTTTCTCATCCTCAGCAGAGTCGTCAAAATCGCTTTCCCACGGAGTTTCCAGTTTCTCCCTAGTAAAGTTAATAGGGTTTTCTGTGCCCTAGCGGTTTGCCGAAGCCTCCTCAGCCCCAGCATGAGGTTCTTCAACAGAAGCTTTCCCAGTCGAGATCCCCACAGAATTCCTTATGAGGGTCATTCAGTGATCCTCTATCCCCACAGATCGGCCAATGATCTCTTTCCCCAGCGGAGTTCTCCCTTCGGACAAATCGCCCAAAGATCTTTTTTCCCGCAGGATCCAGATCTCAGATCAGTTCTCTCATTTTGCATAATCATAGCAGTCGCATCATATTCCCCAAACAAAGCGTATCATTCCGTCTAATATGGAGCATTACGACAAAAATCAAACATTTGCATGATCATAAGCCAGGTTCAAGACAGTCACATGCAAACATCAGAATCACTTCACCAACAATATACAAAACTTATCCCCCACAGACAAAGCCAAAATACTTTTTGCACTCTCAATACAAATACATGTTCATACTTGTACATATTCTTTTTGATACTCGCCCGTGTCATGCTTCCCCAACAAGTCAAATGCTCGTCCGTGTCCCTTGCTCAATCTTTTTTGACAATCGTCCGTGTCTTGCACATATTTCCTCAGCAGGTCAAACACTTGTACATACTTATACACAATCCTCTGGTACTCGTTCGTATCTTGTATATATCACCTCCCCGGCAGATCAACACTCGTCCATGTTCCTTTCTTAACTGATTAATACTCGTCCGTATCGTGGTCCTAAGGACGCTCGTCCAAATCTTTAGTCTATACACACCCTCAAACACTTATACCTTTTATTTCAAAGTGTAAGCACTCGTCCGTGTTTACCATCCCCCAGAAGTCACCAATAAAACAACTTTTTCTATCCGGCATTCATCCTATATCGTGATATTTTTTCGGAAGCCATCCCCTGCCAGGTGATCGTCCTTCACCTTTTGATGATCGTCCCTCATCATTTATCTGATGGCCGTCCCCATCGTTGATCCTCTTATTTGACATTCGTCATATGTTGTGATATTTTTAGCAGTCGTACCCTGCTAGGTGATCGTCCTTCACCTTTGGATGACCGTCCCTCATCCTTTACCCATTGGAGTCCCCATTGTTGGAACTTTCTATCCGACATTCGTCCTATGTCGCGATATTGTTTTAGCAGCCGTCCCCTACTAGGTGATCGTCCTTCACCTTATGATGACCGTCCCTCATCATTTATCTGATGGTCGTCCCCATCGTTGATCCTTTTATCCGGCATTCGTCCTATGTCGAGATAATCCCCAAGAGCAGTCGTCCCCTGCTAGGTGATCGTCCTTCACCTCCTTATGATCGTCCTTCATCATGCTTATCCGATGGACGTCCCCATCGTTGATCTTTTCTATCCGGCATTCGTCCTATGTCGTGATATTTTCAGCAATTTTCCCCTGCTAGGTGATCGTCCTTCACCTTTTTGATGACCGTCCCTCATCATTATTTCATTTATTCTTTTACCCGATGGCCGTCCCCGTCGCGGTTTATTTACCCTTTAACCTGATGGTCGTCCCCGTCAGTGCTTCCCTCATTTCTTTAATCCCCAGAGAATTTTATTTCTTTACCCGATGGCCGTCCCCGTCACGGTCTCTTTATTTCCCAGCATGATGGATGTCCCCATCATTGCTTTACTTACCGTTTTTCATCCCCAGCAGTCGTCCTCTGATCGATGGTCTTCCTCCATCACTTTCATTTGATACTCCTACTATACTTCCTGTTACAACTTATATCCCATTTCTTCTTCTCCGCAGTGAGTGCAAATTTCAGACTGTCTTTGGTATTCAACCACAAGTTATCTTGTTTGTCTGTTAAACCAGGCCCTTACATCCTGCACAGCTAACTCATTCTTGAATAGGGGCAGCTGTAAATACCCCAAATTTTCCGTCACCTTTTTCTCACACCATGGTTTGTGATCTTTCATATTGCATTGCATAAGCATATCATCTCACTGCATAGTTTATATCACTACATAAGCTGCATAGCTAGGGTCTATGCTCAGTAGAATCCAAGAAGTGATCTGAGCCATCTCAAAGGCCTTGAAGCATACCAAGAGGGTCCATGAGTGGTCTATGGTCATATTATATCTCCAAGAAGTTTTTGAAGTCACAAAATCTCAGAGGATTATACAGAGGCCCAGAAAGACTAGGTATTCCTGCACAGATGACCTAAAATTAGGGTTTTGGGTTTGAGGCCCTTAACCTCAAAATTTTTGGTAATTCCTGATTCTAATGGTTTTAATATGTTATAAGGAGCATGTGTACCAATTTTGATAAAGAAATTCATTATGGAATTCATCTGATCACCTGATAACTTATTGTGCAAGAAAAGTCAGAATCAGGGCATCTGAGGCCCCCACCAATGGTACCAAAGGGTCACATTCATCATTTTGAGGTTCTATGATCTTTATTTGATCTTAGAAGTGGTTAGAAGTTCACAATATTGAAGAATTTCAAGCCATTTGCAAACTTTCCATTTTTGGACATGACTTGTAATGAAAACTTTCCATTTTGGGAAAGATTTTCAACCTCCTCTTTCTTGATCAAAAATGCTTCAAATGAAAAAACTTCAAACATGAAAGTTGTAGATTGGATCTTCCCATTTTCAAAAAGTATAAGAACTCCTCTTGATTCATCCTAGAACTCAAGATATGATGTTTCAAAGTTGAAAAAAATCACATAATTTTTCAAGACATGCCAAAGAGGGAATTTTGCAAATTCAAGTTTTAAGACTTCTTGTGACCTCTAATTGACCTCTAAGCATCATAACATGATGATGCAACATTGCAAGACCAAATTTGTGCCTTGGATAATAAGTTTCCATGACGTGTTCTTCAAGAAATTTCAAAGAGGGAAAATTTCAAAACCACCTCAATCTCATGAATCAAGCCATCCAGATCCTCAAATCCAATCCAAAGGTCATCCTTGAATGAAGCTGAGGCAGGACAAGCCTTACGATCTCCTCTAACCCGTGTGATACTCATAGTTGCCAAAAATTGAAGTTTTTGCAAATGTCCCATACCAATAACACTATGCCACAACAACTCTCTGGCCAATCAGTACCTCTTATGCAAACCCTAAGGACCTCAAACATAACAACACACAAGCCTGCAACCTCTCATACACTCAGAATCCCAAAAATCCTCAAGAACTTCATTCCTTCAAATCTCTCAACACATCCAACAAAAACCACTGATTCTTTTACCATTCATCTCAAAATCAATCATAGAACACAAAGCACCCATTGCCATGGCCTGAAAGCTTCCCAAACAAAAATACGATTTCTACCACACCAGAACCAAACATCACAAACTAGCCATTCAAAGCTTGTTCTCGGCATCTTATTAGCTTCAGGGAGTTCATTGGGGGTATATTTGCATCAAAGAAAGGGTCAGAAAGCTCAAGAGTGAAAAGCTTCAGTTCAGGTAGCTCTCTTGAAACATTTTTCCAAAACTATTATTTTAAGTTCCAATGTGATTCTATATGCTTCCCTCGTCACCATGATGCTTTTACTTTTGAAAGTGGTTGCGTTTTAAGTATTTCATAGCTTTCTGAAATTTTGCCTGTGAAATGTTCTTGCTTCGATTCTCTCTTTTGATGCATGATAAATGGTTTTTGTTGTTGGATTCTTGTTTAATGATATTTAATGAGTGATTCTGGAGCTTTTGGGGGCTTGGGGTAGCTTATAGAGAGAGATAGAGAAGAAGAGTGGCCGGAGAAGACAACCGGAACACTGTTTCGGTCGTCTGAAAGTAATTTGCCCTAATCCTGTTTAATTTGCCAGTTTGAATTTGGGCCCTTGGATGTTGTGTTCCCGCGTGCGTGAATGGCCAGGATTCGTTCATTAAACCCTAATCACCTTAACTAGTTTAATTAATAATTAATTAATCAGGATGAATCTCAGCCATAGGATAACGCACGCAGTCACCCCAAATTCAAATTTGGACCTTAGATTTTGCATACTTTCTATTTTATTCTATTTTCTTTACATTTCTTTCATATAATTATTTAAAATAGCAAATATACTTTTAAAAATCTCATTTTCTGCATCTTTACTTCAAATATTTTTCTAAACTCAAAAACATTTTTTGTTTTAATTTTTGCATTAAAAAAGTATTTTTAAATCATTTAAATGTTTTATTTAATTAATTAATTGGTTTTAATTAATTAAAAATACATTTAGGTTTCTAAAAATCACAAAAAAAATCATGAAGCATTCTTAGGCATTTAGAACTATTTACAAATTCACCTTACAAATTTCTTTTTATGTTTGATCATGTTTTCACAATTTCCTTTGAATTAGGGTTCATAAATTTCACATTTTTTAACCCTAACTTGAAAAATTCAGTTCTGATCAACCATGATGAGTTTGAACTTAGTTCTTTTTGCATCCTTTCACACTTTGCATCTTGTATCTAGGTTATTTGACTCATAATTTTACATTGCATTTTCAAATTGATTTTTATTTTTCCTTTAAAACCACCCAAAAACCCTAGTTAAATTAGGAAATCCATATCTTTGCCTAGGTTTAGCTTCTGACCTCCACCTTTAGGGAGTGATCTTGTATGTGTTTAGGGTTTGTTTGAGTTCATTTTCAAATTTTTATCATGATGTATGCTTCTGTTTTGATCATGTGCATCTCATACATTCATAAATCCCTAATTTCTCATGTTCATTTGCATTAATCTTTGCATTTCTCAATCATGTGAACTTGCCATACCATTCCATTCTCTTGTATGCCATCTTAGACATCTTAAGACGTGTTAGAACATTTCTTGATCATTTCTTCATTCATTTGGTATGCTTTACATTCATTACATTTCATGAATATCCATGTGTTCTCAAGCTTCTTTCATGTTTGTTTTGCATCTCATCCCTTGTATGAACATACATAAGCATCTCACATGTCTTTGCATCATTTCAAAACAAATTTTCATAGCATATTCACTTATGGTCTTGGTCATTTTTCTTCATTTTCTTTGTTTCCTTTTGCTTTGCATCTTATGCATTCACACTAACATTTCAGGGGCTTATGGTAAGTTTTTTGGGATGTGGGTTTGCCTTCACATTCCACCTCTTCTTATCTCTTCATATGCAATCTTTGTTTGTCTTTGAAGTGAATTTTCTTCACTTGTGCTCTATTTCTCCTTCTCCTTCTCTTAGGTTACTTATCTTCTTCAGGAAGTAAGTAACCTATTCTCTTTCTCCTTCTCTCTTCATCTGCTTCTCTTTCTTGGTGGCCTTCTGAAGATCTTTCTTTAAGCCTCACAAACCATAGGAACATCCAAGCATGATAATTTTAAGGTTGTATATAGTCTCCCCTTAGTTTTTTAACTTTGAGTCTCCTTGAGTCTCTCTTCTCATCTCATAATCAGAGGCTAAACACTTAAAGCTTTAGGACTTTGAATTAGGGTTATGCCTGCATCCTTATCTTAGGATGGAGTGTATAACTTTAATCCTTAGTGTTAAACCTTTAATTTGTTTACACCTCTTAATCAAAACACCTAATAATGATCAATACTTAAGCTTGTAACTTAGGCCTTACATTAGGGTTCCATCTCTTCCTTTTGGTTAAGAGGGACTAACCATAGTGTTTAATGGACAAGTCCCCCTCAAGCTAGTCTTACAGACATAAAAGCCATTTCTTAATCCCACCTTTAATTAACATCCAGTTAATAAAGGCTTGTTATATATTGAATGTAGTCCCTAACCATGAATTAAGTTGAGGTATCTTCCTCAGCTTAAGTGTTCTCATCTATCATCCTTCTCTTAGGATGGTGTAATGAGTTCACTAATCCCTGATTAGAGATTAAACTCATTACTTAACACTAAACAAAAACCCAAAAACATCTTAATAATCATAAGTAGGTTAATGATCTTAATCCTATATCATCATGGTAATTAAGTTGAGATCTTCATCTCATGATTAAGTAGGCTCATTATCCCTAATATGGGTAGATATAATGAGTTTACAAACATTTGATTTAGGCTTAAGCTCATTATCCTATGCAAAACACCAAAAATAATAAAAAAACTGAAAACGCAAAAACAAACAATAATCGTCTCCTCCGGGATTCTTTTCTCATCACACTCATTCTATAAACGAGAACTTGCTTCTCCCGTCTAATGCAAGACAGTGAGCACTCGAGCGAGACGAGTCATACACTTGAGCATGGACAAGCAAGAAGTTCACAGTCAAATCATCCAGTCTCTTTGAGTCGAACTATGATGTTCTGACTTCCTCATTGCACGAGAGGATACGTAGGCATAACTTAATGGTTATCGAACAAAAGTCTTTGTGTCTTCCCCCTCTTTCAGCTTTCTTTTCTAAGCCTTAGTCTTGAGCATCTCACCTTCTTTTTGCACTGACACACTGTACATTTCCCCCTAGCTTTTTATACACAGTCAGCACATACACTACCCTCTTTTAAACACAATCAGGTAAGCGTGGATCCCATCGAGTACGACGGACGATCTGGGTGCTAATACCTTCCTAGGTCGTAACCAACCCCCTTTCTCAGTTTCTCTCGTTCGAAACTATCTTATCCATCTCTTTCCAGGTTTATGCAGCATTACCTCTCCTTCGGGATAAAAATGCCTAGCTGGCGACTCTACCTCAACCTCCAACATCGCCGACAGTCCGCGTCTACACCGCGACGAGAGTCCCGGGGGAGCAACAATGATCATTGAGGAACTTAGTGGAAATAACCCTCTCCAGTGGTGACAGTGGAAGACCACATTTGTTGGCAAACCCACTCGCGCCCGAGGATCCACTGGGAACTCGCATAGGATGGCCTTGTTCTCTCGTAGGAACTCACTCAAAGTACTTTTCATATGGTGATAGTATTGTACCTTCCAGGTTGAATGTACTATTTTTTCTTGATCCCAGTGCTTTAAGCTAGGAACTTATGGGGGTGCTTGTTTTTCACGACTCAGCTGAGACCTCCTTTTTTAGTGTATAATGAAAAACCAGAAACGGTGACCGTATTATCGCTACTTGACCATAGAGTCTATGATGTTGACCCTTAGTAGCACATCTGTGAGATGGGGGACTGTTTACAAGATTGCATGAACCTTAACTTCCTACATACCCACTTCATCAATGTTGATTTTGTATTTGGATCCAATTCTATGTGGTTCTTTAATTCTCAGTTTTGGGGTTCTATACAGAGATCCTATTATTATGGCTATTGGCTCACTGCTCAACACTGACACCAGATACATATCACTAATCACATTCTAGATGCATACATGAAATCATAGCATTTTAGCATACATGTGTCAATTATTTTCGAGGATCTCATATCTGAATCATGTTGTTGGTTTTTCTATATCTAAATGTGAATCAAAGCAGATAGATTCATGGGAAATAACCGAACATGGCATTTTCATACATCCTTGCATTTTTGTGACAGGTGTTCAGAGACAGGTTCTTATCTTGACTTGGTTGCAATTTCAGAATGGTCGGCTTGCATCACAACAATCAGGGTATGGGTTTGGAATAACTCTCGGTGGAGATAATTGAATTGAAGACCCAACTGGGGCAGTCTAAGGAAGAAGTGCAAGCTTTATCTCCGGGATAGAAATTTTTGTAAGAAGAATTCGACTTGATGAAGACTCAGATGAAGTTTCTTAAGGGATCATGAATGTTGTGTTGAAGAAAGAAAGTAGTCTTGTGTCTGCTTCCCCAGCATAAGGTCTTGTTTCTCAAATATCTTTGGGATTTCCACTGAATCAAGAGTTGTTATATGGATTTCATCCATAGTATGAGCCTTCTCACCAACAATCACCACTTGGTAGTAAAGAATAAATACTCCAACAGACTTTAGTTGCAGCTATTCCAATGGCAGCATCTTGTTATCGTCAAAATCAAGAAAGAGTTATTGATCATGTGCCCATGTCTTATGCTGAGATGTGCCCACAACTGCTCAAAATGGGATTGATTGAGTGTATTGAGATAACTCCTCCTTTTGGTAAACTTCCATTTGGTTGAATCCCAACACATACTATGTTTTCTACTCCGGAGCTCCCAAACATGATATTAATGATTGTAGGGCATTCATGCATCAAGTGCAAGATTTAATTGAGAAGGGAGTAATCAATTTTGGGAGGATCGGGTTGAAAGTATCACAAGTTTATGCATGTATGACGAATGGGAAGGGATCAACCTTTCTTATTTTAGGGTCATTACTCAGGCTGAGTCTTCAAGGGTGTTACATCAGTAATCTTTGTTTGTTCCTCGTCCAAATATGGGTAAGAGAGGGCAGGGTCCTATTAGGCGGCCAAATCAACATCATCATGGTGTATAGATGGTTGGCCCATGAAGTAAAGAAGGCCAGACAGGGGTGTTTATTTATAGGCCATATATTTCTATTATTATGGTGTATCTGGCTACGCTCGGGCTTGTTGGGGGAATCTTTGTTGTTGTTATTGTTTGTGTTGTGGTTGTTATCATTTTGTTTTCAATACTTCGTATGACTTTTGCTCCTATGAGCCTTTCTTTGTTCTGATGTTTGGATTTTTGATGCAATGGTTTTCTTCATTCTTCTCAGAAGGAAATTTATGCACCGACACTTAGTCATAATATGACTTCACATTGGATTTTACTTTCAAGGATTCATATGAGAGTGCTCTCTCAATAACTGTGTTTTAGAGCATTTGCATAATATAGCATCATGCATATCATAACATATTATCTCTATTTTTTCAGGTACACAGGCACAGTTTCTTATCTCTATTTCTTTATAGGAAATATTATTAGGAGTCGTCTTCACCAATATCCAATCAAGAAAAGCAGAACTAGAATGGAAGATCAGGTTGAAGTTGAGATCGTGAAATTGAGAAACTGTATGGAGCAGTTCATGACCCTGATGACGAGGATGGCTCAGAATCAAGAAAGACTAAGGTTGATGGTTGAGCGGCTAGAGGATGAGATTCTAGAAGGTGGAAATCAGGGAAATAATAATGGTACTAGGCGAGCAAACCCCCAGGTTATCCCTGGTATTGGAGCTCCGGGAGGAGACAATGCCCGTAATGTTGGCTACATGGATGGACCAAAGGATCAATTTACTATGATGAATGAGGAGTTGGATACCTAGAATTCGGCTGTGAATAAGAAGTTTGAGGAAATTACTAAGAAGATAAAGGCCATTGAATCTCAGAACTCTCTATGTTTTGATATGACTGACTTAGGTTTGGTGCCAGGGGTCAAAATTCCTCACAAGTTCAAGCCACTTAGTTTTGATAAGTACAATGGCATCGCTTGTCCGAAAACCCAAATCCAATCTTACTTTGGGAAGATTTCTTCCCATTCTAGGGATGAAAAGTTATGGATGTATTACTTCCAGGACAACCTATCTGGGGCATCCTTGAAATGGTATATGAAGTTGAATAGGGCATCTATGAGAAGATGGGAGGACTTGGCTGAAGCTTTTGTGAAATAATACCAATATAACTTTGACATGGCGCCTAACCGCACTCAACTCCAGGGTCTTTCTCTGAAGAAGTCTAAAAGTTTCAAAGAATATGCTTAGATATGGCGAGAAAAGGTCGTCCAAGTACAACCTCTAGTGCTTGAGATGGAATTGGTTGACGTATTCATGGCCACTTTGCAGGGTGTGTTTCTAGATCATTTAGCTGCTTTTCCATCCATTGGATTTGCTGACATTGTGATCTTCGGCGAGCGAATTGAGAGTCTGTTAAAGCTTGGAATGATTCAAGATTATAGTGCATCAACTTTAGGCACTAAGAAGCCCTTATCAAATGTCTAGAGAAAGAATGAAGGGGAAGTTGGGGAAACATTTGATTAATGTGGAAAAGGTAGAGGATATCAACCACATCATCATCAGGAAGCCTCTACGACCACAACCGCAAATAATCAGCCTAAGCATCAACAACGACCAAAGAACCCTCAATAGGGTCATCAGCAGCAACAAAGGAGAGAAAGAGTTTTTGACCCTTTACCAATGTCTCATACCGATCTACTTCAACATCTGCTTCAGTTGAAGTTGATTGAGCTTCGCAAGTTGTCCCCACCTCCTATTCCACAACCGGATGGATGGGATGCCAACGCTCACTGTGATTTCCATCCTGGGGCACCAGGACACCATATTGGTGGGTGTAAAGCTTTTCACCACAAGGTAAATGATTTAATAGATTCAAAAGTTGTCAACTTTGCTCTAAACAGATAGGGGAGAAGGCATTTTTCTTGATTTAAAGTCTTCTTATCAGAGTCCGTAAGAAAAAGAACTAAAGCAATAAAGCCATAAGTATCCCTATACTCTCAATAACAACAGTTATTTTCTTCCTTCAATGCATTTTCATACCTAGTTGTCGCTCCCTGGATTTCCATCCTGGTACAAACGCGAAAGTGGTGCGAAAAAGGGTAGAGTCGCTAGCCATTCATTTTTATCCCGAAAGAACGGGAATGGTAATGCTGCACAAACTAGAAGAAAATAAAAGGAAGGAAAAAGGTCTTGCGAACCAAAGAATTTGGGTTCGGGAATCGGTTACGACCTGGGAAGGTATTAACACTCCAGATCGTCCGTCGTACCTGACGGGATCCATGCTTGAAAAGAAACTATTTCAAAGGGTGAAGAAATGAAAGTTGTTGCAAAAAGAAATACTGAAACTGGATAAGAAAATAAAGCAAGGGGGAAATGTAGGGAAAATAAAGAGTACTCGAACGGGCCCTACCCCACTGCCTACGTACCTCATCTGGACATGAGGATCAGAGTCGGCGTAGTTCCCCTAACTAGGTGTTGCGGGCTCGTCTAGCACGAGTGCGTTACCTTCTTGCAAAGTGACAAGTAGGAGCAAGTTCGCACGTAAAGAGTGAAGGTGATGAGAAGAGAAGTCCCGAAGGAGAGACACTTATTGTTTTTCCAGTGTTTTTTATGAGTTTTTTGTATTGAAGTTTGCATAGGTAAGTGTACCTAAGTCTTACTTAATGGGATGTGTACTTATTACATCATCCCGGAATGGAATTAGCAAGAGGCACACCTAGCTATGGAGGAAATCCCCAAATCTAGTCCCACAAGTGAAGGCTCAAGCACACTGACTTACTTGCATTTATTAAGTGATTTTGGTGGTTTTTGATTAAGAAGTGTTTTTTATGTTTTCTTTATGAAGTAATCTCATGCTAATACCTATCCACCACGAGGGATATCCTACACATACAAGTATCTCATAGAAAAGTCTTGTGTCACATGAGAAGACTCGTCATTTATTAAAGTGACTTAAAGTTAAGTTTGAAGATGAGAAGAGAGGGCACCAAAAGGATCTCAAAGGTAAAAAGTCTAAGGGGGAACTAACAATCCTAAATGTTATCATGCATGGGATTTCTAGGTTAATTAGGTTTGGATTCTATCCTAATGAAGAAGAAGGAAAGAAAAGAAAGAAGAAGAAGAAAGGAGAAGAAAACGCTAGAAGACAACTTACTTCTCTAAAGAAGTTAAGTTGTTTCTAAAAGGGAAGTGATGAAGTTGGACAAGCATAGCATAAGGCTAAGGCAAACACAATTTGAAATTATAACGAGATGAAGGAAGAAATTGTATGTGGGATACTCTCCCACGCACATGACTTACCAAAACCCCCTACAAAACAAATATTTGTGAACCACATAAGCATAATGTGAAAATAAGAATATTCAAACAATACGCAAACCAAATACGAAGGTCACAAACTAAACACAATCAAAAAAGTCAGTACCTAAACCCTATAGGTGACCTAAAACAAATACCAAGCAAACCTAATAGAATGACATAAATGTCTTCCTCAAACTATGTTAGAAGGATGGACGAAAGAGACAAGAAAAGCTATCTAAGAAGCAAGACACCAAACAAATAGAAATGCTCATGAGAAAAATATGATATTAAAACTTTAAGGCCAACAAACAGAAGTAAACATAGTGTCCAAATGTATCTCAAAATTTCACAACCAAAGTCCATCAAATGGGCACACAAAGTCGCTTAGGAACAATTAACGAAATCGCACAAACAAGACTCCTAAAACTAGGGATAAAATGAATTTAAAAATATGAAAAAAATATTTGTATGTACTTTTCTGAGTCTTTAAAATGATGCAAAAAGAACGGAGTCAAAATGTTAGTTGAGGTGGAAGAAATAAATTCTAAAATTTAATGTGTTAATATGGAAATTAAATGAGAAAAGAAATTAAATAAAAAATCGAAATGAAAATGAAAATTCAATAAAATCAGAAAATAAAAATGCAGAAAAATTCTAAAGTGAATTAAGATTCTAAAATATGTTTTTGGGAATTTTCTAAAGTGTTTTGGTATTTTTAATGAAATAAAAACTAAACTATGTTAAAAGAAATAAAAAGAACAAGGAAAATGAGGGAGGGGTATAAGCATAGTAAAAGGTTAGTTAAAACAAAAGGACTGGGCTAAGAGTGGGGTGCGGACAGTAAACGGGCAAGGCCCATGCGAAAACCACAATACAATATCAATTTTTATTATTTAAAGGAAAAAGAAAACTAAAAAAACATGTAACACATATCAATTGGTCAAGCTACAACTTAAGTTGGTATAATAAAAAAATGAAAAACAAAATAGAAAAACCAGAACCACTCACAACTTGACACCTCGTCAGCTTCCCGAAGATGCCAACAACCCTCGCCGAAAAAACCATACCACCGCACCGGCGACCGTGTCCGGCCGGACACCGACGGCGGCGGTCCCTCCGCCACCCCCCCTCAGAATTTCGCGTAGATTTCAAAAATTCAACTAGTTTTGTGTAAATTTTCCTCTAAGGCCCTGAAAAGTAAGCTTAAAGTGAAGACACACATTACATCACAACATCAAACCAAAACAACAAGGGTATATACTTAAAGAGCAACTCAAGGAGAATCCAAATACATAAATATTTTGCAAAAACAAGCATTAAATCTCATGAAAATTAGCACGAAAGTCAAACCCTCAAAGTTGGAACAACCAAAAACTTGCACAAGCCACATTCAAACAATGTCTCCATTGATGGAGGACTTCAAAGGCATCAAAACAAAAGCTAAATATGGTCTATCATGAGAGATTTGAGGGTTAGAAAAATACCTAACGGAGCAACTTTGTTGGTCCTTCAAGTGATGTGCAAACTTCAAATGAGTGCTTCCACTGATTTCATTAAGCCTTTGTGAGCAAGAATAATGCAAGAGGAGATAAAAAACTTCCAGCAATGAGAGAATCCGAAGTGAGATAAAGTGAGGAAAACTCTTGTGATTTCAAGCTTCTTTTGCAACAAAAAAAATTCTCTCTCCTCAATGCCTCTCGCGTGTCCCCTTTTTGTTAGTGTTTTTGCAACTTTGTTCAGCCTCTTTGAATTTAATCAAGTGTTGTGAGGTATATGTTTGTATGGTGGAGCTCCATGTGTTGTTGTGGTTGTATTGGTGATGTAAAATGGTGATGATCAAGCTGAGTTTTTAGTGGTTTTGTGGGAGTTTATGTAAGGTTGCATGGTGTACCAAAACACATGTGAACTTTTTCTCTTAGTGCAAAAAGTGTGAGTAGTAGTGTAGAAAAATGTGATGGTTTGTGAGTGGGGGGAGAACGTGTGGCACCTCCTTTCTTGCTGACTTTTTTTTCCTTTTATTTTTTTATATATTAATTGATATAGAATAGGAAGATATGGGCCTAATGATGTGGGCTTAATAGAATTTTTATAATATTTGTGACAATGGATAGAAATTGGATATGAATTAAAGTAAAAATATGGAAAACGAAAACGGGGATAGAATAATTGGATAATGGATGAGGTAAACAGATAACTAGAGATAAACGTATGGATTAAATAATGGACAAAGCGATGATTTTTTTTTTAAATTTAAGCCCACAACCAAATTTGAATTTCTTTCACAAACCACTTGATTAAAGCCAACCATGAACCGTTGAATAATCTGCCAATTAAGACAGGATCATTTGAATCGTCTGAAACTTGCCTTGATTATTTGAATTTATGATGAGAAGAATAAATCCATGGACGAATCATTGAGGAATTGATGAACGCTCAACCCAAACGATCTGGCTTGAAACTTCTTATGAATCACAACTTGATAATCTGATGAATTCAGCACAACCACTTGAACTTTGAATACGCATTGTCTGAGAAATAACCACATTGAATTTCCATCTGAATCAAATCATAACTGAACAACCACACTGAACTGAAGTCATTGCCATGCTTTATGATGTGCTTCATGTTATGCTTCAATTTCAATATGAAGATGCAATGCAAAGTATGTGAGATGATATGCTAAATGCCATGAAAATGATAGGGAAAATTTGGGGTGTTACACTAGTAATGGGAATTACGTCTCCCTGATTCTTCATTAGTAAATGGAGATATGTAGGCAAAAGACCGTCAGGTCTTTGCGAGCAACCTTATGTGTCAACTCTACTAATTCCTTCATATGTCTTGTGTCAGTGTTCAACGTCAGAGTCTCGAGGTCAGAATAATTGGAAGAGGAGGTAGGATTTCCATTATGGACATGTGACCATTTGATTGAAGATTGCAAGTCCATGGAAAAGGCCACTAATTACTGAAAGTAGCTATGGCTGATAAGTCCAGACGGAGTCAAGTCTCCTCAATTACGATAATGTTCAGTTTCTTTAATGCATTTTCATTTTAAGTTTCCTGTGTTTGTTTAAACATTTATGCATGCATGAAACTTGTTTGTTTTTTAATGATGATCATAGTAAAATACACGTGTTTTACTTGAAGTAATCCATTCGTATTCAATCATAATTTTTCCTATGTGCATTGCAATGCCAACTCTTGTTCTTAAACTCTATGAGGGAGAATGATGAAATGAAAATGTAAAAATCTCTAATTGTGTGCTTTTGAATAAGTTCTTGTTGATGATGTACATGCATTTTTTCAAATCCCAATAAATGGAGATATAAGGGAGATAGACCCTCATTAACCCCTTTGAGCCTTGAAGTAGGAGTTTATTTCCGCATGAAAAAACCTTATAGTTAACCTAGGAGAAGCATAGGTGTCAGCTAGTTGGATCGAGCGTTAGAACTTTCGTGAAGGAATGTATCTGAGGTTCCATTACATTTCCTTGTACCAAATCAAGAGGTCCAAAGACCAGAAACCACAATGGTTATCCCAATCAAGAGGTCCAAAGATGGGAAGCCACAATGGTTATCCTTCATCGACCAAAGAATGAGGCAGTCACAACCCTTGTCCAAGCAATCAAGACAAACAATGTCACATGATTTGTTCAAAAAAGAGAATAAAAAATGCATGAAAAAGCCGGCTAAGTCGGAACTCGAAAACGAGCAACCTAGGAAAAATATAGGGCATCCCGCTAGACTCCAATTGCAAAAGATTCAAAAGAATCAGTCCAGGAAAAATTTAAGGATAAAAAATTAAAAATTAAAAACCTCATGAAATCGCAAGAACAAAGTTGTGTGGTATAGACACGAAGACAGAGTAGGGGTGACTGACTCCAAACGACAACCTGATTGGTGCCTAAACTGTTAGCATCTTTGGTTCCTCAACCAACACAAAAAAAACTCATGAAATTTGAGCGCTTGTGAAGATTAGTTGAACATAGGAATGAAGGACATCACAAAGAGTGGGTGGGCACAAATAAACTTTGAGCCTATATCCTTTATTTTTGAAACTGTGATCTAGGCCACGATACAATCCTAAAAAATGCGAATTGAAATAGGGTTGTTTCGAGAACGTACTACCACAAGATTGTGTACCTGAATCCTATGAGTTGTTCTAAAAGATCTTTGTTGGTGTTATATATGCATGCTTTCTTTCATCCAAAAAACTAATGTCACATCTTAATCAGTGATTCGCTCACAAAGGTTTGCGATAAGTTTTCAATAAAAACATTAAGATCAACGTGTGTGTTGCATTAGAATAATCATTTTGGCATCAAAGAAGTTCACATGTGGAACCTCAATCCAGAAGCTTAATCTTGTCAAGTTGAGAAGCCTGAAAGTCCCGAAGGACAAGCATATGAAGGTGTACTATTCTAAGAAACTCCATCGAGTAGGGACTTTTCCCAACCAGTTAAGTACAACCAATCCGGGGCAATCACGTCAAGCAATCTCCTCACAATTCAGCTAAACTAGGGAAATCACTTCGAGATTTAAATCTCTCAAAGATCCCTTAAGCTAGGCATCCCCTCAAAGAACAGTTAGTCAAAGGTGATCACTTCAAGACTCGTACTGGGGCAGGCTAACCCCAAAATCCCAAAGAAGTCACTCTCTCTAACCGATTAACTAGTCTATCCAGATGTCAGAGCATTGGGGCAACTATACTCATGAAGGGTTTCTATGTCTCCCTTTTGTTACACCTTTTACTGATTGAGTTCATTACCCAACTAGTAGTCGCTCGTCAAGCCAATTCTCCCATTCAACACTTCCAACAGCTACAAGCTTTTCTGTGTTGATAACAGATATTTCCCTAGGAAGTTTATTAGGCTAATTCATACGATCATTACAATGCCCAAGAGTTTAAAGACACCAAGTCTTTCGTAAAATCCTTCTGATGAAAAATATGGGCGAAAGAAAATGATCCCCAACGTGAGACTTCTTGAAATCTTTCCTCCCTTGTAGGATATGTTTCATTTTCGTCATTCCCAGCAGGCGGATGGAAGTCATATCCAGTAGAGGGCATCACAAACTATTTCTCTTCAGCAGGTTTCCTTGATTCTATTTCCCCATCAGATCTAGGGTGGTTCCTTTTTCCCCAGCAGATCTCAGACGAATTTTTTTCTCTTCCCCAGTAGGTGTCGGAAGAATTCCTCGCTCCAACAGAGCAATAAAGATTGATAATCCCCAAACAAAGAGTTATCTTCCCACAGTAAAGTATCTCTTCAAGAATCCAAGTATTCCTGGAAGCCAGTCGGATGTTTCCCTTCCTCACAGAGGTTGGGAAAATAAAGATTGACATAGAGTTCTCTTCAGCAGAGTCTTGACAAGATTTTTCCCCAGCCAAGTCAGAAAGTTATCAATCCCCCAATGGAGTTTTATGATTGGAATTTATCCCAGATAATAGAAGTATCTCCTAGAAGGGTCCTCAAATATAAAGTCCAATTTATTTTTGGCAAAGGTGATAATTCGATACAGACAGATTGTACACTATTCTCTAGCAGAGATGTTATCCCCACAGGGATTTTCAGGACCGAATCAGGGATCATTTATATTCTCAGCAGAGTCAACAGGGACTTGTTACTTCCTCATTAGAAGATCCCTTTGAATTTGCATCATTTCATTTGCATACTCAAAACATAACATTCCCAGTGTCATGGGGAATCATGTCGTTCAATTCAACAGATGCATACCAATCATAATCCAGGTTTGATACCTTGTAAAGTCCAACCGCAGATTTGTGAAAATCCATCCTCAGGGTGGCAAAACATGCAAAGTCCAACCATAGCATGGAGAAAGGACATCCGTAGTGTAGCAAGCCAGTAGTCGCCTGGTGTCGTACAAAAAACAAATGTTTAATTCGTAAATCCTATGATATTACATTCTCATATCCGTGGTTATGGATCGTTGGATACCATTTCCTTGTCAGATTGTTTGATCTTGTTCGAGTTGTAAATCGCTTGATGTTACTCCTCTTTCTTTGAGTCATAAATCCTATGATGTTACATTCTCATATTCCTGGTTATTAATCATTTGATACCATTTCCTTGTCAGATTATTTAATCTTGTTCGAGTTGTAAATCGCTTGATGTTACTCCTCTTTCTTTGAGTCATAAATCCTATGATATTACGTTCTTATATCCCTGGTTATGGATCATTGGATACCATTTCCTTGTCAGATCGTTTGATCTTGCTCGTGTTGTAAATCGCTTGATGTTACTCCTCTTTCTTTGAGTCGTAAATCCTATGATGTTACGTTCTCACATCTCTGTTTATGGATCGTTAGATACCATTTCCTTGTCAGATCTTTTGATCTTGTTCGAGTTGTAAATTGCTTGATGTTTCTCCTCTTTCTTTGAGTCGTAAATCCTATGATATTACATTCTCATATCCCTGTTTATGGATCGTTGGATACTATTTCCTTATCAGATAATCGTGTTCGAGTTTAAAATTGCTTGATGTTACTCCTCTTTCTTTGAATCGTAAATCCTATGGTATTATGCTCTCATATCCCTGGTTATGGATCGTTTGATACCATTTTCTTGTCATATTATTTGATCTTGTTCGAGTTGTAAATCTCTAGATGTTACTCCTCTTTCTTTAAGTCATAAATCCTATGGTATTATGTTCTTATATCCATGGTTATGGATCGTTGGATACCATTCCCATGTCAGATTGTTTGATCTTGCCCGAGTTATAAATCGCTTGATGTTACTCCTCTTTCTTTGAGTCTTAAATCATATGATGTTACATTCTCATATTCCTGGTTATGGATCATTTGATACCATTTCCTTGTCAGATCGTTTGATCTTGCTCGAGTTGTAAATTACTTTAAGTTACTCCTCTTTCTTTGAGTCGTAAATCTTATGATATTACATTCTCATATCTCTGGTTATGGATCGTTAGTTACCATTTCCTTGTCAGATCTTTTGATCTTGTTCGAGTTTAAAATCGCTTGATGTTTCTCTTCTTTCTTTGAGTCGTAAATCCTATGATATTAGATTCTCATATCCTTGGTTATGGATCGTTGGATACCATTTCCTTGTCAGATCGTTTAATCTTGTTCGAGTTTAAAATTGCTTGATGTTACTCCTCTTTCTTTGAGTCGTAAACCCTTTGATATTATGTTCTCATATCCCTGGTTATGGATCGTTTGATACCATTTTCTTTTTATATTATTTAATCTTGTTCGAGTTGTAAATCTCTTGATGTTACTCCTCTTTCTTTGAGTCATAAATCCTAAAATATTACGTTCTTATAACCCTGGTTATGGATCGTTGGATACCATTTCCTTGTCAGATTGTTTTTATCTTGCTCGAGTTGTAGATAGCTTGATGTTACTCCTCTTTTTTTGAGTCGTAAATCCTATGATGTTACGTTCTAATATCCCTGTTTATGGATCATTTGGTACCGTTTCCTTGTCAGATCTTTTGATCTTGTTCGAGTTGTAAATCTCTTGATGTTACTCCTCTTTCTTTGAGTCATAAATCCTATAATATTACGTTTTTATATCCCTGGTTATGGATCGTTGGATACCATTTCCTTGTCAGATTGTTTTTATCTTGCTCGAGTTGTAGATGGCTTGATGTTACTCCTCTTTTTTTGAGTCGTAAATCCTATGATGTTACGTTCTAATATCCCTGGTTATGGATCGTTTGGTACCATTTCCTTGTCAGATATTTTGATCTTGTTCGAGTTGTAAATCACTTGATGTTTCTCCTCTTTCTTTGAGTCGTAAATCCTATGATATTACATTCTCATATCCCTGGTTATGGATCGTTGGATACCATTTCCTTGTCAGATCATTTAATCTTGTTCGAGTTTAAAATTGCTTGATGTTACTCCTCTTTCTTTGAGTCATAAATCCTATGATATTATGTTCTCATATCCCTGGTTATGGATCGTTTGATACCATTTTATTGTCATGTCGTTTGATCTTATTCGAGATGTAAATCACTTGATATTACTCCTTTTTCTTTTAGTCGTAAATCATATGATGTTACGTTCTCATATTCCTTGTTATGGATCATTCAATACCATTTTCTTGTCAGGTCATTTGATCTTGTTCAAGTTGTAAATTTCTGTATGTTACTCCTCTTTCTTTGTGTCGTAAATCCTCTGATGTTCCGTTCTCATATTCCTAGTTATGGATCGTTGGATACCATTTCCTTGTCAGATCTTTTGATCTTGCTCGAGTTGTAAATCGCATGTTGTCACTCCTCTTTCTCTGAGTCGTAAATCCTATGATGTCACGTTCTCATATCTCTGGTTAAGGATCGTTAGATACCATTTCCTTGTCAGATCTTTTGATCTTGTTTGAGTTGTAAATCGCTTGATGTTTATCCTCTTTCTTTGAGTCGTAAATCCTATGATATTACATTCTCATATCCCTGGTTATGGATCGTTGGATACCATTTCCTTGTCAGATCGTTTAATCGTGATCGAGTTTAAAATTGCTTGATGTTACTCCTCTTTCTTTGAGTCGTAAATCCTATGGTATTATGCTCTCATATCCCTGGTTATAGATCGTTTGATACCATTTTCTTGTCATATTATTTGATCTTGTTCGAGTTGTAAATCTCTAGATGTTACTCCTCTTTCTTTGAGTCATAAATCCTATGATATTATGTTCTCATATCCCTGGTTATGGATCATTTGGTACCATTTTATTGTCAAATCGTATGATCTTATTCGAGATGTAAATCACTTGATGTTACTCCTTTTTCTTTGAGTCGTAAATCCTATGATGTTACATTCTCATATTCCTTGTTATGGATCATTCAATACCATTTTCTTGTCAAGTCATTTGATCTTGTTCAAGTTGTAAATTGTTGTATGTTACTCCTCTTTCTTTGAGTCGTAAATCATATGATGTTACATTCTCATATTCCTGGTTATGGATCATTTAATACCATTTCCTTGTCAGATTATTTGATCTTGTTCGAGTTGTAAATCGCTTGATGTTACCCCTCTTTCTTTGAGTCGTAAATCCTATGATATTACGTTCTTATATCCCTGGTTATGGATTGTTGGATACCATTTCCTTGTCAGATCGTTTGATCTTGCTCGAGTTGTAAATTACTTGATGTTACTCCTCTTTCTTTGAGTCGTAAATCCTATGATATTACATTCTCATATCTCTTGTTATGGATCGTTAGATACCATTTCCTTGTCAGATCTTTTGATCTCGCTCGAGTTGTAAATTACTTGATGTTACTCCTCTTTCTTTGAGTCGTAAATCCTATGATATTACATTCTCATATCTCTGGTTATGGATCGTTAGATACCATTTCCTTGTCAGATCTTTTGATCTTGTTCGAGTTGTAAATCGCTTGATGTTTCTCTTCTTTCATTGAGTCGTAAATCCTATGATATTAGATTCTCATATCCTTGGTTATGGATCGTTGGATACCATTTCCTTGTCAGATCGTTTAATCTTGTTCGAGTTTTAAATTGCTTGATGTTACTCCTCTTTCTTTGAGTCGTAAATCCTTTGATATTATGTTCTCATATCCCTGGTTATGGATCGTTTGATACCATTTTCTTTTTATATTATTTAATCTTGTTCGAGTTGTAAATCTCTTGATGTTACTCCTCTTTCTTTGAGTCATAAATCCTATAATATTACGTTCTTATATCCCTGGTTATGGATCGTTGGATACCATTTCCTTGTCAGATTGTTTTTATCTTGCTCGAGTTGTAGATGGCTTGATGTTACTCCTCTTTTTTTGAGTCGTAAATCCTATGATGTTACGTTCTAATATCCCTGGTTATGGATCGTTTGGTACCATTTCCTTGTCAGATATTTTGATCTTGTTCGAGTTGTAATTCACTTGATGTTTCTCCTCTTTCTTTGAGTCGTAAATCCTATGATATTACATTCTCATATCCCTGGTTATGGATCGTTGGATACCATTTCCTTGTCAGATCATTTAATCTTGTTCGAGTTTAAAATTGCTTGATGTTACTCCTCTTTCTTTGAGTCATAAATCCTATGATATTATGTTCTCATATCCCTGGTTATGGATCGTTTGATACCATTTTATTGTCAAGTCGTTTGATCTTATTCGAGATGTAAATCACTTGATATTACTCCTTTTTCTTTTAGTCGTAAATCATATGATGTTACGTTCTCATATTCCTTGTTATGGATCATTCAATACCATTTTCTTGTCAGGTCATTTGATCTTGTTCAAGTTGTAAATTTCTGTATATTACTCCTCTTTCTTCGAGTCATAAATCCTATGATGTTCCATTCTCATATTCCTAGTTATGGATCGATGGAAACCATTTCCTTGTCAGATCTTTTGATCTTGCTCGAGTTGTAAATCGCATGCTGTCACTCCTCTTTCTCTGAGTCGTAAATCCTATGATGTCACGTTCTCATATCTCTGGTTAAGGATCGTTAGATACCATTTCCTTGTCAGATCTTTTGATCTTGTTTGAGTTGTAAATCGCTTGATGTTTATCCTCTTTCTTTGATTCGTAAATCCTATGATATTACATTCTCATATCCCTGGTTATGGATCGTTGGATACCATTTCCTTGTCAGATCGTTTAATCGTGTTCGAGTTTAAAATTGCTTGATGTTACTCCTCTTTCTTTGAGTCGTAAATCCTATGGTATTATGCTCTCATATCCCTGGTTATAGATCGTTTGATACCATTTTCTTGTCATATTATTTGATCTTGTTCGAGTTATAAATCTCTAGATGTTACTCCTCTTTCTTTGAGTCATAAATCCTGTGATATTATGTTCTCATATCCCTGGTTATGGATCATTTGGTACCATTTTACTGTCAAATCGTTTGATCTTATTCGAGATGTAAATCACTTGATGTTACTCCTTTTTCTTTGAGTCGTAAATCCTATGATGTTACATTCTCATATTCCTTGTTATGAATCATTCAATACCATTTTCTTTTCAAGTCATTTGATCTTGTTCAAGTTGTAAATTGTTGTATGTTACTCCTCTTTCTTTGAGTCGTAAATCATATGATGTTACATTCTCATATTCCTGGTTATGGATCATTTAATACCATTTCCTTGTCAGATTATTTGATCTTGTTCGAGTTGTAAATCGCTTGATGTTACCCCTCTTTCTTTGAGTCGTAAATCCTATGATATTACGTTCTTATATCCCTGGTTATGGATTGTTGGATACCATTTCCTTGTCAGATCGTTTGATCTTGCTCGAGTTGTAAATTACTTGATGTTACTCCTCTTTCTTTGAGTCGTAAATCCTATGATATTACATTCTCATATCTCTGGTTATGGATCGTTAGATACCATTTCCTTGTCAGATCTTTTGATCTCGCTCGAGTTGTAAATTACTTGATGTTACTCCTCTTTCTTCGAGTCGTAAATCCTATGATATTACATTCTCATATCTCTGGTTATGGATCGTTAGATACCATTTCCTTGTCAATTCTTTTGATCTTGTTCGAGTTGTAAATCGCTTGATGTTTCTCTTCTTTCTTTGAGTCGTAAATCCTATGATATTAGATTCTCATATCCTTGGTTATGGATCGTTGGATACCATTTCCTTGTCAGATCGTTTAATCTTGTTCGAGTTTAAAATTGCTTGATGTTACTCCTCTTTCTTTGAGTCGTAAATCCTTTGATATTATGTTCTCATATCCCTGGTTATGGATCGTTTGATACCATTTTCTTTTTATATTATTTAATCTTGTTCGAGTTGTAAATCTCTTGATGTTACTCCTCTTTCTTTGAGTCATAAATCCTATAATATTACATTCTTATATCCCTGGTTATGGATCGTTGGATACCATTTCCTTGTCAGATTGTTTTTATCTTGCTCGAGTTGTAGAATGCTTGATGTTACTCCTCTTTTTTTGAGTCGTAAATCCTATGATGTTACGTTCTAATATCCCTGGTTATGGATCGTTTGGTACCATTTCCTTGTCACATATTTTGATCTTGTTCGAGTTGTAAATCACTTGATGTTTCTCCTCTTTCTTTGAGTCGTAAATCCTATGATATTACATTCTCATATCCCTGGTTATGGATCGTTCGATACCATTTCCTTGTCAGATCATTTAATCTTGTTCGAGTTTAAAATTGCTTGATGTTACTCCTCTCTCTTTGAGTCATAAATCCTATGATATTATGTTTTCATATCCCTGGTTATGGATCGTTTGATACCATTTTATTGTCAAGTCGTTTGATCTTATTCGAGATGTAAATCACTTGATATTACTCCTTTTTCTTTTAGTCGTAAATCATATGATGTTACGTTCTTACATTCCTTGTTATGGATCATTCAATACCATTTTCTTGTCAGGTCATTTGATCTTGTTCAAGTTGTAAATTTCTGTATGTTACTCCTCTTTCTTTGAGTCATAAATCCTATGATGTTCCATTCTCATATTCCTAGTTATGGATCTTTGGATACCATTTCCTTGTCAGATCTTTTGATCTTGCTCGAGTTGTAAATCGCATGCTGTCACTCCTCTTTCTCTGAGTCGTAAATCCTATGATGTCACGTTCTCATATCTCTGGTTAAGGATCGTTAGATACCATTTCCTTGTCAGATCTTTTGATCTTGTTTGAGTTGTAAATCGCTTCATGTTTATCCTCTTTCTTTGAGTCGTAAATCCTATGATATTACATTCTCATATCCCTGGTTATGGATCGTTGGATACCATTTCCTTGTCAGATCGTTTAATCGTGTTCGAGTTTAAAATTGCTTGATGTTACTCCTCTTTCTTTGAGTCGTAAATCCTGTGGTATTATGCTCTCATATCCCTGGTTATAGATCGTTTGATACCATTTTCTTGTCATATTATTTGATCTTGTTCGAGTTGTAAATCTCTAGATGTTACTCCTCTTTCTTTGAGTCATAAATCCTATGATATTATGTTCTCATATCCCTGGTTATGGATCATTTGGTACCATTTTACTGTCAAATCGTTTGATCTTATTCGAGATGTAAATCACTTGATGTTACTCCTTTTTCTTTGAGTCGTAAATCCTATGATGTTACATTCTCATATTCCTTGTTATGAATCATTCAATACCATTTTCTTGTCAAGTCATTTGATCTTGTTCAAGTTGTAAATTATTGTATGTTACTCCTCTTTCTTTGAGTCGTAAATCATATGATGTTACATTCTCATATTCCTGGTTATGGATCATTTAATACCATTTCCTTGTCAGATTATTTGATCTTGTTCGAGTTGTAAATCGCTTGATGTTACCCCTCTTTCTTTGAGTCGTAAATCCTATGATATTACGTTCTTATATCCCTGGTTATGGATTGTTGGATACCATTTCCTTGTCAGATCGTTTGATCTTGCTCGAGTTGTAAATTACTTGATGTTACTCCTCTTTCTTTGAGTCGTAAATCCTATGATATTACATTCTCATATCTCTGGTTATGAATCGTTAGATACCATTTCCTTGTCAGATCTTTTGATCTCGCTCGAGTTGTAAATTACTTGATGTTACTCCTCTTTCTTTGAGTCGTAAATCCTATGATATTACATTCTCATATCTCTGGTTATGGAACGTTAGATACCATTTCCTTGTCAGATCTTTTGATCTTGTTTGAGTTGTAAATCGCTTGATGTTTCTCTTCTTTCTTTGAGTCGTAAATCCTATGATATTAGATTCTCATATCCTTGGTTATGGATCGTTGGATACCATTTCCTTGTCAGATCGTTTAATCTTGTTCGAGTTTAAAATTGCTTGATGTTACTCCTCTTTCTTTGAGTCGTAAATCCTTTGATATTATGTTCTCATATCCCTGGTTAAGGATCGTTTGATACCATTTTCTTTTTATATTATTTAATCTTGTTCGAGTTGTAAATCTCTTGATGTTACTCCTCTTTCTTTGAGTCATAAATCCTATAATATTACGTTCTTATATCCCTTGTTATGGATCGTTGGATACCATTTCCTTGTCAGATTGTTTTTATCTTGCTCGAGTTGTAGATCGCTTGATGTTACTCCTCTTTTTTTGAGTCGTAAATCCTATGATGTTACGTTCTAATATCCCTGGTTATGGATCGTTTGGTACCATTTCCTTGTCAGATATTTTGATCTTGTTCGAGTTGTAAATCACTTGATGTTTCTCCTCTTTCTTTGAGTCGTAAATCCTATGATATTACATTCTCATATCCCTGGTTATGGATCGTTGGATACCATTTCCTTGTCAGATCATTTAATCTTGTTCGAGTTTAAAATTGCTTGATGTTACTCCTCTCTCTTTGAGTCATAAATCCTATGATATTATGTTTTCATATCCCTGGTTATGGATCGTTTGATACCATTTTATTGTCAAGTCGTTTGATCTTATTCGAGATGTAAATCACTTGATATTACTCCTTTTTCTTTTAGTCGTAAATCATATGATGTTACGTTCTTACATTCCTTGTTATGGATCATTCAATACCATTTTCTTGTCAGGTCATTTGATCTTGTTCAAGTTGTAAATTTCTGTATGTTACTCCTCTTTCTTTGAGTCATAAATCCTATGATGTTCCATTCTCATATTCCTAGTTATGGATCTTTGGATACCATTTCCTTGTCAGATCTTTTGATCTTGCTCGAGTTGTAAATCGCATGCTGTCACTCCTCTTTCTCTGAGTCGTAAATCCTATGATGTCACGTTCTCATATCTCTGGTTAAGGATCGTTAGATACCATTTCCTTGTCAGATCTTTTGATCTTGTTTGAGTTGTAAATCGCTTCATGTTTATCCTCTTTCTTTGAGTCGTAAATCCTATGATATTACATTCTCATATCCCTGGTTATGGATCGTTGGATACCATTTCCTTGTCAGATCGTTTAATCGTGTTCGAGTTTAAAATTGCTTGATGTTACTCCTCTTTCTTTGAGTCGTAAATCCTGTGGTATTATGCTCTCATATCCCTGGTTATAGATCGTTTGATACCATTTTCTTGTCATATTATTTGATCTTGTTCGAGTTGTAAATCTCTAGATGTTACTCCTCTTTCTTTGAGTCATAAATCCTATGATATTATGTTCTCATATCCCTGGTTATGGATCATTTGGTACCATTTTACTGTCAAATCGTTTGATCTTATTCGAGATGTAAATCACTTGATGTTACTCCTTTTTCTTTGAGTCGTAAATCCTATGATGTTACATTCTCATATTCCTTGTTATGAATCATTCAATACCATTTTCTTGTCAAGTCATTTGATCTTGTTCAAGTTGTAAATTATTGTATGTTACTCCTCTTTCTTTGAGTCGTAAATCATATGATGTTACATTCTCATATTCCTGGTTATGGATCATTTAATACCATTTCCTTGTCAGATTATTTGATCTTGTTCGAGTTGTAAATCGCTTGATGTTACCCCTCTTTCTTTGAGTCGTAAATCCTATGATATTACGTTCTTATATCCCTGGTTATGGATTGTTGGATACCATTTCCTTGTCAGATCGTTTGATCTTGCTCGAGTTGTAAATTACTTGATGTTACTCCTCTTTCTTTGAGTCGTAAATCCTATGATATTACATTCTCATATCTCTGGTTATGAATCGTTAGATACCATTTCCTTGTCAGATCTTTTGATCTCGCTCGAGTTGTAAATTACTTGATGTTACTCCTCTTTCTTTGAGTCGTAAATCCTATGATATTACATTCTCATATCTCTGGTTATGGAACGTTAGATACCATTTCCTTGTCAGATCTTTTGATCTTGTTTGAGTTGTAAATCGCTTGATGTTTCTCTTCTTTCTTTGAGTCGTAAATCCTATGATATTAGATTCTCATATCCTTGGTTATGGATCGTTGGATACCATTTCCTTGTCAGATCGTTTAATCTTGTTCGAGTTTAAAATTGCTTGATGTTACTCCTCTTTCTTTGAGTCGTAAATCCTTTGATATTATGTTCTCATATCCCTGGTTAAGGATCGTTTGATACCATTTTCTTTTTATATTATTTAATCTTGTTCGAGTTGTAAATCTCTTGATGTTACTCCTCTTTCTTTGAGTCATAAATCCTATAATATTACGTTCTTATATCCCTGGTTATGGATCGTTGGATACCATTTCCTTGTCAGATTGTTTTTATCTTGCTCGAGTTGTAGATCGCTTGATGTTACTCCTCTTTTTTTGAGTCGTAAATCCTATGATGTTACGTTCTAATATCCCTGGTTATGGATCGTTTGGTACCATTTCCTTGTCAGATATTTTGATCTTGTTCGAGTTGTAAATCACTTGATGTTTCTCCTCTTTCTTTGAGTCGTAAATCCTATGATATTACATTCTCATATCCCTGGTTATGGATCGTTGGATACCATTTCCTTGTCAGATCATTTAATCTTGTTCGAGTTTAAAATTGCTTGATGTTACTCCTCTTTCTTTGAGTCATAAATCCTATGATATTATGTTCTCATATCCCTGGTTATGGATCGTTTGATACCATTTTATTGTCAAGTCGTTTGATCTTATTCGAGATGTAAATCACTTGATATTACTCCTTTTTCTTTTAGTCGTAAATCATATGATGTTATGTTCTCATATTCCTTGTTATGGATCATTCAATACCATTTTCTTGTCAGGTCCTTTGATCTTGTTCAAGTTGTAAATTTCTGTATGTTACTCCTCTTTCTTTGAGTCATAAATCCTATGATGTTCCATTCTCATATTCCTAGTTACGGATCGTTGGATACCATTTCCTTGTCAGATCTTTTGATCTTGCTCGAGTTGTAAATCGCATGCTGTCACTCCTCCTTCTCTGAGTCGTAAATCCTATGATGTCACGTTCTCATATCTCTGGTTAAGGATCGTTAGATACCATTTCCTTGTCAGATCTTTTGATCTTGTTTGAGTTGTAAATCGCTTGATGTTTATCCTCTTTCTTTGAGTCGTAAATCCTATGATATTACATTCTCATATCCCTGGTTATGGATCGTTGGATACCATTTCCTTGTCAGATCGTTTAATCGTGTTCGAGTTTAAAATTTCTTGATGTTACTGCTCTTTCTTTGAGTCGTAAATCCTATGGTATTATGCTCTCATATCCCTGGTTATAGATCGTTTGATACCATTTTATTGTCATATTATTTGATATTGTTCGAGTTGTAAATCTCTAGATGTTACTCCTCTTTCTTTGAGTCATAAATCCTATGATATTATGTTCTCATATCCCTGGTTATGGATCATTTGGTACCATTTTACTGTCAAATCGTTTGATCTTATTCGAGATGTAAATCACTTGATGTTACTCCTTTTTCTTTGAGTCGTAAATCCTATGATGTTACATTCTCATATTCCTTGTTATGAATCATTCAATACCATTTTCTTTTCAAGTCATTTGATCTTGTTCAAGTTGTAAATTGTTGTATGTTACTCCTCTTTCTTTAAGTCGTAAATCATATGATGTTACATTCTCATATTCCTGGTTATGGATCATTTAATACCATTTCCTTGTCAGATTATTTGATCTTGTTCGAGTTGTAAATCGCTTGATGTTACCCCTCTTTCTTTGAGTCGTAAATCCTATGATATTACGTTCTTATATCCCTGGTTATGGATTGTTGGATACCATTTCCTTGTCAGATCGTTTAATCTTGTTCGAGTTTAAAATTGCTTGATGTTACTCCTCTTTCTTTGAGTCGTAAATCCTTTGATATTATGTTCTCATATCCCTGGTTAAGGATCGTTTGATACCATTTTCTTTTTATATTATTTAATCTTGTTCGAGTTGTAAATCTCTTGATGTTACTCCTCTTTCTTTGAGTCATAAATCCTATAATATTACGTTCTTATATCCCTGGTTATGGATCGTTGGATACCATTTCCTTGTCAGATTGTTTTTATCTTGCTCGAGTTGTAGATCGCTTGATGTTACTCCTCTTTTTTTGAGTCGTAAATCCTATGATGTTACGTTCTAATATCCCTGGTTATGGATCGTTTGGTACCATTTCCTTGTCAGATATTTTGATCTTGTTCGAGTTGTAAATCACTTGATGTTTCTCCTCTTTCTTTGAGTCGTAAATCCTATGATATTACATTCTCATATCCCTGGTTATGGATCGTTGGATACCATTTCCTTGTCAGATCATTTAATCTTGTTCGAGTTTAAAATTGCTTGATGTTACTCCTCTTTCTTTGAGTCATAAATCCTATGATATTATGTTCTCATATCCCTGGTTATGGATCGTTTGATACCATTTTATTGTCAAGTCGTTTGATCTTATTCGAGATGTAAATCACTTGATATTACTCCTTTTTCTTTTAGTCGTAAATCATATGATGTTACGTTCTCATATTCCTTGTTATGGATCATTCAATACCATTTTCTTGTCAGGTCCTTTGATCTTGTTCAAGTTGTAAATTTCTGTATGTTACTCCTCTTTCTTTGAGTCATAAATCCTATGATGTTCCATTCTCATATTCCTAGTTACGGATCGTTGGATACCATTTCCTTGTCAGATCTTTTGATCTTGCTCGAGTTGTAAATCGCATGCTGTCACTCCTCTTTCTCTGAGTCGTAAATCCTATGATGTCATGTTCTCATATCTCTGGTTAAGGATCGTTAGATACCATTTCCTTGTCAGATCTTTTGATCTTGTTTGAGTTGTAAATCGCTTGATGTTTATCCTCTTTCTTTGAGTCGTAAATCCTATGATATTACATTCTCATATCCCTGGTTATGGATCGTTGGATACCATTTCCTTGTCAGATCGTTTAATCGTGTTCGAGTTTAAAATTGCTTGATGTTACTGCTCTTTCTTTGAGTCGTAAATCCTATGGTATTATGCTCTCATATCCCTGGTTATAGATCGTTTGATACCATTTTATTGTCATATTATTTGATATTGTTCGAGTTGTAAATCTCTAGATGTTACTCCTCTTTCTTTGAGTCATAAATCCTATGATATTATGTTCTCATATCCCTGGTTATGGATCATTTGGTACCATTTTACTGTCAAATCGTTTGATCTTATTCGAGATGTAAATCACTTGATGTTACTCCTTTTTCTTTGAGTCGTAAATCCTATGATGTTACATTCTCATATTCCTTGTTATGAATCATTCAATACCATTTTCTTTTCAAGTCATTTGATCTTGTTCAAGTTGTAAATTGTTGTATGTTACTCCTCTTTCTTTGAGTTGTAAATCATATGATGTTACATTCTCATATTCCTGGTTATGGATCATTTAATACCATTTCCTTGTCAGATTATTTGATCTTGTTCGAGTTGTAAATCGCTTGATGTTACCCCTCTTTCTTTGAGTCGTAAATCCTATGATATTACGTTCTTATATCCCTGGTTATGGATTGTTGGATACCATTTCCTTGTCAGATCGTTTAATCTTGTTCGAGTTTAAAATTGCTTGATGTTACTCCTCTTTCTTTGAGTCGTAAATCCTTTGATATTATGTTCTCATATCCCTGGTTAAGGATCGTTTGATACCATTTTCTTTTTATATTATTTAATCTTGTTCGAGTTGTAAATCTCTTGATGTTACTCCTCTTTCTTTGAGTCATAAATTCTATAATATTACGTTCTTATATCCCTGGTTATGGATCGTTGGATACCATTTCCTTGTCAGATTGTTTTTATCTTGCTCGAGTTGTAGATCGCTTGATGTTACTCCTCTTTTTTTGAGTCGTAAATCCTATGATGTTACGTTCTAATATCCCTGGTTATGGATCGTTTGGTACCATTTCCTTGTCAGATATTTTGATCTTGTTCGAGTTGTAAATCACTTGATGTTTCTCCTCTTTCTTTGAGTCGTAAATCCTATGATATTACATTCTCATATCCCTGGTTATGGATCGTTGGATACCATTTCCTTGTCAGATCATTTAATCTTGTTCGAGTTTAAAATTGCTTGATGTTACTCCTCTTTCTTTGAGTCATAAATCCTTTGATATTATGTTCTCATATCCCTGGTTATGGATCGTTTGATACCATTTTATTGTCAAGTCGTTTGATCTTATTCGAGATGTAAATCACTTGATATTACTCCTTTTTCTTTTAGTCGTAAATCATATGATGTTACGTTCTCATATTCCTTGTTATGGATCATTCAATACCATTTTCTTGTCAGGTCCTTTGATCTTGTTCAAGTTGTAAATTTCTGTATGTTACTCCTCTTTCTTTGAGTCATAAATCCTATGATGTTCCATTCTCATATTCCTAGTTACGGATCGTTGGATACCATTTCCTTGTCAGATCTTTTGATCTTGCTCGAGTTGTAAATCGCATGCTGTCACTCCTCTTTCTCTGAGTCGTAAATCCTATGATGTCACGTTCTCATATCTCTGGTTAAGGATCGTTAGATACCATTTCCTTGTCAGATCTTTTGATCTTGTTTGAGTTGTAAATCGCTTGATGTTTATCCTCTTTCTTTGAGTCGTAAATCCTATGATATTACATTCTCATATCCCTGGTTATGGATCGTTGGATACCATTTCCTTGTCAGATCGTTTAATCGTGTTCGAGTTTAAAATTGCTTGATGTTACTGCTCTTTCTTTGAGTCGTAAATCCTATGGTATTATGCTCTCATATCCCTGGTTATAGATCGTTTGATACCATTTTATTGTCATATTATTTGATATTGTTCGAGTTGTAAATCTCTAGATGTTACTCCTCTTTCTTTGAGTCATAAATCCTATGATATTATGTTCTCATATCCCTGGTTATGGATCATTTGGTACCATTTTACTGTCAAATCGTTTGATCTTATTCGAGATGTAAATCACTTGATGTTACTCCTTTTTCTTTGAGTCGTAAATCCTATGATGTTACATTCTCATATTCCTTGTTATGAATCATTCAATACCATTTTCTTTTCAAGTCATTTGATCTTGTTCAAGTTGTAAATTGTTGTATGTTACTCCTCTTTCTTTGAGTCGTAAATCATATGATGTTACATTCTCATATTCCTGGTTATGGATCATTTAATACCATTTCCTTGTCAGATTATTTGATCTTGTTCGAGTTGTAAATCGCTTGATGTTACCCCTCTTTCTTTGAGTCGTAAATCCTATGATATTACGTTCTTATATCCCTGGTTATGGATTGTTGGATACCATTTCCTTGTCAGATCGTTTGATCTTGTCGAGTTGTAAATTACTTGATGTTACTCCTCTTTCTTTGAGTCGTAAATCCTATGATATTACATTCTCATATCTCTTGTTATGGATCGTTAGATACCATTTCCTTGTCAGATCTTTTGATCTCGCTCGAGTTGTAAATTACTTGATGTTACTCCTCTTTCTTTGAGTCGTAAATCCTATGATATTACATTCTCATATCTCTGGTTATGGATCGTTAGATACCATTTACTTGTCAGATCTTTTGATCTTGTTCGAGTTGTAAATCGCTTGATGTTTCTCTTCTTTCTTTGAGTCGTAAATCCTATGATATTAGATTCTCATATCCTTGGTTATGGATCGTTGGATACCATTTCCTTGTCAGATCGTTTAATCTTGTTCGAGTTTAAAATTGCTTGATGTTACTCCTCTTTCTTTGAGTCGTAAATCCTTTGATATTATGTTCTCATATCCCTGGTTATGGATCGTTTGATACCATTTTCTTTTTATATTATTTAATCTTGTTCGAGTTGTAAATCTCTTGATGTTACTCCTCTTTCTTTGAGTCATAAATCCTATAATATTACGTTCTTATATCCCTGGTTATGGATCGTTGGATACCATTTCCTTGTCAGATTGTTTTTATCTTTCTCGAGTTGTAGATGGCTTGATGTTACTCCTCTTTTTTTGAGTCGTAAATCCTATGATGTTACGTTCTAATATCCCTGGTTATGGATCGTTTGGTACCATTTCCTTGTCAGATATTTTGATCTTGTTCGAGTTGTAAATCACTTGATGTTTCTCCTCTTTCTTTGAGTCGTAAATCCTATGATATTACATTCTCATATCCCTGGTTATGGATCGTTGGATACCATTTCCTTGTCAGATCATTTAATCTTGTTCGAGTTTAAAATTGCTTGATGTTACTCCTCTCTCTTTGAGTCATAAATCCTATGATATTATGTTCTCATATCCCTGGTTATGGATCGTTTGATACCATTTTATTGTCAAGTCGTTTGATCTTATTCGAGATGTAAATCACTTGATATTACTCCTTTTTCTTTTAGTCGTAAATCATATGATGTTACGTTCTCATATTCCTTGTTATGGATCATTCAATACCATTTTCTTGTCAGGTCATTTGATCTTGTTCAAGTTGTAAATTTCTGTATGTTACTCCTCTTTCTTTGAGTCATAAATCCTATGATGTTCCATTCTCATATTCCTAGTTATGGATCGTTAGATACCATTTCCTTGTCAGATCTTTTGATCTTGCTCGAGTTGTAAATCGCATGTTGTCACTCCTCTTTCTCTGAGTCGTAAATCCTATGATGTCACGTTCTCATATCTCTGGTTAAGGATCGTTAGATACCATTTCCTTGTCAGATCTTTTGATCTTGTTTGAGTTGTAAATCGCTTGATGTTTATCCTCTTTCTTTGATTCGTAAATCCTATGATATTACATTCTCATAACCCTGGTTATGGATCGTTGGATACCATTTCCTTGTCAGATCGTTTAATCGTGTTCGAGTTTAAAATTGCTTGATGTTACTCCTCTTTCTTTGAGTCGTAAATCCTATGGTATTATGCTCTCATATCCCTGGTTATAGATCGTTTGATACCATTTTCTTGTCATATTATTTGATCTTGTTCGAGTTGTAAATCTCTAGATGTTACTCCTCTTTCTTTGAGTCATAAATCCTATGATATTATGTTCTCATATCCCTGGTTATGGATCATTTGGTACCATTTTACTGTCAAATCGTTTGATCTTATTCGAGATGTAAATCACTTGATGTTACTCCTTTTTCTTTGAGTCGTAAATCCTATGATATTACATTCTCATATCCCTGGTTATGGATCGTTGGATACCATTTCCTTGTCAGATCATTTAATCTTGTTCGAGTTTAAAATTGCGTGATGTTACTCCTCTTTCTTTGAGTCATAAATCCTATGATATTATGTTCTCATATCCCTGGTTATGGATTGTTTGATACCATTTTATTGTCAAGTCGTTTGATCTTATTCGAGATGTAAATCACTTGATATTACTCCTTTTTCTTTTAGTCGTAAATCATATGATGTTACGTTCTCATATTCCTTGTTATGGATCATTCAATACCATTTTCTTGTCAGGTCATTTGATCTTGTTCAAGTTGTAAATTTCTGTATGTTACTCCTCTTTCTTTGAGTCATAAATTCTATGATGTTCCATTCTCATATTCCTAGTTATGGATCGTTGGATACCATTTCCTTGTCAGATCTTTTGATCTTGCTCGAGTTGTAAATCGCATGCTGTCACTCCTCTTTCTCTGAGTCGTAAATCCTATGATGTCACGTTCTCATATCTCTGGTTAAGGATCGTTAGATACCATTTCCTTGTCAGATCTTTTGATCTTGTTTGAGTTGTAAATCGCTTGATGTTTATCCTCTTTCTTTGAGTCGTAAATCCTATGATATTACATTCTCATATCCCTGGTTATGGATCGTTGGATACCATTTCCTTGTCAGATCGTTTAATCGTGTTCGAGTTTAAAATTGCTTGATGTTACTCCTCTTTCTTTGAGTCGTAAATCCTATGGTATTATGATCTCATATCCCTGGTTATAGATCATTTGATACCATTTTCTTGTCATATTATTTGATCTTGTTCGAGTTGTAAATCTCTAGATGTTACTCCTCTTTCTTTGAGTCATAAATCCTCTGATATTATGTTCTCATATCCCTGGTTATGGATCATTTGGTACCATTTTACTGTCAAATCGTTTGATCTTATTCGAGATGTAAATCACTTGATGTTACTCCTTTTTCTTTGAGTCGTAAATCCTATGATGTTACATTCTCATATTCCTTGTTATGAATCATTCAATACCATTTTCTTTTCAAGTCATTTGATCTTGTTCAAGTTGTAAATTGTTGTATGTTACTCCTCTTTCTTTGAGTCGTAAATCATATGATGTTACATTCTCATATTCCTGGTTATGGATCATTTAATACCATTTCCTTGTCAGATTATTTGATCTTGTTCGAGTTGTAAATCGCTTGATGTTACCCCTCTTTCTTTGAGTCGTAAATCCTATGATATTACGTTCTTATATCCCTGGTTATGGATTGTTGGATACCATTTCCTTGTCAGATCGTTTGATCTTGCTCGAGTTGTAAATTACTTGATGTTACTCCTCTTTCTTTGAGTCTTAAATCCTATCATATTACATTCTCATATCTCTGGTTATGGATCGTTAGATACCATTTCCTTGTCAGATCTTTTGATCTCGCTCGAGTTGTAAATTACTTGATGTTACTCCTCTTTCTTTGAGTCGTAAATCCTATGATATTACATTCTCATATCTCTGGTTATGGATCGTTAGATACCATTTCCTTGTCAGATCTTTTGATCTTGTTTGAGTTGTAAATCGCTTGATGTTTCTCTTCTTTCTTTGAGTCGTAAATCCTATGATATTAGATTCTCATATCCTTGGTTATGGATCGTTGGATACCATTTCCTTGTCAGATCGTTTAATCTTGTTCGAGTTTAAAATTGCTTGATGTTACTCCTCTTTCTTTGAGTCGTAAATCCTTTGATATTATGTTCTCATATCCCTGGTTATGGATCGTTTGATACCATTTTCTTTTTATATTATTTAATCTTGTTCGAGTTGTAAATCTCTTGATGTTACTCCTCTTTCTTTGAGTCATAAATCCTATAATATTACGTTCTTATATCCCTGGTTATGGATCGTTGGATACCATTTCCTTGTCAGATTGTTTTTATCTTGCTCGAGTTGTAGATCGCTTGATGTTACTCCTCTTTTTTTGAGTCGTAAATCCTATGATGTTACGTTCTAATATCCCTGGTTATGGATCGTTTGGTACCATTTCCTTGTCAGATATTTTGATCTTGTTCGAGTTGTAAATCACTTGATGTTTCTCCTCTTTCTTTGAGTCGTAAATCCTATGATATTACATTCTCATATCCCTGGTTATGGATCGTTGGATACCATTTCCTTGTCAGATCATTTAATCTTGTTCGAGTTTAAAATTGCTTGATGTTACTCCTCTTTCTTTGAGTCATAAATCCTATGATATTATGTTCTCATATCCCTGGTTATGGATCGTTTGATACCATTTTATTGTCAAGTCGTTTGATCTTATTCGAGATGTAAATCACTTGATATTACTCCTTTTTCTTTTAGTCGTAAATCATATGATGTTACGTTCTCATATTCCTTGTTATGGATCATTCAATACCATTTTCTTGTCAGGTCCTTTGATCTTGTTCAAGTTGTAAATTTCTGTATGTTACTCCTCTTTCTTTGAGTCATAAATCCTATGATGTTCCATTCTCATATTCCTAGTTATGGATCGTTGGATACCATTTCCTTGTCAGATCTTTTGATCTTGCTCGAGTTGTAAATCGCATGCTGTCACTCCTCTTTCTCTAAGTCGTAAATCCTATGATGTCACGTTCTCATATCTTTGGTTAAGGATCGTTAGATACCATTTCCTTGTCAGATCTTTTGATCTTGTTTGAGTTGTAAATCGCTTGATGTTTATCCTCTTTCTTTGAGTCGTAAATCCTATGATATTACATTCTCATATCCTTGGTTATGGATCGTTGGATACCATTTCCTTGTCAGATCGTTTAATCGTGTTCGAGTTTAAAATTGCTTGATGTTACTCCTCTTTCTTTGAGTCGTAAATCCTATGGTATTATGCTCTCATATCCCTGGTTATAGATCGTTTGATACCATTTTATTGTCATATTATTTGATATTGTTCGAGTTGTAAATCTCTAGATGTTACTCCTCTTTCTTTGAGTCATAAATCCTATGATATTATGTTCTCATAACCCTGGTTATGGATCATTTGGTACCATTTTACTGTCAAATCGTTTGATCTTATTCGAGATGTAAATCACTTGATGTTACTCCTTTTTCTTTGAGTCGTAAATCCTATGATGTTACATTCTCATATTCCTTGTTATGAATCATTCAATACCATTTTCTTGTCAAGTCATTTGATCTTTTCAAGTTGTAAATTGTTGTATGTTACTCCTCTTTCTTTGAGTCATAAATCATATGATGTTACATTCTCATATTCCTGGTTATGGATCATTTAATACCATTTCCTTGTCAGATTATTTGATCGTGTTCGAGTTGTAAATCGCTTGATGTTACCCCTCTTTCTTTGAGTCGTAAATCCTATGATATTACGTTCTTATATCCCTGGTTATGGATTGTTGGATACCATTTCCTTGTCAGATTGTTTTATCTTGCTCGAGTTGTAGATCGCTTGATGTTACTCCTCTTTTTTTGAGTCGTAAATCCTATGATGTTACGTTCTAATATCCCTGGTTATGGATCGTTTGGTACCATTTCCTTGTCAGATATTTTGATCTTGTTCGAGTTGTAAATCACTTGATGTTTCTCCTCTTTCTTTGAGTCGTAAATCCTATGATATTACATTCTCATATCTCTGTTTATGGATCGTTAGATACCATTTCCTTGTCAGATCTTTTGATCTCGCTGGAGTTGTAAATTACTTGATGTTACTCCTCTTTCTTTGAGTTGTAAATCCTATGATATTACATTCTCATATCTCTGGTTATGGATCGTTCGATATCATTTCCTTGTCAGATCTTTTGATCTTGTTCGAGTTGTAAATCACTTGATGTTTCTCTTCTTTCTTTGAGTCGTAAATCCTATGATATTAGATTCTCATATCCTTGGTTATGGATCGTTGGATACCATTTCCTTGTCAGATCGTTTAATCTTGTTCGAGTTTAAAATTGCTTGATGTTACTCCTCTTTCTTTGAGTCGTAAATCCTTTGATATTATGTTCTCATATCCCTGGTTATGGATCGTTTGATACCATTTTCTTTTTATATTATTTAATCTTGTTCGAGTTGTAAATCTCTTGATGTTACTCCTCTTTCTTTGAGTCATAAATCCTATAATATTACGTTCTTATATCCCTGGTTATGGATCGTTGCATACCATTTCCTTGTCAGATTGTTTTTATCTTGCTCGAGTTATAGATCGCTTGTGTTACTCCTCTTTTTTTGAGTCATAAATCCTATGATGTTACGTTCTAATATCCCTGGTTATGGATCGTTTGGTACCATTTCCTTGTTAGATATTTTGATCTTGTTCGAGTTGTAAATCACTTGATGTTTCTCCTCTTTCTTTGAGTCGTAAATCCTATGATATTACATTCTCATATCCCTGGTTATGGATCGTTGGATACCATTTCCTTGTCAGATCATTTAATCTTGTTCGAGTTTAAAATTGCTTGATGTTACTCCTCTTTCTTTGAGTCATAAATCCTATGATATTATGTTCTCATATCCCTGGTTATGGATTGTTTGATACCATTTTATTGTCATGTCGTTTGATCTTATTCGAGATGTAAATCACTTGATATTACTCCTTTTTCTTTTAGTCGTAAATCATATGATGTTACGTTCTCATATTCCTTGTTATGGATCATTCAATACCATTTTCTTGTCAGGTCATTTGATCTTGTTCAAGTTGTAAATTTCTGTATGTTACTCCTCTTTCTTTGAGTCGTAAATCCTATGATGTTCCATTCTCATATTCCTAGTTATGGATCGTTGGATACCATTTCCTTGTCAGATCTTTTGATCTTGCTCGAGTTGTAAATCGCATGTTGTCACTCCTCTTTCTCTGAGTCGTAAATCCTATGATGTCACGTTCTAATATCTCTGGTTAAGGATCGTTAGATACCATTTCCTTTTCAGATCTTTTGATCTTGTTTGAGTTGTAAATCGCTTGATGTTTATCCTCTTTCTTTGAGTCGTAAATCCTATGATATTACATTCTCATATCCCTGGTTATGGATCGTTGGATACCATTTCCTTGTCAGATCGTTTAATCGTGTTCGAGTTTAAAATTGCTTGATGTTACTCCTCTTTCTTTGAGTCGTAAATCCTATGGTATTATGCTCTCATATCCCTGGTTATAGATCGTTTGATACCATTTTCTTGTCATATTATTTGATCTTGTTCGAGTTGTAAATCTCTAGATGTTGTCGCTCCCGGGATTTTCATCCTAGTACAAATGCGAAAGTAGCGCGGAAAGGTTAGAGTCGCCAGCCAGACATTTTTATCCCGAATGAATGGGAAAGGTAATGTTGCACAAACCTGAGGAAGAAGGAAAGGACAAGATCCTGCGAACCAAAGATATGGGTTCGGGAGTCGGTTACGACCTGGGAAGGTATTAGCACCCCAGATCGTCCGTCGTACCCGACGGGATCCACGCTTGCTTGTTTGTTTCAAAGGGTGAGAAATAAGATGCTGCTGAATAAAACCGCTAACTGGAACTGGAATGAGAAATGAGAAAGGGAATCGGAAAAGAAAATGGAATGAAAGGGGGAAATGTAGGGAAAATAAAGATTGTGCTCGAACGGGCCCTACCCCGCTGCCTACGTACCTCATCGGGATAATGAGGATCAGAGTCGACGTAGTTCGCCTAACTAAGGCGGGAACTATTTGTTTGTGTTTTTTATGGCTGGAACTGCGTATGTCTATGCTCAGGTGTTGCAGGCTCGTCTGGTACGAGTGCGTTTACCGTCTTGCATGTGTGACAAGTCGTCGCGAGTTCGCGTTGTGAGTGAATGAGATGAGAAGAGAAGTTCCCGCAGGATAGTCGCTTATTGTGTTTGTTTTTGGCTTTTAAAAGAAGTGTTTTGAATTTGTTTGTGAACGGTCTTGTACTAAGACTTATCCATCGCGGGAAGTATTTACACCTCGCCCCGAAACAGGACGCGTATAAACACTCCGCAACAAAGTCTCGTGTCGTACAAGATTGTTCGGTTTTTATTAAGTGTTTTATTGCTTTTCTTTTTGAGATGAGAAAGAAAGACTCAAGTTGGAAAAGGAAAAATATAAGGGACTAAGACTCAATCCTAAGTTTGTTTATTTATTTACAAGTGGTCCTGATGGTTAGTGAGGCTTTCTAGCCTAATGGAAAAAACTAGAAAATTACTAGAATTCAACTTACTTCCTAATGAAGTTAAGTTGGTTCTAAGAACAAATGGGGAAACCTATACAAGTTATAAGAACCAAATGATAAGGCAAAACAATGAAATTGAATTAAAAATAAACTTCTAAATAAAACCATTAAAGGCATGAACTAAAAAAAATAGTCTATTTTATTTATTCTAGTTCTAACGAAAAATGAACTTCAAGCCTAAGTTCTAAACTAAGCTAAGCCTAATATTCATTCTAAAAAATCAAATTTAACTAGACTAAGTCTATGTTAGATTCTAGGATTAAATCTAATCTAGGCTATTATTTTTTATTGAACATTATTATTATTTTTTTAATGGCCTAAACTAATGGGAATTATGCATAACTAGGCCTAAGAAACAATATTCTAAAAAATATTAAAACTTCTGGAAAAAATATGAAAATTAAACTATAGGGACCTAATACTATCTATAATATTGTATTAAAAGGGATTCTAAAAAATCTCATTTTTTCTATGCCTAAAAATTATTTAATTTCAGCTAAGAATTAACCACTAATTCCTAAGGATTACTCCACTAAAACCTAAGATAAAAGGCCCTAAAAATCCACTAAAAAATATCCTAAGAACTATTATGAGTCCTCTAATTACAAAAAAAAGAGTGGCTCAAAAATCCTACTGGAAGTTGCCAAAATAAAATGAACAAAATTCAGCACAATTAAATGGAAGTAATAAAAGCTAATTGAAAGAAAATTCAGAATTAAATCAAAAATAACCAAATTTCAGAAAATAAAATTGTCACAAATTTCTAATTGGATCTAAAAAGCTAATTAATTTTTTATGGAATTTTTCTAACCTTTTTACTATTTTTTGCGAATTATTTTCTAATCTATGTAAAACAAAAATTAATTCTTAAAAGAAAATAACAGGGGGTACAATTAGTTATTATTTAGTTCATTTTCTTTACTGGGCTTAAAAACGGGGGTTTGGAAAGCAATGAGCCTAAGCCCACATGCTGGAAATGGAAGGGTGGTGCAAGGAGCATTTTTTATGCTGTTTTTTATGATAAACTCTAAATGGGAGGTGCGGATATCAAGATATGAAGGCCCAATACGCAAGACTGGAGGGGGAGTGCAGGAAGCATTTATTTGTGTTCATTTTCTCTATGGGCCTAAGACGCGGGGTGTGCATAGCAAAATAATCAAGGTGATCCTAGGAATTAAGAGATTAAATCCTCCTTGTTATTCTCTTAAGCTTATAACATTATTTTTATTAATTCCACAAACTCTTAAATTATAAAATTGAATTAAATTATAATCTTATGATAATACTTTTTAACATTCTATAAACTCTTAACTTAAAAATGAATTAAACTCTTAATCTAAAAATATGAATTAAACTCTTAATCTAAAAAATATGAATTAAACTCTTAATCTAAAAAATATGAATTAAATTCTTAATCTAAAAATATGAATTAAACCTTTATCTAAAAATATGAATTAAACCTTTAATCTAAAAATATGAATTAAACCTTTATCTTATAATATGAATTAAACCTTTAATCTAAAAATAATATCTTTTAATAAACTCTTAACTTAAAAAAAAAATTAAACTCTAATCTTATAATAATATTCTTCTAAAATCTGAATTAAACTATAGTCTTGTAATAATATTTAATAATAACACTGAAGAAAAAAACCTAATTATACAACATAGAACTGAAGAAGAAAACCCTAATTCCTCTCTTATCACTTCAGCCGCACCCTTCATCTTCTCATCCCTCATTTATCACCTCCTTCCTCAAGACCTAAACCTTACCCCTTCCTCAACTTCTCAGACTCCAGCCGCCACTATCCTCATCTCGCTAGCTCAACACGAATTCTTCACAAACTGACCATCGCCACGAAAACACCGTCGGAGAGGATGAAGGCTCCGGCGGATCCTTCTTCACCACGACCTCAAAAGAAAACCTAGCCTAAACCAGTACCCTTACAAACAGGACCATAACATTCACTTATCCTAAGTTGAAATCGCAAATCCCTAAGAACAAACGCAAGCGGAATCCAAAATGACCGGTAGCGTAACAACAATCTTTACACGAGAACGATGCGAATTCGTACCTTGCTAATTAATCGTGTTGAAGATGTCAACGAAGAAACCGCATATGTTGTTTCGGTGCAGCCGCAATGCCGATTGCACTTCAGACTGATGAACAGCGACGCGACAAAGACGATCCTGATGTTACAATTTTGTTGCGATGCGAAGCTCAGGTATGTGCTTCGATTCCACTTGTCCTTCCTCCTCTGCTTCTAGTATGCGAATCTGAGATGACCTTGATATGTTGAACTTGCGAGTTAATCAAGATGCAGGTTCGAATTTGACAACTGGTATAGAGAAAAGAGAAGGCGCTAACTGAATGAGGATCGTCGAGCAGATTCTGAGAGGTTGTTGCAGATCAATGGAGAAGACGTTGTAGAACGGAGATTTGCGGATGAAGTCTGAGTCGTGCCTTTAACGGAGATGATTGATGATTGTTCTTGATTTTTACTAATCATTGAAGAATGATAAAGGTTTTTTTTTCCTGGTGATTGCAGGTTCAAAGCAGTTTGTATCTGAAGATGGGGATGCGGCTTGAAGTTGAAGAGAGGAGCAGGGTGAAGGTTTGAAAAAGAATGGTAAAAAAAATGGAATGGTGAAGAAACTGATTGAGTGAGGAGCTGTTTGATTTATAGAATGCTTCGAGATGGTTCTGGAATTCTCAGGTAACTTCTAGAATAAATCAGTTAGAAAAGTTAGTTAGTTTTCAGTTATCAAATCTTGAACTAACTTTCCTCTATTATGTGCTTTTTTCTGACTCTTTTCATTCTGTTATGAACTGGTGGTAAAAATTCGGTTATGAATTCAGTTACGCTTCTATTATGGATTTGTTCACCTCACTTTCCAATTATCCCTCTTCTGCCTCTTTTTTGTTTCAAACTGACTTTATGACTTGGTTCTTTTCATGTGTAGGGTCTGTCTTCGTTTTTGGCTTCACCATCACTGATAAATCTTCAACAGCCCCAACACCAGCTTCAAGCTTCTCAGCCAATCTGTTTGCAGTTCGGGCCCATAATGACTCCGCCGCAATTCTCACTTTCAACTGAAGCAGTCATTGGACTATGCCTGGTGCTACCAAGTTGAGCATCACTACGACTATTAACTTGCTCTACTGAATTTTGGAAATGCAGACTATCTGATTGGTTTGGTATAGTGAAAGGTTGGTCCATAGTCTTTGTAGCAGTTATCTTCTGTGCATCATAAACAGGAAATATCTTACCATTCTTAAAAGCTCCATATTGTTCAAACCACGATGGTGCCATCTGAGGATTTATTGGATAATGACCACTTCTGATAGAAACTGCTTTATTACTATCTGAAACATTTACAGATTTTCCCTGATCATCTCCAATCACCTCCTGAGAAGTTGCATTTATGTTCTGTACATGATGTGGCTTTGCTGACAAGCGTAACATACTAGGATCTGATGATGTAACGGAAGAATGATTTCCAGATATATTTCTGACCACATTGTTATATCCATATGACAATTATTGATCATGGTGTTTTTACCTTTTTTTGTGTTAAGGCCTGTTTGAACTAGTAAAGGGATTGTTGAGATTTTAGTGAATCATTAATTTGTTGTATTTGAAACATTTTGGGTTATTCTGTATTTGAAGGGTTGAAGAGTTTTAAAGATTAGAGAATAACTTGCAATAGATATTCAAAAAATGACTTTGCGATAAACAACAATAAACTGAACCACCACCGCATGCTGTTTTTATCCTTATTCACAAAGATTAATCCACTACAACTACTTCTTTTAGCCACAAAATACTTACCAAAATCAAGGAAAGGATAGAAAAGAGAGAGAGATAAATGAGATTGAGTGGGAGAAAAGGAGGTAGTTGAGGAGAAAGAGCAAACGTGATTTGAATACAATTGAAGTGGCAATTGTTTGTATGAGAAATGAATAGGACATGAAGTGAGTCCCGTAAGAATTACCATAAAATTGGCTAAATGAAAAATAGTTAAGGATAATAACTTGGATAATAAAAACACATATGAATTGAATAATTGACTTTTCATTTGAATAATGGAATTAAAAAAAGAAATCGTTGGATCTTTAAGATGGAGAATGAAATTTCAAAATGAATAATGGCTAGACTTTAGAAAAGAAAAGAGCTTAATGTTGAAAAGAAATGGTTGATATTTAGAGACAAATGTCATGAAAAATGGATGTTAGAAATGTGAATATGGACACACAAAAATTACTTTGGCTAACGAAACGGGATAAAATCATGGTGAATCAAAAATGGTGAATTAAATCGAATCGGAAAGTGGATACGTAAAATGGAGGTGGCTTGTATTTGAAATAGAATCAAGAGCTAGAACTTGAACTCCAACAACTGGGCATTTTCTTTAAACCTAAATCCAATCCTTCAATATAATCCATTCTTAAGAACTTTGGTGCCGCCCTAAACTCCGCACAATCTCGTATTATTATCCCATAAACAAAAGGATCGAAACCGCCCTTTGATACACCGGACTCCCATTGGTGAAGTGCCCTCCAAATCAAAATCATGAACAAGAACTCCAAGCTTTCCTTGAGATACTCAATGATGAGGATTACAACTTGAGATGTTGAGAATAAACAATGCTCTTATCTCAAGCGAATCTGATTGAACACCTCAGCAATGGATTGGATACACCAGTGGTTATTCTCCACAAGTTCAATCCCTGATAGATACGGATGAGGTACGAAACCCGAGATTCCTTGAGCCCTGATCACATGCCTTATGAAACAATGAAATGAACTACTATGATATTAATGACCTGGTGAGAAATGCAGATGAGTGCGACGTGATACACCAGTAGAGGGAATAAATATGAGGGCAAATTTTGAGGTATTACAGATGTTACTCCTCTTTCTTTGAGTCATAAATCCTATGATATTATGTTCTCATATCCCTGGTTATGGATCATTTGGTACCATTTTACTGTCAAATCGTTTGATCTTATTCGAGATGTAAATCACTTGATGTTACTCCTTTTTCTTTGAGTCGTAAATCCTATGATATTACATTCTCATATTCCTAGTTATGGATCATTCAATACCATTTTCTTGTCAAGTCATTTGATCTTGTTCAAGTTGTAAATTGTTGTATGTTACTCCTCTTTCTTTGAGTCATAAATCATATGATGTTACATTCTCATATTCCTGGTTATGGATCATTTAATACCATTTCCTTGTCAGATTATTTGATCTTGTTCGAGTTGTAAATCGCTTGATGTTACCCCTCTTTCTTTGAGTCGTAAATTCTATGATATTACGTTCTTATATCCCTGGTTATGGATTGTTGGATACCATTTCCTTGTCAGATCGTTTGATCTTGCTCGAGTTGTAAATTACTTGATGTTACTCCTCTTTCTTTGAGTCGTAAATCCTATGATATTACATTCTCATATCTCTGGTTATGGATCGTTAGATACCATTTCCTTGTCAGATCTTTTGATCTCGCTCGAGTTGTAAATTACTTGATGTTACTCCTCTTTCTTTGAGTCGTAAATCCTATGATATTACATTCTCATATCTCTGGTTATGGATCGTTAGATACCATTTCCTTGTCAGATCTTTTGATCTTGTTCGAGTTGTAAATCGCTTGATGTTTCTCTTCTTTCTTTGAGTCGTAAATCCTATGATATTAGATTCTCATATCCTTGGTTATGGATCGTTGGATACCATTTCCTTGTCAGATCGTTTAATCTTGTTCGAGTTTAAAATAGCTTGATGTTACTCCTCTTTCTTTGAGTCGTAAATCCTTTGATATTATGTTCTCATATCCCTGGTTATGGATCGTTTGATACCATTTTCTTTTTATATTATTTAATCTTGTTCGAGTTGTAAATCTCTTGATGTTACACCTCTTTCTTTGAGTCATAAATCCTATAATATTACGTTCTTATATCCCTGGTTATGGATCGTTGGATACCATTTCCTTGTCAGATTGTTTTTATCTTGCTCGAGTTGTAGATCGCTTGATGTTACTCCTCTTTTTTTGAGTCGTAAATCCTATGATGTTACGTTCTAATATCCCTGGTTATGGATCGTTTGGTACCATTTCCCTGTCAGATATTTTGATCTTGTTCGAGTTGTAAATCACTTGATGTTTCTCCTCTTTCTTTGAGTCGTAAATCCTATGATATTACATTCTCATATCCATGGTTATGGATCGTTGGATACCATTTCCTTGTCAGATCATTTAATCTTGTTCGAGTTTAAAATTGCTTGATGTTACTCCTCTTTCTTTGAGTCATAAATCCTATGATATTATGTTCTCATATCCCTGGTTATGGATTGTTTGATACCATTTTATTGTCATGTCGTTTGATCTTATTCGAGATGTAAATCACTTGATATTACTCCTTTTTCTTTTAGTCGTAAATCATATGATGTTACGTTCTCATATTCCTTGTTATGGATCATTCAATACCATTTTCTTGTCAGGTCATTTGATCTTGTTCAAGTTGTAAATTTATGTATGTTACTCCTCTTTCTTTGAGTCGTAAATCCTATGATGTTCCATTCTCATATTCCTAGTTATGGATCGTTGGATACCATTTCCTTGTCAGATCTTTTGATCTTGCTCGAGTTGTAAATCGCATGCTGTCACTCCTCTTTCTCTGAGTCGTAAATCCTATGATGTCACGTTCTCATATCTCTGGTTAAGGATCGTTAGATACCATTTCCTTGTCAGATCTTTTGATCTTGTTTGAGTTGTAAATCGCTTGATGTTTATCCTCTTTCTTTGAGTCGTAAATCCTATGATATTACATTCTCATATCCCTGGTTATGGATCGTTGGATACCATTTCCTTGTCAGATCGTTTAATCGTGTTCGAGTTTAAAATTGCTTGATGTTACTCCTCTTTCTTTGAGTCGTAAATCCTATGGTATTATGCTCTCATATCCCTGGTTATAGATCGTTTGATACCATTTTCTTGTCATATTATTTGATCTTGTTCGAGTTGTAAATCTCTAGATGTTACTCCTCTTTCTTTGAGTCATAAATCCTATGATATTATGTTCTCATATCCCTGGTTATGGATCATTTGGTACCATTTTACTATCAAATCGTTTGATCTTATTCGAGATGTAAATCACTTGATGTTACTCCTTTTTCTTTGAGTCGTAAATCCTATGATGTTACATTCTCATATTCCTTGTTATGGATCATTCAATACCATTTTCTTGTCAAGTCATTTGATCTTGTTCAAGTTGTAAATTGTTGTATGTTACTACTCTTTCTTTGAGTCGTAAATCATATGATGTTACATTCTCATATTCCTGGTTATGGATCATTTAATACCATTTCCTTGTCAGATTATTTGATCTTGTTCGAGTTGTAAATCGCTTGATGTTACCCCTCTTTCTTTGAGTCGTAAATCCTATGATATTACGTTCTTATATCCCTGTTTATGGATTGTTGGATACCATTTCCTTGTCAGATCGTTTGATCTTGCTCGAGTTGTAAATTACTTGATGTTACTCCTCTTTCTTTGAGTCGTAAATCCTATGATATTACATTCTCATATCTCTGGTTATGGATCGTTAGATACCATTTCCTTGTCAGATCTTTTGATCTCGCTCGAGTTGTAAATTACTTGATGTTACTCCTCTTTCTTTGAGTCGTAAACCCTATGATATTACATTCTCATATCTCTGGTTATGGATCGTTAGATACCTTTTCCTTGTCAGATCTTTTGATCTTGTTCGAGTTGTAAATCGCTTGATGTTTCTCTTCTTTGTTTGAGTCGTAAATCCTATGATATTAGATTCTCATATCCTTGGTTATGGATCGTTGGATACCATTTCCTTGTCAGATCGTTTAATCTTGTTCGAGTTTAAAATTGCTTGATGTTACCCCTCTTTCTTTGAGTTGTAAATCCTTTGATATTATGTTCTCATATCCTTGGTTATGGATCGTTTGATACCATTTTCTTTTTATATTATTTAATCTTGTTCGAGTTGTAAATATCTTGATGTTACTCCTCTTTCTCTGAGTCATAAATCCTATAATATTACGTTCATCACACATCTTCAGAATGGATTCAACAAGGAAAAGCAACATCACCTATCATTTCTTCGAGTATCCTTTAACAAGCATTAAACAGATACAGACCCTCATTACTCCCTATCATGTACCTCTGTTCAGAAAAAGTTACGGTAGAATCTTGGACATAATTATGGACTTGGATGCATCACAAAGGAGCATGATTCACACTTGTCTGCAGTTAGGTGGAGACAGCTGGCTGCTGCTGTCCAACCTCCAATGTCAGAAAGGGAGATGGCTGACATGTTCATGAATACCCTGCAAGGAACATATATTGATTGACTTCCTGCTTTCTCTTCCACTAGCTTTGCTGATGTGGTCATAGCGGGAGAGAGAACTGAAAGTTTGTTGAAGATGGGTAATATTTATGACAATGGCGCTAGTTCCAGCAACACAAAGAAGCCATTCTCCGGACCCCGAAGGACAAGAGAGACTAATTCAGTGCATATTGGCAGAGGTAGGCCTAAATATTTGCAAACATCAGTGGCTGCTGTCACCATTCCTACTCCAGCACCTCATCAACAACAGTTCCCACAACAGCAGCAAAGACCTTACAACAACAATAATCAACAACAACGTCCATTTCAACAAAGGACTTCTCAGATCAATAAGGTAATCGATCCCATTCCGATGCCCTATGCAGTGTTACTCCCGCAACTATTGAAACTCAACTTGATTGAACTGAGGACTTTGGCTTCACCAGATCCTTTCAACCTTCCAAGAAATTATGATGTCAACACAAGATGCACCTTCCACTCAAATGCTCCTGGACATGCCACATAAAAGTGTAAGGCCATGCATATGAAGGTTCAAGACCTCCTCTGAGTGTTATAAAAAATCCAATACCTAACCACAGTGGGCCAAGGATTAATGCTATCGAGGAAGACCAACCAGCGATCCTGATTGATGATGTTACAAGTGTTCGAACACCTCTGGCCAAGGTGAAAGCTCAGGTTTTAAAATGCCAAGTGTTTTCGGGTTGTGAAGCCTACTACGAAGCTTGTAAGGTTACTACTAATGGTTGCACATGTTTGAAGAATGGTATCAACAGTCTGATTAAGGAAGGCATCCTACAGATATCATCAACAGTTCAAGCTTCTACAACTGCAACAGAAACCACTTCTACAAAGCGAAGGGTAAAAGTGTGGTGCCAGAAGAACCTACTGCAAAAGAAACTCAGAAGACACCCTTTGATCAGGATGTAGACGAGTTTATGAGGATTATCAAGAGGAGTGACTACAAAATCATGGACTAGCTCCACCAAACACCCTCCAAGATCTCCATATTATCGCTACTTATGTGATCTGAGGCTCACCGGAATGCGCTACTCAAAGTTCTGCATGCAGCTTATGTGCCTGAAGAGATCAATGTCAATCAGTTGGAATCAATAGTTGCAAATGTCAATACTAGTCATGGGCTAGGCTTTACCGATGTTTATTTGACTACAGAGGGGCGTAACCACAACAAGGCATTACACATTACTCTGGAATGTAAAGGGGTTGTGCTCTCGCATGTCCTTGTTGACACTAGATCATCACTCAACGTCCTGCCAAAGAAAGCTTTAATCAAATTGGAGTATGATAGTCTAGCCCTCCGTCCAAGCAATTTATTTGTAAGAGCTTTTGACGGTTGTAAGTGATCGGTTCTCAAAGAGGTGAAGCTACCCGTGGTAATTGGCCCACAAGTTTTCAAAACTACCTTCTACGTGATGGACATACAACCTGCCTACAGCTGTTTGTTGAGTCGACCATGGATCCATGCCACTGGCACGGTAACTTCGACCCTTCACCAGAAGTTAAAATATGTTTGGGAAGGTCAAATTATCACTATCTGTGGAGAAGAGGATATCTTTTTCAGTCACCTGGCTACGTACAAGTACATAGAAATGGATGGAGAAATCCATGAAACCATGAGCTAAGGTTTTGAAGCTTTGAAGATCAACGAAGCTACAAGTGAGGTGTTTTCTGCATCCCAAGAGGAGAGTATGGGTACCTCAATTGCTTCCTACAAACAGGCTCGGAAGGTTGTGGAAGAAGGGAATGCCCAAGACTGGGGAAAGCTGCTGAAGGTGGAAATGAAAGAAGACAAATACGGTTTGGGTTACAGACCATCCCAACAAGTTCAAGAGGAGGATACCAGAGGGCCAAATTTCATAAGTGGGAGAATGCTGACCCCTGATGCTGTCAACATTTTGGAAGACAAGGCTAAGAGCGATTACAACCTGGAAAACTGGATCCGTCCAAGAATCCCGGGCCGACAAGTCCTCAACTGGTCTTCCCAGGAAATTATAAGGGTTATTGCTGCAGAGTAATTATTATTTCCTATTTTAAGCATGCATCAAAGTCCTGCATCTTGCCCAAGATGTCGGGACTCATTTTGTAATAGGGCCATATGTATTTGTGCAAATTTAATATTAATGAACAATGGACATCTTTTTGCAAACAATCTTTTTCGTTCACTGTCTTTTCAGTTTTGTTATTTTCGCACAAAGCACTAAATGGCAATGTTTTTCTAAATAAAAACTTCATTTACTTACTTTTTCTAAAACACAACATAAAATAAATCACTAAAATGAACCAAATCTCAACCCTTGCAGAAATATCCCTCCATATTGCACTGACAATGACACCACTATGACCTTGTGTGACTTCAATAATCCGATTAATCAAGTAGATGGAGGGGTTAAAGTAGACTACGATTTACCTGAAGAGTTAGCCAGGTTATTGAGACAAGAGGAAAAGGTGATTGCTCCTCATCAGGAGGAGGTTGAGACTATTAATCTTGGTACCGAGGAAGTTGTGAAAGAAGTGAAGATTGGAGCTAATCTACAAGCTCTAGTAAAAGAACAACTTATCAGTATGCTGCGAGAATATGTCGATGTCTTTGCTTGGTCCTACCAAGATATGTCGGGTTTGGATATAGATATTGTCATGCACAGGTTGCCATTAAAAGAGGATTGCCCGCCAGTCAAACAAAAGTTGCACCGTACTTGCCCAAACATGGCCATGAAGATCAAAGAGGAAGTACAAAAACAGTGGGATGCCGGTTTTCTTGCTGAAACTAGTTACCCGCCGTGGGTTGCTAACATTGTACTCGTACCTAAGAAGGATGGCAAGGTGCGTATGTGTGTCGATTACCGGGATCTGAGTAGAGCAAGCCCGAAAGATGACTTCCCATTACCTCATATTGATGTATTGGTAGACAACACAGCTTAATTCTCGGTGTTTTCCTTCATGGACGGATTTCCTGGATACAATCAGATCAAGATGTCACCTGAAGACATGGAGAAGACAACCTTCATCACACCATGGGGCATGTTCTGCTACAAAGTAATGTAGTTTGGTTTGAAGAACGCCGGTGCAACATATCAACGGGCTATGGTAACATTATTCCACGACATGATCCATAAAGAAATCGAGTGCTACGTGGATGACATGACTGCTAAATCCCAAACAGAGGAAGAGCATTTGGTAAACCTATTGAAACTTTTCAAGCGTATGAGGAAATATCGGTTAAGGTTAAACCCCAACAAGTGCACATTTGGGGTACGTTCTGGTAAGCTTTTGAGGTTTATTGTGAGAGGAAGAGGAATTGAGGTTGACCCCGATAAGGTTAAAGCAATTCAGGAAATGCCTACACCTAAGAATGAGAAATAAGTTCGAGGGTTCTTAGGTAGATTGAATTACATTTCAAGGTTCATATGTCACCTCACTACAACCTGCGAGCCCTTGTTCAAACTGTTGAGAAAGGAACAAACAGTCAGATGGAACGATGATTGTCAGAAAGCTTTTGACAAGATCAAGGAGTATCTACAAGAACCTCCAATTCTCATGCCTCCAGTTGAAGGAAGACCTATAATAATGTACCTGACAGTATTAGATGAATCGATGGGGTGTGTGTTGGGCCAGCATGACGAGTCTGGTCGAAAAGTGTATGCAATATACTACCTAAGCAAAAAGTTTACCGACTGTGAACAACGTTATTCACTGCTCGAGAAAACTTGTTGTGCTTTAGCGTGGGCTGCTCGCCGACTAAGACAATATATGTTGACTCATACTACCTTGTTGATCTCAACGAGGGACCCGGTCAAGTACATATTTGAGAAGCCAGCACTTACCAGAAGGGTTGCAAGGTGGCAAAATATTCTAAAAGAATATGATATTCAGTACACCTCTCAAAAGGCCATCAAAGGCAGTGTATTGTCTGACTATCTGGCTGAGCAACCCATTGATGATTACCAGTCTATGAGATTTGATTTCCCCGATGAAGACATCATGTTCTTAAAATCAAAATATTGTGAAGAGCCTGTTCACACTGAAGGGCTGGATCCAGAAGAAGCATGGACTATGATCTTCGATGGGGTAGTTAATTGTAACGGTCGTGGGGTTGGTGCAGTGCTTATTACACCTGAAGGAGTCCATTTTCCTTTCTCAGCAAAGCTCACCTTTTCCTACACTAACAACGAAGCAGAGTACGAAGCTTATATCACGGGTCTTGTGGAAGCCATTAACCTTAGGATCAAAATCATGAATGTATTCGTAGATTCGGCTTTTATAATCAACTAAACTAATGGCAAGTCGTATACTCATCAAGAGCATCTGGTTACCTACCGCGACTATACGAGGAGATTGTTGACTTTTTTACAATAGTCAAGCTTGAATACATCCCTCGAGATGAGAATCAGTTTGCAGACGCCTTGGCCACTATTTCATCCATGATCAAAGTACAAATTGCCAACTATGTGCCTCGGATTTTAGTATCCAGACTAGACCGACCGACATATGTCTTCTCTGTGGACATTGTTACTGACAACAAACCTTGGTTCCACGACATCAAATGCTTCTTAGAGACTCAGACATACCCACCCGGGGCATCGTCCAATGATAAGAAGACATTAAGAAGGCTAGCCGATAGTTTCTTCCGCAATACCGATGGCTCCTTATACAAGCGAAACTTTGACATGGTCTTATTCAGATGTGTTGACAAGAAGGAAGCAGACCTGCTAATGCACGAAGTACACGAGGGCTCTTTTGGTACCCATGTCAGAGGACATGCAATTGCAAAGAAATTTTTAAGATCAGGTTACTATTGGATCACAATGGATGCAGACTGTTGTGCCTATGCCAGAAAATGCCATAAATGCCAGATCTACGCAGACAAAGTGCATGTGCCTCCAAGCCTTTTGAATGTCTTGTCTTCACCCTAGCCCTTCGCAATGTATGGCATTGATATGATTGGAAATATTGAACCAACTGCTTCAAATGGTCACAGATTCATCCTGGTAGCCATTGATTACTTCACCAAATGGGTCGAAGCAGCTTCGTATGCAAATGTCACGAAACAAGTGGTAGCCCGATTTCTGAAAAAGGATATCATTTGTTGATATGGAGTTCCCGAGCGAATCATTACTGATAATTGTTCAAAACTTAACAACAAAATGATGACAGAACTATATCAGGATTTCAAGATTCAACATCACAATTCTTATCCTTACAGGCCAAAGATGAATGGCGTTGTTGAGGCAGCTAACAAGAACATTAAGAAGATTGTGCAAAAGATGGTAGTCACATACAGAGACTGGCACGAAATGTTACCATTCACCTTACATGGGTGTCGCTCCCCGGATTTCCATCCTGGTACAAACGCGAAAGTGGCACAGAAGAAGATAGAGTCGCCAGCCATGCATTTTTATCCCGAAGAAACGGGAATGGTAATGCTGCACAAACCAGAAAAAGAAAAGGAAGGACACAAGTCCTGCGAACCAAAGAGACTGGATTCGGGAGTCGGTTACGACGTAGGAAGGTATTAGCACTCCATATCGTCCGCCGTACCCGACGGGATCCGCGCTTGCAAAGGAACTGTTTCAAAGGGTGAAGAAATGAAAGATGCTGCAAAAATAATGACTAGAACTGGAAAAGAGGAAAAATTTAGGGAAAATAAAGATTGTGCTCGAACAGGCCCTACCCCGCTGCCTACGTACCTCATCTGGATATGAGGATTAGAGATGTCGTAGTTCCCCTAACTAGGGATAAAAAAGATTACTTGTGTCTTAAGTCTTAAACTGCCTATGTCAATGCTCAGGTGTTGCAGGCTCAGACGACGAGTGTGTAACCGTCTTGCAAAATGATAAGAAGAAGCAAGTTCGCGGACGGAGCGAAGGAGATGAGAAAAGAATTCCCGAAGGAAAGACGATTATTGTTTGTTTGTGTTGTTTAGAGCTTTTTATTTGTGTGGCACAAGAGAATGAACTCAAGCTCTTTTCTATGGAATGTGTACTTGTCACTACATTCCAAGATGGAATAATAGAACAAGCATACCAAGCAAGGAGAACTTATCCAAGAATTGTTTCCAAAGGCAAGAGCCTAAGTTCATGGACTTGTTGAATTTATTAAGTGTTTTGGTGATTAAAGATGAAGAAGTGTTTTTTTAGGGTTTTTCTTGATGAAGATGACTTCATGATCCGACTTGTGCATCATCCTAAACAAATGCACTTTTCCAAGATGGAATGAATACATATGCCCCATGGAATAAGGCTATAACACAAGAAGTCACTTCTTTCTTTATTAATGTTTTTTAGGTTTTGTTTTGAGATGAGAAGAGAAAGAACCAAAGGAGCAAAAAAGGTAAAAGTCTAAAATGGGGAAGACTAAACCTAAAGTTGTCATGCAAAAGTGGTCCTAAGGTTAGTGAGGTTTCAATTATCCTAAGAAGGAAAAAAGAAGAACCAAAGAAGAGTAAGAAGAGGGAGAAAGCTAGCAAGCAACTTACTCCTTTAAAGGAGATAAGTTGCTCCTAGAGGGGGAAGAAAAGAGTTGCAACACATGATGGCATAAGACACATCAAAAAGCACTTGAAAAGAGAGAAGGATGAACAGTTGAAATGTGGATGAAACATCCACACTTCTCTTACCATGAGCCCCTGCAAGTTAGCCAAAATCCAGCACATGTTCATCAATAAAATCATGACAATGACATGCTCAAAGTTCACATCAACCAAGATCAAACAATCATATCAAACATGGCACACAGAAGCATTTACGTGTCGTGAACACGGGAGCATGCATCAATCAGTAAGAAAATCACCCAAACAATCATATTCAATGATCATACAATGATCCATGGCATTTAGAACAAGTATGGAGATCAAACATGCTAAAAATAAGGCAAAAATGGCCTACTGCTTCAGTGTTAACCGGTTAACCAAAGCGTTAACCGGTTAACCAGTCAAAACTTGCTTAAAAACAACACAATTCAGGTGCGTTAACCAGTTAACCAATTCGTTAACCGGTTAACGCTGTTAAAACAACAACAATTCCTGCATAAAAATTAGTTCAAACCAGCTTTTTCGATTAATCTCGCACCAGACCAGCAAGCAATTGAGCATGAAAATAGTGTATCAATTCACATTAAATGGTATCCTCAAGCTCATGAACATTAATACCTAGATCCGATTACAAATCAATCAATCAATTCAAGCAACACAAGAATATACGCAAGCACATGGAGGATCTAAAGCGCAAGCATGCAAATAAGCTAAAACAGAGCTAGATCTGAAATTAACCAACCTACAAAGCTGAGGTATGCTTTGGTAATTGTTGATCGAGCTGAAAACGATAGATCTCGCGGAGAACATTGAAGATCCGGTGCTAAGCTTCCTACTCCATGCAAAATAAATGCAAGAACAAGGTCTTGATGCAGAATTTTGGATCCAAAAGCACTTCTAGATCCCAAACCAGATCTGAATCACCAATTAAACCAGCAAAATGATGAAAAGAAGCTAAGGATGGAGGTCTAGTTCCAAGATCCACACACCTTAAGGCAAGGTTATGTGATCTTCAATGAGGAACTTTGAGTGATTTGGAAAATTGGGAGAGAAAAGTGAGAGAATTGTGAGTGAGAAGAGTGAAAAGTGAGAGAATTATGGAGAGAAATGGATTAAATATGGTTTAGGTTTGGGGCCCAAAAATTAGGCTTGGGATCCAAAATTATGGTTTGGCAAAGAGATTAGGATTTTGAAATGGGATTAGGCTTGGACAAGTGCTCTAGATCCTTATTTTTAATTCAAATTAAAAAAAATCAGAAAATGGAAATTGGAATCAAATCACACATGTTGAATTTGCTGTTGGAAATTCAAAATTCGTGGCCGTTAACCGGTTAACGCCATTGAATTTTGAATTTTCCCTCCTTTTGGTGGGAAACCTCAGGAATCACCCGGTGCCAACTGTTTTGACCTGATTTTGATCCTCAATCCTTTCTTTATTATTTGACCCTGATGTCAACCTTGTAACCTGCCTTGTGAGCTTTGAATTTCCCTGATAATTGATCATATGCCTTATGCTGGAACATGCAAGTGCTATGCTTCATTTTTCTATGCAATATGCTAAGGATATGACATGCTGATGATGATTATGATATAATGATGATGCTAAATAGGAGAGGGCAAATTTTGGGGTGTTACAGCTGCACCTATACAAGAAACTATTAATCTGAAAAGGACGGTAGCACGGCTATCGACCGTTCAAGATAAATTGTGATTGAATGCCAAGAAGACCTGAAATTTGCACTCTGCTGGAGAATGAAAGCAATGGGAAATAAACCCAACCAAATGACGCTTTGGCGACTGATGTGGGGAAAAAGCAGACGAGTTCCTTCCAAGCTGAATCGTTACTTCGGATAGAAAAACTAGGACAAACGAGTCTTCCTCGAACAAACCTGTTACGCCAAGTGTCGGACATACGAGCCTTCTTCAAACAAACCTGTTACGCCAGGTGTTGGACATACGAGTCCTCTTCAAACAAACCTGTTACACCAGGTGTTGGACATACAAGTCCTCTTCAAACAAACCTGTTATGCCAGGTGCTGGACATACGAGTCCTCTTCAAACAAACCTGTTACACCAGGTGCTGGACATACGAGCCCTCACACATTTTGCAATATATGATATGAGACAGACAAACCTCCTTCGGATAAACCTGTTACGCCAGGACCGGTGATGCACTTAAGTCTGTGGGATAGACATGCATAAATAGGATAGACGAACCCTCGTCATATGTTATCCTTAGACATATGGTCTAAGACAGACGAGTCTTCTTTGAGCAAACCTGTTATGCCAGGTGCAATATTAGGATTGGACGAACCCTCTTCACAAATATTGCATAGATAAGTGGTCTTTGAGACAGATGAACCTCCTTCGGATAACCCTGTTACGCTAGGACCGGTAACCATTTTGAAGTTTAATTCCACCGTCAGGACTTCAAACCTCTTCAATACAGACGAGTATCAGATGATCATCAAGAGAACACAAACGAGTGCTATAAGTCCACGATACACACGAATATCAGACGATGATCTAAGAAACACAGACGAGCACTTCAGGCAATGATACAGACGAATATCAGCCACTGATATAGACGAATACCAGAAATCCAATACAGACGAGCATTTGGAGTAGCAATATAGACGAGTGCCAGAAATTCAACACAGACGAGCATTTGGAGTAGCAATACAGACGATTACCAAAGTGATTATCATATCAGCATTCATGGGTATGAGTAATCACAGACGAGTGGGAAGGATGATACAGACGAGTATCCAACAAATAACAAACACAGACGAGTGTTGGAGAGTGTATACGAGCAACCAACCAAATTTTCAAACACAGATGAGTATCGAGCACCAAACAGAGGTTACACACAGACGAGTGTTGAGGAATGCAGATGAGTAATAGCATCTAGCCACCATGGGCGACTGCTGGGGAAAGCAAACGAGTAATGACATCCCAGTAAGAAACACGACTCTGCTGGGGATAAAACTCACGACTGAGCGAGTACTGGGAATGTATGGACGGACCTCCGCCAAATATCAAACTCAGACGAGTGCTGGAGAGTGCAGACGAGCAAAAGGCGAGCAACCGTCAAATATCAAACACAGACGAGTGCTGGGGCAAGCATGAGCAGAATGCGAACACGGACGATTGTTGGGACACTGCAGACAAGCAACAAGCAAATATCAAACACAGACGAGTGCTGAGAAGTGCGGACGAGCATTAACATCTATCAACCAATAGGAGACTGCTGGGGAAAGCAAACGAGCAAAGACAAAATGTGAACACATATGAGTGTTGGGGCGATGCCGACGAGCAATGAACAGGTGCCAAACACGGACGAGTGTTGAAAGTTGTGGACGACCAATCAATAAACACGGACGGGCACTGAGAATTGCAGACGAGCAATTAAATACCTAGCAAGAAACACGACCCTGCCGGGGATAAAATGAACGAAGAATAATTCACAAACGAGTGAGCATCGTGAATGCAGACGAGCAACTATCACACATCAAACACAGACGGGTGATGTAGGGCATGCATACGAGCAATTATCAAACATCAAACACAAACGAGTGCTGGGGAGCATGCACTCGAGCAATTACAAGGTGTGAATACGGACGAGCGCTAGGGATGCAGACGGGCAAAAGGCGAGCACAGATGAGTGTTGAGGAGTGCAGACGAACACAAAACGGATACCCAACACAGACGACCGCCAGGAAGTGCGGACAAGCATTAAATGAATACCCAACACAGATGAGTGCCAGGAGATGCAGACGAGTACAAAACAAATACCCTGGTTGGCAACGGTAACCCCAACTCTGCAGGGGAACCTGGTCAAGAGGCTTTGATGATGCCTAACTCTGACTGGGGAGATGAATGATGGTTTGACTCATCACACATCCAACATAGACTGGCAACTTCTCTGGGGAATACTCCAGCGGCAGGAGTGAATCTCGATCATGAGCTCTGCGGGGATAGCCATCTTCAAGCTCGGCTGGGGAAGATGCTTGGTCAGACCCTAGCTGGGGAAGGAATTATGAAAATTCTCAACTCTGTGGGGAAACAGGCATTTAGTCGTTTGCTGGGAAAGCCTTATCTCTGACTCCGCTTGGTGACTTCACTTGAGAAGAACTGTTCTATTAACTCTAGAATTCCGCTGGGGAAATAATCAAGATCTCCTGGAAAAACTTGGTTGAGGGATGAAACATGAACAAATGTCTGCAGTACCTTTGTCACATCGGCCAAAAATAAATTGGCGGACTTGCTAGGGATATTTCAATGATGGTTGCGTACCACTCATGAACTCCGAGGAAAAGATGAACTCCCGACATGGCTGGGGAATATCCAGTCAAATTATCTTCGCTAGGGAAAGATTTTTGACCGCTACAACCCTCTTCATTTAGGTCTGAAACTCCGCTAAGGATTTCACTTGCTCTAGCTCAGCTGGGGAAGGTTCCATCTGAACTCTACTGGGGAAAACTATGTCTTTCTTGTAAAGAACAACCACTTGGGGAATGCACCATTTTTGATTAGCTCCGTTGGGAATCTCACTTGTGATAGCTCTGCTAGAGAGCATTCTTTGCTTGGGGAAGTGCAACATCGCCCTGCAAAACCTGCAACAACTGTATACACACATGTGTCCCGGGGATTTGCATGGTATGATCTGTTCATCCATTGTCACCCGACACTCAAAGATTATTTTTAATTATTTCCCTGCCATGTCAAATTTTTTCCAATAAAATCAACATGTTTCAAATGCAATGCTCTTTTTGCCAAAAATTCAGGACATTTTTGCAAACAAAGTAAACACAACATGGCTTTATGACTGAATATTCATTTATTGAATGGCCTCTGAATAGGCAAAGCTTTACATCAGGAAGAAACTACCTGTAAAGAGGTAGCTACCATAAAATTGAGAAAAAGAAAATATCCTAATGGCAATGTACACGACATTCCAATGAGTTTCCTTCCCACTATGTGTCGCTCCCACCAAATGACACCTGGCCAAGAGGGGTACATACGTGAACGGCCGGCGAAAGAGAGAACTCGAGGGTGAACTGAAAAGAGTCGCCAGCTAGGCATTTTTATCCTGAAGGAAAGGTAATGCTGCATAAACCTGAAAAAGGATATGGATAAGACGGTCGCGAACCATAGAAACTGTGAAAGGGGGTTGGTTACAACCTAGGAAGGTATTAGCACCCAGATTGTCCGTCGTACTCGACGGGATCCACGCTTGAAAGATTTGTGCTTAAAGGGGTAGTGTCAGTGCTATTCTGTGTGCAAAAGCTGAAAAAAGAATGCAAGTGTCAGTGCAAAAGAAGTATGAAGTGAATAAAAGGAGTGTCAGTGTAAGGAAAGAGTGTAATGCTCAAGACAATGAAGCTTAAAGAATAATGCTGGAAGAGGAGGGGATATACAGAGACTTTTGTTCGATAACTGTTAAGTTATGCCTACGTATCCTCTCGTGCAATGAGAAAGTCAGAACACCGTAGTTCGACCCAAAGAGACTGAAAGGTAAATTGACTGGTGAACTGCCTGCCTGTCTATGCTCAAGTGTATGACCTGTCTGGCTCCGGTGCAAATTGTCTTGCATTAGACAGAAGAAGCGAGTTCTGGTTTATGAGTGAATGAGATGAGAAAAGAATCCCGGAGGAGACGATTATTGTTTGTTTTTGGTGTTTTCAATCTTTTATTGACTTTTTGAGTTTGTCATAAGAAAATGAGCTTAAGCCTAAACCAAGGGTTAGTAAACTCATCACATCCTCCCTCTGATTAGGGGTAATGAGAATACCTTAAGTATGAAGTAAGCACCTCACACTTAATCACCATGATGTAGGATTAAGATCATTAACCTACTTGCATTTATTTAGATGTTTTTGGAGTTTTTGTTTGGATTAAGTAATGAGTTTAAGCCATAATCAAGGATTTAATGGACCCATTACACCATCCTAATAGAAGGATGATAGATGAGAACATTTAAGCTGAGGAAGGCTCCTCAACTTAATCAATGATTAGGGATTAACCTCATGACAAAACAAAGCCTTTATTAGAGTGGATTTTAGTTAATGGTAAGATTAAGAAATGAATTTTATTATTGGTAAGACAACTTGAGGGGGACTTGTCCATTAACACTAGGGTTAGTCCTTCTTAACCAATTAAGGAAGAATTAGAACCCTAATGCAAGGCCCAAGTTACAAGCTTGATGTCTTAGTGATTATTAGGTGAATTGATTTAAAGGATTTAAACACATTAAGGGTTTAACACTTAGGATTAAAGTTATACACTACATCCTAATAGAAGGATGCATGCATAAGCTTAATCACAAAGCCTTAAAACCTTTAAGGTTTAGTCCTTGATTAAGAGATGAGAAGAGAAGACACAAAGATGACACAAAGGTAAAACTAATGAGGGGACTAATCAAACCCTAATTGTTATCATGCTTGGATGTTCGTAGGGTTTATGAGGCTTTCAAGATATCTTCAAGAAGAGCCACCAAGGAAGAAGCAGATGAAAGGAGGAGAAGCAGAAGAAACAAGTCAACTTACTTCACTTTAGAAGATAAGTTGCTTGAAGAAAGAAAGTGAGGAGGGAACATGAATGAGCAAGCTCACTCTAATACAAAATTAAAATGCAGCAATGAATGCATAAGAGAGATAAGAAGAGATTGTGAGAAGTGAAGGCAAATTCACTTCTCAAACACTTACCACCTGAAAAGTTAGCAAAAGGAAATGAAATGAAATGAAAATGAAATGAAATGCAAAGATGGAAACCAAAATCAGAAGCATGTTAATGATGCTAATGATGCAAAGAGATGATATAAATGTATGTCATGAGATGAAGATGATCATGCCAAGGATGAGAATGCAAATGAAGCATATAAGAGGCATGAAAGTTCATGAATGCACATGGAATGCACATGGAATGCACATGGAATGCACATGGAATGTAATGAAAGCAAAACATGGAAAATGGATGATGCAATGATCAAACATGATTCTAATGTGTCCTAAGATTTCTTATATGTCATGGCAAGTTTATGTATGCAAGCTTATACAAGATGGATGCAAATGAGATGCAAAATTAGGGTTATATGATCATGTGAGATGCACAATTCAAAAACAGAAGCAAAACATGAGATAAAAAATTGAAAATGGACTTAAAGGAATCCTAATCCTATACTAGTTCACCAACTCACTTTGGTTCAAAAGTTATGAATGTTTGAAGTTAGGGTTAAAAATATTCAAGTTTAAGAACCCTAATTCAATTGAAAAATATCAAAGTATGATCAAAACCCAAAATAAATTTGTGTGGTGAGTTTGTAAATGTTTCTAAATGTTTGAAAATGTTCTCTGAATTTTTTTGGGATTTTTAAATTCCTAAATGTATTTTTAATTAATTAATTCTCATTAACTAATTAAAAATAAAATTTAAATGATTTAAAAATAATTTTTTAATGCTAAAAATGAAAATAAAAATATTTTTGGGTTCTGAAAATTAATTAAAGTTTGGGTAAAAAAGTTCAGAATTTTTTGAGGCTTTTTACTATTTTTAATAAAATGTACAAATTAAATATAAACAAAATGGAATAAAACAAATTAAATGGAAAAGTAATCTGATCCAAAGATCCAGATTCAAAGTTGGGGGTTTGTGGTTGACTGCGCGCGCAATCCTAAGGATGTGGTTCAATCTGGCATTTTTTAAATTAAACCTAATTAATTAATATTAATTATAAGATTAGGGTTTTAACACTGAATCCTGGCCATTCACACGCGCGGGTAAGCTGGATCCTACGGCTCACGTTTAAACTCACCCTAAACCCTAATTAAACATTAATGACTTTCACGTGGCCGGAAATGACCTCCGCTCATCTTCTCCGACCACACCTCCCCTGAAAATTTCCCAAAATTCTCCCTAAGTCATTTCTGGAGCTCTAAAGCTCCAGATTGCTTCCTCTCACCTTTCTAAGCTCAACCCTAACCTCAAACTCAATTTCTTTTCACTCACAAGCAAGATTCGAATCAAAGTATAAAAATGGCAGAAATTTCAGAACAACCATACAACTTCATTTCTCAACCATTTTCAAAACCACAAAGCTCAGTGTACTCAGGGGATCACAAGGAACATTTCTATAACCTTAAAAAAGATTTCTGGAAAAAAATTTTGAGAGAGCTACCTGAGATGGAGCTTTCAACCCTAGAGCTTTTAGGCTGCTTTCTTACTTCAAAATGCCTCCAATGACCTCCCTGAAGAAGCTTTGATGCTTGGTTGGAGTTTTTTGTGGCTGGTTTGTGAGTTTGATGAAGTTCAGTTCAAAGGGGGAGGGAAATCGTGTTTTTTGTATGGTGGTTTTTAGGGCAAAATAAAGGGTGGGAAATGATCAGCGAGTCAAGCTGAGATGAATGGTGGAAGAAGTTTTAAGTTTTGTGGAGTATGCTGAGAGTTTCGAATGAAAATGTAAAGAGGGAGGTTTTTGTGTATGCTGACTTGTGGGAGATTTCAGGCTATGTTCTTGTTATGTTTGGCTTGCATTTGATTAGTATAAACAAATGTGATTGGTCAGAAAGTTGGTAATGGCATAATGTGATTGGTATGACTTGTTTTGCAAAAAGTCAAGGTTATGTGGCCTTTGAGGTATGGGCAAGTTCAGGCCAAGGACAAGGGCATGTCTGGTGCAGCTGTGATCAAGGAGAACCATGGAAATGAGATTGAGGCAAATCAGCAAGTGGATGGAAGTTTATGTGTCATTTTGCAAATTCCATGAAGTTTGGCCCTTTTGTAATTTCTTCATGTGTAAGTCATGAAATTTGGAAATTCTTGGGCCAATTCTGACTTTTAGGCATTGCACAAAGTTTGTATGATGATTAGAAGTCAATTTGAAGTCACAAATTTTCTTGGTATGAGGTTTTGCAAAAATCCCCCTTTGGCATGAAACTTGAAATTATGTGATTTTTACCAACTTTGGAAAGCCATAACTTGAGTTCAAAAATGAATTAGATCTTGTTCTTGTACTTTTTGAAAAGGGAATGATCCAATCTACAACTTTCATGACTAATAATTTTTCATTTGAAACATTTTTGGTTGAGAAAGAGGAGGTTGAAAAACTTTCCCAAAATGGAAAGTTTACATTACAAGTCATTTCCATTTTTGGCAACTTTTGGTTTTTCCCACTTTTATTCAAATTTGTGAAATTCTAAGCACTTAAATGATCAAATAAAGACCATATAACTTCATTTTGATGAAAAATCCATTTTGGTTCCATGTTGGGGGCCCTCAGATGCCCTGATTTTGCTCTGACTTGCTCAGGAAGTTACCCAATGATCAGATGACTTCCACAATGAATCTTTCCATCAAAATTGGTATACATGATCCTTATATCATATAGAGACCAATAGAAACAAGAATAGCCAAAAAAATTGGAGTTATGGCCTCTGAAACCAAAACCCTAATTTTAGGTCATATGTGCAATTAAACTTGGCTCTGCTTCCATGCCTTGCAATTTCTTGTGATTTTATGACTTCCTTGATATTTGAGGGATATAAAATGATGATTGAACATACATGGACCCTCTTGGAATGATTTGAGGCCCTTGGAGTGGCTCAGATGATCCATGGATTGCTTAGATCACAAACCCTAGATGCAAATGACTTTGAACCGATGCAGTGAAGCAAAAATGCAACATGATGTGATATGATTGAACTTATGCAAATGAAAAGATCACAAGCCATGGTGTGAACTTGGTGAGGGAAAATTTTGGGTGTTTACAGCTGCCCCTATTCAAGCATGAGTTAGTTGTGCAGGATGTAAGCGACGGGCTTAACATACAAACAAGATAACTTGTGGTTGAATACCAAAGATAGTCCGAAATTTGCACTCACTGGGTGTGAAGAAGAAAAGGGATATAGATTGTAAAAGGAAGTAAAGTATGATTATAAAGTTCGGGTGACGGAGGACGACCGTCGAGCAGAGGACGACTGCTGGGGGATAAAG